>CM057349.1:439982445-440582445 GCA_030015575.1 Agapanthus africanus
CTAGTTTAGAACGACGCTATACTCATCCTCCCACCGGGTCTCGCAGCCTGGAACAACAGCAATGGCAAGTGTGGGTAAACAAGAACTTCCCTGTCACCGTCCTTGAGGCTACCGGAGTACCTCTCGGGTGCCTGAAGTTACCCACCGTATCTGCGGAGTGGCCAATGGAATGTCAAAACAGATTGAATCTTTAGGTTCCTTATCAAATCTTCAGTAATCGTTTGCGGTTCTGGAATCACTTCCAGTTCTACCATACTCCCACTACTGTTTTTGAAAAAATCCATTTTTAATAAAACTGTGGCAATTCTAGAACAATACTTCTATTGATCTGCCAGATGGTAGAAAGTCAACCCTCGTCATAGCCTGGGTCAACCCACAAACAGCCATTACAGAAACGTGCCTTGAGTTATCCAGAGTCTGGTTTTAATCATAAGCCGGACAACTCCCCGTACCTTAACAATGTTAAGATATGAACTGTACTATATCTAATATAGAACCAGAGGCACTGATTTAATTGAACCAGATTCAAATCATGCAGCTGTCTCCAGTGCATGTCAACTAAATGGAGAGAGGCCGATTAGCGTTACTCAACTTAGGAATGCTTCCAATTATGAGTAACCTGAAAGAGAAGCAATTTCTCTTTATCATTACTATCAACTGAATACCATACACAAGTATCTACATCTTCGATCACCTTGAAGAATCCCGATACTTGCTACACCTGGTTCTCTACTCTATTCAAATACCTATAACTCCTCAAAACTTAGACCCTGTGTTTCTACGAAAAACATGTCTAAGAACTAGAGAAGTTAAAAGTAAACAGAATATAGTATGAGGACCAACCCCTCTGTCCTAATGGACACTGGACAACATACAATACTCTGTATAAGTCCGCTGAGTCTAACAACTCTTTCACTGTGTGTCGTAGGTTGAAAACTGTTCTTATGGTTAAGAAGAATTACACCGCTGTTTAATGCTCCTTACCTAACCATCCACTGATATAGGTAAATGTCATCGATATAATATCAAAAGGTATATCTCACTCTATGAAAATAGACGTATAGATATATCAATTTGAAATTGGTGCACAACAGCGGATATTCAAAACCAAAAATTTGCCGACCGGCAAACAGCCCAGGTGATCTCCTCAAATATCACCGATTACAACGAATCCCGATATAATGAGGATGATCACCCAATTCCCAATAACTTACTCCCACTCATCATCTGTAAAACCATACAGATGTGAGAATCATACCTGGTAAATACATACCCTGGAGTAAGTATCTAATCGGGAAATCAGTTTTCTTTTAACAGTACACAGTGAACTGAAACATTGAAATGTTTCGATGGGGTATCCTGGTATTCCTAGTAATGCCTCTATCATTATCCAGATTCACAACTATAACCGCATAATTCTTTGCCACCTCTCCAAATCCCTTTATATGTCTTTAGTCGTTACCTTCTGCACACCCCTTTAGGCCAATTGGTTTTCTTCCTTCCCTACCGTTCGGCACCAGCCTATGGTTTGGAAGAAGACTATCCAATAAGCATAATGGGTGTACTGTCCTAATCCTAGGAGCACTCGCAATGCGAGAGAAGGTGAAGATAAAAGACAACCGAATAAACCTTATTCTTATTTCTCCTGGACCAGAATCTATCCCCGAACTGGAACAAGTTCCTTTCGAGTTCGTATATAACCATACGATGGAGTATCCAATAAACTGTGGATCTTCGTAGTGATACGGAGTGTCCTGGAGAAATACAAAGGTGATTTAGGATTGGCGAAGAAATACTTGGTTTGGTCGTGAATATCAGTCGCAATTTACTTTGTCCTCTTACTAATCCCTTGCTTTGTCTTAATCTTAATACCTTCTGCACACCGTTTAGGCTAATTGGTATTCTTCATTCCCTACCGGTCGGCACCAGCCTAAGGTTTGGAAGAAAACAATCCAATTTGCATAATAGGTGTACTATCTCCTAAACCAAGGAGTACTCACAACTTGAGAGAAGGTAAAAGGGAAAAGACAACTGAATAATCCTATCCTTTTTCTCCAGAACCGGAAACCATCCTCGAATTCCTTCGAGTTCGTATCTAACCATACGATGGTTTTGTCCAATGGAAGTGGACGTTCGTAGTAATACGGGGTGTCCTGGAGAAAAGGGTAAAAAGTAGGAGTGGCAATGAGGTCTGCAACTCTGACAATCCAAAAGCCGGTGTAAAGAAGGTTCGGTTAACTTGGTCTCTGAGTCATAGTCTTAGGGTCGGGTCAATGGTCGCTGCCAGAGAGAGAGAGAAAAGAAACACTCAGCGTGCACTCTAACCTAGATCAGAATGGTTATCACTTTATCTAATCTGGAAACCTCCCACTGTACCTCAAATTCTCCTCCAAACCTGAAAGAAGAATTAGTCGGGGTCACCCGAGGAGTAAACCAACTCATCAGTGGGAATCGGGATCCAACTATCATCGCATGATAACGTGACGGAATCCGCTCACGGTATTACACTCCAGAAGGTATGCGCATATCTGGCAAGTTTCAGTTCTTTTGAAACTCCCGATGTGATTTTTACCCCATGCTCTTATGACCTTGACTTTGGCCAACATATCATAAGTCACATGTCAAGTTCAACCCGTCATTCTCCAGGTTAATTTGAGCCCACCCGTACATACCCTTGACTTTGGCCAAAATGGTAGTACAACTGCCCCAAACCAACACATCTATCTATGCTGCATATGAATACCCAATAGCTACCAATCACTGTGCCTTGACTTTGGCCAACATACACAGCTTGAATACTATTGACTACCCATATGAAACGACGGAGGGCTACGAATGGTTTCTGGCGAAAACCTTTAACGTAATGAACTTGATATCATTGAAGGAACGGATAGCTTTTTAGAAAATATAGTGACGAAAACCTTTACTAAAGAGGTCACTCCCGGTGAAGGGATCTCGGCTCTTTCCCCGTAGAATGAGGTGCAGGATATTCCAAATGAATACCACGATGCAAAGCAAAAGTAATCGGCTATAGTGAAGTTAGTGCCCTGACGCAAACTTCTGTCCAAGGGGTCACTCCCGGTGAAGGGATCTCGGCCCTTGCCTCGTCGACTGAGGAGCAGGATATTCTAAATGAATACCACGATGCAAAACAAAAGTGAACGTCCTTGCAATAACAGCTTTTTGAAAAGTGTTCCAACAACATCAGAATAGGTTTGTTTATCTTGCATTGATCCGAATCAATGCAGTCCCATCAATTGATCACACCACAAAGAACGAAAATATACTGACGTACGTATATGCCATCCGCATTCGCCACTGGGTCCCGTCATCACCCGTTAGGTTAGCTAACTAACGGCAGAGCGGGGACTGGACTAGCGCGGATGAAAAACATATACAACATCTACTAATATATATACCAATATATTATATTCGCTCAAGGCGTGAATAAAGTGCAACATCACAGAAATGTACAGCATCACAGAATAATACAGATATCTGGGATCCCCGGGTTTCACAGAGCCACTACTGAAACCCGACGTTCCCATGGTCGTGTGGATAGCCTGTGCAATGAAATCCTAGACCCCTACGGGCGCGGCAAGTTACCCGCCAAAACCTGAAGCGAGGCAGCCCCCTTCAGCGCCGTGAATGGACCACCCAGCACTTCACGGAATCCGGTAACTTGGGCACCCCTCCTGGGTCAACCTGTACCCCCTACGAGTGCGGCGAATGGCCCGCCAATTCCAGAGTGAAGCCCCCTCCGTCTCAATGCCATGAGATGCGGGCTTGTTGCCCTCCAGAACCCGGCTATCCGTGCACCCCACCGCGGGGCAATCCTAGTACAGAAAGTAAAATATACATACAACGGGTACATCAACCGCAACCAGGTCGTGCCCCAAAAGAATAATACAAACAGGCAGTGACGGCAGTCCACATGTCGGACGCTCGCCCCGCAATATCAAATGTACATAATACAACATAAACTGTACTAGCATTGCATCCAGGCTATCCCCACGACCGATCCGCAACATCACAGCAAAAACACAAAACATCAACGTGAAAATCACGTTCGCAAATCCGTCTAACCGGGCTATAGCAGTTAGACTGGATTTACCGATCGAGTGACATTCACGGTCGGAGATATAATGTAAATACTGTGAAATAATGTGTTTAAAATATCCGATCGATCAAAAATTAACAAGTGGGCCCCCAAGCAATACTGTAGCACTCACAGAAATTCTGGGCCCAATTTTAATATTCCAAAACCCCTATTTTTAGCCCACAAGCCCACTGCAAAAAAATGATGACATGATCCCTCATTCATGCGGCGGATCCGCGGCCTCCAGAGTGGTAATGGCCGCGGATCCGCGGTCGTACGGAGGGATCGTGTTGTCGAATTTTTCCAGTGTTCTTAGAACTCCCTGCACATCATTCTGAGACAACCTGAAAAATTTTTGGACTTCAAAAAATTTCAACAGAAAACTGATGTAAAGAAAAACGCGGGTTTTTGGAATTTTGGTCGATCGGAAATGCAAACACATCAAACGAAGCTAGACGAAGTTAATGGCGAGGCTCTGATACCACTGTAAGTGCATGGCGGCGCCCCGGTCGTCAATCCGACGGCCAAATGCGGAAACGGTGATAAACTTTAATTTTGCGAACTTAGCAAACCGGCACCACCGCGCACTAAACCCCGGATCGGGCCATTAAACTAGATCTAGCTAACAACAAGACGGGTTAGAGATATACCGAGTGATCCGAGTCCTCCGGTCTTCTCGTCGTCGTCCCGATCTCTCGCGGAATGTCCGGTCTCCATCTCCTCGCCGGAAGGGCACCACGTCGCCTGCATCTTTTACGGGCTCCCGCCTCTATACCGAGGCAACTCGGGCATGAAGCTGGCAAGTCGACATGCCCAAGATATGCTGTAGGAAGTAGTGTAGAATGCGCTTTGTCTCAATGGGGTTTGTAGTTGCCTTGATGGAGGAATCAACAAGAGATGAACTTGGGAATTTTGGTGGCAAGCTAAAATGAGATAGATGTTTAATTTTGCCACACCAAAAATGAAATCAACCCCACTCCAATTCCATGAAGTGGCCGGCCTCTTTTGAATGGTGGAGGGAATGAATATGAAGCATGAAGGGAGGTGATGGTAGTATAAAGCAAGAGGTGACCATATCCAAACATCAACCATACTTATCACTTTAATCAACCCATACCCATTCAAATCACAATTAATGCAAGTGATGGAAGAAAGATGCTTAACATATCATAAAGAAAACAATTGCAAGAAACCCCCTCCACAAATGTTATTTGCAAACTTGCAAATAACCCCCCTCCATCGGAAAAGTCCGGCCGGGAAAGAACAAAGGAAAACCGGCCGGAACGGAATGCAAACTGGCAACTCCAGAAAACTGGTCCCGTAATAAATTACAGGAAAACCCCGATACTGTGCATACACACCCGCATCTGTATTCCGACCGGATACAAATGCAATGAGACAAAATCTACACTGTACTAAACTAGGATCCGGCTTAAACCAAAGCCGGCTAGTAATGTTCGTCCGATTCTGATCCGTGCAATACCGCACGTATCTGATCGAACCCTGCCATATATCTATACGGCCTCTAGTACTAACCGTCCGATCCTGATCCGTGCAATACCGCACGTATCTGATCGGACCCTGCCATATCTCCATACGGCCTCTACAGCGTTTCGCCCGAAAGCTTGAGTAACTGAAAGTGTGGTGGACTCTAAAGACTCGTCAATACTATGGCTGTGGATTTAACCACTAGCACGTCAGAGGTATAAGCCAATACGTAACGGACCACCAGCTATTGACCAAAAGGGTCGTCGATGAGCGAGCTCATCCTGACACCCTACTGAGCCTGTCAGTGACAATATCCGTACAGTCCGGTCCGTTCGTCTATGAGCATCGCATGGCGGGCCTAGGGGGTTGGTAAAAGTCAGACCCCCAAAAGCGGTACAAGTCGTGTCGGAGTGTAGCCCAGAACACCCTGAGATACTACTGGAATACCTACCAGTAAATCTCCTGCCTTGGCCAAGGACTTCGTGTAATGGCTCTCCTAGACACAGCGCGACCTCACCCCCAATACTGGGAGAGACGAACCCCTGAAGATCCGCTCACTGCCTCCATGTGGCTCGGGACTGTACCCAACTAAAACCTGTTTGCACGACTCCTTTGAGCCGTGGTAGGGTAGTAATCAAAGTACAGTGGGAACTCACACGAGACAAATGACGATCCCCAGGTCGATGAACTAACCTGTACACATGTCACCAGGGAACTGCTATCTGACGTCAGGTATAAGACCAACCAGCATGTTCCCGGCGAGTCCTGTCCGGTGTACTCATAACCCAATGAGCACCTGTATACATCTTAGGTGAACCAACTGACACCAGTGGCTTGTGAGACCGGCCACCGCCCCTCGTCGGGGTCTCGACTGTATACACTAGTCTACTCTGGAGAATCGATGCCCTGTCTCGAAACTCCCACGACTAGGGACCTTTTAAGGATGTGCTTATAGACTCCAGCTCTCACTTATATGATCGCCCTCATACTGCTGGCAGTCAAGCAAGAATCCTAGGGGCTCTATCAACGTGTAATAGCGACCTATCAGGTCACCTAAAGCAGTACACGATGATAAAGGTAAACCAGATAGCATACTATCATCTCGAGTAAGACTGTCGTCCCGGGATAGGTCCTCCCTCAATCATTGCAATCACGTGCCTGTGATCCAATAATTGACTCTGAGGGCACTATCTCCAACAATTGCAAGTTGCCCAATCATTTCGGCTGTTTTGTATGCATGTGCGGCCTACTGGCTTTCCGCCGTAAACCTGGAATTAGGCACCGATTTCGGCATCAACACCGCTACATCTGGGATATTGCCAGGAGCGAATCACCATCTGCCTCCGTCGATGTTGAACAAAGGTAGCTTAGCGAACAGGGTTAGGGTCCTGTCGTCTAAGGCTTTTAACTTCATGAGCCGTAAGGGTCTCAGAAAGGTATTTCTCCCCACAAGTCGTGAGGATCTTGTAGGTGTATTTTCTCCTTAGGAATCGTGAGGATTCCTAAGTGTATGTTCCTCTGTACGTCGTAAGGATCCTACCAGAGGGTTTTCTCCTTGTAAGTCGAGAGGGCTTACAAAGGTTGTTCATCATGCGAACATATCCCCAGTCTCGGATGGGACTTAGTTAGGGAAATGTTTATTCGCGCCCGTGGATTGTATACAAGGGTCAGTATTGAGCCACTTGCAGGGCAATATCGGGAGTTGTGGGAGTTGCTTAAGCACAGGTTTAGGTCTCTGTAACTTAAGACTTTCAACTCTTATGAGCCGTGAGGATCCCATAAGAGAGTTCTCCTTACGAGTCGTGAGGATCTCGCAAGTGTATTTTCTCCTTAGGAATCGTGGGGATCCCTAAGTGTGTTGCTCCTTTGTGAGTCGTAGGGATCTCACGCGGGTGGTTTCTCCTTACAAGGTCGAGAGGATCTTGTAAGTGTTCTTTAACGAGGTTGCGCCCTTTCGGGTTTTCACAAACACTCGCCGATAGCCCTGCTGTTTTTACTCACGGAGCCCTTTCGGGTTTTCATCCGTGCCCATTTTGCTTATGGACGTACCGCTTTTTTTTATTCTTTTTATTTTTATATATTTTTTTTTAACGAGGTCACGCCCTTTCGGGTTTTCACGAACACTCGCCGGTAGCCCTGCTGTTTTTACTCACGGAGCCCTTTCTGGTTTTCATCCATGCCCTTTTTGCTTATGGACAAACCGTTTTTTTAATTTATTTTTATATGTTTTTTTTATCTCGCCAGCCTAAAGATGCTGCGGTAGTAGTTTAAAGACGTTTCGGTCTGCTATTAGTTTAAGGACATTTCGGTCCGTTATGGAGAAGGCCGGCTACTGCTTATAAAGCTTGAGCTTAGGAAGATAGCGAGCGGACATAGTCGTCGTCATCTATCATTGACCTAGGCCGTGGATCATTAAGCGTAGTATCTCTTTAGGAAGCGACCGTTTATTGGCCTGAAAGGCCTTTCACCGTGCATGTCCATTAGTAGATAGGCCCCGCCCTGGTAGACCTTATCTATGACGTACGGGCCTTCGTAGTTTGGCTCGAATTTTCCCCGCTTGGCGCGATTGGGGATCATAGGCCTTTTGACCACTAGCACGAGTTCGCCTTGGCGAAATGTCCTTGGTCGGGTCAATCTTTCATATGAGCGCGTCATCTTTGCTTTATAGGCCTCCAGATTTTGTTGCGCTATGAGCCGTGTTTCTTCAAGGGCGTCAAGTTCCTCAAGCCGAAGGTGAGCATTTTCTTCGTCCGTCAGCTCGTAATGGACTGCCACTCGTAGAGAGGGTAACTCTATCTCGAGGGGGAGTACTGCTTCTGTCCCGAATACTAATGCATATGGTGTTGCGTTTGTGGCCGTTTTAAACGTAGTTCAATATGCCCAGAGAGCCACTTGCAGTCTTTCGTGCCAGTCTTCCTTATTTCGCGACACTGTTTTCTTCATGATCTTCGTCAAGGTCTTGTTGAAGGCCTCAGCTAGACCATTAGCTCGCGGATTATAAACCGAGGAATATCTCCAATCTATATTGTGTTGTTGCGCGAAGCGACTGATCTTGTGGCTTCTGTAGGCTGGCCCGTTATCGGAGATGATCCGTCTTGGCGTTCCAAACCGATATATGATGTGCGTCTTGAAGAAGTGGAGGATATTTTCCGTCTTCACTTCTCTTAACGGTACTGCTTCTGCCCATTTGGAGAAGTAGTCAGTCGTCGCCAGGATGAAACGATGTTCTCTAGACGATGCTGGTTCGATGGGGCCGACTATGTCAGTTCCCCACATTTCGAACGGCCAGCTAGCCACCGTTGGATGTAATGGGTTTGGATGCTGGTGGATGAAGTCCCCATGGATTTGGCATGAGTGGCATTGCTTCGCATATTCGAGGCAGTCCTGAATCATCGTGGGCCAGTAGTAGCCCATCCGTTTTATCTTCATCTTCATCTTCAGGCCTGCTTGGTGAGAACCGCAGAGTCCGTCGTGAACTTCCTGGACGACCCTTTTCGCTTCGTCAGGTCCTCAGCATCTCAGCCATAGAGAATCAAATGACCTCTTGTACAGAGTATCGTTGACGAAGGCGAAAGACAGGGCTCGTTTCATAAGCTGATGTTTTGTGGACGCTTCTTCAGGCATTCGGTGGGACTTGAAGTAATCTATGAAGATTTCTTTCCAATCCTCGGTATTTTCCCAATCTTTTACTTGCAGGGTTGACTGCTCGTTCGCTTCTTTTTCTTCGGATGGTTCCGGAGATATTTCTGCCGGGGCAAGCACTCGACGGCTTTGTACCACGATTCTAACGTCATCGAGGTTCTCGTCAGCCAGTTCTTTGGCAATTTTGGCCAACGCGTCTGCTTTGCTGTTCTCCGCATGCGGTATGTTCTCTAAAGTATAAGAGGGGATTTGGGCCAACAATTGTTGCGCCTTTTTACCGTATTTCACCAATTCTGGTTTGCACGTTTGGTAGTCGCCGTTTACTTGACTAACGACCAGTTGAGAATCCCCGTATATGAGGAGGTTTTTAATTCCCATGTCAATGGCGATCTCAAAGCCCGCTATCAAAGCTTCGTATTCGGCTTCATTGTTTGTCCTAGGTTCTGTTAAGGAGAAAGCGAAGCGCATTATCCCTCCTTGTGGAGTTACAAAGATGAGTCCTACCCCCGATTTGATTATAGGGGTACTTTGTTTGCGCTTCTTTACGGAAGATGCTCCATCGAAATAGAGCTCCTATCGGGTATCACCGCCGTCGATCGCATCAAACGCATGTTCGTCTGGAAGATCGCAATTTAGAGGAGAATCGGCGGGTATGGGATGCTCAGCGAGGAAGTCGGCGATGGCCTGGCCTTTCACTGCCTTGAGAGGTTGATACGTGATCGAAAACTCCATCAAGAGTAGGGCCCATTTAGCGAGTCGTCCCGTCAATATGGCCTTTGACACCAAGTATTTAAGGGGGTCCACCTTTGAAATGAGACGGACCTCATGCGCCAACGCGTAGTGCCTGAGCTTTGTTATCGCGAAGATCAACGCCAGGCAGTGTTTTTCGATGGGGGAGTAGTTGCTTTCTGCCCCCAGTAGAACTCGACTTAAGTAGTAGAGTGCTCTTTCTTTCCCTTGATCGTTCTCTTGTGCCCATAATGCGCCTAAAGAACCTTCGAGGGCGACTGTATAAAGAATGAGAGGCTTTCCCTTAACCGGAGCAGCCAACACTGGAGGGTTTTGCAGGTACTATTTGATCTCATCTAGTGCGCTTTGGCACTTTTGATCCCAGACGAACGGGGTTCCCTTCTTCATCAGGTGGCTGTAAGGACGGCACTTGCCTGAAAGATTGGCTATAAATCGCCGTATGTATGCGAGTTTCCCTTGGAGAGATCGCAACTGTTTAAGGGTTCTTGGCGGAGGCATTTCCATGATCGCTTTAATCTTTGACGGATCTATTTCAATACCTCGATGTCGAACAATGAATCCCAGGAATTTGCCTGAGGAAACTCCGAATGCACACTTAAGCGGGTTCATCATCAAGTTGTATTGCCGAAGGCGTTGAAATACGGTCTTCAGATACTCGAGATGTTCCTCATATGATTTGCTTTTAACAACGAGGTCGTCGATATAGCATTCAACGATTTCGTGTATAATGTCATCGAAGATCTTCGTCATAGCCCTTTGGTAGGTGGCACCGGCGTTCTTTAACCCGAATGGCATCACCTTGTAACAAAATATTCCCAGAGGAGTCCTGAAGGCGGTGTGCTTCTGGTCTTCGGGATGTATCTTTATTTGATTATACCCTGATGAGCCGTCCATGAAGGAGAAAACCTCATGAGTGGACGTATTGTCTATCATCAGTTCGGTGACTGGCACTGGGAAATCGTCCTTCGGACAAGCTTTATTAAGATCCCGGAAGTCTACGCATATACGCACTGTCCCGTTTTTCTTCATCACCGGGACGATGTTGGCGATCCATTCAGGGTATTGAACCTCCTGGATGAAGCCAGAGTCGATCAGCTTCTTGACCTCGGCATTGATGCTCATCTCAAGCTTGAGTCGCATTCTTCTCGGCGCCTGTTTGACTGGCTTGATGTTCAGGGATATCGCCAATTTGTGTACAGCAATTTCTGGATCTTGTCCCGGCATTTCGGAATAGTTCCACGCGAAGCAATCTCTATGCTGCAGAAGCACATCCTTTAACACAGCTACCCTTTCTTCAGATAGTAATTCGCTGATGAATGTCGGTCGTGGATCGTTTTCCGTCCCCAACTCAATCTTCTTGAGGTTATCTGCAGTGGTATGAATTCCATCTTCCAGCTCTTTTGGCGCTGGTGGGAATTTTGAGATTATCTCGTCGCTGCTGTTTTCGAAGCACCAAGGGATCTCCTCTATGTTCTCGGGCTCTTCTTTTAATATTGTAATCATGTGACAGGTGCGAATTCGCTTCCAATCCCAATGTGGAACCGGTTCTCCTTTCGTGGCCTTGGGCTCGTGCTTCTGTGGCGGTGCTACCCTCCAGTTGTCGGATAGAGCGAACTTGCTAAGCTGATACTGATCTTCGACCCAATTCTTAAAGGTGAAGCAATCTTCAAGAGGATGCCCTATTACTCGATGGTAAGAGCAATAGTCCGGGTGTGAGACTTCGCCCGCTTGTTCAGGGTTTTTAGACTCCGGCAATGTAAGTATTTGATGTTTTAGAGCAAGATCAAGTATCTTCTTCGTCTTGTCTCGAGGAAAAGAGTATGCTCGACTCATTTTCTTCGTGAGGGATAGATCAATAATGCTCGCCTTCCGTTTGCGTGGTTTCTTAGCCCCGCCTTTTTGTTGTTGAGCGTCTTTTTGGCCTTTCGACTTATTTCTGCTTTTGCGCCGAGCTTTCTTTATAACAGGTTGACAAGGAGCGGTATTTTCATCCTTTACGGCCTGTTGGAGAAGGCGTTGTGTCTTGGCTTTCTCATAGATGGCCGTCTCACGGTTGTGATCATCTCGGAATTTTTGACCAGCTTTCTTTATAAGTTTGTCCATTTGTTCCTCGAACGACGGACTGGGCTCTTTTGCATCTGGGACTTTCACTGGCTTAGGATTAGCGTCCTCCCATTGAGCATCCGCTTCTTCATCGAGGTCATACACGACGTAACAGCTGGGCAGTAACTCTCGTTTCTTTGACCGGATGTATCCAAGCCCTTTTGTTTCCATTCTCCCATTAGGCGGTTTGCGTTGAGTCCCGGGAACGTTCCAGACCCTGTCATAGAATTTAGCCTCTCTAACGGTCTGTTTGAAGGATATCCCCTGGCGTTTCAGCAGCTTCTTCAAACCCTCTGTATAATATCTGGGAAGACGGATAGGCTGAAGCCTGTCGAGCGTAGGATCCGCGCCATGCCAGATTTCTTTTTCCACCTTGGTTTCTTCAGAGCGGTAGAACAGAACTGCTTTCTCGCTTTCTCGTTTGGGAGGGATGTAGAATGTTTGTAGCTCTTCTACGTTGTAAATATTAAGTGTATCCAGTTCTTTATGGTGTTTAAGCGGCACCATGGCGACTTGCAGACTTTGCTCTTCGTCAGCGAACGTTCGTATTGAAGGTCGAGCAGAGAATACGGCGTGGACTTCATCTTCCGAGTCGCTGCCAAAGATCAACGTAGGAGCTGATGGTCCCGGCTTGTTGTGTTGGGGCGGACCCGAATAAACTATCTCCTCTTCCTCTTCAGTATCACTACCGAAGACCGGGATGGTGGCGTTAGCTTTGTTCTCCGTCTTGTGACACTTCTCTGTGTCTTCGAAATCCGGTAAGAAGTATTTGGCGTCTTCGTATTTGCGGACCTCGTTCACAGAGAATGGGTTCAGTTCTCCCATCACGGTATACTCGAAACCATCCTTAAAATACTTCATACACTGATGTTGTGTAGAAGGGATGATGTTGTACTCGTGTAACCATGGTCGACCGAGCAAAGCGTTGTAACATGTCTTGGCGTCTATGACGTGGAACTTAATGCCCGTGACGAGTAGCCCGAAGCGTAGCGTCAGTATCACAGATCCAAAAGTCTTTGACGATTGGGAGTCGAACCCGGAGATGGTGATCTTGTCCCGAGCAAGGTGCTGGACGCTCATGCAGATTTCCTTCAACACCCGCACGTTGAGTAGGTTAACAGACGACCCGTTATCGATCAGGATTTTGCCTATCTTTATATCATGGCAGTATCCCGAGACATAGAGAGGGCGATTGTGTTCGCACGTCCCAAATAGAAGGTCTTCATCGCCAAAAGTAACATCGGCCGTATGCACTTCCTCCAATTCATCCTTCGTCTTTTCCTCGGCCAGGCATGCTTGGAATTGTTCTGGGTCTTGGAGCGCCTTAATCAACGAATCTCTCGCCTCTTTTGATAGCAAAAGGGTGTCAAGAATGCTGAGCTGTGAGGGCAGCTTCCTTAGATGTGCTAAGACGTTGTAATCCACCTTATTCTTCTTTGGTGGGTCTTTGGCAGCTAGCTCTTCCACCACTTGGTCATCTAAGACGATATCTTCAGTGGCCTTTCCTTTCCCTTTATCTTTTTTGTTCGAGGGTCCGAGGTTCTTTTCGGGTAGCTTGCGATTACGTAGCCGGATATTTTCGCAAACCTTCGGTTCTTCTTCTTTTCTCGAAGCGGACTCTTTAAAGAGAGGGGCAAGTTCTAGCTCTTCATCAGAATCACTCCCGAATGTGGGCACTTATGATCTACCGGTGTTAACCATGCAACAATCGCCAGCAGTTCTTTTAAGCCCTTCGGTCATATTTCTTTGCTCTCGACGAGTTTTACGCTTTTCCCGGTTAAAGCGTTGTCGATGAGCAACGTATCCTTGCCACCATCTATCGAAAGCTTTGCACTCCTGAGTGGGGTGCGAAACCTTCTGATGATATAAGCAAAAAGACGGGTGCATTTTCGCCTCACCAGTAATTTCTTCTTCGGAGGATGGTAGCTTCATGCCCATGGACATGGCCTTAGCAAACTTCTTTTTTTTATCTTGAATTGGCTTTTGTCGGTAGCGGAGGTGTTCAGCTCCAACGGGATCGTCTCAGCTCCTTCATCAAGTCGCTGGTGCTTGTCCCTTTCAAATATAGCCGCCTCGCGCTCCCGATCAGCTTTACTTTTCAACCGAGCTTCATTAAGGAGTGCGTCAATTACTACATCTGATGGCCCCAGAACTTTTGGTTCAGGATTTGCCCCCGGCTTTTCAGTGCAAGGAGTCTCGTCCTCGTTTGTGACCGAATGGGAAATCATATGACAGCTCGCCATATATTCCTCGGATTCGTCCGATGAACTTCCTTCCTCATCTTCTTCTTGAAAAACGTGATTGAGGAATTCTTGGAGCGTAATGGGAGTCCGTGCCTTTTGGTTGTATTCCTCCAGCGCGTCAATTTGCTTTTGTAGGTCCGTGCGCTTGTCGCCAGGCTTCACGGGCTTCTTAGATTTCTTCTTCTTCTTTTTTGAAGATTTTGACGACTGGCTGTAAGCGCTTGAACCACCACCATCGGTCTTTGGGGTTGGACGTGGCTTCAACATCCCTTCAACGACCTGCGGTTCCAACGGGTTCTTCCACTTGATTGCTGGACACGTCTGAAGATCGTTTAGCATCCTCTTTGTCTTGGTTGATAATACAACCTCCCAAAGAGCTTCTTCAATGATGGAGCATGTTGCCCCCGGCGTATTCGTCCCCTTAGAGGTGTGGGGCTGCGGGGGATTCACCTTCCATTTGTCAGTTAACGCGAACTTGCCCTGTCGGTACTGGTTTTCAAGCCAATTTTTGAAAACGTAGCAATCTTCGATCGGATGGCCTAATACTCGATGATAAGGATAGTAGTTGGGCTCGTTGACGTCACTTGGTTGCAACGGACGTTTTGGATCCGGCAGATTTATGAGTCTGTTGCGCAACGCCAGCTCGAATAACCTCCTCGTTTTATCACGAGGAAAAGAATAAGGACGTCCCATCCTATCCTCAAGGGGTACGTACGGGCGCGTATTATTTTGACGAGCAACCGGCTTCGAGTCGCTCGGCTGTTGTTGAGCATTAGCGACGACGATCGCTTTCCCCTTCCCTTTGTCACTTCGGGAGTCCGGCCTTGGAAGAGGAGGTTTATGGCCCATCTGATCCATCTGTGCTAGTTTGTCAATCAAGGCTTGGAAGGTAGTCCGCTTGAAAAACATCATAAACTGTGAGATGGTTGCTTGTGGATCGAGAGTTCCCACAAACATACCCACCGCGGGAGCTTCTTCAATGCGCTGCTCACACTTCGACCATAAGTTCCGCCATCGTATAGCGTATTGAACCCACGTCTCGCCTGATTTTACCCTGGCGTTAATCAGTGCTGTCATCGGGGTACGTTCACTGGCGCTTGCAAAACGCTGAGTAAACAGTAGCTCCATCTCCGCAAAGGTTTTGATAGAGTCGTTCGGGAGTTCAGAGTACCACTCGAACGCCGTATCCGATAAACTTCCAACAAACTGGCGAAGTAAAAGCTTGTCATCACCACCGGTATTGCCGCAGAGTGCCCTGAACTGGGCAACATGCTGATGAGAATTGCCCGTCCCTTTGTAGACATGGAACTTGGGAATCGTATAACCTGGCGGGTACTTGATTTGATCGTACCTGTTCCCCTCCGAATGGCGGCCGAGACGTTAGGACGTCTGTGTCTGAGATTCGGGGCAGATGCTATTTGGTTTTATCCGTCTACCTCTCCGAAGATGCCAAGTTGATTTATGGCACCGTGTATCGAAGGTTTAGACGGATGCGGCCGATGTAGCAGACTTTGTCAGATTCCCCCTCGCTTGAGGGGTTTTTTGATTGTGGGGACGCTCTTCCCTGTAGGCGCAAGCCCCTGCAGTTAATTACGCTACCGCATCGCGGTAGCCACTTTCTCCTTCTCCAGAATTTCACTTCGTGTCGTGTGTGTTTGTTTTGTTTGTGGTTGCCCGTGGATTGTATACGGAGACTGAGTAATGCCGTCGTCCGTAGGACGTGGATTAGTCCAAATCCGTATTTACTTAGATTTGGGTTCGGTGTTTTTAGTTTAAGGATACGTTAGCCGCGTTGCGGCTAAGATCAACTTAAACGTTCGTTAAGGATACGTTAGTCCTGTTTGAGACTAAGATCAACTTAACGGGGTGATCCATTTAATATATGGCCGTCGGGACTCGTCGCCTCTCTGACGTCGTTGAAGGATTACAACGACATATGTCAGAGGAGTTCGGAGATGTACCCTTGAACCAAGGTTGATTTGGAATTTTATCGTTCATTTGAGTGTTTAAGGATACGTTAGCCGTATTTGGAGCTAAGATCAACTTAAACGAGACCGTTTAGATCCGGCAAAGGAGCATTAGAAGGCTCTATTGTTCCAGTTTGGGGACGTAGTGGTCCATATTCCAGTTTAGGGACGTGGTGGTCCATTATTAGTTTTGGGACGTTTCGGTCCGATGTTAGTTTAAGGACGTTTCGGTCCGATGTTAGTTTAAGGACGTTTCGGTCCACATTGATGTGTGGTCGTTGGGACCCGTCACCTCTTTGACGTCGTTGAAGAATTACAACGATGGATGTCAAAGGTGTTCGGAGATGTACCTTCGGACCGATTGTAAATTGATTTAGTAGAGCAATTTTGCTCAATCAATTTAATTTAAGGACTTATGGCCAAAATTGGGCTAAGTCCAGTTGAGAATATCCAACGTTTTATCTGCTTTTGCAGAGCATTTCTTTTTATTTTTATTTGGGCCTTGCCCAGGAAGGATGCCAAGCATCAATTTTGTTTTGGGCCCTGCCCTTTATAATGATGCAGAGCATCAATTTCATTTAGGCTCTGCCCTTTATTGCTTTGCAATTTATTTTGGCCTGTTAGGTCTTTTCTGATTTGGGCCTGGCCCTTCAAGTAATGCATTGCATTTTAACAAAGCACTGAGAATTTTTGTAGATTCAAGAAGTGCAAAGCACTTTTTATCCCTTGATCTAAATTTGGATCAAAGAAAAACAAGTTTTTTCTTGTTTCAGAGAACCAAAGGTTCATAGCAAGTGCAAGGCACTATTTTTTATTATTTTTATTTATTTATTTATTTATTTATTGAAGATCACTGATCTTGTTCTTAGATCAATGATCTATTCCTAAGAGAATTTTCTCTTATTTTAAAGGTTTTTTACCTTTTATTTTTATTCTCAAGGAGTTTTCCAGAGTTCTCTTCTCTTCTTTTTTTTAGTCTGATCTCAATGATTTTGAAATGAAGCCTGGGGTCCTTTTTATAGTGCTCATAAATTAGTTAGATTTGTTACATAAATCTTTTTCTGAGTGATTTGGGGAATTTTCCCCACCGTTGGATCTTTGATCCAAAGGCCCCTACCTTATACAAGAAAATCTTCTTGTTTTAACAAGCTTTATTCTGTTTTGCGCAAGAATCCCCAGTGCGTGACACGTGTCGCGCAGTAAGGCGCTTGCGCAGCTGCGCTTGCGCAACTACGCGGACACGTGTCGCGCAGTGAGGCGCTTGCGCACCAGTGCTTGCGCAACTGCGCGGACACGTGGCGCGCAGAGGTGCGCTTGCGCAACAGTGTGTGCGCAACTGCGCGGACACGTGTCGCGCAGCTGTGCACTTGCGCAGTTGTGCTTGCGTAACTGCGCAGACACGTGTCACGCAGCGCAGCGCTTGCGCATCTGAGCGTTGCTTTTGTTTTTTAAAGAGCCTTGCTCTAATTGGACGCACTGCCTTGGGCGTTGTGCTGGCGTGTCAACCTTTGACACGTGGCGCATTGCGCACAGCGCACGGGATCTTAAGCGTTGCTTCAAAATTTGAATTTTTGAAATTCAAACAGAGCCTTGCACTGATTGGGGGAACAAATGCCCCCCCACCGTTGCGCTCACGTGGCGCGCACGTGAGTGCAGCGGTGGCAAGATCCTAGCCGTTGGATCAAGGGGGTCAGTTGAAGAGGCGCAGACGCCTATAAATAGGACCCTTGGTCCTTAGTAATTCTTTTACCATTTTCAAGAATTTGAATTTCAGAGCCTTGCTCTTGCTTAATAACTTTCAGAGCCTTGCTCTTGTACTTCCCAAGAACTTCAAAGTTCAGAACTTAGATCGTTCTAGGTAAACAACAAAAAAAAATTTAATTTAATTTAATTTAATTTAATTTACGGAGCCTTGCTCTTATAGATCTTTGATCTAAAGAAAACCCCTTTGGGGTTTCATCAACAGAGCCTTGCTCTCAAAAAATTTACAGAGATATTGTTCCTGGGTTTTAACCCATGAACAGAGCCTTGCTTATAGATCCATCGTAGATTTTCCCTTTTTTCTTATATATAAAAAAAAATGGAGAACTCCTAAAATTTTCATGGATCTTTAAGATCCCAAATTTTTTTTTAAGAATCCTTAGGAGTTATAGTTTTCATTATTATTACAGAGCTAGGCTCTTTTTTTTTAGGAAGTTTTATTTCCTTGAGACCAGAATTTGACAAATGTCACTCTGTGACAGAGCTTTGCTCTAAAAGAGAAGATTTTCTCCTTGTCTTTAGGGATTTCCCTTTAATGAGGATATTCTCTTGGGGGTCTTTTTCATTAACTGACAGTTTCATCCAATGATGGGACTGTTTTATTAAATGATGCGCCGTCATCCAGATTTTGTGGGCCCCCCTTTGGTCCCCTACCCACTGCATTGCAGTGTGATGTAAGATTTTAAAATGTGAAGCATTGGAACACTAACGGTTATTATTATTTTTTTTGTTTTTCCTTCAGGAAACATGTCTGAAGATTTGTCCTTCCCTTTTGTTCGCTCGGAAGGAGGGTTCCCCAATTCGCCGGTGGACCGGGTGGCGTTCGCTCTCATTAAAGATCATGACCCTGAGTGCAAAAAGCTCCACCTGTGGGGAAGGTGGTACAGCCAGATCATCCAAGGCCGTCGCAGCTTCAGTTCCGCCTCGCCGTCTGAGCCTACAGTCACGATCCCCTATGCAGACGAACCCCCGGTGAAGTATGCCGTGGAGGTTAAAAACTGGAATTCTGATGACCTCCTCCAGCCTGCGATCGGTGCCATTCCCGTGCAGCCGCCGCCGGCAATAGACATTCTGGGGAGGTGAATCTGTCAGGGTGAAGCACGCCCTTGGGGACAGGCTTACAATATTGGACTGATCCCGCGACCCCCCGCCGGATATTTGCAGTGGGCCCGGTACATCTTATCGGCGAAAAGGACTCATCTAACGAGGATTGGTTTATATCCAGCCATCTACGTTTCGCTTTTCGAGTATCCCTCTCCTCCAACGTGGTGGGTCAAGGCCTTTATCGAACAATGGAATATCCCCACTCACACCTTCCTGATGACGGATAGGGAAGTCTCTATCTCCTTGGAGGAACTCGCTGAGATTTCGGGTCTACCAATGAGGGGAGAGCACTACGAGGAGCTGCTTCCTCCTGACGAGTACGCCTTTGCCACCAAGCAGCTGGTGTTTGACTTGACTCCGGAGAACGCCATTCAGCATCAGTATCCGGGCTTGGTGAAGGTATTGGAGATCTATGAGGAACTCCATCTGGAATCGGGCGACCGGGGCGTCAGTTTCGCAGATTTTATTGCTCGCTTCATTCGCCCAGAGTTCCTATCAGAGGAGAGCGAGAAGTTCGCTCAGCTTGGTGACCCTTTTGGTTTCGGCTTGGACCGCCGACCCGTATCGGACAATAACCAGAAGGATTTCTATCTCCCCAACGCTGCCATTGCTGCTTTCTCGGAAATTGCCGTCCCAGGCATGGATGAGGAAACCTTTTTTATTGGATTCTTGGGCTTGTGGCTATGCAACTTTGCACTCCCTATGCACCCCCGCCTCATGCGGCCCTCTGTCTTTTACCCAGCGCATCGGATGGTGGCTGGTTTGCAGTTATCGGTAGGAATCGCCGGGCTGGCTTACCTTTATCATGGACTTAGCGTAGCGGCGGACGCCAGTGAGCCCGGGGTACAGCCTGCTAACTTCCCGATGCACTACTTCCTTCTTGGATGGAGATGCATGTGCGAGGGGTGTTTGGTGCCCACAAGACTCCTCCGTTCTTCGAGAAATACAGACTCCCGAGGGTCATGCGGTTGGTTGGGGCTTCAATTGTGGTTCCAGCCCCGCGGGAGTCTAGAGGGCTGCTCCTTTGTCCACATCTGGTCCGAGCGAAGGTTTCTTTTGTGGATAAGGTTATAACCATAGGCTCAGAGACCACCAAGTCAGTGGTGCCCCTGCGCGATGACTTCAAAGATGGGGCTTCTGTATTGAAAGCTCGGGAAATCCTCCATCTCTACTCCTTCCGGCCGGGCTATCTAGTGTTCAGGCAGAATAAGACAGCCTTGTTTATGAGATATAACCCACACCGATTTGCCCGGCAGTCAAGCTACAACCAAGGGATCCCGCTGGAAGCTTTCTTGGAAACGCCCGTGGTCGGCCCAGAGGGGATAAAGAATGCGATGCATCATTTTACACGGCTTAACACAGGTTCCTATTTCTTCATTAGTGAACCCAGCTGTGCCCCTAAGATGCTTAATTCATATGTGGCCTGGTATGTGCACGCGATGGGCCCAATTATCTTAACGGAGAAGCGTATGCTGGTTGACCGTAGGGGTGCGCCTCCCGGCGGCGATCGCAAGGCCCCTTTGCTGCCAAGGCTCCCGGTCGTCCCTCCGCTAAAAGATGCTGGAATCGATCGACCACGCGTGTTGAGCCCCCCGCGTGGATTTCCACTGCCGACTACGGTGGATGCACCACCGGTGCCCCGTGCTCCCACAAAGACGGTTAATGTGGTATCGCCAGGGTCCGGCGCAGGAGCAGATATCGGGACCCGCCGCCCTAAAGTGACTGCCAAGCGCAAATCTACTCCGGATGGATCTAAAGCTGGCGGACAGAAGAAGAAGAAGAAGTCCACCCTTTCCCTCGATGCGATCCTCAGCTTAAAGCCTACGGCTCCTCCCACCGAAGGAATATGTGAATATGGCAGCAACGAGGGCTTCTTGGTAGACCCTGCGGACACTAATTTGGCTGCCGCCATTACAGCTTCGGAGCGATCGGCGAGGCTCGAAGCGATGTTAAGCAAACTCACTGAGTCAGGTAATCATCAGCCGCTTTATTTGTCATTTTATTGCACTTTTTATTATTATCTTTAACTAATATTTGCTTCCTTTTCAACAGGTGTCTTTACTGAAGAGGCTATCGCTGCCTCTTTGAAAACCTTCCAAGAGGAGGAGGAGAAGCGCGCTTTAGCAGGCGTTGGTATGTCTCACCTCTTTCTCTTTTATAAGGAAAGTTTGTCATCTTTTCTGATGGTCAACCTAACCTTCTTTTGTTTCTTTGCAGGGGTTGTATCAATTGATGCGGGGATCCTTCCCGAGGCCGTTACTGAAGTCTCGATCTCGTCGAGGCTGCTGCAGGAGCCTCGACTTGACAAAACGACAAGGGATGCCCTGAAAAATCTGGAGGCATCCCTATTCACGGACGAGGACGCCTTAATTAAACAAGCCCTAGTGGCATCCGTCTCAACGGCTCGGGAGAATCGAAAGCGGTTGAGACGCGAAGCAAAGGCGCGCAGAGCTGCTTTGTCCATGGGAGCGGGCCCTAGCACTATTCCTCACGCTGACACTCCTTCTGAAGAGGCCCCTGTCGCCCTATCTACTGCTCATAGGCGAGTGGCGTGCGCGGCCCGAAGTGCAAACGATAAATCCTCTTCAGGTAGCATTTCTTTCAGAACCTTGTTGTAAGAATTATAAAGCCATTGGCTCATATGCATTCCATCTTGCAGGGCCAAGTCCGACTGAGGGGGAGGCGGAGACCGTTGAACCCAGGGGAGCGGAGGAAGCGGTACTTGCCGAACCCGAGCCGACAGTGAGCAACGTCGTCGGGGCCACGGGGCCTGAAACAGAGGTTGAGGGATCCGCCGCCGAGAGGGTGATTGATGCCGCACCTGAAGTGGCGACAGATGAAATGATTGTCTTAACCGAGCCGAAGGCAGTAGAGGGCGAGGCGCTTGAGGCTGGAGACCTCGTGGTGCCGATGGATGAGACAACCACGACCGCAGAACCCGAGGGAGTATCGGGTGAGGCGGCCACGATTCCTGAGGAGGAGCTAACCGCTCTTTCCCAGGAATCTGGCAATACTCCGATCATAGCCCTCCCCGCGTATGGTTCCTTGCCGTCTCCAGGGCTTGCGAGCACAACAACAGTTCCCATCGAGTCGGGTGATGAGGCTACGGGCGGCGGTCTCATGTCAACGGAGGAGGGGATTGCCTCAGTTTCGGCTGGCAGCTCGTCGGGTAAATTTCGAGTTACCAGCATTTTTCTTTTTATATATCTTGCGATCTCTTCTAACAAGTTTGTCTTCGCAGGTGCGGCCAGTGCCGACGATCCATTGCTCGAAGGAGCACCGTCAACTACTGCTTTGGCGGTGGTCACCTCCCCACCTTCCCTTGTGCCATCGCGGATGTTGGAAGGTATGGATTTATGACTCATGAGTTAATCTTTTAAACGTGTAGCTTCTGTACTAACGTTATACCACTGTGTCCTTTTAGGGGTGCTCTTTGATCATCTATACCAAGTGTTGCTCCCACACTTCTCCTTCTCATCCAAACTCGCTTCTCCTTCTAGTGGTGCCGGTGAGTGTTATTTCGATGTCTTTATTTACTCCCCCTTTTTTTTAGCAACAGGATTATTTCTGACTTTTCCTCTTCCTTATTATAGTGCCACAAATCGAAGGAGGGGACGCAAGACCTGCCACGCCACCGGCCCTTCCGGCTTTGCCGTCCGTTGCAGCTGGTACAGTATATTCCTCCCCTCTTTTTATATGATCCTTCAGTATCTTTTCGAATCATTGTTTAACCATGTTTCGTTTTGCAGCTATTGTTCCAGCTCCGATCTCCCTTGAGTCTCGTGTTCTTTCACCAGCGGGCCCTTTCTTGAAACGTCCATCTTCAAAAGGTGCCATGATGAGTTTGGGCATGCTGAGCGGGTATATCGAAGAGCTTAACATGGACGCTCTCCCTTCTGCCGTGGATTTCGCAATGGAGGTTAACCTGATGTTGGCGGCGCTCGTAAACTTTCAAAATGAAGGCGTCGTCGAATCTTGGGTTAACCACTGCAGAGAGATTGAGGCCTGCTTGCATCGGTTGGAGACGACGCGCCCTTCTCCCGAAGTTTTGGCCATGAGCACCGAACGGACAGCCTGGCTCGAGCAGAGCGCTTCTTATCTCCGCTATTTGGAGCAGGAAGAAGCTTTACGGTTGAAGGAGCGTCAGGAATCTTCAAGCGCAACCGCTCGCCTGCGCGCTGAAGTTAGGACGAATGCTGCTGAAGTGAAAGCCGTGTTTGAAGGCCTCCTGGAGCGTATCTCTAATGGGCTAGCACTGAGGCGGAAGCTTGATGCCGCCGAGCGTGATGCCCGAGGCTGTGAAGTAGCTCAGCAGGTTGTTGGGGAACAGCTTGCATCCTTCAGGCAGCAGCGGGCTCAAGCAGAGGCCGAACTGGCGATGGCAGCTGATCAAGAGAAGGCGTGGAAGGAAGTATGCGAGCAATTGCTAAATCTATGCAAGACGCTTCCTTCTCAGTAATTCTCCTTGTAAAATAGATGTATATACATTTTTTATTCTTTAGTGCAATGTATCCTGTACTCGATCAATATTTATGAATAAAAGGTGCACATTTTTGTAATGTCTTGTGTCATTTCTCCGCCCCCATTTTTTTTTTTGCATGATATCTTTGATGAACCTCATTGGCCGATAACTTCATTTCTCCCAGAGATAGTGATGGCTTAGGCCGCAGGTTCAGGTCTACCGTCTAAGACTTTTCAACTCTATGAGCCATGAGGGTCTCATAGAGGCTTTTCTACCTACGGATCGAGAGGATCTCGTCGGTGGGTTTTCTCCTTAGGAATCGTGAGGATTCCTAAGTGTGGTTTTCTCTCATAGGTCGTAAGGATCCTACAAGAGAATTTTTCCCTCTTATGAGTCGAGAGGACCCGTAAGTGATTGTTTCCCTTCTTGTCGAAAATCGACTTCGGAGAGTGAGACCCATGAATAGTATGCAAGAGACCATTTTGGATTGACTTGCAGGGCCCCATTTTTCAGGAAGCAAGTTTTCCCACCCCTGCTGCCTGAGACTTCATCTTGCAAATTGATAAGCAAGTTCAATTTGTTGAAGAAATCCCTTTTCTGAATGATTTGGCGGAACTTCCCCCACCGTCGGATCTTTGATCCAAGGGCTTCTGTTTTACAGAAGAAAATCTTCTTGTTTTAACAAGAACGGAAAAGATTTCTTCAGAACTTTAATTTTATTTGACGCAAATGCTCCATAGTATGATACATGTCGCACGGCGCAGCGCAATTGTGTTAGCGCATCTGCGCTGACGCGTGTCGTGTAGCGCACGGCGCAGTGCAACTATGCTACCGCATCTGCGCTGACACGTGTCGTGTAGTGCACGGCGCAGCGCAGCTGAAGCGTTGCTTCCTTAAATTTGCTTGAAATAGAGCTTTGCTCTGATTGGGTGCGCTGCTTTGGGCGTTGCGCTGATGCGTCTGCGTCAGACACGTGGCACGTTGCGCAGCGCAAATAATCTGAAACGTCGCTTCATTAAATTAACTTTCAAGACAGAGCTTTGCTCTGATTGGGATAAACCGCCGTGACAACTTTTGGAAGTCGAAGAGGCACTTGATGCCTATAAATAGGATCTTTAGTCCCCCACAGATACTTATCATCTTTCAGATTTTTATTTTCAAAAACTTCAGAGCTTTGTTCTTGCCTTCAAGAACTCCGGTGCCTTGCTCCTTTTTTCAAAGTTTTTAGAAAAACTTTAGGTAATATCGATTCTTAGATTAATCTTAACCAGCAGAGCTTTCGTCCAGGGGATTTTATCCTTGAACATAGTTTTGCTCTCTAGGAATTTAGTCCTCTATGTATACTGTTGCTTTTCTATTGCTGATCTTCCTGTAATATTTCTTCCAGGTATAATGGCGGCGGTGCATCTATATAGTTTGCACGAGTTCATTACCTACGACGATATCCGCGCTCAGGGTCGTCAACAAAACCAGGAGTTTACAGACGCTGAATGTGCAGAAGTCATGGGTCGTCTGAACGCAAGCGGTGGTTGGCTGTTGCCTCGTCGTTCGGCCCTTTTGAAAGTCGTGTTGGGAGCCGTATGGAGAGCACTTCCGGGTCTTCATGAGGCCTTACCACTCAATGCGCTGGATGATGCCGAAGACAAGGTGCATTCAGTGTACCTGACAGGGCTGATCTCAAAGAAACGGCGGAACAGCCTCATTGACATCCTACACCAAGTCTTCCAGCAGACGACGATAGTTGCTGCTTATCGAAGGCTAGGAGGGCTTGCCGATGATCTTGACACAGAGGAGCGCGAAAGACTGCGCATAAGAATAATTAGAAAGGCCAGAAGGGCTCTGGATGGCCTTACTTTCGATTTCCTTAATCCGTGCCCCGGATCTGAGGTTATACCGTTGTAATAATTTGAATAATGTTTCTTATTCATTGCTCTTGTGATTGTAAAAAAAGAAATTTTCTAGCGGTATGAATGGAAACCCTCCTCCTTTTCATTTCAGCTTGTCTTATTTCTCGTCCTGAGTCTTCTGCCCGTGCATAAATGAATGCGTCACGAACGCCAGATCAAATGTAGATCAGATATTCTTTCTGTCATCTTCTTTTTATTGTCAGCAGGCTGTCTTAATAACCATGATCGATGGATATCTAAAACGAGTATTCTGACTTCCTTAAGAAATAGCGATGGCTTAGGCCGCAGGTTCAGGTCTACTGCCTAAGACTTTTCAACTCTATGAGCCGTGAGGGTCTCATAGAGGCTTTTCTCCCTACGGGTCGAGAGGATCCCATAGGTGGATTTCCTCCTTGGGAATCGTAAGGATTCCTAAGTGTGGTTTTCTCTTATAATTCGTAAGGATCCTATAAGAGAATTTTCCCTCTTACGAGTCGAGAGGATTCGTAAGCGGTTGTTTCCCTCCTTGTCGAAAATCGACTTCGGAGAGTGAGACCCGTGAATAGTATGCAAGAGACCATTTTGGATTGACTTGCAGGGCCCCATTGTTCAGGAAGCAAGTTTTTCAATTCTTGCTGCCCGAGACTTCATCTTGCAAGTTGGGACGAACCGGGAATTCTCCTGCGGAGAAAGTGGTGGCTCTGCGAGTTGACGTGGGTCAAGAGGCTCTCGTCACGGAGTGTCTGTATCCGTGAGTCGAGGAATTTTGCTAGGGATTATTTGTTTCCCAAGCGCCAAGGATTATTTGTTTCCTTGGGGTTTGAAACGAGTCGAGGGTTCCCATGGAAGCACTGGTGGCTCTGCGAGTCGACGCGGATCAGGAGGCTCTCGTCAAGGAGTGTTTGTATCCGTGAGTCGAGGAATTTGCTAGGGATTATTTGTTTCCCGAGCGCCAAGGATTATTTGTTTCCTTGGGGTTTGAAACGAGTCGAGGGTTCCCACGGAGGCACTGGTGGCTCTGCGAGTCAACGCGAATCAGAAGGCTCTCGTCAAGGAGTGTTTGTATCCGTGAGTCGAGGAATTTGCTAGGGATTATTTGTTTCCCAAGCGCCAAGGATTATTTGTTTTCTTGGGGTTTGAAACGAGTCGAGGATTCCCACGGAGGCACTGGTGGCTCTGCGAGTCGACGCGAATCAGAAGGCTCTCGTCAAGGAGTGTTTGTATCCGTGAGTCGAGGAGTTTGCTAGGGATTATTTGTTTCCCCAGCGCCAAGGATTATTTGTTTCCTTGGGGTTTGAAACGAGTCGAGGATTCCCACGGAGGCACTGGTGGCTCTGCAAGTCGACGCGGATCAGGAGGCTCTCGTCAAGGAGTGTTTGTATCCGTGAGTCGAGGAGTTTGTTGAACACACTGGCTTCTTCGGTTGAAACGAACCGTCGAGGTTTGGCTTCGTCGTCTGACGGAGTCTGTTGGGAAAGTATGGTTCCCCCTTTGTTTACGCCCTTGGATTGTATACAGGGATCGATGTGATCTTAACTGTAGGGCCAAAGTTTTATCGTCATTTTTTTTGTTTTATTTCCGTAATGCTCTATCATTTCAGCTTTTATATCGCGAAGGTCGTGATTGCCCAATCATTTCGGCTATTTTTCGCGGTGCCCAATCATTTCGGCTATTTATTTTATCTTTACTCGCTATTTTTTATTGCGAGTTGCCCAATCATTTCGGCTATTTCGTATGCATGTGTGTGGCCTACCGGCTTTTTGCCGTAAACCTAAAATTGGACACCGATTTCGGCATCAGCACCGCTACAACTGGGATATCGCCAGGAGCGAATCATCATTTGCCTCTGTCATTGTCGAACAAAGGAGGCTTAGCGACCAGGGTTAGGGTCCTGTCGACTAAGGCTTTTGACTTTATGAGCCGTAAGGGTCTCACAAAGCTATTTCTCCCTACAAGTCGTGAGGATCTTATAGGTGTATTTTCTCCTTAGGAATCGTGAGGGTTCCTAAGTGTTTTGTTCCTCTGTAAGTCGTAAGGATCCTACAGGAGGGTTTTCTCTTTGTAAATCGAGAGGATTTACAAGGGTTATGCGAACATATCCCCAGTCACGGATGGACCTTGGTTAGGGAAATGTTTATTCGCGCCCGTGGATTGTATACAAGGGCCAATACCGGACCACTTGTAGGGCAATAGCAGAAGTTGTGGGGGTTGCTTAAGCACAGGTTTGGTCTCTGTAACTTAAGACTTTCAACTCTTATGAGCCGTGAGGGTCCCATAAGAGAGTTCTCCTTACGAGTCGTGAGGATCTCGCAAGTGTATTTTCTCCTTAGGGATCGTGAGGATCCCTAAGTGTGTTGCTCCCTTGTGAGTCGTAAGGATCTCACGCGGGTGGTTTCTCCTTACAAGGTCGAGAGGACCCTATAAGTGTCCTTTAACGAGGTTGCGCCCTTTCAGGTTTTCGCAAACACTCGCCGGTAGCCCTGCTGTTTTTACTCACGGAGCCCTTTCGGGTTTTCATCTGCGCCCATTTTGCTTATGGACATACCGTTTTTTTTTATTCTTTTTATTTTTATATTTTTTTTTCTCTTTTTTTTTTACGAGGTCGCGCCCTTTCGGGTTTTCACGAACACTCGCCGGTAGCCCTGCTGTTTTTACTCACGGAGCCCTTTCGGGTTTTCATCGGTGCCCTTTTTGCTTGTGGACATACCGCTTTTTTTTTTTTAATTTTATTTTTATATGTTTTTTTTATATCTTGTCAGCCTAAAGATGCTGCGGTAGTAGTTTAAAGACGTTTCGGTCTGTTATTAGTTTAAGGACATTTCGGTCCGCTGTTAGTTTAAGGACATTTCGGTCCGCTATTGAGAAGCTGGCTACTGCTTATAAAGCTTGAGCTTAGGAAGATAGCGAGCGGACATAGTCGTCGTCATCTATTATTGACCTAGGCTGTGGCTCATCAAGCGTAGTATTTCTTTAGGAAGCGACCGTTTATTGGTCTGAAAGCCCTTTCACCATGCATGTCCATGAGTAGGTAGGCCCTACCCTGGCAGACCTTATCTATGATGTACGGGCCTTCATAGTTTGGCTCAAATTTTCCCCGCTTGGCGCGATTGGGGATCATAGGCCTTTTGACCACTAGCACGAGTTCGCCTTGGCGGAATGTCCTTGGTCGGGTCAATCTTTCATATGAGCGTGTCATCATTGCTTTATAAGCTTCTAGATTTTGTTGTGCTAGTAGCCGGGTTTCATCAAGAGCATCCAGCTCTTCAAACCGTAGGTGAGCATTTTCTTCATCCATCAGCTCATAGTGAACTGCCACTCGCAGAGAGGGTAATTCTATCTCGAGGGGGAGTACTGCTTCCGTACCAAACACCAACGCGTACGGCGTTGTGTTCGTGGCTGTCTTGAATGTAGTTTGATATGCCCAGAGAGCTTCTTGCAGTCTTTCGTGCCAATCTTTCTTATTACGGGACACCGTTTTCTTTACGATTTTTGTCAATGTCTTGTTGAAGGCTTCAGCAAGTCCATTGGCTCGCGGGTTATAAACTGAGGAATATCTCCAGTCTATATTATGCTGTCGCGCGAAGCGACTGATCTTGTGGCTTCTGTAAGCTGGCCCGTTATCGGAGATGATCCGTCGCGGAGTTCCAAACCGATATATGACATGCGTCTTGAAGAAGTGGAGGATATTTTCCGTTTTCACCTCTCTTAACGGTACTGCTTCTGCCCATTTAGAGAAGTAGTCAGTCATCGCCAGGATGAAACGATGTCCCTTAGACGATGCTGGTTCGATAGGGCCAACTATGTCAGTCCCCCACATTTCGAATGGCCAGCTAGCCACCGTTGGATGCAACGGATTTGGGTGCTGGTGGATGAAGTCCCCATGAATCTGGCATGAGTGACATTGCTTCGCATATTCGATGCAGTCTTGAATCATCGTGGGCCAGTAATAGCCCATCCGTTTGATCTTCAACTTCATCTTTGGACCTGCTTGGTGAGAACCGCAGATTCCGTCATGAACTTTCTGAATGACTCTTTCCGCTTCGTCCGGTCCTAAGCATCTCAGCCACAGAGAATCGAATGACCTCTTGTATAGAGTATCATTGACGAAGGCGAAAGACAGAGCTCGTTTTATGAGCTGATGTCTTGCGGATGCTTCTTCAGGCATTCGGTGGGACTTGAAGTAGTCTATGAAGACTTCCCTCCAATCCTTGACCTTCTCATGATCTTTTATTTGCAAGGTCGCTTGTTCAGTCACTCCCTTCTCTTCGGGTGATTCCGAAGGTATTTCTGCGGGGGCGAGCACCCGACGACTTTGTACCATGATTCTAACGTCATCGAGGTTCTCGTCAGCCATTTCTTTAGCAAGTTTGGCCAACGCATCCGCTTTGCTGTTATCCGCGCGTGGTATGCTCTCCAAAGTATAGGAGGGAATTTAGGTTAGCAGTTGTTGCACCTTTTCACCGTATTTTACCAATTCCGGTTTGCATGTTTGGTAATCGCCGTTTACTTGACTAACGACCAGTTGAGAATCTCCGTATATGAGGAGGTTTTCAATTCCCATGTCAATGGCGATCTCGAGGCCTGCTATCAGAGCTTCGTATTCGGCTTCGTTGTTTGTCCTCGGTTCCGTCAGGGAGAACGCGTAGCGCATTATCCCTCCTTGTGGAGTTATAAAGATGAGTCCTACCCCCGATTTGATTATAGGGGTACTTTGTTTGCGCTTCTTCACGGAAGATACTCCGTCGAAATAAAGCTCCCATCGGGTATTATCACCGTCGATCGCATCAAACGCATGTTCGTCTGGAAGATCGCAGTTTAAAGGAGAGTCGGCCAGTATCGGGTGCTCAGCAAGGAAGTCGGCGATGGCCTGGCCTTTCACTGCTTTGAGTGGTCGATATGTTATCGAGAACTCCATTAAGAGCAGGGCCCATTTAGCGAGTCGTCCCGTCAATATGGCCTTTGACATTAGATATTTGAGAGGGTCCACCTTTAAAATGAGATGGACTTCATGCGCTAATGCGTAATATCTAAGCTTTGTTATTGCGAAGATCAACGCCAGGCAGTGTTTTTCAATGGGGGAGTAATTGCTTTCTGCCCCCAGCAGCACTCGACTTAAGTAGTAAAGTGCTCTTTCTTTCCCCTGGTCATTCTCTTGTGCCCATAATGCGCCCAAAGAACCTTCAAGGGCGGCCGTGTAAAGAATGAGAGGCTTTCCCTTAACTGGAGTAGCCAACACTGGAGGGTTTTGCAAATACTGCTTGATCTCATCCAGTGCGCCTTGGCATTTGTGATCCCAAACGAATGGGGTTCCCTTCTTCATCAGGTGACTGTAAGGACGGCACTTTCCTGAAAGATTAGCGATAAACCGCCGAATGTATGCGAGCTTTCCCTGGAGAGATCGCAACTGTTTAAGAGTTCTCGGCGGAGGCATTTCCATGATCGCTTTGATTTTAGACGGATCTATTTCAATACCTCGGTGTCGGACGATGAATCCCAGAAATTTGCCCGAGGAAACCCCGAATGCACATTTAAGAGGATTCATCTTCAAATTGTATTGTCGAAGGCGTCGAAATACAGTCTTCAGATGCTCGAGATGTTCCTCATATGATTTGCTTTTAATAACGAGGTCGTCGATATAGCATTCGACTCTTTCATGTATAAGGTCATCGAAGATCTTCGTCATGGCCCTTTGATAAGTGGCACCGGCATTTTTTAAACCGAAGGGCATCACTTTATAACAAAATATCCCCAAAGGAGTCCGAAAAGCCGTATGTTTCTGGTCTTCAGGATGCATTTTTATTTGATTATACCCTGATGAGCCGTCCATGAAGGAGAAAACCTCATGCGTGGACGTATTGTCTATCATCAGTTCGGTGACTGGTACTGGAAAATCATCTTTTGGGCAGGCTTTATTAAGATCCCGAAAATCCACGCATATGCGCACCGTCCCATTTTTCTTCATCACCGGGACGATATTAGCAATCCATTCAGGGTATTGAACCTCCTGGATAAAGCCAGAGTCTATCAGCTTTTTGACTTCATCGTTGATGCTCTTCTCGAGCTCGAGCCGCATTCTTCTTGGCACTTGTTTGACTGGCTTGACACCCAGGGATATTGCTAGTCTATGTACAGCAACTTCTGGATCTAGTCCTGGCATCTCGGAATAGTTCCATGCGAAGCAATCTTTATGCTGCACAAGGACGTCTTTTAACGCAGCCACCCTCTCTTCAGACAGCAGCTCGCTGACAAATGTCGGTCGCGGATCATTTACCGTCCCCAACTCAATCTTCTTAAGGTTATCTGCAGTGATATGGATTCCATCCTCCAGCTCTTTTGGCGCTGGTGGGAATTCTGAGATTATCTTGTCGCTGCTGTTTTCGAAGCACCAGGGAAGGTTGTCCATGTTCTCGGGCTCTTCTTTTGATATTGTTATCATGTGACAAGTGTGAATCCGCTTCCAATCCCGATGTGGAGTTGGTTCTGTTCTTGTGGCTTTGGGTTCGTGCTTCTGTGGCGGCTCTACCCTCCAGTTGTCAGACAGAGCGAACTTGCCGAGCTGGTATTGATCTTCGACCCAATTCTTAAAGGTGAAGCAGTCTTCGAGCGGGTGCCATATTACTCGATGGTAAGAGCAATAGTTTGGGTCAGAGACTTCGCTTGCTTGTTCAGGGTGTTTGGACTCCGGCAGCGCGAGCATCTGATGTTTTAGAGCAAGCTCAAATATCCTCCTTGTCTTATCCCGAGGAAAAGAGTATGCTCGACTCATTTTCTTCATGAGGGATAGATCAATAACGCTCGACTCCCGTTTGCGTGGCTTCTTAGCCCTGCTTTGCTGCTGTTGAGCGCCTTTTCGGCCTTTCGATTTATTTCTGCTTTTGCGTCGAGCCTTGTTTATAACAGGTTGACAGGGAGCAGCCTTTTCATCTTTCATGGCTTGTTGGAGAAGGCGTTGCGTCTTGGCTTTCTCGTAGATGGCCGTCTCACGGTTGTGATCATCTCGGACTTTTTGATCAGCTTTCTTTATAAGTCTGTCTATTTGTTCATCGAACGACGGACTGGGCTCTTTTGCATCTGGAACCTTCACTGGCTTAGGATTAGCGTCCTCCCATTGAGCATCCGCTTCTTCATCAAGGTCATACACGACGTAGCAGCCGGGTAGTAACTCTCGTTTCTTTGACCGGATGTATCCAAGCCCTCTCGTTTCCATTCTCCCATTAGGCAGTTTGCGTTGAGTCCCGGGAACGTTCCAGACCCTGTCATAGAATTTGGCCTCTCTAACGGTCTGTTTGAAGGATATCCCCTGGCGTTTCAGCAGCTTCTTCAAACCCTCTGTATAATATCTGGGAAGACGGATAGGCCGAAACCTGTCGAGCGTAGGATCCGCGCCATGCCAGATTTCTTTTTTCACCTTGGTTTCTTCAGAGCGGTAAAACAGAATTGCTTTCTCGTTTTCTCGCCTGGGAGGGATATAGAATGTCCGCAGCTCTTCTACACTGTAGATATTAAGTGCGTCCGGTTCTTTATGATGTTTGGGCGGCACCATGGCTATCTGTAAACTTCGCTCTTCATCAGCAGAAGCTCGTATTGAAAGCCGAGCAGGGAATGCAGCATGGACTTCATCCTCCGCATCACTACCAAAGATCAGTGAAGGGGCGGATGGTCCCGGCTTGGTGTATTGGGGCGAACCCGAATAAATTATATCCTCCTCCTCCTCGGTATCACTGCCGAAGACAGGGATGGTGGCGTTAGTTTTATTCTCCGGCTTGTGACACTTCTCCGTGTCTTCGAAATCCGGCAAGAAGTATTTGGCATCTTCGTATTTGCGGACCTCGTTCACAGAGAACGGGTTCAGTTCTCCCGTCACGGTATACTCGAAACCATCCTTAAAATACTTCATACACTGATGTTGTGTAGAAGGGATGATGTTGTACTCGTGTAACCATGGTCGGCCGAGCAAAGCGTTGTAGCATGTCTTGGCGTCTATGACGTGGAATTTAATGTCCGTGACGAGTAGCCCGAAGCGTAGCGTTAGTATCACAGATCCAAGAGTCTTTGACGATTGGGAGTCGAACCCGGAGATGGTGATCTTGTCCCGAGCAAGGTGCTGGACGCTCATGCAGATTTCCTTCAACACCCGCACGTTGAGTAGGTTAACAGACGACCCATTATCGATCAGGATTTTGCCTATCCTTATATCATGGCAGTATCCCGAGACATAGAGAGGGTGATTGTGTTCGCACGTCCCAAGTAGAAGGTCTTCATCGCCAAAAGTAACATCAGCCGTGTGCACTTCCTCTAATTCATCCTTCATCTTTTCCTCAGCCAGGCATGCTTGGAATTGTTCCGGGTCCTGGAGCGCCTTAATCAACGAATCTCTCGCCTCTTTTGATAGCAAAAGGGCGTCAAGAATGCTGAGCTATGAGGGCAGCTTCCTCAGATGCGCCAAAACGTTGTAGTCTACCTTATTTCTCTTCGGCGGGTTCTTGGCGTTTAACTCTTCCGCCACTTGGTCATCTAAGATGATATCTTCAGAGACCTTTTCTTTCCCTTTATCTTTTCTGTTCGAGGGTCCGAGGTTCTTTTCGGGCAGCGTGCGATTACGTAGCCGGATATTTTCGCAAACCTTTGGTTCTTCTTCTGTTCTCGAAGCAGACTCTTTGAAGAGGGGGGGGGGAATTCTAGTTCTTCATCAGAATCACTCCCGAATGTAGGCACTTGTGACCCACCGGTGTTAACCACGCAACAATCGCCAGCAGTTCTTTTAACCTTTCGGTCATATTTCTTTGCTCTCGACGAGCTTTACGCTTTTCCCGCTTAAAGTGTTGTCGGTGAGCAACGTATCCTTGCCACCATCTATCGAAAGCTTTGCACTCTTGAGTGGGGTGCGAAATCTTTTGATGATATAAGCAATAGGAGGGGTGCGTTTCCGTCTCACTAGTGATGTTTCTTTCAGAGGATGGTAGCTTCATGCCCATTGATATGGCCTTAGCAAACTTTTTCCTCATCTTGAATTGGCTTTTGTCGGTAGCGGAGGCGTCTAGTTCCAACGGGATCGTCTCAGCTCCTTCATCAAGTCGTTGGCGTTTGGTCCTTTCGAATATAACCGCCTCGCACTCCCGATCAGCTTTACTTTTCAACCGAGCTTCATTAAGGAATGCGTCGATTATTTCCTCTGGTGGCCCCAGAACTTTTGGTTCAGAGTCTGCCCCCAGCATTTCAGTACAAGGGGTCTCCTCGTCGTTCGAATGGGAAATCATATGACAGCTCGCCACGCATTCTTCAGATTCATCTGACGAACTTTCTCCCCCAGCTTCCTCTTGAAAGACGTGGTTGAGGAACTCTTGGAGCGTAATGGGAGTCCGCGCCTTTTGGTTATATTCTTCCAACGCGTCAATTTGCTTTTGTAAGTCCGTGCGTTTGTCACCAGGCTTCACGGGCTTCTTAGATTTCTTCTTCTTCTTTTTCGAAGATTTTGATGGCTGGCTGCAAGTGCTTGAACCGCCACCATCGGTCCTTGGAGTTGGACATGGCTTCAACATCCCTTCAATGACCTGCGGTTCCAACGGATTCTTCCACTTGACCGCTGGACATGTCTGAAGATCGTTTAGCATCCTCTTTGTCTTGGCTGATAATACGATCTCCCAAGGAGCTTCTTCAATGACGGAGCATGTTGCCCCCAGCGTATTCGTCCCTTTAGAGGTGTGGGGCTGCGGGGGATTCACCTTCCATTTGTCAGATAACGCGAACTTGCCCTGTCGGTACTGGTTTTCAAGCCAATTCTTGAAGACGTAGCAATCTTCGATCGGATGGCCTAGTACTCGATGATAAGGACAGTAGTTGGGTTCGTTGACGTCACTTGGTTGCAACGGACGCTTTGGATTTGGTAGATTTATGAGTCTGTTGCGCAACGCCAGCTCGAATAACCTCTTCGTTTTATCACGGGGAAAGGAATAAGGACGTCCCATCCTATCCTCCAGGGGTACGTACGGTCGCATATTATTTTGACGAGCAACCGGCTTCGAGTCGCTCGATTGTTGTTGAGCATTAGCGACAACGATCGCTTTTCCCTTTCCTTTCTCATTTCGGGAGTCCGGCTTTGGGAGAGGGGGTTTATGGCCCATCTGGTCCATCTGCGCTAGTTTGTCAATCAAAGCCTGGAGGTAGTCGGCTTGAAGAACATCATAAATTGCGAGATGGTTGCTTGTGGATCGAGGGTTCCCACAAACATACCCACTGCGGGAGCTTCTTCAATACGCTGCTCGCATTTTGACCATAAATTACGCCACCGTATAACGTATTGGACCCACGTCTCGCCCGGCTTTACCCTGGCGTTAATCAGTGCCGTCATCGGGGTACGTTCACTGGCGCTTGCAAAACGCTGAGTAAATAGCAACTCCATCTCCGCGAAGGTCTTAATAGAGTCATTAGGGAGCTCAGAGTACCACTCGAACGCTGTATCTGATAAACTTCCAACGAACTGGCGAAGCAACAACTTGTCGTCACCACCGGTATTGCCGCAGAGGGTCCTGAACTGGGCGACATGCTGGTGAGGATTGCCCGTCCCCTTGTAGACATGGAATTTGGGAATCGTGTAACCTGGCGGGTACTTGATCTGATCGTACCAACCTGGATACGGCCGCCCCGTTTTTACGACATGGCCAGCTGTCTCAGCCGCATGATGAACCCGTATTTGTTGGGCTATATATTCGTCCAGGTCCGTTTTAGAAATAGTATCCTCTTTAGCCGTTGATAGAGCGGGCTGAGGATTTGATGTTTCTCCTCTATCATCTCCAAGGACGATCGGGGGCTCTTCAGCGGGAGGATCTTGTTGTATCATCATCCCTATCATGTCCTGGAAGAGGAGGCCCATACGCTGTATGTTGGCTGCCTGTTCGGCAGCCTCTTTGTCCTTCTTCTCCAATACTCGGCGAAGGAACTCAGCGTCAGTCTCTTGTTCCTGACGTTCATCTAAAGAGGTTCCAGGGCTTTCTTTTAGCCCTGTAAGTGCAGCCATAGCGTTCATCATCTCTTGGAGCTTCTGTTGTTGCTCCTGAGCCTTGGTCATTGACCGTGTAAGCGGTCTATGACCCGTTGATGCACGGCTGTCTTCTTTTCCCGATGCCATGTAAACCGTGTGAACTGTTATGCCTCCTGACTTGGGGCGTTTAGGTTCACCATTTTTAACCTTTGCCGCTGTCACGGGAGCTTTCTCTGGCCTCCTTCTTTTGTGGACCGTTGAAGTGGGCATCCTAGCAATTGTTGCCCCCAGTTGTTTAATGGGGCGGTTTTTGTCTTTTTCCACCTTTGCCTTTTTCTGGCGATGAAAGTAGTCCGGGTCAATCACGGAGTCTTGAACCCTCCGCCAAACTTTATAAATTTTTGACGACAGCCGTTGAGGGGGCTGTTCTTGCTTTGTCTCCGGAGATTTCTCCATAGGCGGAGAACTTTTCAATGTAGCAATTGGAGAGTTCTTCCTCACTTTCCTCAGCGATTCAAAGCCATTCCCAGTTGGAACAGCAGCGTTGACCTCCACCATTGGAGCAGGTGGAGTTAGCCCTGAGGGGGAGTTGCCCCCTGCTTTCCTCACTCGTTGCCAATGGCGACGTCGCGCACGACGAGCCATCGGGATTGGTTCGGAAATTGAGATAGTTTCTTTTTGCCCCCTGTTTGAATGTGGGGTGATTGCCAATGTCAGCCTATTGAAGACTGATGTCCTTTGACCAGTAGGGGCAGGAGTGGGAATCGTCAATCCCGTGAAGACCGATTCTTTGATGGGAGAAACCGCTTTAACGTCTTCCGGAGCAGCGGCCGTTGCCCTCTTTGGGACGGCCACTCTATGGTTCTGATCTAGCCTGGTGAAAACAGAGGCCGTTGGTTTGGCATTGTGCGACCTGTTGACAGGGGCCGCAGTAATTGAAAGTCGATCGAAAACCGACTTCTTGGGATCTTCTTGTTCAGGCACAGGAGTGCTAAAGCTTGTCGGCGGGAGCATGGTCCCGAAGAAGAGCCCAGTGGTGGCTTGAGTTACCTGTTCCACTGGCATGGTGAACAAAGAGGCCGCTTGGGGCCCATAAGTTATACCCCCAGTTGAGGCCGGACGCGAGCTGCAACCGCAATTGGAGCACTTCGAACAGGTTGAGGCCATCGATGCTTGATTTCTCTTCTGCACCCAATGAGAGACCAAATCTTAGTAAACTTGGAATCCAAAGGCAACCATTTAACAAACCGCGATTGGTTCGCGAAGACGACACACGAAGTGTGGAGTGGAAAGAGGAAGAGGTCCCACCGGGCGTGCCAGAATCTGTTCCCCTCCGAATGGCGGCCGAGACGTTAGGACGTCTATGCCTGAGATTCGGGGCAGATGCTATTTGGTTTTATCCGTCTACCTCTCCCAAGATGCCAAGTTGATTTATGGCACCGTGTATCGAAGGTTTAGACGGATGCGGCCGATGTAGCAGACTTTGTCAGATTCCCCCTCGCTTGAGGGGTTTTTTGATTGTGGGGACGCTCTTCCCTGCAGGCGCAAGCCCCTGCAGTTAATTACGCTACCGCATCGCGGTAGCCACTTTCTCCTTCTCCAGAATTTCACTTCGTGTCGTGTGTGTTTGTTTTGTTTGTGGTTGCCCGTGGATTGTATACGGAGACTGAGTAATGCCGTCGTCCGTAGGACGTGGATTAGTCCAAATCCGTATTTACTTAGATTTGGGTTCGGTGTTTTTAGTTTAAGGATACGTTAGCCGCGTTGCGGCTAAGATCAACTTAAACGTTCGTTAAGGATACGTTAGTCCTGTTTGAGACTAAGATCGACTTAACGGGGTGATCCATTTAATATATGGCCGTCGGGACTCGTCGCCTCTCTGACATCGTTGAAGGATTACAACGACATATGTCAGAGGAGTTCGGAGATGTACCCTTGAACCAAGGTCGATTTGGAATTTTATCGTTCATTTGAGTATTTAAGGATACGTTAGCCGTATTTGGGGCTAAGATCAACTTAAACGGGACCGTTTAGATCCGGCAAAGGAGCATTAGGAGGCTCTATTGTTCCAGTTTGGGGACGTAGTGGTCCATATTCCAGTTTAGGGACATGGTGGTCCATTATTAGTTTAAGGACGTTTCGGTCCGATATTAGTTTAGGGACGTTTCGGTCCGATATTAGTTTAAGGATGTTTCGGTCCCATGTTAGTTTAAGGACGTTTCGGTCCGATATTAGTTTAAGGACGTTTCGGTCCGATGTTAGTTTAAAGATGTTTCAGTCCACATTGATGTGTGGTCGTTGGGACCCGTCACCTCTTTGACGTCGTTGAAGAATTACAACGTTGGATGTCAAAGGAGTTCGGAGATGTACCTTCGGACCGATTGTAAATTGATTTAGTAGAGCAATTTTGCTCAGTCAATTTAATTTAAGGACTTATGGCCAAAATTGGGCTAAGTCCAGTTGAGAATATCCAACGTTTTATCTGCTTTTGCAGAGCATTTCTTTTTATTTTTATTTGGGCCTTGCCCAGGAAGGATGCCAAGCATCAATTTTGTTTTGGGCCCTGCCCTTTATAATGATGCAGAGCATCAATTTCATTTGGGCTCTGCCCTTTATTGCTTTGCAATTTATTTTGGCATGTTAGGTCTTTTCTGATTTGGGCCTGGCCCTTCAAGTAATGCATTGCATTTGTACAAAGCACTGAGAATCTTTGTAGATTCAAGAAGTGCAAAGCACTTTTTATCCCTTGATCTAAATTTGGATCAAAGAAAAACAAGTTTTTTCTTGTTTCAGAGAACCAAAGGTTCATAGCAAGTGCAAGACACTATTTTTTATTATTTTTATTTATTTATTTATTTATTTATTGAAGATCACTGATCTTGTTCTTAGATCAATGATCTATTCCTAAGAGAATTTTCTCTTATTTTAAAGGTTTTTTACCTTTTTTTTATTCTCAAGGAGTTTTCCAGAGTTCTCTTCTCTTCTTTTTTTTAGTCTGATCTCAATGATTTTGAAATGAGGCCTGGGGTCCTTTTTATAGTGCTCATAAATTAGTTAGATTTGTTACATAAATCTTTTTCCGAGTGATTTGGGGAATTTTCCCCACCGTTGGATCTTTGATCCAAAGGCCCCTACCTTATACAAGAAAATCTTCTTGTTTTAACAAGCTTTATTCTGTTTTGCGCAAGAATCCCCAGTGCGTGAAGCGCTTGCGCAGCTGCGCTTGCGCAGCGCAGACACGTGTCGTGCAGAGGTGCGCTTGCGCACCAGTGCTTGCGCAACTGCGCAGACACGTGGCGCGCAGCGGTGCACTTGCGTTGCGTAGACACGTGTCGCGCAGCAGTGCTTGCGCAACTGCGCAGACTCGTGTCGCGCAGCTGTGCACTTGCGCAGCTGTGCTTGCGCAACTGCGCAGACACGTGTCACGCAGTGCAGCGCTTGCGCATCTGAGCATTGCTTTTGTTTTTTAAAGAGCCTTGCTCTGATTGGACGCACTGCCTTGGGCGTTGTGCTGGCGTGTCAACCTTTGACACGTGGCGCATTGCGCACAGCGCACGGGATCTAAAGCGTTGCTTCAAAATTTGAATTTTTGAAATTCAAACAGAGCCTTGCTCTGATTGGGGGAACAGTACCGACTTGGATATGGCCGCCCCGTTTTTACGACCTGACCGGCCGCTTCGGTCGCATGATGAACCCGTATTTGCTGGGCGATGTATTCATCCAAATCGGCTTTGGAGATTGTATCCTCTTTAGCTGTGGACAGAGCTGGAGGATTCGACGTCTCTCCCCTATCGTCTTCAAGAATGATCGAGGGATCTTCAGCAGGTGGATCTTATTGAATCATCATACCCACCATATCCTGGAACAGGAGGGCCATTTTCTTTATGTTGGCTGCCTGCTCCGCAGCTTCTTTATCTTTTTTCTCCAGTACGCGATGAAGGAATTCAGCGTCCGTTTCTTGTTCTTGACGCTCGTCCGAGGATGTTTCAGGGGTTTCTTTTGGCCCTGTAAGTGCAGCCATAGCGTTCATCATTTCTTGGAGCTTTTGCTGTTGCTCCTGCGCCTTGGTCACTGATCGGGTAAGCGGTCGATGACCCGTAGATATGCGGCTGTCTTCTTTACCAGATGCCACGTAGACGGTATGAACTACAATGCTCCCTGACTTAGGGCGTTTGGGTTCACCACCTCTGATATTTGTCGCCGGCGCGGGGGTTTTCTCTGGCCTTCTTCTTTTGTGGGCCGTTGAAGTTGAAGGGGCCGTTGTAGTGGGCACCCTAGCGATCGTTGTCCTTTGCTGTTCAATAGGACGGTCTTTTCCTTTTTGCACCTTCGTCTTCTTTCGTTGACGAGAGTGATCTGGGTTGATCACGGAGTCTTGAACCCTCCGCCAAACTTTATAAATTCTTGAGGACAGCCGTTGAGGGGGCTGTTCTTGTTTTGTTTCCGGAACTCTCTCCGCAGGCGGAGGAGATCTTTTCAGTGCAGTGGTTGGAGAATTCTTACGTACCCTCCTCAGCAGTTCAAAGCTGTTCCCAGTTAAAACAGCAGCGTTGACTTCCACTACTGGAGCCGGTGGAGTTAGCCCTGAGGGGGAGTTGCCCCCTGCCTTCCTCACTCATTGCCAATGGCGACGTCGAGCATGACGAGCCATTGGGACTGGCTTGGAGATTGAGACATCTTCTTTTTGCCCTCTGTTTGAATGAGGTGCCGCCGGTGTTAACCTCTTAAAGACTGAGGTTGTCTTTTGAGGGGTGATATTCAACCTGTCGAAGACGGATCCTCGAGCAGGGGCAGGAATCGTCAGTCTTGAAAAGACTGACTCTTTGACAGGGGAAGCCGCCTTGACGACTTCTAGAGCAGCAGTTATTGCCTTCCTTGGGACAGCCAATTTAGAGTTCTGATCTAGCCTGGTGAAAACAGAGGCTGTCGGTTTGGTAGTGGGCGACTCGTTGACGGGGGTCGTCGTAGCAGTGAGCCGGTCGAAGATCGACTTCTTGTTCACTTCCGGTGCAGGTATTGGCTCAGAGAAGCTTGTAGGTGGGACCATGGTCCCGAAGAACAGGCCAGTGGTGGCTTGAGTCACCTGGTCTACCGGCAGAGCGAGGAAGGAAGCCGCTTGGGGCCCATATGCTACACCTCCTGGTGAGGTGGAGCGTCTGTTGCATTGGCACTTCGAGCAGTTGGTGCAATTAGAGGCCATTGAATCTTGAGTTCTGCGTTAGACAAAAGACCAAATCTTAGTAACTTGAAATCCGAAGGCAGCCATTTAACAAACCGCGATTGGTTCGCGAAGACGACACATGAAGTGTGGAGTGGAAAGAGGAAGAGGTCCCACCGGCGTGCCAGAATCTGTTCCCCTCCGAATGGCGGCGCACAGGACCGCGATGTCCTGACGCTGAGATTCAGGGTAAATGCTATTTGGTTTTATCCGTCCACCTCTCCGAAGATGCCAAATTGATCTATGGCACTGTGTATCGGAGGTTTAGACGGATGCGGCCGATGTAGCAGACTTCGTCAGATTCCCCCTCAGGGTGAGGGGTTTTTGATTGTGGGGACGCTCTTCCCTGCAGGCGCAAGCCCCTGCAGTTAATTACGCTACCGCATCGCGGTAACAACTTTCTCCTTCTCCAGAATTTCACTTCGTGTCATGGGTGTTTGTTTTGTTTGTGGTTGCCCGTGGATTGTATACGGAGACTGAGTAATGCCGTCGCCCGTAGGACGTGAATTAGTCCAAATCCGTATTTACTTAGATTTGGGTTTGGTGTTTTTAGTTTAAGGATACGTTAGTCGTGTTGCGGCTAAGATCAACTTAAACGTTCGTTAAGGATACGTTAGTCCTGTTTGGGACTAAGATCAACTTAACGTGATAATCCATTTAATCTCTGGCTATCGGGACTCGTCACCTCTTTAACGTCGTTGAAGGATTACAACGGCAAATGTCAGAGGAGTTCAGAGATGTGCCCTTGAACCAAAGTCGATTTGGAGTTTTATAGTCCATTTAAATGTTTAAGGATACGTTAGCCGTATTTGGGGCTAATATCAACTTAAACGGGACCGTTTAGATCCGGCAAAAGAGCATTTGGGAGCTCTATTGTTCCAGTTTAGAGACGTAGTGGTACATGTTCCAGTTTAGGGACGTGGTGGTCCACCATTAGTTTAGGGACGTTTCGGTCCAACATTAGTTTAGGGACGTTTCGGTCCACGAGTTTAAGGACCCCGCAGTCCAATATCCATGTGTGGTCGTTGGGACCCGTCGCCTCTCTGACGTCGTTGAAGGATTACAACGACAGTCGTCAGAGGAGTTCGGAGATGTACCCTCGAACCGGATATAAATTGATTTAAGAGAGAGTTGTGCTCAGTCAATTTTATTTAAGGACTTACGGCCAAAATTGGGCTAAGTCCAGTGGAGAATGTTCAACACCTTTATTTGTTTCCGGTCTATTAGGCCTGTGCTAGGGCTTTGCCCACACTTAAATAATGCATTGCATTACTTCAGGCCATTTATGCCCATTTTGACTGGGCTCTGCCCTTTTTATTATGATGCAGATCATTTGTTTTGGTCCACTGGACCTTTCAATTGGGCTCTGCCCTTTTAAATAATGCATAGCATTTTATTTATTAGGCCTGTTAAGCCTTTTAATTGGGCCTGGCCCTTCAGGAAATGAAATGCATTGCATTTGTCAGGCGCTTTGCGCCAATCACTGAGCGCAAGCGCTTGTGGTGAGGACACGTGTCATGCTCTGGCGAGCGCAAGCGCAACAGCGCAGTGCGCTACGCTAGTGCGATGCGCTGTTGCGCTGCTGACACGTGGCGCGCTCTGGTGAGTTGCGCCAACAAAGGAGCGCAACAGCGCAATTTTTCAAGTGCAAAGCACTGTTTTATATTTTGGTTGATTTTAAATCAAAGAAAACAAGTTTTCTTTTGTTTTCAAAGAACCAATGGTTCATAAGAAAGTGCAAAGCACTACTATTACTTATTATTTTTTTTTACTTAAGATTATTGATCTTGTTCTTTAATCAATAGTCTGTCCATAAGAGAATTTTCTCTTTTTCCTAAAGGTTTTTACCTTCTGTTGTTCTTGAGGAGTTCTCAAGAGTTCTCTTCTCTTTTTTTTAGAAAGATATTGATGTCTTTGAATTGAGATCTGGGGTCCTTTTTATAGTGCCCATAAATTAGTTAATTTTGTTAAAGAGATTTTTCTCTGAGTGATTTGGGGAATTTTCCCCACCGTTAGATCTTTGATCCAAGGGCTTCTGTTTTGCAGAGGAAAATCTTCTTGTTTTAACACGAACAGAAAAGATTTCTTAGAAATTTAATTCTGTTTGGCGCAGATGCGCCAGCGCGTGACACGTGTCGCGCAGCGCACAGCGCAGCGCCACTGCGCTAGCGCATCTGCGCTGACACGTGTCGCGCAACGCAACTGCGCTAGCGCATCTGCGCTGACACGTGTCGCGCAGCGCAGTGCTTGCGCAACTGAAGCGTTGCTTGACACGTGTCGCGCGGCGCACAGCGCAGCGCAACTGCGCTAGCGCATCTGCGCTGACACGTGTCGCGCAGCGCAGTACTTGCGCAACTGAAGCGTTACTTTCTTTAATAGATTTTTGCTCTGATTGGGTGCGCCTTCTTGGGCGCTGCGTTGACGTATCAGCGCCTGACATGTGGCGCGTTGTGCCCGAGATTTGAAGCGTTGCTTCAAAATTTTGAATTTTGAATTTCAACAGAGCTTTGCTCTGATTGGGCGAAACAGCTCCCGATGGGTTTTACCCCTTTAGGTGCAACATTCAAAGTCATACTTTGTTGGTGTATATGGATTCCATCTTTGATGGCATAGCATCCAGCCATTTCACAGAGTCCCCACTCGTGATGGCCTGTCTGAACCTAGTTGGGCCATCATCTACCATGATGCAATCCTCACTCCCACTGTCACCGAGAAGACCATTGTATCTCTCAAGCGGATGAGGAACCCTACCAGATTCACGGAGAGGCTGAGGTTCGTTGGAGACTATTGAATCCTTTGGTTTCACCAAATCATCAACTGTTGGTTTCTCTAGCTGGAACTCCTTCCAGTTCTACCTCATGACCACAAATTTTTTCACAAGAAATTCCTTTTCTAAAAAAGGTGGCATGCTGAGAAACAAAACACCTTTTGCTTCTCAGTGTGGTAAAAGATATGCCCTCGCAAATGTTTGGATATCCTGACAAACTTATACAGAACTGACCTTACCTCGAGCTTGTCCGGATTTTGCTTTTCAATATAGGCCGGACAACCCCATATCTTAACTCGTTTAAGACATGGTCTCATCCCATACCATATCTCATATGGAGTGGTAGGCACTGATTTGGACGGAACCCTATTCAATAGGTATGCAGCTTCTCAAGTGCATAACTCCAAAAGAAAACAGGTAACTCAGCAATACTCATCATAGAGCGCACCATATCTCATAGGGCGCGATACCTCCGCCCCGATACATCGTTGTGCTGTGGTGTACACGAAGGAGTAATCTGAGAGAGAATCCCATTCTCTTTTTAGAAACTCCAGAAACTCCATGAGCAAGTATTCCCTTCTTCGATCACATCGAAGGACTTAATACTTTTACCCGTTTGGTTCTCAACTTCAAGCTTATATTTCTTGAATTTCTCAAAAGTTTCAGATTCGTGTTTCAACAGGAACACATGTCCGAATCTTGAGAGATAGTCGATGAATGTAATGAAGTGCTAAGAACCAACCCTGGCATTTGCAGACATAGGACTGTATACATCATCATGTATCCGTCCTAAGAGTTCAGTAACTCTTTCTCTGTTTCCAGTAAACGGAGTATAGGTCATTTTACCTTTGAGATAAGACTGGCAAGTATCATAAGATGAAAATTCGAACAGATTCCCATATTCATCCTTATGTAACTTAGCTGGTCGTGTCGCATTGATATGACCTAGTCTACAATGCCATAAGAAGGATTTGTTCATTTCTGAACTACTCCTCTTGTGTGTGTTCTATATATTTTGAACTGTGGTTTGATTTAGAACGTATATGCCATTTCATAATGTGCCTGATCCAATCAACTCTTGATTTAGGAAAATGTTCACAATATTATCCTCCAATACAAAATTATATCCTTCTCTAACTGAATAAAGAATCTGATGTAATGTTGTATATCAGGTTCGTTATCTAATAACATTTGTTCAGAATCAAAATATTTACCATTTGGTAATACAAGGTGATATTTACCCACTGACTTGGCTGCAACAATTGCACCATTCTCCAACACTTAGAGACATATCACTCTATCACAGTTCTCTACCTTTCTGTAGCCCATATAACAGATTACATATGTGGGATCCTAATCCGGTATCTCATACCTAGGACGTAGAGGATACTGAGAAACAGTTCTCGGTAATGAACACACCCGAAAAATATGCATCAATATGCTCATTCCTCGATTGGGTGGCATGGAAATTCGGATATTCCCCTATTTCCTGCTCGGACTTATAACAATTATAAGATAGAGCGGAACCAACGTTCCCTAACTCAGTATAATAAGCAAGTTCGGTCAATGCATCCATATTATTATCTTGATTAAGGCGTGACATGGTCGCTACCAGGAGAGAGAGAGAAGAAAACACTCTGCGTGCGCTCTTACAAGATCAGAATGGTTATTATTTTATCTAATCGGGATGGCTCCCACTGTTATTATCAAATCTTCCTTCAAACCCTAAAAGGTAAGATTAGCCGGGATTAATTACACCCTACAAATTCGCCAATCTTTCAGCCAGGCCGGTGTCGGTACTTTGAGGGAGGTTCCCCGTGCTTTCGCACGGACCTAATTAAAATAAACCTCGTTTTCCCAGGGGCGTAACCCCATTAACACCTTTCTAGACACCTACTTGATCGGCTAATTGTAATGTGTAAAACTCTCCCAGGAGAAACTCTAACTCACAGTGGATATCAGGATCCAACTATCTCATAGAAGGTATGCAATCTCATTACAAATTTCAACACTTGAAATTCCCAATAATATTTTACCCCTAGCATCTTATGACCTTGACGGAGGCCAACAAACCATAGGCTGTTAGTCAAGTTCAACCCGTACATTTCATAATTGAATTAAACCCACCCGCACGACCCTTGACGGAGGCCAACAACGTCGCACGACTACCCTAATCCAATCTCATCTTATATTGCAGATAAGCACTAGTTAGCTACCGCACACTACGCCATGACGGAGGCCAACAAACGTAGCACAAATACTAAGTAGTACTTATCTGAAATGACGGAGGGCAACGTCAGGTTTTTAAGAAAACCCTTTGCGTAATGAACTTGATATCGTTGTAGAATCGAGTGATTTTGAAAAGAAGTGTTTTGAGGTTTTTACTAGTTTTGCTAAAGAGGTCACTCCCAGTGAAGAGATCTCGGCTCTTTCCTTATCGAATAAGGTGCAGCATATTTCACAAATACCACTATACAAAACAAAAACCATAGAAGCAATCAAAAGACAAACCGAGTGGGTTGTAGTATCTGCTAGTTTCGCTAAAGAGATCACTCCCGGTGAAGGGATCTCGGCTCTTTCCTTATCGAATAAGGTGCTGGATATTCTATAAGGAATACCGCTATGCAAAGCAAGAAGTAGAGCTACCAGTTTTTAAAACAAGTTTCTACAACATCTTTAGCTTTCTTTTATTTCATTAATCTCATTAATGAAGTCCCATCAATTATGCTTCCCAAGCATCACAGAAGAAACGAAAGCAGCAATATTTATTATATATCATATATATAATATAGGTATTCGTCTCAGAATATCAAGTGATCACATCACAGAACATCAGCAGCAGAAGAACACATATGAAATATTGGATATACTAGGAATTCCGTATTTTATTTAAGCCAATAAAAAATGCGGATTCCACGGTCGCGATGAATAGCCAAACCCACATCTCTAGACCCCTACGAGAGCGGCAAGTAACCCTACCAATTCTAGAGTTAGGAGACCCGGTCTCAACACCTTGAGATAGTCTCCCACTGGACCCTAGAATCCGGTTACTTGTGATCTCCTCCTTAGGTCTATCCTAATGCGGAAAAGTAAATAATATACATCAATGGTGATATCATGCTCAACCCGGAAGTGCCCCAATAAAAGAATATTACATACAAGCTTTTACATGAATGAAAATGAAAAACTCTCATCTCACATAAAAAAAACCGGTTATTCAAAACACGACGATCCAATATAACATATCACAGCAACACATAACATCACATGTCATCAACGTAAGTAAATATGCGTATCCCAATTTTCGTTGACGTATAGCAACGAAACCAGTGATACACCACATATTACACTTACGGTTGCAGAAATGAAAGTGAAAAACTACAACAGTTGGAATCCGCAACCACGTTAGACATCATAAACCCAATGTATCACATACTTTAGATTTTATGCCCAACCAAATGAATTCCTTAGACATCACATGCCTAACAATTATAAACCCCGCATTTTAGTCTCGATATTGAAAACACTTTCCAATAACCTGTCGGGTAATTCAACAAGATTCCCGATAACCCGATCAAATGCTCGTCGGAACTTTAGTAGAAGGCCGCACCCCCGATGCTGTCGACGAAGCGCACTAAGACGGAATACCGCAGCCGCGAGCACCCGAATGGATGCTTTTGGTGACGGGGTTCTCCTACAGTCACTTGGTTGGGGCTATGCGGCGTGGCTATCTAGTAAGGTTACCCGGCGAGTATCCGCGTACGCTACGTGATTGCGACGGACTTTTGATCCTCATCAAAATTCCGTAGCAACCGATCAAATGAGACTAAATTGCTAGATTTATAAAATTCAAACTAGTTATCACATAACTAATCATGTGGATTCTAAGTATTGTATCACAATAACAGATAGCTAGACGAAGCTAATCTTTTCGATCGGATAAACAAACACCCAAAATTTCCTAAAAAGCTCAAACACTTGAGCGGAGTTCAAAAAGTACCCAGAACATACTACAGCACCTATGAACCATCCGTAGAAGGGTCGACCCATGCCTCACTCATGTCGCCACGGAACTGTCGCAAATCCTAGGGTATGACCGCGGTTCCGCGATCCAAAAAGTCGAGTTTGGGTATCGTTCTTCTAAAGGGTCCACAGAATCGTTTGCATGATTTTCTGAAGATTTTAAATTTGGAAAAAATCTAACTCTTGGAAAATTTCTAGCGAGGCAAAAATTGGGTTATTGATATCCGTTCGAACTTTTTAACATCGTTTAAATAACCTGAATAGATATTAGAATTACGATTACGAAACACTCCGAATTGCCTTTACAGAAATTTAACATCACATGCAAATTTAGCAAAAACTAGCAACACCTGAAACACCAAAGCCCAGATACTGGAACACCATGAAAATTTGAAGCCAGAACACTTCACCAGGGCCGGCTTGCTCGGATTTATTGGTCATATGCTCGGCCAAAAACCGGCCAAATTGCTTCAACTTTTCATAGTGTTCATGTTATATCACATACAACATTCTGCAGTTGCTAAAAAAAATTTAGAGGTCATTAAAAATTCGAAAGAAACCAGATTTAGTGTTTCAAGTTTCGAAGTAGTTTTGGTTTCGTAATCTAACAAATATCGTTTAAATCTCTAGCTTGGCTCTGATACCACTGTAGGGTTCCGTAGGGTGGCAGTAAGGTTTCGGGAGGTATCGTCCATGTCGTTTTCAAATTTTTGTCGTACTAAAGAAACCCTAACCCTAGAATCTTAACTAGAGATTTAGACAAACAAGCAATGCAAACAACTTTACATCTAAGTAAATTAGGAATACAACCTTTGTAGACCGGCCCTTCACTTCTAAAGCTCTGTGTAATAGCCCCTTCGCTCCAAGTAGTGAACACCCGAACTCTAGTAAGAGTTCACATGAAGAAATGAACAAGCTTGCTCGAAGTCTTCGAGGCCGAAGATAATCTACGTCGAGAAGACTCAAGCTCATGCTACCTCTTCACTAATGGTAGATTAGTGAAGCAAACACCATAAACTAAATGATTAATATAGTAGAGGATGATGAAGTAGGAATTAGGCTTACTTTAGATTTGTTTTTCTCACAATATTTCTTCATCTCTACAAAACCCTAGAAAGCTTTTTTTCCTGAGGAAGAAGAAGATGAAGAGAGAAGAGAATAAACTCATATGAGATGAGAATGGCAACCATGGATGAGTTAGTGTTATACACTAACCCTTGTAGAGACTTAACTATGGCTAGTACAATGGTTAGGTTAATAAATATCTACAAGGGAAACAAAATTGGTGGACTTGGTCAATATTTCCACAAGCTTCTACAAGCTTGTAGTCATGACAATTTCCATCCAATTTTGAATTACCTTGATAATTAAAAACCCCTCATTATATCAAGCATGGTGTGAGTCTCATACACCCATGAAGCATGTGACATCAAGCATGACACAAATAAAATGTGCATTAATATATATCACATATATACTATATGCACATAAGTGAGAAAAAGAATATTTAGTGAGCAAATATTAGTTAATGTAAGTTAATATATCAAATATATAATTATATATTAAATTATCAAATCAACACTTGATTTAATAATCCGGCTATATCTCATACAACCGACTAATATCATATGAATCAACTTATCGAATCAACACTTGACCTGATAACCCGGCTATATCACATATAACCGATTGATATCACATATCGCAAGAATAGAATACAGTATCACATATTCGTATTAATCTCGGTCCCGCACATATCACATATGTGCTCCTACTTCGTTTCGCATGAACCAGGAAACCTCTGTGTAGGACTCGTCAATACGCCGGCAGTAAGTGATGATCATATCAAACACCCACAAGCCGCAAGCGGTCTGCTAAACGTAACGGCCACCCGGGTATTGAGCGATCAGAAGATCGACAAGCAAGTCTGCTCATACTCCTGCGAATCCAATCAGTAACAGTACCGTACAGTCCGGTTTCTTCATATGATATGTCGCATATCACAGCCTGGGGGTGGTATAACGTCAGACCCCAATAGCCTGATAAGTCATGTCGATGCAACGTCCATAACGGTTCGAGAAACTACTGATAACACTTACCAGTAGATCTCGGCAACCTTGGCCAGGGATTTCCTGTTATGGCCAATCGAGTATAGCGCAACATCAACCCCCAATACCGGGAGAGATGATATCCCCTCCTATCGCTCATTGCCTCCATGTGATTCGGGACTGTACCCAAAAACCACCGTTTTGCATGATCTCTTGAACATGGTAAGGTGAAAATCAAAGCACAGTGGGAATCACATAAGACTCTATGACGATCTCGGGTCGACAGACTAACCTGTACAAGTGTCACCAGAGAACTGCTATCTGACGATAGGTATAATACCATCTAGGAGTTCTCGGGGAGTCCGTCCAGTGTACCCAGTCTCCACTGAGCACCCGTATACCATCTCTGATGTCAAACACCAATGGATATGGGATCGTCCATCGCCCATCATATGGGTTGAGAAGAGTATACGCTAGTCTACTCTGGAGTATCGATACCCTGTCTCGATACTCCCACGACTAGGAATATTTGAAGGATGTACTTACCGACTACCTATGCCCTACTAGTATGATCTGCATCATAGTCCTGGTAGTCAAGTACTCATCCTAAGGGCTTTATCAACATGTAATATAGAGACAATAAGTGTACATCTTAAGATAAAGAGCAACCAGATAGCATACTATCATGTCGAGCAAGAAAGACCACCCTATATATATCCTAGCATCCACTACAATAAACATCGCATGTACAGTAATGGCCTCTAGGGCATACATATAACTAACATTATTTGCCAGTACAGAGCAAAAAGTCCCAGGGTCGAACATGGTGATTTAGGACATGCCATATCTATTGAGCAAAGGGATAGACTGGAAAGCCCTTTCTCGGAGGAAGAAGTCAAGTACGCGATTTTTAATATGGGTCCGAATAAAGCGGCGCGGCGGGGCTGGGCGGCATCCCTATGTTTTTCTTCCAATACATTTGGGATCTCAGAAGGGGGAAAATTTACGATCTTATTATGCAATGGTATGAAGGAAATGGGGAGACCCATAGATTCAACTATGCCAATGTTGTCCTTATCCCCAAGAAAGATGGTGCGACTAAGGTCAACGACTATAGACCTATTAGTCTATTAGTCTGGTAAATAGCATTATGATGATTATCTCTACACTTTTGGCTACCAGGCCGCGGGAGCTTTTGAAATCCATTATCAAAGATTACCAAACAGGTTTTATCCCGGGTGTCACGCCCCGCTTCTCAGAGTGCGCTAAGATCGGCACGTGACAGAGCCAACCATGCTACCTGTGGCTAGGAAACATCCCTCCACAGTCACATTACGGCTGTCTATAGATATCAAGAACAGGAAAATAAAAGAAACTATCTAGTACATGTCCATGAGCCAGAAAAACGAATCAAGAAATAATATGCTGAAATAATAAATCCAAGTAACAATAACAATCTGGAAAGTACGTCCCAAAATACGGGCTCACATCAGGAGGAATGAAAATACGAAATAAAACTAAACTAACTAGCTACTAACATGATCTTCACTGCTCAGCTTGTTGGTCAAAATACTCCTGAACTGCCTACGACAGAGATAGAGAATCTGGGTCATGCAAAACCCAGACGTCAGTGCGTCGTGATATCAACCAATAATAAATGAACAGGATACACGAGATATGCAGGCACGAATCATTAATAGTAACATGAATGTAATAAGTAAACACGGATATAGAACAGTGAAGTGTATCAATATATGTGACGTGCAGTGATCAATCTAAACTGTGCTACTGGGTTATCTATTCTAAAATTTGTTTGAAATCAATTAATATAATCATCCATGTAACTCAAAGAATATGTCCCGTTACCCCCCGGGACCACGAATCAGGAATATGTGAACCAAGAGTGGTTCTGTCCTGTTACCCCCCGGGACCACGGATCAAGATGTAAGAGTTACGAATGGCTCTGTCCCGTTACCCTCGGGGACCACGGATTAACTAATACCCTTTTAAGTTACACTTTAGTTTACACTTTTGATTTCCCCATACCCCCAAGGTTATGTGTTCAAGTCAGGTATTGATAATATGGAGCTAATGCCAACACAGGATCAAGCAGGTACAGGGTTGTCTAAATAAACAACATGATATATCCGTAGGAACAACAGGTCAAGATTGTCGGCATTAGTAACAAGATCAGGTATCAAGTCAAGCAGTGGTATATCAAGTCATGACAGGTAGTACACATATGTCAAGCAGATGCTCATAATAAAACTGTAGCAAATACGGATGCACGGTAAAAGCATGGATGCACAAATATTTTTTCAGGGGTTACATCATGACTATATAGGATACACATTATCAAGCATGGGGTATTACTGTAACAATATTATGAATTAATACGACATGACATGCAACTGGATATAAAGAATTAATGGTATGGGTACACAATAAAATATGGATGCATGAACAACTATTAGGGATTGCAACTAAAGCTCCATTACTATGTAGGATGCACATTTTCTAGCATGGGGTGTTAATATAGCAGTAATATGAAATAACGTGACATGGAATGCAAATAGATATATAATTAATGGTATGGATGCACAAACATCGATAAGGGTTACATTTACAGTTCTAATACTAAGTGGGATGCACATTATTAAGCATGGGGTGTTATTACAATAATGATATGAATTAATGTGATCTATAAATGCAGTTATATATATATTAAATGATATGGATGCAAACGGGTATCCGAAAACAGTAAAACTGTAAAAATGGTAATGTGGGATACATAACTAAACATTATATGATGTTGTCATTCAAATGGGTGCAGTATATTGTAGTATAGTATGTAGCAAGATTAACTTGCCTCGATCGAATCACATGACGGATACGCACGGCACGTCCGACATCGGTAAATCGTCGCAACGCACACGCGGCACATGGGACGGGTCCAGACAAGGCAAGAGGGTGATCACGCAGGCAAGGTACGTTCACTGGATCGTCAGATCGGCAGCGTCGACGCAACTTCGGCGATAGCTGAAAAAGATCAAGAATCAAGAAAAGAAAAAGAAGAAGAAGAAGAAGAAAGAGAAGAAGGGGTTGGTGCTCACTGGGGTTGGTGCTCAGGAAACAGAAGAGAGGTGAGGGCGACGATGGGATCAACGGAGCTCCGGCGAGGGTGAAGGGTGCAGTGGGGGTTCTTGGTCGAAGGGGTTTGGTTGTTGGGTGTGCATGGAAGGTTCTGGGTGTAGGAGAGTGGAGTCATGGTGATGGTGGAAGCAAGGGGATGAGGAGGCGACGACGAGGTCGTCGGCAGTGAGGTGTGCAGGTTCTAGGTGATGGGTTCTGTGGGTTAGGGTTTAGGTGTGCAGGCTCGGGAGAAGAGAGAGAAGATAAGGAAGAAGAAGAAGATGATGATGATGACGAGGAGGAGAAGGAGGAGAAGAGGATGGAGATGAGGGTTGAGTTTTGAGGAGGCAGAGGAGGCTGGGCTTAGGGTTAGGGTTAAGTTCGTATGGGTTCTCATGGGCGCTCGAGTTTAAAATGAAGAGGGAGAAGAAAAGAAGAGGAGGGATGTGACGAGAACGCGGAGGGGCGGTGACCAGAGCCGAGAAGTGAATAGTGTTCACGAGAGGGGAGAGAGAGGCGTTCGAGAGGAGAGAGAAAGGAAGAGTGGGTGGGGAAAGAGAGAGAGTGTGTGCTGCGGGAGAGAGAGAAAGAAAGGAAGAGAGAGAGAGAAAGGTTGTTATTTAGTTAAGATTTTAAATTTTAAAAAATATGTTTAGTTATATAAATTTAAACTGTGTTAATTTTTAATAAAAATATTATATTAATGAAATTTTATTTTCTGGTAAATACAAACTTAGTCCAAAACACGCCCGGGTCGGGTTTAAAAATTCAGTTTCAAAATATGAAAAATATACATGTCGACCAAAATTAAAATTGGATATCCGGGTAACGAAAATGCATACCCCAAGAACGGATGCGCGTACATGTGCGTAGCCATCCAAACACGTCCGTTTCATTGAACGGGACGAGAACAAGATGCGCGGATGCTACCACAGGGTTAGGAGTATCATACAGGCCATGCAATGTATTTTTAAAATATTTTATGTCACTTTAAATGTTATATTTAAAAATGCAGATGCCAGATAAATGCCAATATGCAGTATGTAAATATGGAAGTGCACGAGTCCACGTAACAAGTCAGGATAAATCATAAACATGAATCAAGACAGATTTCAAGCATGTGGGTCGGGTCGGATGCAAATACAGATATCAAAATACTATTCGCACAAAACACAGTGAATCAAGAAACTACCATAAATAAAGAAATACTTGAGTAGAACTGGTATAAATGAATTAGGGTATTACATTATACCCAACCACAAAAAGAATTTCGTCCTCGAAATTCCAGGAATAAGAAAAGATAAACAATCAAGAATCTACAAGAATAGGTGTAGAAACTTCTGTCGAATCTCGTCTTCTCGTTCCCAAGTCGATTCTCCGTGCGAGCGATTTCCCCAAGAAACAAGTACGAGAGGGATAATCTTGTTCTTAAGGATCTTTTCTTTTCGATCAACAATCGACATCGGTCGTTCCTCAAAGGTCAAATCCTTTCTTACAGTCAGCTCCCAGCACGTGTGTTTCATCTCGAATATACTTACGGAGTTGAGATACATGAAACACGTCATGAACATTCGCCAAAGATGGTGGTAAAGCCATTCGATAAGCCACTTCTCCAACACACTCCATAATCTCGAAAGGCCCCACGAATCGAGAACTAAGTTTGCCTCGACTCCCAAAATGAATCACTTCTCTAGTCGGTGATATCTTCAAGAATACAAGATCACCAATAGCGAACTCTAGAGGTCTTCTCGATGTATTGGCCCAACTCTTCTGCCGACCTTGTGCTGCCTTCATATGATTCCGGATAGTATTAACCTTCTCTACTGTTTGTACGTTCAAATCCGGTCCCAACAATCTTCGCTCTCCAACATCGTCCCAACAAACAGGTGAGTGACACTTGCGACCATATAATACTTTGAATGGAGCCATCTGAATAGTCGCCTGAAAACTGTTATTGTAAGAAAACTCCACCAAGTGTAGATGATACTCCCACAAACCCTTGAAGTCCAACATGCAAGCTCTCAACATGTCTTCAAGAGTTTGGATCGTTCTCTCCGACTGGACATCTGTCTGAGGATGATAAGCGGTGCTAAACTTCAATCGCGTCCCCAAACTTTCCTGTAAGCTCCTCCGGAAGTGCGATAAGAATCGGGTATCACGATCAGAAACGATGCTCACAGGTACTCCATGCAATCTCACAATCTCCTGCATGTACCATTCTGCTAACGCTTCCGTTAACTGACCAACTCGAAATGGTATGAAGTGAGCTGGCTTGGTCAATCGATCAATAATCACCCAAACTGCATTGTTGCCCTTTGGACTCCGTGGTAAAGCCGTCACGAAATCCATGGTTATATGTTCCCACTTCTATTGAGGAATCGGAAGTGGTTGCAATAAACCAGCTACCCTTTAATGTTCAGCCTTAACTTGCTGACACACCAAGCACTTCGCTACAAAGCGAGCAATCTCCCTTTTCATGTCTTCCCACCAAAAATGTTGTCGTAGATCACGGTACATCTTCGTGCCTCCTAGATGTACGGAATATGCTGAACTGTGTGCCTCCTTCATAACTTCTTCGTGAATGTCTCCTTTCGGCACACACAAATGGCTACCATATCGCAACGAACCATCTTCATGAATCAACAAGTCCGTTCGAAGTCCCGCTTCAACCTATTCTCGAAACTTCTGCAATCTTGGGTCATGCGATTGCGTTGCTTTAATACCCTCGATCAACGACGACTGTACTTGCAGCTGTATCAGCTGTCCCGAAGAATGCGGTAGCACGATCTCCAACTCAAATCTCCAAAAATCTTCGATAAGCTCCTTCTGTGCAGTCAACATCCGAATTGCTGGCAACCGACTAAGCGCATCCGACACTACATTAACTTTCCCCGGATGATACTTGAGATCGAGATCATAGTCGGCCATCAGCTCCAACCATCTACGCTGCCTCATATTAAGCTCTTTCTGCGTGAACACATACTTTAGGCTTTGTGATCGGTGAATACTTTGACCCTTTCGCCCAATAAATAGTGTCTCCAAATTTTTAAAGCGAAAATCACTGCTGCAAACTCCAAATCGTGAGTTGGATAATTCTTCTCATGGGACTTCAACTGTCTTGATGCGTAAGCTATAACCATCCCATGTTGCATCAAAACACATCCCAAACCTTTCCCAGATGCGTCGCTGTGAATCACCAATCCTCCGGAACCGTCTGGTACGATCAAAATAGGAGCGGTTATCAATTTCTGCTTCAATGCCTCAAAAGCTGATGCACGCTTATCCGTCCATACGAACGGTAGTTCCTTACGCGTAAGCTTGGTCAAAGGCTCAACCAAACGGGCAAAATTCTCCATGAACCTTCTGTAATAGCCGGCAAGTCCAAGAAAACTTCTGATCTCTGCTACATTCTTCGGAATCGGCCAATCTTGAACTGCTGCAATCTTCTCAGGGTCAACGGTGATTCCATCTCCGGAGACAACAAGCCCCAAAAACTTCACTTCTTCAAGCCAAAACTCGCACTTTCTCATCTTTGCATACAATCTTTCTTGCCTCAATGTCTGCAGTGCGATCTTCAAGTGTTCCGCATGCTCTTCAATGCTCCTAGAGTAGACCAGAATATCATCGATGAACACCACTATAAACTGGTCCAAGAATGGTGAAAAGATTCGTTTCATCAAGTCCATGAATATCGCCGGTGCATTCGTGACTCCGAATGGCATCACTAAATACTCGTAATGTCCATACCGAGTTTGGAATGCAGTCTTGCAAATATCTTCTGATTTAACTCGGACCTGACGATATCCGGATCGCAAATCCATCTTCGAGAATACCTCGCGCCATTAAGTTGCTCGAATAATTCGCCAATACGAGGGATCAGGTACTTGTTCTTAATAGTCACCCGGTTTAATTTTCGGTAATCGATGCACATCCTCCTAGTGCCATCTTTCTTCTTGCCTAGAAGAACTGGAGCCCCCCCCAAGGTGAATTGCTGCTGCGAATCCAACCCTTCTCAAGTAATTCGGTAACCTGCTTCTTGACTTCTTCCAAATCCACTGGGGCCATTGGATAGTACGCCTTTGAGATTGGCACTGCACCAGGAACAAGATCAATCGCGAATTCCACATCTCGTTTTGGCGGTAAACCTGAGATGTCCTCGAACACGTCCATGAACTCTCGAACTACAGCTGGCGTTTCCTCCTTGTCAACTTCCATCGACGAAAGAACGTTGTTTGTCGGCCTAGCCCTAAACTCGACTGGCCCAACAGAACTACTACCTCCAGCAAAAACAAACTCCGGATGTCCAGGAATCTGGAAAATCACTTTCTTTGCCCTACAATCAATGTGAGCGTGGAAAGTGCCGAGAAAGTCCATTCCCAAGACGATATCATAACTGCCGGTATCAATCACCAAGAAATCTGCAAATAACTCTCGTCCATAAATAACAACTGAACAATTCTTACATTCTCTACTAGCTATGATCTTCCCATTCGCAGTGTGTATGTCCCAACAACTAGACAGGGTCGTGCAAGAAATCGAGTGTGCAGCAATAAACTTGGACGACATAAAACAATGGGATGCACCAATCGAATAATGCTAATGCGGGAAAATCATGAACAAGTAGGATACCTGAAACCACTTCATCTGAAGCCTTGGCCTCTTCAGCCGTCAGGGTAAAGGCTCAAGCTTGATTAAGTCCCTGAGTTATCTGCTTCTGCCCCTGAAACTGCCTCTGCGGTGGCCTCTGAACATCTTCCCTCAAACGAAGCTTCGACGGGCAAACACTGATAGTATGATCAGCTGATCCGGAAACCGAACAAAGTCCAAGCTTCCTCCAACAATCCTTCTGCTGATGTCCGGGTAGATGGCAAAAGTCATAAAACATCCTTCCTCTCTGCTCGGGTATGACGAGCTTCTTCATCGGTACTATAACACGTCGGTTCACCGGAATACCTCTGCGTTTAGGCGCTAGGTTCGGCGCAAACGCCGGCTTCCGTACCACAACCGCCTGCTGCTGCATACCCCCAGTCTTCACCAATAAGTTCTGCTGCTCTCTGGCTGCTTTAAGAACTTGCGAGAAAGTGGTCAATCCCAGAGATATAACGTGCCTCTGGATTTCCACGTCCAAACTGCGCATAAACCTTTATGCCTTATCAGCTTCTTTGGCCACCAAAGGTCCAGCGAATCGACTGAGCCGTGTCCTCTCAGCCGCATGCATATCCACGGATCCGCCATTCTGCTTCAGACTGATAAACTTTTCTTCCATTTCTTCTCGTGCAGTCTGCGGAAAGAACTTCTCCAAGAAACTCTGCAAGAAAGTTGCCCAACTGATCGGCTTGGGCAAACGGGTCTCTTCGACCAGCCACCACTCACGGGCATAGTCTACCAATTGGATGCATATAACATCCACTCTCTGGTCCTCCGGAATCTGTGCTGCAACGAGCAGATTCTCCGTATCGACCAGCCACTGCTCCGCTGGCAACGGCTCCTCCAAACCAGTGAAAATGGACAGACCAAGTCCCCGGAAATCCGCCACGGTACCCACGCGCTCAACTGGTCTGGCCGCAACATTGTTTACGGACTGCTGGACGGTCCGCAAACCTTCCTGAAAGGCTTCGGCTTGCCGCTGGTTCTGCTCGGTTTTTCGCTTCTGGTTCTCCAGCATCCCACGAATTACTCCAAGCAAAACGGCGTCATCGACACGCCTCTGGTACGATCACAAATTCCTATCCGCCATGTTCCTGAAACTAAGACACCAAAAGGATTAGTATGATAAACAAGATTCAAAACTTGCAATGAATAATGACCATAAATAAGGATATGAATCAAGACTACGACTCTAAATTACTTAAATAGAGTACCGCATTGTAACCATGCTGCAGTTCATAATTACAATCACATAACTCTGTTCAAGTCGCCCAAATCCTAGAGAGAAATAATAGGGGACCAAAAGTTTCAAGTCGAGATGCAAAGTGGTTTGCATATCGTCAGGACAGGGGTCAAGAGAAAGATATGATTCAAGAATTACGATAACCAAGTGGCAGGACATGTTCCTAATTACGGATTTTCCGATTCGTGTATTGAGTCCAATACCCAACTACAAAAGAATCAAACCCGATTAACCTAAATCCTATGGCTCTGATACCAAACAAACCCTGCCACGCCCCGCTTCCCAGAGTGTGCTAAGATCGGCACGTAACAGAGCCAACCATACTACCTGTGGCTAGGAAACATCCCTCCACAGTCACATTACGGCTGTCTATAGATATCAAGAACAGAAAAATAAAAGACACTATCTAGTACATGTCCATGAGCCAGAAATAACGAGTCAAGAAATAATATGCGGAAGAAATAAATCCAAGTAACAATAACAATCTGGAAAGTACGTCCCAAAATATGGGCTCACATCAAGAATGAAAATACGAAATAAAACTAAACTAACTAGCTACTAACATGATCTTCACTGCTCAGCTTGTTGGTCAAAATACTCCTGAACTGCCTGCGACAGAGATAGAGGATCTGGGCCATGCAAAACCCAGACGTCAGTGCGTCGTGATATCAACCAATAATAAATGAACAGGATACACGAGATATGCAGGCACGAATCATTAACAGTAACATGAATGTAATAAGTAAACACGGATATAGAACAGTGAAGTGTATCAATATATGTGGCGTGCAGTGATCAATCTAAACTGTGCTACTGGGTTATCTATTCTAAAGTTTGTTTGAAATCAATTAATGTAATCCTCCATGTAACTCAAAGAATATGTCCCGTTACCCCCCGGGACCACGGATCAGGAATATGTGAACCAAGAGTGGTTCTGTCCCGTTACCCCCCGGGACCACGGATCAGGAATATGTGAACCAAGAATGGTTCTGTCCCGTTACCCCCCGGGACCACGGATCAAGATGTAAGAGTTACGAATGGCTCTGTCCCGTTACCCCCGGAACCACGGATCAAGTAATACCCTTTTAAGTTACACTTTAGTTTACGCTTTTAATTTCCCTATACCCCCAAGGTTATGTGTTCAAGTTGGGTATTGATAATCTGGAGCTAATGCCAACACAGGATCAAGCAGGTACAGGTTTGTCTAAATAGACAACAGGATATGTCCGTAGAGACAACAGGTCAAGATTGTCGGCATTAGTAACAAGATCAGGTATCAAGTTAAGCAGTGGTATATCATGTCATGACAAGTAGTGCACATGTGTCAAGCGGATGCTCATAATAAAACTGTAGCAAGTACGGATGCACGGTAAAAGCATAGATGCACAAATATTTTGTCAGGGGTTACATCATGACTATGTTGGATGCACATTATCAAGCATGGGGTATTACTGTAACAATATTATGAATTAATACGATATGGCATGCAACTGGATATAAAGAATTAATAGTATGGGTACACAATAAAACATGAATGCATGAACAACTATTAGGGATTGCAACTAAAATTTCATTACTATGTAGGATGCACATTTTCTAGAATGGGGTGTTAATGTAGCAGTAATATGAAATAACGTGATATGGAATGCAAATAGATATATAATTAATGGTATGGATGCGCAAACATCGATCAGGGTTACATTTACAGTTCCAATACTAAGTGGGATGCACATTATTAACCATGGGGTGTTACTACAATAATAATATGAATTAATGTAATCTATAGATGCAGTTATATATATATTAAATGATATGGATGCAAACGGGTATCCGAAAACAGTAAAACTGTAAAAATGGTAATGTGGAATACATAACTAAACATTATGTGATGTTATCATTCAAATGGGTGCAGTATATTGTAGTATAGCATATAGCAAGATTAACTTGCCTCGATCGAATCACACGACGGATACGCACGGCACGTCTGGCGTCGGTAAATCATCGCAACACACACGCGGCACGCGGGACGGGTCCAGGCAAGGCAAGAAGGTGATCACGCAGGAAAGATACGTTCACTGGATCGTCGGATCGGCAGCGTCGACGCAACTCCGGCGATGGCTGGAAAAGATCAAGAATCAAGAAAAGAAAAAGAAAAAGAAAAAGAAGAAGAAAGAGAAGAAGGGGTTGGTGCTCACTGGGGTTGGTGCTCAGGAAACAGAAAATAGGTGAGGGCGACGATGGGATCAACGGAGCTCCGACGAAGGTGCAGGGTGCAGTGGGGGTTCTTGGTCGAAGAGGTTTGGTTGTTGGGTGTGCAGGGAAGGTTCTGGGTGTAGGAGAGTGGAGACGTGGTGATGGTGGAAGCAAGGAGATGAGGAGGCGACGATGAGTTCATCGGTGGTGAGGTGTGCAGGTTCTGGATCATGGGTTCTGTGGGTTAGGGTTTGGGTGTGCAGGCTCGGGAGAAGAGAGGGAAGATGAGGAAGAAGAAGAAGAAGAAGATGATGACGAGGAGGAGGAGGAGAAGAGGATGGAGATGAGGGTTGAGTTTTGAGGATGCAGAGGAGGCTGGGCTTAGGGTTAGGGTTAAGTTCGTATGGATTCTCATGGGCGCTCGAGTTTAAAAAGAAGAGGGAGAAGAAAAGAAGAGGATGGAGATGATGAGAACGCAAAGGGGCGGTGACCAGAGCCGAGAAGCGAATAGTGTTCGTGAGAGGGGGGAGAGAGGCGTTCGAAAGGAGAGAGAAAGGGGGAGAGAGAGAGAGTGAGTGGGGAAAGAGAGAAAGGGAGAGGGAGAGAGAGTGAGTGGGGAAAGAGAGAGTGAGAGAGAGAGAGAGAGTGCTGCGGGAGAGAGAGAAAGAAAGGAAGAGAGAGAGAGAAATGTTGTTATTTAGTTAAGATTTTAAATTTTAAAAAATATATTTAGTTATATAAATTTAAACTGTGTTAATTTTTAATAAAAATATTATATTAATAAAATTTGATTTTCTGGTAAATACAAACTTAGTCCAAAACAAGCCCGGGTCGGGTCTAAAAATTCAGTTTCAAAGTATGAAAAATATACATGTCGACCAAAATTAAAATTGGATATCTGGATAACGAAAATGCATACCCCCAAGAACGGATGCACGTACGTGCGCGTAGCCATCTAAACAAGTCCGTTTCACTGAACGGGATGAGAACAAGATGCGCGGATTCTACCACAGGGTTAGGAGTATCATCCAGGCCATGCAATATATTTTTAAAATATTTTATGTGACTTTAAATGATATATTTAAAAATGCAGATGCCAGAGAAATGCCAATATGCAATATGTAAATATGGAAGAGCACGAGTCCACGTAACAAGTCAGGATAAATCATAAACATGAATCAAGATAGGTTTCAAGCATGTGGGTCAGGTCGGATGCAAAACAGATGTCAAAATACTATTCGCACCCAAAACACAGTTAATCAAGAAACTACCATAAATAAAGAAATACTTGACTAGAACTAATATAAATGAACTAGGGTGTTACACCGGGTAAATTAATCGTGGAAGGTATAGTGACGGCACAGGAGATTATTCAAATCTTGTAAGAGGGGACAAGCGAAAGGATTTACGTTGAAATTGGACTTTGAGAAAGCATATGACAGGATTGATTGGGATTGTATTTCTAAGTCTACGGTAGCGCCCCGGCCGTCTGTCCGAGGCCAAAATGCGGAAACGAAAACTTTTTCAAAACATGAAACCGGCGCTATCACAGACTTTAATCCCGGATCGAACCATTAACCTATAACTAGCAACTAGAGAAAGGTTAGAAAAGCTACACCGATCGATTCGTGTCCTTCGGTCTTTAGCCACCATCCCTAGCTCCTCGCGGCATCTCCGATCTCCGGTCTCCTCGTCGGAAAGGGCAACACATCAATGAGTCTTTTCACGGGCTCCCGCTTCGTCCGAAGCAACTCAAACACGAAGTTTGCTAGCCGACGTGTCCAAGGTGAAGTAGAGAATGTGTGTGATCACTTTGTCTCAAGCATCCATTGATTCTCAACGCATGAGAGTGTATGGATGGAGGTTGTAGATGATGCCTTTAATGGAAATGGTGAGCTAGAGGAGGAAGAAGAAGAAGAAGCCTTTTATTTCTTTTGTTATCTATGATAAAATAAGATGAGAGAGTGAGTATGGAAAAATACAAGACCAAACTATCATATGGCAGCCCCTCCTCTCTCCTCTTATCATATCAACCATAAATCAATCAAATAATGTGACACATGCACAAAAAAAGAGACCATGAGTCACCACTTGTGCATGTGTCACAATTAATACTCCTAATCATGATTTCTAGCTCATTATTTCCATATGTAAACATTAACCCAAATGTTTACAACAACAAAACGATACGGCAACATCTAAAGTAAACTCGTGACGGATCACAAGGATACCCCTCACCTGTATATACATACCTGCATCCGCATTCCGACTGAATGCGAATGCGATGAGACTAAAGTAATCCAACAAATCTAATACTAGGATCCGACTTAAACCAAAGCCCACTAGTATGATCCGTCCGATCATGATCCGTGCACTACTGCACGTATATGATCGAACCCCGCCATATATCATACGGCCTCTACAACGTATCGCTCGAAACTTGAGAAACTGTTTGTGGGGGACTCTAAAGACTAATCAATACTTTGGCTGTAGATTTAACCACTAGCACGTCAGTGGTACTAGCCGTACGTAACGGGCTACCAGGTATTGACCAAAAGGGAGGTCGATGAGTGAACTCATCCTGACACCCTTGTTCCCCTCCGAAAGGCGGCCAAGACAGGGACGTCTTGCCTGAGATTCGGGGCAGATGCTATTTGGTTATATCCGTCCACCTCTCCGAAGATACCAAGTTGATTTATGGCACCGTGTATTGGAGGTTTGGACGGATGCAGCCGATGTAGCAGATTTCGTCAGATTCCCCCTCGCTTGAGGGGTTTTTGATTGTGGGGACGCTCTTCCCTACAGGCGCAAGCCCCTGCAGTTAATTACGCTACCGCATCGCGGTAACCACTTTCTCCTTCTCCAGAAATTCACTTCGTGTCGTGTGTGTTTGTTTTATTTGTGGATGCCCGTAGATTGTATACGGAGACTAAGTTATGTCGTCGCCCGTAGGACATGGATTAGTCCAAATCCGTATTTACTTAGATTTGGGTTTGGTGTTTTAGTTTAAGGATACGTTAGCCATATTGAGGCTAAGATCAACTTAAGCGTTCGTTAAGGATACGTTTGTCTGATTTGAGATTAAGATCAACTTAACAAAAAGAGCATTTAGGGGCTCTATTGTCCCAGTTTAGGGACGTAGTGGTCCATTGCATGTATGGCCATCGGGACCCATCACCTCTCTGACGACGTTGAAGGATTACAACGACAGATGTCAGAGGATTTCAGAGATGTACCCTTGAACCAAAGTTGATTGGGGGATCTATAGTCCAATTTGGGACTAAAGTCTGTTTGAAGGTTTAAGGATACGTTAGCCATGTTTGAGGCTAAGATCAACTTAAACGGAATCGTTTAGATCCGACAAAAAAGCATTTGGGGGCTCCATTGTTCCAGTTTAGGGACGTAGTGGTCCATTGCCAGTTTAGGTCCATGGTGGTCCATCATTCTCATTTGGGGACGAACATTAGTTTAAGGACATTTCGGTCCAACATTCCCATTTGGGGACGAATATTAGTTTAAGGACGTTTCGGTCCACGAGTTTAAGGACCTCGCAGTCCGTATCAATATGTGGTTGTTGGGACCCGTCACCTTTCTGACGTCGTTGAAGGATTACAACGATAGGTGTCAGAGGAGTTCAGAGATGTACCCTTGAACCGGATGTAAATTAATTTAAGAGAGCAGACGTGCTCAGTCAATTTAATTTGAGGACTTACGGCCATGATTGGGCTAAGTCCAGTTGAGAATATTCAACGTTTTTATCTTTGGCCTGTTAGGCCTATGCTAGGGTTTTGCCCCTGTATTAATAATGCACTGCATTTCATTCTGGCCTGCTAGGCCTTTTTGATTTGGGCTCTGTCCCTTTATAAATGATGCAGAGCATCTGTTTGGGCTCTGCCCTTCTTTAAAATAATGCATTGCATTTAATTAGGCCTGTTAAGCCTTTCTTAATTGGGCTTGGCCCTTCTGTAAATAATGCAGTGCGTTAATCAAACTGACAGTGGCCATGTGGCCTGTCAGAGGCTTTGCGCCAATTATAGAGCGCAAGCGCATATGGAGATGACACGTGTCATGCTCGGGTGAGCGCAAGCGCAACAGCGCAGTGCGCTGCGCTGTTGTGCTGCTGACACGTGTCACGCTCTGGTGAGTTGCGCCAACTTTAAAGAGCAATGCTCTATTTTAAAAAGCGCATAGCGCAAGTTGTCTTGGAGCTGACACGTGGCGCTCCCTGGTGGCTTGCGCCAACCTAGGAGCGCAACAGTGCAGTTTTGCAAGTGCAGGGCACTGTTTTAATAACTTAATCCAATTTTGGATTTAAGAGAAGAATCTTTAAGATTCCAGAACCATTGTTTCATAGAAAAGTGCAAGGCACTGTTATTATTATTATTATATATTTTTTTTATTTATTGAAGATTAGTGATCTTGTTCTTAGATCAATGATCTATTCAGAAGAAGTTCTTCTTTTATAAAGGTTTTTACCTTTTTTCTCTTCTTGAATTCTTCTCACAATTTTTTAGAGTTCTCTCTGTTTCTGAGTTTTTGTTTTTTCTCTGTTCTTTTTGAATTGGGGTCTAGGGGCCTTTATATAGTGCCCATTAATTTGTTAAATTTGTTTAAAAAAATCATTCTCTGAGTGATTTGGGGAATTTTCCTACCGTTGGATGTTTGATCCAAGGGCTTCTATTTTACAGAAGACAATCTTCTTATTTTAATAAGAACAGAAAGATCTTACTGGAATTTAATTCTGTTTGGCGCAAACGCCCCAGCGCTTGACACGTGTCGCGCAGCGCACAGCGCAGCGCAGCTGCGCTTGACACGTGTCGCGCAGCGCACAGCGCAGCGCAGCTGCGCTTGACACGTGTCGCGCAGCGCAGCGCTTGCGCAACTGAAGCGTTGCTTCCTTTAATTTTTGTTTTTTAATAGAGCCTTGCTCTGATTGGGCGCACTGCTTTGGGCGCTGCGCTCGCTGCGCTGGCGTGCCTGATTTTGATACGTGGCGCTCTGCGCGCAGCGCAGGGGATCTGAAGCGTTGCTTTATTTATTAAAATTTAAATTTTCAGAGTAGAGCTTTGCTCTGATTGGGGGAATCAGAAGCGTTGCTTCATTTCCCGCCTTAAAATTTGAACAGAGCTTTGCTCTGATTGGGGTAAACAAATGCCCCCCCTCCCCCCCTCCCCCCCGTTGCGCTTACGTGGCCCCAAACGTGAGTGCAGCGATGGTCAGAATCCCAACCGTTGGGAAATTGAAACGGCACTTATTGCCTATAAATAGGACCTTTGGTCCCTTAGATGATTTTCATCTCTTCATAAGAATTTCGTCCAGAGCCCTGCTCTTTTTGTTCAAGCGTTTTTAAGAGTTAAACTCTAGAAAATTTTTAGGTAAAAATTAATTTGGATTAAGTTAAATTAATTTTAAGAGCCTTGCTCTCAATAGATCCCCGATCTAAAGAAGACCCATTTAGGGTTTCACTTAGCAGAGCTTTGCTCTATAGGTTTAAAAGGATCTAAAGAGAACTAAAGGGAATCCTATTAAGATTCCATTAATGGAGCTCTGCTCTCTAAAAGATTTTCCTTGTATTTTCTTAATGCGTTAATGGATCTTTGCTCCTTCCAAATCATACAGAAGAACTCTTAAGAGTTCTTCGTGGATCTTGGAAGTTAAAGATGGCATTTTATATTATTATTATTATTATTATTGTCTTCTCATAGCAAAATTCTCAATGTTCTTAGGGGATTTTCTTCAGATTCTCCTCATTACCGAATTTGATAGGTGTCACTCCTGTTTGCAGAGCATTGCTCTCGAGGAGTTTAACTCCCTGTGCCCGTTTTTTAATAAGAATTCGCTTAGTCTGTCTGCTAATTCTGTTAATTTTCTTTTACAGGAGCAATGGACGCCCACATGTACGACCTCGATGAAATCATCTCTTACGGAGACATCCGCCGACTCGGTCGTTCTCAGAACCGGGAATTTACCAACGCCGAGTGTGCCGAGATCATGAGTCGCTTCGACGCGTACAATGGTCAACTGCTTCCTCGACGCTCCTCTCTCCTGAAGCTTATCGTGGGAGCCATTTGGGAAGCACTTCCCTTATTCTGTTCCGGTGTGCCGCTTGGGGCGTTGGATGCTGCTGAGGATAAGGTGCACTCGGTGTATCTGATGCACCTAATCTCGAAGAGACGGCGAAACAATCTTGTCGATCTCCTGCACCAGGCTTTCCAACAGTCCGCCATACTCGCTGCTTATTGGAGGGAGGAGGACATCAGAGGGGACCCCGACGCTTGTGCTCACGAAAGAAAGCACACTAGGATGGTTCGCCAGGCTTGGAAAGTCTTAGATAGGGTTACTTTCGAGTTCCTCAATCCATGTCCTGGGTCCGAGGTTATACCATTGTAAACATTTCATTAATGTTGTTATTTATTTCTTTATGATTGTAAGAACCCTTTTTGCAATATGAATGGAAAATTTTTATTTCAGCTTGTCTCCTTTCTCGTTCTGAGTCTTTTGCACATGCATGAATGAGTGTGTCTCGAATGCTTAATCCAACGCCAAACAGATGTTCTTTCTGTCGCTTTCTTCTTTCTTCTATTATCAATACGCTGCCTTAGTAAACACGGTTGATAAATGATAGAGCGAGCATCTTGTCTTGGCTTCTTCAAGAGGTAACGATAGCTTAGGCCGCAGGCTCAGGTCTGCTACCTAAGGCTTTCAACTTTATAAGCCGTGAGGGTCTCATAGAGAATTTTCTCCCTACAGATCGAGAGGATCTCGTAGGTGTATTTTCTCCTTAGGGATCGTGAGGATCCCTAAGTGTGTTTTCTCTTATAAGTCGTAAGGATCTTATAAGAGAATTTTCCCTCTCACGAGTCGAGAGGACTCGTAAGCGGTTGTTTCCCTCCTTGTCGAGATTCGACTTTGGAGAGTGAGACCCGTGGATAGTATGCAAGAGGCCGTTTTAGGCCGACTTGCAGGGTCCCAGTGCTTAGGAAACAGGTTTCCTTTTTTTTTTAATCCCCGCTGCCTAAGGCTTTTCCTCACGAGTCGAGACGAATCGAGCAGTTCTCGCAAAGACATCAATTTCCTCACGAGTCGAGACGAATCGAGCATTTCTCGCAAGAATATCCTAACGTCACAGTTAACCTCTGCTCTTTAAGACAGAAGTCCGTTAGGGTCTGTGGTATTTAGGGTTTTGGCCATCGTATCGTCGCATCAGCTGATATATTCCTCGATATGCAATCGTGCTGTTCGAGTAGCCCTGCGACTGCCGTGTCTCTGATCCCTTCGGGGGCTGGACAAGACGTCTTCAAGCAATCCTCCTTGGCAGTTTGACCGTCGAAGAGCAAGCGTTCGGAATTTTGCAATGCCGCTTTTTACTTGAAATTAGGCTCATTTTGGAGAGCCCCAATGAGTCATAACCACTCCGCGCTGGTGTGGGATGATCTCCGATAGTCTTTCAGGTTTTATGTGAATTGCCGTCAAGACCCTGAAGCTAGGAATTTGGCCTTTGCTTTGTTTGCTGGCATCGCGTCTGCTGTATCGAGACGAATGTCGCGGTTGTCTCTAGGTTGCTGGTGAACTGTCGAGATTTGGAACTAGGGACTTTGCCATGGCTCCGCTGTTTGATGATATTGCGTTTGCTGTGTTGAGACGAACGTCGAGGTGGTGACCATTCCGCATTGGTGTGAGATGATCTCCGGTTGTCTTTCAGGCTTTATATGACTTGTCGTTAAGACCTTGAAGCTAGGAATTTATCCTTTGCTTCGTTTGCTGGCATCGCGTCTGCTGTATTGAGACGAATGTCGCGATTGTCTCTAGGTTGTTAATGAACCATCGAGGTTTAGAACTAGGGATTTTGCCGTGGCTCCGCTGTTTGATGATGTTGCGTCTGAATCCTGTTGGAGGAAGAACGCTGAGGTGACATCTCGTCTGCTATATCGAACGTCGAGGTGGAGCTGGGATTTTGCCATCACTCTACTTTACTGACCATGGGGTCTTTTTGCTGACGTTGCATTTACATCCTGCTAGACTGCGTAGGAACGCTTTTGTTGACATTGCGTCTGCTGTAACGAGACGAATGCTGAGGTGGAGCTGGGATTTTGCCGTCACTCCGCTTTACTGACCATGGGGTCTTTTGTTGACGTTGCATCTACATCCTGCTGGACTGCGAAGGAACGCCGTTGTTGACATTGCGTCTGCTGTAACGAGGCGAATGCTGAGGTGGAGTTGGGATTTTGCCGTCACTCCGCTTTGCTGACCATGGGGTCTTTTGTTGACGTTGTATCTGCATCCTGCTGGACTGCAAAGGAACGCCGTTATTGACATTGTGTCTGCTGTAACGAGACGAATGCTGAGGTGGAGCTAGGATTTTGCCGTCACTCCACTTTGCTGACCATGGGGTCTTTTGTTGACGTTGCATCTGCATCCTGCTGGACTGCAAAGGAACGCCGTTATTGACATTGCGTCTGCTGTAACGAGACGAATGCTGAGGTGGAGCTAGGATTTTACCGTCACTCCGCATTGTTTCGACCATGGGGTCTTTCGTTGACGCCGTTATTGACATTGCGTCTGAGTTGGGATTTTGCCGTCACTCCGTTTTGCTGACCATGGGGTCTTTTGTTGACGTTGCATCTGCATCCTGCTAGACTGCAAAGGAACGCCATTATTGACATTGCGTCTGCTGTAACGAGACGAATGCTGAGGTGGAGCTAGGATTTTGCCGTCACTCTGCTTTGCTGACCATGGAGTCTTTTGTTGACGTTGCATCTGCATCCTGCTGGACTGCAAAGGAATGCCGTTATTGACATTACGTCTGCTGTAACGAGACGAATGCTGAGGTGGAGCTAGGATTTTGCCGTCGCTCCGCATTGTTTCAACCATGGGGTCTTTCGTTGACGTTGCATCTGCATCCTACTGGACTGCAAAGGAACGCCATTGTTGACATTGCGTCTACTGTAATGAGACGAATGCTGAGGTGGAGCTAGGATTTTGCCGTCACTCCACATTGTTTCGACCATGGGGTCTTTCGTTGAGGTTGCATCTACATCCTGCTGGACTGCGAAGGAACGCCGTTGTTGACATTGCGTCTGCTGTAACGAGACGAATGCTGAGGTGGAGCTGGGATTTTACCGTCACTCCGCATTGTTTCGACCATGGGGTCTTTCGTTGACGTTGCATCTGCATCCTGCTAGACTGCAAAGGAACGTCGTTGTTGACATTGCGTCTGCTGTAATGAGACGAATGCTGAGGTGGAGCTGGGATTTTGCCGTCACTCCGGTTTACTGACCATGGGGTCTTTTGTTGACGTTGCATCTGCATCCTGCTGGGCTGCGAAGGAATGTCGTTGCTGATTCTTAGGCTGTAGATATTGCCGTTAAGATTTGGAACTAGGGACTATGCCATGGCTCCATTTCGTTGCGACTTTGAGGTCGGTTGTTGACGTCATGTCTGCATTTGGTTGGAGTGAGGAGAAACACCGTTAGCGATCTCTAAGTTGTCGATATCGACGTCGAGACCCTGAAGCTAGGGATCTTCTTTTGCTCCGTTTGTTGACATCGTGTCTGCAATATTGCGAAAAATGTCGAGGTTGTCTATGAACCGTCGAGATTTGGCTTCGCTTTCTGGCGAATCCTGTTGGGAAGGTATGGTTCCCTTTTTGTTTGTGCCCTTAGATTGTATACAGGGATCGATGTGATCTCACCTGTAGGGCAGCAGTTTCATTCATTTTTTTTTATTATTTTCTTTCCGCGATGCTCTATTATTTCAGCTTTATATCGCGAAAGTCGCGATTGCCCCATCATTTCGGCTGTTTTTGTACGCATACATGGCTCGCTGTTTTTTTGTTTTTTTTTCGAGTAGGGGATTTGGGATCTGATACCAATCTTAGCATCAGTATCGCTACAATTGGAATATTGCCATGAGCGAATCATCATTTGCCATAAAAGGACTTGGAATTTGATACCGGTTTAGACATCAGCATCGCTACAACTGGAATATTGTCAGGAGCGAATCATCATTTGCCTCTGTCAATGTTGAACAAAGGTGGCTTAGTAAACAGGGTTAAGATCCTGTTGACTGAGGCTTTTGACTTCATGAGCCGTAACGGTCTCACAAAGGTATTTCTCCCTACAAGTCATGAGGATATTGTAGGTGTGTTTTCTCCTTAGGAATCGTGAGGATTCCTAAGTGTGTTGCTCCCTTGTGGGTCGTAAGGATCTCACAAAAGGGTTTTCTCCTTATAAGTCGAGAGGACTTACAAGGGTTGCTCACCATACGAACATATCCCCAGTCACGGGTGAGACTTGGTTAGGGAAATGTTTATTCGCGCCCGTGGATTGTATACAAGGGTCAGTATCGAGCCGCTTGTAGGGCCATATCAAAGGTTGTGGGAGTTGCTTAAGAACAGGTTCAGATCTCTGTAAGTTAAGACTTTCAAATCTTATGAGCCGTGAGGGTCCCATAAGAAAGTTCTCCTTACGAGTCGTGAGGATCTCGCAAGTGTAATTTCCCCTTAGGAAGCGTGATGATCCCTAAGTGTGTTGCTCCCTTGTGAGTCGTAAGGATCTCACGCGGGTGGTTTCTCCTTACAAGGTCGAGAGGACCTTGTAAGTGTCTTTTAACGAGATTGCGCCCTTTCGGGTTTTCACAAACACTCACCGGCAGCCCTGCTGTTTTTACTCACGGAGCCCTTTCGGGTTTTCATCCGTGCCCATTTCGCTTATGGACATACCGTCTTTTTTTTATTCTTTTTATTCTTTTTTTCTAACGAGATCGCGCCCTTTCGGGTTTTCACGAACACTCGCCGGTAGCCCTGCTGTTTTTACTCACGGAGCCCTTTCGGGTTTTCATCCGTGCCCATTTCGCTTATGGATATACCGTCTCTTTTTTTTTTCTAACGAGGTCGCGCCCTTTCGGGTTTTCATAAACACTCACCGGTAGCCCTGTTGTTTTTACTCACGGAACCCTTTCGGGTTTTCATCCGTGCCCATTTCGCTTATGGACATACCGTCTTCTTCTTTTTTTGTCAGCCTGAGGATGCTGCTGTAGTAGTTTAAAGACGTTTCGGTCGTTTGCAAGTTTTAGGACATTGCGGTCCGCCGTTAGTTTAAGGACGTTTCGATCCACTGTTAGTTTAGGGACGTTTCGGTCCACCGTCGCCGTATTTGAGGCGAATCTCTAGTTTACTGACTTTTCGGTCTATGATACTTTCTCTATGATTGAGCATAATGCCCCCGGCGTGTCCACCTTTCTCGGAGCATGTGGTTGTGGCGGGCTCACCTTCCAGTTTTCGGAGATGACGAACTTGCCTTGTTGGTATTGGTCTTCAACCCAGTTTTTGAAGACGTAGCAATTCTCGATCAGGTGACTTATCGTTTGGTGGTAAAAGCAATAATTAAGATCATTAACATCACTTGGCCGCAACGGCCGTTTTGGACTTGGTAGATTGATGAGTCTGTCGCGCACTGCCAGCTCGAACAGTCTCCTTGTTTTATCTTGAGGAAACGAGTAAAGACGTTTCAACTTTTCATGGAGGGGTTGCCGCTTGTTGTTTCGGCAAACAACCGGTCTAGGGCCACTCGATTGCTGTTGAGTGTTGGCTACGAGGGCTGTTTTTCCTTTCCCTTTATCCTTTTTGCTCGATCCTTTGTTTGCGGGGCCGAGATTTTTTCGGGTAGCGTGCGATTGCACGGCTGAACGTTTTCGCAACTCCTCAATTCTTTCATTTTTGAAATGGATTCCTTGAGGAGAGGGTTAAGGGCAGCTTCTTCGTCAGAGTCGCTTCCGAAGGTGATAATTTGCGATCCCTTGGAGTCGGTTATGTGACAGTCGTCGGCGGCTCTTTTGCGCTCATCTATCGCATTTTTCTGATGTCTACGAGCTCCACACTTTGTCCTGTTGAAGTGTTGCTTTTGAGCGACATACCCTTGCCACCAACACTTAAAGGAGTCACAGTCTTCGGTAGGATGTATGATCTTCTGATGATATAAGCAGAAGTTAGGATGCATCTCTACTCCACCGAGAGTATTTTCTTAGGAGGGTGGTAGCTTCATTCCCGCTGACAGGGTTTTAGCAAACCTTTTCCTCGTCTTGAATTTGTTTTTATCCGCAGCAGATGGCTTTTGATTTGATGGGAGTGCCTCGACTCTTTGGTCCAGTCGTCGGTGTTTAGCTCCTTCCAGTATAGCCATCTCACGCTCTTGATTGGTTTTAACTTTCAGACGAATCTTATTCAGAAAGGCATCGATCAACTCGTCTGACGGCCGCGGAATTTCTGGTTCAGGGTTCGCTCTCGGTTTCTCAGCGCAAGGAACCTCTTTATCATCCGTCAATGAGTGAGAGTTCACATGACAAGTTGCCCCCGGTGCGTCCGTCTTCTTTGGAGTGTGCGGCTGTGGTGGGTTTATCTTCTACTTTTCAAACAGGGCAAATTTGCCTTGTAGGTACTGATCCTCGATCCATCCCTTAAAGACGAAACAATCCTCGATCGGGTGACTTACCGTTTGGTGGTAAGGGCAATAATCGGGCTTATTGGGATCGCCTGGCTGCAACAGACGTTTTGGATTCGGAAGATTGATGAGTCTGTTGCGCACTGCCAGCTCAAACAGTCTTCTTGTTTTATTCTGAGGAAACGAGCAAGGACGTCCTAGTCTCTCCTCTAGGGATGGGCGTGGACGCATGTTGTTTTGGCGAACAACCGGCTTTGAGTTGCTCGGCTGCTGTTGAGCATTGGCGACGACGATCCCTTTCCCTTTTCCTTTCTCGTTTCGAGAGTCTGGTTTTAGAGGAGACGGTCCATGGCCCATCTGGTCCATTTGGGCTAATTTGTCGATCAAGGCCTGGAAGGTGGTCGGCCTGAAGAACATCATGAATTGTGAGATGGTCGCTTGCGGATCGAGAGTGCCCACGAACATGCCTACTGCAGGTGCCTCTTCTATGCGTTGTTCGCATTTCGACCATAGGTTCCGCCATCGTGTTGCATATTGGACCCACGTTTCGCCTGGCCTTATCCTGGCATTGATCAGTGCTGTTATCGGGGTGCGTTCACTAGCACTCACGAATTTTTGTCTAAACAGTAGCTCCATCTCCGCAAATGTTTTGGCAGAGTCGTTAGGTAGCTCTGAATACCATTCAAAGGCTGTTTCCGCTAAGCTGCCGACGAACTGGCAAAGCAACAGTTTGTCGTCGCCTCCCGTGTTGCCGCATAAGGCCTTGAATTGAGCGACATGCTGATGTGGATTCCATGTCCCTTTATATACATGGAACTTAGGGATCGTATATCCCAGTGGGTAACTGATTCGGTCATACCGGCTCGGGTACGGTCGCCCAGTTTTGAGGACTTGGCTAGCCGCTTTACTCGCCCGATGAGCTCGTATTTGCCGGGCTATATAGTCATCCAGTACGGCTTTGGAAATGGTTTCCTCCTTTGCTGCTGAAAGGGCCGGAGGAGGATTAGAGGTTTCCCCTCCATCGTCCCCAACAATGATTGGAGGGTCATCAGCTGGAGGGTCTGGCCGTAACATCATCCCTACCATATCTTGGAAGAGGAGCGCCATTTGTTTTATGTTAGCCACTTGCTCTGCGGCATCTCTGTCCTTCTTTTCAAGGACTCTGCGTAAGAAGTCAGTATCAGTTTCTTGTTCGTGACGCTGCTCTGATGATACTTCCGAACTTTCTTTCAGTTCGGTAAGTGCAGCCATCACAGTCATCATTTTCTGAAGCTTCTGTTGCTGCCCCTGGGCTTTTGTCACGGATCGGGTGAGCGATCGGTGACCTGTCGCAGCGCGGCTGTCCTCTTTCCCGGATGCCATATAGACAGTGCGCACCACTATGCCCCCAGATTTGGGGTGTTTAGATTCAGTGTCTCTGCGATTCGTCGCAGACTCAGGGATTTTCTCCGGCCTTCTTTTCTTGTGAGCGGTCGAAGTTGAGGGGGCCGTTGTAGTGGGCACCCAAATAGCTGTTGCTTTTTGTGGCTTGACGGAGCAATCCTTCTCCTGCCGAACCTTCATCTTTTTCTGTCGGCGGAGATAGTTTCCATCAATCACCGACTCTTGGACTTGTCGCCAGACCTTGTAAATTTTAGAGGACAACCGTTGAGGGGGCTGCTCTAGTTTCTTCTCTGGAGTATTCTCCACAAGTGAAGGAGTTCGCTTCAGCACCGCAGTAGGAGAGTTTCTGCGCACCGTGTTCAGCAATTCAAAGCTATTCCCGGTTGGAACAGCAGCATCGATCCCCACCGCTGGAGCTGGCGGAGTTATCCCAGAGGGGGAGTTGCCCCAGCTTTCCTTACTCGGCGCCAGTGACGACGTCGAGCGTGTCGTGCGGATGGAGTTGTTTCAGCTATAAGGGTGACTTTATCGTGCCCCCTGCTTTGAGGAGAGACTGTTATTGGTGTTAGCCTGTTGAAGACTGACACCCGTTGAGAAGCCATGTCTAATCTGTCAAAGACAGACCTCTGGGCAAGGGAAGCAGCTTTGAGGACCTCGCCTGGAGTAGCAACCGGAATGGCCATTATTGTAGAAACTGACTTCTTGGAAGGAGAAGCCTTGATTTCATCTGTTTGAGCCGGGATGGCTATCCGCTTTGGGATGGCAACTTCGGGTATCACGGGCTTGTAGACGTTCTGGCCCAGTCTATTGAAAACTGAAGTATTGGAGCTGGGCGACCCGTTGAGAGGGGCCGCGGCAGTGGTAAGTCGATCAAAGACCGACTTCTTTGGGGCTTCTTGCAACGTCATTGGGGCATTGAAGCTCATCGGTGGGAGCATGGTCCCGAAGAATAGTCCAGTGGTGGCTTGAATTACCTGCTCCACTGGCATCTTGAAAAGGGAGGCCGCTTGGGGCCCGTAAGTCACTCCTCCAGCAAGGACGGAGCGAGAGTTGCAGTTGCAGGCAGTGCAGTTTGAAGCCATTGATGTTCTGTTTTCTGCACGGAGCAAGACACTAAATCTTAGTACCTTGAATCCAAAGGCAACCACAGCAAACTGCGATTCGTTCGCGAACACGACACACGAAATGTGGAGTGGAAAGAGAAAAAGGTCCCACCGGGCGTGCCAGAATCTGTTCCCCTCCGAAAGGCGGCCAAGACGTCGTCTTGCCTGAGAATCGGGGCAGATGCTATTTGGTTTTATCCTTCCACCTCTCCGAAGATGCCAAGTTGATTTATGGCACCGTGTATCGGAGGTTTGGACGGATGCGGCCGATGTAGCAGACTTCGTCAGATTCCCCCTCGCTTGAGGGGTTTTTGATTGTGGGGACGCTCTTCCCTGCAGACGCAAGCCCCTGCAGTTAATTACGCTACCGCATCGCGGTAACCACTTTCTCCTTCTTCAGAAATTCACTTCGTGTCGTGTGTGTTTGTTTTGTTTGTGGATGCCCGTGGATTGTATACGGAGACTAAGTTATGCCGTCGCCCGTAGGACGTGGATTAGTCCAAATCCGTATTTACTTAGATTTGGGTTTGGTGTTTTAGTTTAAGGATATGTTAGCCATATTGAGGCTAAGATCAACTTAAACGTTCGTTAAGAATACGTTAGTCTGATTTGAGATTAAGATCAACTTAACAGAAAGAGCATTTAGGGGCTCTATTGTTCCAGTTTAGGGATGTAGTGGTCCATTGCTTATATGGCCGTCAGGACCCATCACCTCTCTGACGACGTTGAAGGATTACAACGACAGATGTCAGAGGAATTCAGAGATGTACCCTTGAACCAAAGTTGATTGGGGGATCTATAGTCCAATTTGGGACTAAAGTCTGTTTGAAGCTTTAAGGATACGTTAGCCATGATTGTGGATAAGATCAACTTAAACGGGATCGTTTAGATCCGACAAAAAAGCATTTGGGGGCTCCATTGTTCCAGTTTAGGGACGTAGTGGTCCATTGCCAGTTTAGAGACATAGTGGTCCATGGTGGTCCATCATTCCCATTTGGGGACGAACATTAGTTTAAGGACATTTCAGTCCAACATTCCCATTTGGGGACGAATATTAGTTTAAGGACGTTTCGGTCCACCATTCCCATTTTGGGACGAATATTAGTTTAAGGACGTTTCGGTCCACGAGTTTAAGGACCCCGCAGTCCGTATCAATATGTGGTTGTCGGGACCCGTCACCTCTCTGACGTCGTTGAAGGATTACAATGATAGGTGTCAGAGGAGTTCAGAGATGTACCCTTGAACCGGATGTAAATTGATTTAAGAGAGCAGCCGTGCTCAGTCAATTTAATTTGAGGACTTACGGCCATGATTGGGCTAAGTCCAGTTGAGAATATTCAACGTTTTTATCTTTGGCCTGTTAGGCCTATGCTAGGACTTTGCCCCTGTATTAATAATGCACTGCATTTCATTCTGGCGTGCTAGGCCTTTTTGATTTGGGCTCTGTCCCTTTATAAATGATGCAGAGCATCTGTTTGGGCTCTGCCCTTCTTTAAAATAATGCATTGCATTTAATTAGGCCTGTTAAGCCTTTCTTAATTGGGGTTGGCCCTTCTGTAAATAATACAGTGCATTAATCAAACTGATAGTGGCCATGTGGCCTGTCAGGCGCTTTGCGCCAATTATGGAGCGCAAGCGCGTATGGAGATGACACGTGTCATGCTCGGGTGAGCGTAAGCGCAACAGCGCAGTGCGCTGCGCCATTGCGCTGCGCTGCTGACACGTAGCGCGCTCTGGTGAATTGCGCCAACTTTAAAGAGCAATGCTCTATTTTAAAAAGCGCATAGCGCAAGTTCTCTTGGAGCTGACACGTGGCGCTCCCTGGTGGCTTGCGCCAACCCAGGAGCGCAACAATGCAGTTTTGCAAGTGCAGGGCACTGTTTTAATAACTTAATCCAATTTTGGATTTAAGAGAAGAATCTTTAAGATTCCAGAACCATTGTTTCATAGAAAAGTGCAAGGCACTGTTATTATTATTATTATATATATATTTTTATTTATTGAAGATCAGTGATCTTGTTCTTAGATCAATGATCTATTCAGAAGAAATTCTTCTTTTATAAAGGTTTTTACCTTTTTTCTCTTCTTGAATTCTTCTCACAATTTTTTAGAGTTCTCTCTATTTCTGAGTTTTTGTTTTTTCTCTATTCTTTTTGAATTGGGGTCTAGGGGCCTTTATATAGTGTCCATTAATTTGTTAAATTTGTTAAAAAGATCATTCCCTGAGTGATTTGGGGAATTTTCCCACCATTGGATATTTGATCCAAGAGCTTCTGTTTTATAGAAGACAATCTTCTTGTTTTAACAAGAACAGAAAGATATTACTGGAATTTAATTCTATTTGGCGCAAACGCCCCAGCGCTTGACACGTGTCACGCAGCGCACAGGTGCAGCTGCGCTTGCGCAACTGCGCTGGACACATGTCGCGCAGCGCACAGCAAAGCGCAGCTGCGCTGACACGTGTCGCGCAGCGCACAGCAAAGCGCAGCTGCGCTTGCGCAACTGCGCTGACACGTGTTGCGCAGCGCAGCGCTTGCGCAACTGAAGCGTTACTTTCTTTAATTTTTGTTTTTTAATAGAGCCTTGGTCTCATTGGGCGCACTGCCTTGGGCGCTGCGCTCCCTGCGCTGGCGTGCCTGATTTTGACACATGGTGCCCTGCGCGCAGCGCAGGAGATCTGAAGCGTTGCTTCATTTATTAAAATTTAAATTTTCACAGTATAGCTTTGCTCTGATTGAGGGAATCAGAAGCGTTGCTTCATTTCCAGCCTTGGAATTTGAACAGAGCTTTGCTCTGATTGGGGTAAACAATCCTACTGAGCCTGTCAGTGACACTATCCGTACAGTCCGGTCCGTTCATCTATGAGCATCGCATGTTGGGCCCAGGGGTTGGTAAAAGTCAGACCCCCAAAAGCGGTATAAGTCGTGTCGGAGTGTAGCCCAGAACACCCTGAGATACTACTGGAATACCTACCAGTAAATCTCCTGCCTTGGCCAAGGACTTCGTGTAATGGCTCTCCTAGACACAGCGCGATCTCACCCCCAATACCGGGAGAGACGAAATCCATGCCGATCCGCTCACTGCCTCCATGTGGCTCGGGACTGTACCCAACTAAAACCTGTTTGCACGACTCCTTTGAGCCGTGGTAGGGTAGTAATCAAAGCACAGTGGGAACTCACACGAGACAAATGACGATCTCAGGTCGATGAACTAACCTGTACACATGTCAACAGGGAACTGCTATCTGACGTCAGGTATAATACCAACTAGCATGTTCCCGGCGAGTCCTGTCCGGTGTACTCATAACCCAATGAGCACCTGTTTACATCTTAGGTGATCCAACTGACACCAATGGCTTGTGAGACCGGCCACCGTCCCTCGTCGGGGTCTCGACTGTATACACTAGTCTATTAATGGAGTATCGATGCCCAGTCTTGAAACTCCCACGACTAGGGACCAATTAAGGATGTGCTTATAGACCCCAGCTCCCACGTATATGATCGCCATCATACTGCTGGCCGTCAAGCAAGAATCCTAAGGGCTCTATCAACGTGCAATAGTGACATGTAATGTCACCTAAAGCATGTACACGATGATAAAGATAAATCAGATAGCATACTATCATCTCGAGTAAGACTGTCCTACCGGCATAGGTCATCCCTCAATCATTGCAATCACGTGCCTGTGATCCAATAATTTACTCTAAAGGCACTATATCCAACAATCTCCCACTTGCACTCAAGGCTAATTATTGCAATATCGCATACTCACAGCCCGTGTGATACCGAACACCCAACTCCTCTACTAATCAGTTTCACAAAGCCCGTTTGCGAAATTATTGCGTTCGAGGAATAGCCTCAGTGAGTGGATCCGCCCTGATGTTTCTTTCTATGTCTCTCTTTATCTCAAGTTCACGGAGAAAACCATCTCCCGAAATGAGCAATACCTGTCTTAGAATATGTCTGGATATCTGATGGGACCTAATTCATAAATGAACTCCAAATCCAAACTTCTTAGACTGTATCGTCAACTGAACTTAATCAGTATCCTGCGCCATGCCTCCCTCAGTATCCGCTTGGACCTCCTGTCCAAACAACTGCCCCTCGTCAGAGAAAAACTATAACTCTGACAGTCACTCTGTCATCTAGATCACCTTGAAAGCCTGGAATGATAACCGTCTTCTAAAAGAGGCTGTTGTTATCATATCCCTAGAACATCCACTTATGTTCTAAAACTGCTTCCGAATGTTTCTCCAGGATAGGATTAATATCAACTTATTGCATCTAGTGCAAAAAACAACGACTAGTGTGGTACTTGATATCTCATGATTGACTCAATTGCCTAAGCAAGTGATCTGCCAATCATGCACATCTCTCTCCCCTTTAGGCTGTAAGACAGCTTTAGAGAGGGTGACTCCATCACCTGCAGGTACACTACCGTGCCAGGAATCGTCCATTCTAAAACACCTTTAGAATGCTGTCTAAGTACCCATATTGGGAAACTACCCAAATCCAGATCTAAAACCATAGATCTAGTAACCAGAATGTCAGATATTATATCTATATCCTTTATGCGGAGAAACCACTGTGTGACAACCAAAATATAACCGATCGAAGTATAGGAATTTCACTTCCTACTCTGTATATGTCATCCAAATACTAGGACATCACACCCTACTACCTTCTTAACAGATCCATCCCATATTCTGATGAAGTCAAACCTATGACTGTCACATCAGAAATTGATGATCTATCTCCGCTATATCTGCTTTAGTCTATAAATAGACATAAACTACTTATCCACTATGCTTCCGCTGCTCCCACTGACTACGACAACCCTCTGGCGGAGTTATATACACGTACACTTCTAAAGCTAGTTTAGAACGACGCTATACTCATCCTCCTGCCGGGTCTCATATAGTCTGGAACAACAGCAATGGCAAGTCTGGGTAAACAAGAACCTCCTTATCACCGACTTTGAGCATACCGAAGTATCTCTCGAGTGCCTGAGGTTACCCACCATATCTACGGAGTGGCCAATGGAATGTCAAACCAGATTGAATCTTTAGGTTCTTATCAAACTTTCAGTAATCGTTTGCGGTTCTGGAATCACTTTCAGTTCTACCATACTCCCACTACTGTTTTCTGAAAAATCCATTTTTATTAAAACTGTGGCGAGTCAAGAACAATATCACTATTGATCTTCCAGATGGTAGAAAATCAACCCTCGTCATAGCCCGGATCAACCAACAAACAACCATTACAGAAACGTGCCTTGAGTTATCCAGAGTCTGGTTTTAAGCATAAGCCGGATAACTTCCTGTACCTTAACATTGTTAAGAAATGAACTATTCTATATCCAATATAGAAACAGAGGCACTGATTTAATTGGAACCAGATTCAAATCATGCAGCTGTCTCCAGTGCATGTCAACTAAATGGAGAGGCCGATCAGCATTATTCAACTTAGGAGTACATCCAGATATGAGTAACCTGAAAGAGAAGTAAGATCTCATAATCATTACTATCAACTGAATACCATACACAAGTATCTACATCTTCGATCATCTTGAAGAATCCTGATACTTGCAACGCTTGGTTCTCTACTTTATTCTTATACCTATAACTTCTCAAAACTTGGACCTTGCATTTCTACGAAACACATGTTTAAGAACTAGAGAAGTCACAAGTAAACAGAATATAGTACGAGTACCAACCCCTCTGTCCTCATGGACACTGGACAACATACAATACTCTGTATAAGTCCCCTGAGTCTAATAACACATTCCCTGTGTGTCGTAGGTTGAAAACTGTACTTATGGTTAAGAAGAATTACACCGTTGTTTAATGCTCCTTACCTAACCATCCACTGATATAGGTAAATGTCATAGACATAATTTCAAAACGTTATATCTCACTTTATAAAAATAAACGTACAGATATATCAATTTGAAATTGGTGCATAACAACGAATATTCAAAACCAAATATTTGCCGTCCGGCAAACAACCCAGGCGATTTCCTCAAATATCACCAATTACAACGAATCCCGATATAATGAGGATGATCACCCAATTCCCAGTAACTTACTCCCACTCATCATCTGTAAAACCATACAGATGTGAGAATCAAAACCTGGTAAATACATACCCTGGAGCAAGGGCTAATTGGGAAATCGTTTTTTTTTTAACAATACACAGTGAAACTGAAACATGTAAATGTTTCGAAGGGGTATCCGGGTATTCCTAGTAATGCCTCTTCCATTATCAGATTCACAACTGTAACCGTATATTTCTTTGCCATCTCTCCAAATCCTTTATATGTCTTTAGTCATTACCTTCTGTACACCCCTTTAGGCTAAATGGTTTTCTTCCCTCCCTACCGTTCGGCACCAGCCTATGATTTGGAAGAAGACTATCCAATAAGCATAATGGGTGTACTCTCCTAATCCTAAGAGTACTCGTAACCTGAGAGAAGGCGAAAATAAAAGACAACTGAATAAAACCTTATTCCTATTTCTCCTGAACCAGAATCCATCTCCGAACTGGAACAAGTTCCTTCGAGTTCGTATATAACCATACGATGGAGTATCCAAATAACTGTGGATCTTCGTAGTGATATGGAGTGTCCTGGAGAAATACAAAGGTGAAATAGGAGTGCCAATGAAATACTTGGTTTGGTCGCGAATAGCAGTCGCAATTTATTTTGCCCTCTTACTAATCCCTTTATTTGTCTTAACTTATTACCTTCTGTACACCATCATTAGGCAAATTGGTTTTCTTCATTCCCCACCGTTCGGCACCTGCCTATGGTTTGGAAGAAGACTATCCAATTAGGCATAATTGGTGTACCGTCCTAATCCAAGGAGCACTCGCAACCTGAGAGAAGGTAAAAGGAAAAGACAATTGAATAGTCCTATTCATTTCTCCAGAACCGGAAACCATCCTCGAATCTGGAATAAGTTCCTTCGAGTTCGTATATAACCATACGATGGTTTTATCCAATGGAAGTGGATGTTCATAGTAATACAGGGTGTTCTGGAGAAAAAAGGTAAAAGTAGGAATGGCAATGAGGTATGCAACTCAGACAATCCAAAAAGCCAGTGTTTTTAAGAAAGTTTGGTTACTTGGTCACTGAGTTATAGTCTAGGGTCGGGTCATAGTCGCTGCCAAAGAGAGAGAGAAAAGAAACAGTCGGCATGCACTCTAACCTAAATCAGAATGGTTATCAATTTATCTAATCAGGAAACCTCCCACTGTAATCTCAAATTCTCCTCCAAACCTGAAAGAAGAATTAGTCGGGATCACCCGAGGAGTAAACCAACTCATCAGTGGAAATCGAGATCCAACTATCATTGCATGATAACGTGATGGAATCCACTCATGTTATCACACTCCAGAAGGTATGCGCATATCTGGCAAGTTTCAGTTTCTTTAGAAACTCCCGATATGATTTTTACCCCATACTCTTATGACCTTGACGAAGGCCAACATATCATAAGTCACATGTCAAGTTCTACCCGTTATTATCCAGGTTAATTTGAACCCACCCGTACATACCCTTGACGAAGGCCAAAATAGTAGTACGACTGTTCCAAACCAACGCATCTATCTATGCAGCAGAAAAGTAACAAATAGCTACCATACACTATGCCTTGACGAAGGCCAACATACATAGCATAAATACTAAGTGCTACCCGTCTGAAATGACGGAGGGCTACGAATGGTTTTTGGCGAAAAACCTTTAGCGTAATAAACTTGATATCGTTGAAGGAACCGGATAGGTTTTTATAAAAATATAGTGGCGAAAACCTTTGCTAAAGAGGTCACTCCCGGTGAAGGGATCTTGGCTCTTTCCCCGTAGAATGAGGTGCAGGATATTCCAACTGAATACCACGATGCAAAGCAAAAAGTAATCGACTATAGTGAAGTTATTACCCTGATGCAAACTTCTGTCCAAGGGGTCACTCCCGGTGAAGGGATCTCGGCCCTTGCCTCGTCGACTGAGGTGCTGGATATTCATAACCGAATACCACTGTGCAAAACAAAAGAGAACGTCCTTGCAATAACAGCTTTTTGAAAAATGTTCCAACAACATCAAACAGGTTTGTTTAGCTTGCATTGATCTGAATCAATGTAGTCTCATCAATTAATCACACCACAAAAGAACAAAAATGTGATGTACGTATATACCATCCGCATTCGCCACTAGGTCCCGTCATCACCGTTAGGTTATTTAACTAACGACAGAGCGGGGACTGGACTAGCACGGGTGTAAAACATATACAACATTTACTAGTATATATATCAATATATAATATTCGCTCAAGGCATGATAAAATGCAACATCACAGAAATGTAATAAGCATCACAGAACAATACAGATAATCTGGGAGCCCCGGGTTTCATAGAGCCGCTACTGAAACCCGACGTTCCCCTGGTCATGTGGATAGCCTGTGCAATAAAATCTTAGACCCCTACGGGCGCGGCAAGTTACCCGCCAAAACCTGAAGCGAGGCAGCCCCCTTCAACAAAGTGAATGGACCACCCAACACTTCACGGAATCCGGTAACTTGAGCACCCCTCCTTGGGTCAACCTGTACCCCCTACGAGTGCGGCGAATAGCCCGCCAATTCTAGAGTGAAGCCCCCTCCGTCTCAAAGCCATGAGATGCGGGCTCGTTGCCCTCTAGAACCCGGCTATCCGTGCACCCCACCTTGGGGTAATCTTAGTACAGAAAGTAAAATATATACAACGGGTACATCGACCTCAGCCCGGTCGTGCCCCAAAAGAATAATATACAAACAGGCAGTGACGGCAGTCCACATGTCGGACGCTCGTCCCGCAATATCAAATGTACAAATACAACCAAACTGTACTACCATTACACCAGGCTATCCACCACGACAAATCCGCAACATCACAGCACAACACAGAACATCAACGTGAATGTCACGTTCGCAAATCCGTCTAAAAGAACTATAGCAATTAGACAAGATTTACCGCTCGAATGACATTCACGGTCACAGATATAAAGTAAGCACTGTGAACTAACATATTTAAAATTTTCGATCGACAAAATTTCCCGAAGTGGGCCCCAAGTACAATACCCAATACTCAAAATAATCTGGGCCAAAAATAAAAATACCAGAAACCCCATTTCCAGGTCAGAGAGCACTGTAGAAAAACTAGTGCCCTAATGCTACAGTAGTGCGGCGAAACCGCGGCCAAAACAAGGGTAATGCCGCGGTTCCGCGGCGCTATGGTGGACTTGCACTTTCAGATTTCTACAGTGTTCTTAGAAAAGCCTGCCTAATTTTATGACACACTCAAAAAAAATTTTAGACCATAAAAAAAATTCGACAGAAACTTCGTTTTTGAAATTGCGGTTTCGGAAATTTTATTCGATCGAAATTCTAAACACGTTAGAGCAAGCTAGTAAAGGTTAATGGCGTGACTCTGATACCATGTAAGTCTACGGTAGCACCCCGGTCGTCTGTCCGAGGCCAAAATGCGGAAACGAAAACTTTTTCAAAACTTGAAACTGGCGCTATCGCAGATTTTAATCCCGGATCGAACTATTAACCTATAACTAGCAACTAGAGAAAGGTTAGAAAAGCTATACCGATTGATCCGTGTCCTTCGGTCTTTAGCCACCATCCCTAGCTCCTCGCGGCATCTCCGATCTCCGGTCTCCTCGTCGGAAAGGGCATCACATCAATGAGTCTTTTCACGGGATCCCGCTTCGTCCGAAGCAACTCGGACACGAAATTTGCTAGCCGACGTGTCCAAGGTGAAGTAGAGAATGTGTGTGATCACTTTGTCTCAAGTATCCATTGATTCTCAACGCATGAGAGTGTATGGATGGAGGTTGTAGACGATGCCTTTAATGGAAATGGTGAGCTAGAGGAGGAAGAAGAAGAAGTCTTTTCTTTCTTTTGTTATCTATGATAAAATGAGAGAGTGAGTATGGAAAAATACAAGACCAAACTATCATATGGCAGCCCTTCCTCTCTCCTCTTATCATATCAACCATAAATTAATCAAATAATGTGACACATGCACAAAAAAAGAGACCATGAGTCACCACTTGTGCATGTGTCACAATTAATGCTCCTAATCATGATTTTTAGCTCATTATTTCCATATGTAAACATTAATCCAAATGTTTACAACAACAAAAAGATACGACAACATCTAAAGTAAACTCGTGACGGATCACAAGGATACCCCTCACCTGTATATACATACCTGCATCCGCATTCCGACTGAATGCGAATGCGATGAGACTAAAGTAATCCAACAAATCTAATACTAGGATCCGGCTTAAACCAAAGCCCACTAGTATGATCCGTCAGATCATGATCCGTGCACTACTGCACGTATATGATTGAACCCCGCCATATATCATACGGCCTCTACAACGTTTCGCCCGAAACTTGAGAAACTGTCTGTGGGGGACTCTAAAGACTCGTCAATAGTTTGGCTGTGGATTTAACCACTAGCACGTCAGTGGTACTAGCTGTACGTAACGGGCTACCAGGTATTGACCAAAAGGGAGGTTGATGAGTGAACTCATCCTGACACCCTACTGAGCCTGTCAGTGACAATATCCGTACAGTCCGGTCCGTTCATCTATGAGCATCGCATGTCGGGCCTAGGGGTTGGTAAAAGTCAGACCCCCAAAAGCGGTACAAGTCGTGTCGGAGTGTAGCCCAGAACACCCTGAGATACTACTGGAATACCTACCAGTAAATCTCCTGCCTTAGCCAAGGACTTCGTGTAATGGCTCTCCTATACACAGCGCGATCTCACCCCCAATACCGAGAGAGACGAAACCCCTGCCGATCTGCTCGCTGCCTCCATGTGGCTCGGAACTGTACCCAACTAAAACCTATTTGCACAACTCTTTTGAGCCGTGGTAGGGTAGTAATCAAAGCACAGTGGGAACTCACACAAGACAAATGACGATCTCAGGTCGATGAACTAACCTGTACACATGTCATCAGGGAACTGCTATCTGACGTCAGGTATAATACCAACTAGCATGTTCCCGGCGAGTCCTTTCCGGTGTACTCATAACCCAATGAGCACCTGTATACATCTTAGGTGATCCAACTGACACCAATGGCTTGTAAGACCGGCCACCGCCCCTCGCCGGGGTCTCGACTGTATACACTAGTCTACTAATGGAGTATCGATGCCCAGTCTCGAAACTCCCACGACTAGGGACCAATTAAGGATGTGCTTATAGACCCCAGCTCCCACGTATATGATCGCCATCATACTGCTGGCCGTCAAGCAAGAATCCTAAGGGCTCTATCAACGTGCAATAGTGACATGTAATGTCACCTAAAGTATGTACACGATGATAAAGATAAACCAGATAGAATACTATCATCTCGAGTAAGACTGTCCTACCGGCATAGGTCCTCCCTCGATCATTGTAATCACGTGCCTGTGATCCAATAATTTACTCTGAGGGCACTATATCCAACAGTATTTCAAGAATTCTGAATAACCGTGGTTTCAACACACGATGGTGTGCCTGGATAAGATAGTGGTTGCGAACTGCCAAGGTGGCAATTTCAGTAAATGGTACACTTATAAGCCACTTTAAATGTAAAAGAGGTGTAACGAATCTAAAATCCCTGCACAAATTTTTTTTGTTATTGTACAGAAAAGGGTATTACAGCATGTGTACGAGTTAAAAATTATTTTTGTTAAATAAAAACAAGAAGCAACTTGTAGCTCACTGGTAAAGCCTCTACACTGCTGCGACATATCCTGTGCATTCGATTCCCATCAGGCCAAATTATTTTTTAGATTTTTCTTTTTAATTTTTCGGAAGCCTAAGAGTTGCACGTGCAATTCACGGAGAAACGAAAAATTTCAGAAAAATCAAACATACGCAAAGAGAAGTAAACACTCAACTTAACACGTGGCACAAATCTCGAGACTGATCTCCAAGATCCGACCGCCCATTATTGGCTTTGGGCCGGCGTCGATGGTTGGATTGCCCCTAATCACCTCCGTGCTTTGCACACTTGTCTCTTCGACTTCTCTCAACTCTCCTGCACTGTTTGATTTTCCTGCAATCAAACAGAGGCTCTTCAATTCACCATTTAACACCATTTTAATTCTTTTAATCCACATTTTTAAGACTCAAACCCTAATTCTCCATTATAAATACCACCCCATGCCCTAGCTCTCCCCTATTCTGAAATTTCTATCAAAAATCCTTTCAAACTCTCTAAGTACCAAGTGAAGCTAAGCATCCAAGAGGAGTAGCAAACCAAGATCAACGACCGGATCATCTACGACGAAACCACAACCCCCGAAGACTGCTTCTCTTTCTTGTTAACGATCTAAACTAGTAAGTCCCCCTTTCTCTCTTTTCTTTCATCTCAAATCTTTTTTTTAAAACATGTCGGTAAAGTGGGGTTATCTCCGATACATATTTATTTATCCTTGAAACTTCCTTCTTTAAAGCAAAATAGGTCAAACTAACTTTCTCACATTACTTGTAATCTTGTTTACAACCTTTTAGTTTTAGTTTAACTAAAATTTTCATGTGAAACAATCATATAACGAATTTTTCATTAAAATACCATGAAATTTAGTATAACCCTTTTCCCGATAACTAGTTTACCTACCCTTAGGAAAACTTCACGGGTAACGACCTACCCCACACGCACACTATGGTTGCATAGCACGGTATTATAAACATATGGTTAATTTAAAGAATAAGTTTTCATTAAAATACCACACATTTTCAAAACGGGTTTCTTTTAATCGGTACTTTTGTAATCCTTGGTAATTATGTTAGTTATATGTATGCCCTAGAGGCCATTACTGTACATTGGATGTATATTGTAGTGGATGCTGGGACATATATAGGGAGGACTTTCTTGCTCGACATGATAGTATGCTATCTGGTTGAACTTTACCTTAACGTGTATACTGATTGTCTCTCTGTTACATGTTGGTAAAGCCCTTAGGATGTGTGCTTGACTACCTGGACTATGATGCGGATCATACTAGTGGGGACATGGTAGTCCATAAGTACATCCTTCAAAGTCCCTAGTCGTGGGTGTATCGAGACGGGGCATCGATATACCAGAGTAGACTAGCGTATACCTTCTCGACCCATACAGATGGGCGATGGATGATCCCATATCCATTGGTGTTTGACATCAGAGATGATGTACGGGTGCTCAGTAGAGACTGGGTACACTGGACGGACTCGCCGAGAACTCCCAGATGGTATTATACCTCACGTCAGATGGCAGTTCTCTGGTGACACTGGTACAGAGTAGTCTGTTGACCCGAGATCGTCATAGAGTCTTGTGTGGTTCCCACTGTGCTTTGATTTCCATCTTACCACGTCCAAGAGGGCATGCAAAACGGTGGTTTTTGGGTACAGTCCCGAGTCACATGGAGGCAATGAGCGATAGGAGGGGATTCGTCTCTCCCGGTATAGGGAGTTGATGTTGCGCTGTGTTCGATTGGCTATAACAGGAAATCCCTGGCCAGGGTTGCTGAGATTTACTGGTAAGTGTTACCAGTAGTTTCTCGAATTGTTATAGACCTCATATCAACACGACTTATCGAGCTATTGGGGTCTGACGTTTACCACCCCTAGGTGAGATATGCGACATATCAGACGATCAGACCGGACTGTACGGTAGTGTTACTGGTTGGATTCACTGGAGTGTGAGCGGGCTTGCTCGTCGATCTTCAGATCGCTCAATACCCGGGTGGCCGTTACGTTTAGCAGACCGCTTGCGGCTTGTGGATGCTTGATATGATCATCATCTGCTGCCGGCGTATTGACGAGTCTTTAGAGTCCTACACAGAGGTTTCCTGGCTCAAGCGAAACGAAATAGGAGCGCATATGAGATATGTGCGGGACCGAGAATAATACCAGTATGTGATACTGTATTCGATTCTCGCGATGTGACATTGATCGGTTATATGCGATATAGCCGGGTTATCGGATCAAGTGTTGATTCGATAAGTTGTTACTAATGATACTAGTCGGTTATATGCGATATGACCGGATCGTTAAATCAAGTGTTGATTTAATGATTTAATGCATAATTATATATTTGATATATTACTTTGCATTAACTAGTATCGGTTCACTTTAAATGGATTTTCTCGCTCGGGTGTGCACATTGTATATTCGATATAGTTTTGTGCACTTGCTTGTATCATGTTTGATGATACATGCCTTATGGTTAAGTGTTAAGAATTAAACTATAGTTAAGTGGGTGATTAGGGTTTTTGATTTCATTTTTATTCATTTATCTTTTTGGAAAAAGAAAAGGCAAAATGAGGAAAATGGTTGCTTTCTTTTGTTCATTCATGAACCTTCATGAAGACTTTGACTTTTTGACCATTTTGTCTCATGCTTAACCCTAACCACTCACTTAAACCTTAGTTAACTCTCTACATCTAACCATGGTTCAATATATGATAAGGATTGATTTTTCTTTTCAATAATGAAAATCTTATCATATATTTTAGCTGCTTCTTTTTCTTCCTTCAAGTGAAGAAAAGCTTGACCATCAATGGCAACTTGATGAAATGAGTGAGAAATCCAATTCTAAAGTCTACCCACTTCCTATTTCTTCATCCTCTACCTCTTGCCAAGTAGTAGAGTGTGTTTCCTTCACAAGTTTTCATGGCAAGGTGAAGGCGGAGCTTGATTTAGCGATGCCTCGACGTAGATCATCTTCGGCATGGACATCGACGACCTAGCTCGCTTATTCTTCGACGAAGCCGACGCTGGAGTCCGGATTCTTTTTGGACAGCGGAGGGGACTTCGTTGCGGAGCTATGGAGGTGGAGCACCGGATCTACAAAGGTTGTATTTCCGTATCTCTTAGTTAATTGTTAACTAGTTATCTTTTCGCCTAGTTTTCTAGCAAACGATCCGTAGTCGGGTCTCTCGGCACCTAGATTTTCTGAAATTGGCATGGTTGATGCCTTGTGAGACCTCACTAGAGTGCCTAGGAACCCTACAGTGGTATCAGAGCCTAGCTAGAGCCTTAGGCGAAGTCCAGACGGAGTTTGAAGTCCGAACGAACCCGAAAACCCATTTCTAACATGCTCTCTGTCCTTTTTTGAAAACAGTGAGTTTTTCCATATTAAAAATATTCAGTAAAATCAGCAGGAAATTCTAAGGGATACTGCAAAATTCGTGTGCCTGATTCCATTAATGCGCCGCGTTTCCGCGGCACGAGCATGGCTCGTGCGGCGGAACCGCGGCCGTTTTGTCGTTTGTGGCACCCAAATTTGTACAGTAATTCATAATATTCTGTGCTGGTTTTCCTGGGTATTTTTGATATTTTTTCAAGAGTTGAATTTTCTGGGGTTGTTTTGGGGATTCGTATGTTCGATCGGATTATCAAATTTTGTCTGTGTGGCTTTCCGGATAATTTTTAGAATATGTTAAAAAGTTCGACCGGATATAAATACCCAATTTTTCCCCTGTCGGGAAATTTCCAAGTGTTGGATTTTTCCGTAGTTTAACGATGTTCTAAGTAGTGCAAGTAACGCGATGGTCCCTCTAGAAGACAACAAACCTTAACTCGATTATGTGACCGTCTTGAACTGCCCTTTGAACCTTCGGGTTTGGGGCAGTACGGCGTGCCACATGTGAGGCGTTGGCTTGACCCTTCTACGGCTGGACCGTTGGTACTGAGGCACGAACGGAATGTTGTTAGACTTGTTTCATGTGATGAGCTGTTTCGGGAAAACTTGGGTGTTCGATTGTTCGATCGGAAAGTTTAACATTTTCTATTTATCCGGAATGGGATACAATAATTGGAATTCATAAAAAGTTATGAGATAACTGAATGAATGTTATAAACGTAGCACTTTAGTCTCACTTGATCGGTTGCCACGGAATTTTGATGTGATCAAAAGTCCGTCGCAATCACGTAGCGTACGCGGATACTCGCCGGGTAAACTTAATAGACAGCCTCACTCCATAGCCCCGACCAAGTGACTGTAGGAGAACCCCGTCGCCGAAAGCATCCGTTCGGGTGCTCGCGGCAGCGGTGTTCCGCCTTGGTGCACTTCGTCGACGGTATCGGGGGTGCTGCCGTCTACTGAAGTTTGCGACGAGCATTCGATCAGGATGTCGGGAATCTTGTTGAATTACCCGACTTGATATTGAAAAGTGTTTTCGATAATGAGACTAAAATGCGGGGTTTATAATTGTTAGGCATGCGATGTCTAAGAATTTCATTTGATTAGGCATGCGATGTCTATGGAGGTTGCGGATTCCAACTGTTGTAGTTTTACACTTTCTTTTCTGTGACCGTAAGTGTAATATGTGATATCGCCGGTTTCGTTGCTATATGTCAACGACAATTGGGATGCGCATGTTTACTTACGTTGATGACATGTGATGTTATGTGTTGCTGGATATGTTATATTGGATCGTCGTGTTTGAATAGCCGGGGGTTTTTATGTGAGATGAGTGTTTTTCATTTTCATTCATGTAAAAACTTGTATGTAATATTCTTTTATTTGGGGCGCTTCCAGGTTGCGGAAGATGTCACCCTTTGTATATTATTTACTTTTCCGCACTAGGATAGACCCAAGGAGGAGGGCACAAGTAACCGGGTTCTGGAGTCCAGTGGGAGACCAACTCGAGGAGTCGAGTCCGGGTCTCCTAACTCTAGAATTGGTAGGGTTACTTGCCGCTCTCGTAGGGGTCTAGGGGTGTGGGTTTGGCTATTCATCACGACCGTGGAATCCGTGTTTTATACTGGCTCGTATTGAAAACACGGACGTCCTAGTATATCCAATATTTCATATGTTTCTTCTGCTGCGATATCTGTGATGTGATCATGTGATGTTCTCTGATAGATGCTGTATATAGTATATATGATATATTATATAGACGTTACTTATGTTTTACACCCGCGCTAGCCCTGCCCTGCTCTGCCGTTAGTTACCTAACCTAACGGTGCACGAGGGGACATCGAGGTGAATACGGATGGCATAAGTGTACGTCGTATTTATCTGTGATGTTTAGGTACATAATTGATGGGACTTCATTAATGTGATTAATGAAAATAAAAGAAACCTAAGATGTTGTAGAATCGAATTTCAAAATAAAATAGGTAGCTACAGTTCTTGCTTTGCACAGCGGTATATGTGATATATCCTGCACCTTATTCGATGAGGAAAGGACCGAGATCCCTTCACCGGGAGTGACTCCTTTAGCAATAACTGGCAGATGCTACACATTCGGTTTGTCTTTTGAATGCTTTTAAGAGTTTTTGCTTTGCACAGTGATATATGTGATATATCCCGCACCTCATTCGACGAGGAAAGGACCGACGATCCCTTCACCGGGAGTGACTCCTTTAGCAAAACTAGAAAAGCCTCAAAAGCACTCCATTTTAAAATCATTTGATTCTACAACGATATCAAGTTCATTACGCAATAGGTTTTCAGAAAAACCTGTCGTAGCCCTCCGTCATTTCAGATATGTACTAGTTAGTATTCGTGCTGCGGTAGTTTGGCATTCGTCAAGGCGTAGTGTACGGTAGCTAACTAGTATTTATCTGCTTGAGCATATGATGCGATTGGATTAGGGTATTCGTACGGCGTTGTTTGGCATTCGTCAAGGGTCGTGCGGGTGGGTTTAATTCGATCAAGAAATGTACGGGTTGAACTTGACTAGTGGACTATGGGTTGTTTGGCATTCGTCAAGGTCATAGCGAGCTAGGGGCAAAATATTATCGGGAATTTCAAGTGTTGAAATTTGCAATGAGATTGCATACCTTCTATGAGATAGTTGGATCCCGATACCCGCTGCGAGTAAGAGTTACTCCTGGGAGAGTTTTATACATTACAATTAGCCGATCAAGTAGGTGTCTAGAAAGGTGTCAACGGGGTTACGCCTCTGGGAAAACGAGGTTTACATTAATTAGGTTCGTGCGAAAGCACGGGGGACCTCCCTCAAAGTACCGACACTGGCCTGGCTGAAAGATTAGCGAACTTGTAGTATGTAATTAATCCCGGCTAGTCTTTCCTTTTAGGGTTTGAAGGAAGATTTGATAAAAAGCAGTGGGAGCCATCCTGATTAGATAAAATGAAAACCAATATATTCTTGACAGAGCGCACGCTGAGTGTTTTCTTCTCTCTCTCTCCAGGTAGCGACCATATCACGCCTTAATCAAGATAATAATACGGAATATTGACCGAACCCGCTTGTTATACTGAGCTGGGGAACGTTGGTCCCGCTCCAACTTATAATTGTTATAAGACAGAGCAGGAAATAGGGGAATACCAGATTTCCCGTGCCGCCCAAACGAAGAGAGTGCATGCTGATGCATCATCTTCGGGTGTGTTCATTACAGAGAACTGTTTCTCAGTATCCTTTACGTCCTGGGTATGTGATACCAGATCAGGATCCCAGATATGTAATATGTTACATAGGGCTGCAGAAAGGTAGAGAACTGAGAACGGGTGATAAGTTTCATGAGGCAGAAAACGGGGCAAGTGTTGCAGCCAAGTCTGTTGGTCACTGTCACCCTGTATTACCAATACATTGATTCTGAACGAATGTTATTAGATACCGAACCTGATATACAAAATCATATCAGTCTCTTTATTAGTAAAGAAATGATAAAATTTTGTATTGATTGGATAATGTTTTGAACATTTCCTATATCAAAAGTTGATCGGTTCAGGCACGTTATCTAAAAGTATTGATGTTCTAAATCAAACTACAGTTCTTAGTATACGGAAAACACACAAGAGGAAGAGTTCAGAATTGAACAATTCCTTCTTGAGGTATTGTAGACTAGGTCAGATCAATGTGACCCGACTAGCTAGAGTTACATTTAGATGCATATTTAAATCAGTTTGAATTTACATCTTGTGAAACTCGCCAGTCATGTCACAAAGATAAGATGGCCACAGCTCTGTTTATTGGAAACAGAGAAAGAGTTAGTGAACTCTTGGGATGATACATGTTGATGTATGTAGGTCCCCAGTCTACAAATGCCAGGACTGGTTCTTTATACTTCATTATATTCTCTGATAATCTCTCAAGATTCAGTCATATGTTCCTGTTGAAACATGAGTCCGAACCTTTTGAGATATTCACAGAATATAAGTTAGAAATAGAGAACCAAAATACGGGTATAAGTATTATGTCCTTTGATGTGATCAAGGAGGAGAATACTTGAGCACGAAAATCCAGGACTATTCTAAAGGAGAATGAGATTCTCTCTCAGCATTACTCCTCCGTATACACCATAGCACGATGGTATATCGGGGCGGAGCGATCACACCCTATATGATAAGGTGTGCTCTATGATGAGTACTACTGAGTTACCTATTTCCTTTTTGGGAGTTATGCACTTGAGAAGCTGCATACCTATTGAATAGGGTTCAAATCAAATCAGTTGCCTACCGCTCCATATGAGATATGGTATGGGAAGAGCCCATGTCTTAAGCTAGTTAAGATTTGGGGTTGACCGGCCTATATCTAAAAGCAAAATCCGGACAAGCTCGAGGCAAGGTCTGTAGTGTGGAACTGGAAATGTTCCAGCTATACAAACTACAGCACATGATTTGATAGAACCAAAGGATTCGGTAGATTCCAACGAACCTCAGCCTCTCCGCCGATCTAGTAGGGTCCTCACCCACCTGAGAGATACTTCGGTTTCTCTATGACAGTGGGAGCAAGGATTGCATCATGAGATGATGACCCAACTAGTTTCGAGCTGGCCATCAGGAGTGAGACTCTGTAAGAATGGCTGGATGTTTAGAGATCTGAGATGGAATCCTTATACACCAACAAAGTATGGACTTTGGTTGCTATATCTGAAGGGTTAAATCCCCATCAGGAGCAAGTAAATCTTGAGAAGATTACTTGGTGTACATGGAAAAGTTAAGACTTTCAAAGCTAGACTTGGTAAAGGTTTGCCTCATTGACCAGGCGTGGATTATGATGAAACCTTTTCTAAGGATCTATGCTTAAGTCCATCCAGATCCTACTTGCCACGGCTACATACCATGACTACGATATCTGGTGGTTGGGTGTCTTGACTGCTTTTCTAAATGATATTTTGGAAGAGAGCGTCTATAAGTACACAGCCAGAGGGCTTCGTAGACAGTGGGAGCAGCGGAAACGTGTGCAAGATGCTTTATAGGATAAAGCAGGCATCGCGGAGTTGGAACATCTGTTCTGATGAAATAGTCAAAGAGTTTGACATCATCAAAATAGTAGATGAACCTTGTATAAACAAAAAGGTAGTAGGGAGTATGGTGGTGATCCTCGTAGAGTACGTGGATGACATACTCTTGATAAGAAAGGAGTTTCTTATGCTACGCTCGATCAATCTCCGTTTATCACAATGATTCTCCATATAGGATCAAAGTGATACCTCCTAAATCCTGGGTTTTGGATCTATGAGATAGATCTAATTGGATGTTAGGAAACTCACTAGTTGTAGTGAGATGGTATCAATCGATCCTGGGGAGAATCACTGGAAGGGTTCCAGGGTGATAAAGACGACTGAGTGTCAGTCACAGGCATTGTCTTAACCCTCAGTAAAGGGACGGTATGTTGGAAGAGTTCCAAGCTGGATACCGTGGCAAACTAGACGATAAAGGCTGGATACATCGCTACTTAAGATGCTACCAAAAGAGGATGTTTGGGTGTATATTGGTTCATGAGATGAACTATGTTCCTCCCATTGTGTGACAATGGAGTTGTGGCTTATGCCAAGGAACGCCGGTCCCATCAGTGATCCAGACATATTCTAAGGCAGTATCACTTGATCATGGAGATAGTTGATCTCCAGGGTGATCGAGGTTTGGAGAGTAGACTCAGAGGACAACACAGCGGATCCACTCACAAAGGCCTGTTCCCAGAGAGAGACTTTTATGGGATGGTTGAGTATGAGATACTACAACCACTGCTACAGATGGCCCTAGTGCAAGTGGGAGATTGTTAGTTATATGTATGCCCTAGAGGCCATTACTGTACATTGGATGTATATTGTAGTGGATGCTGGGACATATATAGGGAGGACTTTCTTGCTCGACATGATAGTATGCTATCTGGTTGAACTTTACCTTAACGTGTATACTGATTGTCTCTCTGTTACATGTTGGTAAAGCCCTTAGGATGTGTGCTTGACTACCTGGACTATGATGCGGATCATACTAGTGGGGACATGGTAGTCCATAAGTACATCCTTCAAAGTCCCTGGTCGTGGGTGTATCGAGACGGGGCATCGATATACCAGAGTAGACTAGCGTATACCTTCTCGATCCATACAGATGGGCGATGGATGATCCCATATCCATTGGTGTTTGACATCAGAGATGATGTACGGGTGCTCAGTAGAGACTGGGTACACTGGACGGACTCGCCGAGAACTCCCAGATGGTATTATACCTCACGTCAGATGGCAGTTCTCTGGTGACACTGGTACAGAGTAGTCTGTTGACCCGAGATCGTCATAGAGTCTTGTGTGGTTCCCACTGTGCTTTGATTTCCATCTTACCACGTCCAAGAGGGCGTGCAAAATGGTGGTTTTTGGGTACAGTCCCGAGTCACATGGAGGCAATGAGCGATAGGAGGGGATTCGTCTCTCCCGGTATAGGGAGTTGATGTTGCGCTGTGTTCGATTGGCTATAACAGGAAATCCCTGGCCATGGTTGCTGAGATTTACTGGTAAGTGTTACCAGTAGTTTCTCGAATTGTTATAGACCTCATATCAACACGACTTATCGAGCTATTGGGGTCTGACGTTTACCACCCCTAGGTGAGATATGCGACATATCAGACGATCAGACCGGACTGTACGGTAGTGTTACTGGTTGGATTCACTGGAGTGTGAGCGGGCTTGCTCGTCGATCTTCAGATCGCTCAATACCCGGGTGGCCGTTACGTTTAGCAGACCGCTTGCGGCTTGTGGATGCTTGATATGATCATCATCTGCTGCCGGCGTATTGACGAGTCTTTAGAGTCCTACACAGAGGTTTCCTGGCTCAAGCGAAACGAAATAGGAGCGCATATGAGATATGTGCGGGACCGAGAATAATACCAGTATGTGATACTGTATTCGATTCTCGCGATGTGACATTGATCGGTTATATGCGATATAGCCGGGTTATCGGATCAAGTGTTGATTCGATAAGTTGTTACTAATGATACTAGTCGGTTATATGCGATATGACCGGATCGTTAAATCAAGTGTTGATTTAATGATTTAATGCATAATTATATATTTGATATATTACTTTGCATTAACTAGTATCGGTTCACTTTAAATGGATTTTCTCGCTCGGGTGTGCACATTGTATATTCGATATAGTTTTGTGCACTTGCTTGTATCATGTTTGATGATACATGCCTTATGGTTAAGTGTTAAGAATTAAACTATAGTTAAGTGGGTGATTAGGGTTTTTGATTTCATTTTTATTCATTTATCTTTTTGGAAAAAGAAAAGGCAAAATGAGGAAAATGGTTGCTTTCTTTTGTTCATTCATGAACCTTCATGAAGACTTTGACTTTTTGACCATTTTGTCTCATGCTTAACCCTAACCACTCACTTAAACCTTAGTTAACTCTCTACATCTAACCATGGTTCAATATATGATAAGGATTGATTTTTCTTTTCAATAATGAAAATCTTATCATATATTTTAGCTTCTTCTTCTTCTTCCTTCAAGTGAAGAAAAGCTTGACCATCAATGGCAACTTGATGAAATGAGTGAGAAATCCAATTCTAAAGTCTACCCACTTCCTATTTCTTCATCCTCTACCTCTTGCCAAGTAGTAGAGTGTGTTTCCTTCACAAGTTTTCATGGCAAGGTGAAGGCGGAGCTTGATTTAGCGATGCCTCGACGTAGATCATCTTCGGCATGGACATCGACGACCTAGCTCGCTTATTCTTCGACGAAGCCGACGCTGGAGTCCGGATTCTTTTTGGACAGCGGAGGGGACTTCGTTGCGGAGCTATGGAGGTGGAGCACCGGATCTACAAAGGTTGTATTTCCGTATCTCTTAGTTAATTGTTAACTAGTTATCTTTTCGCTTAGTTTTCTAGCAAACGATCCGTAGTCGGGTCTCTCGGCACCTAGATTTTTTGAAATTGGCATGGTTGATGCCTTGTGAGACCTCACTAGAGTGCCTAGGAACCCTACAAATTACACCTCTGAAACTCTTATTAGGGGACCCGCTAATGGATGATGCGGATTATCACACATTCTTGGGACAGTAGAGCGAGATGTAGAACTCCTCACGGAGTATTCGGTCTCGAAAAAAAATAAAAATACGGTTTGTAAGAAATACCACTTTTCTAAATAAATATTAAATTTTGGAAAATTATAAAACAATGAATTCATATTTTCAATAAAAATATATTATGAGATTATTTTTTTTTAAAATGAAAGATTAGAATTTTTAATAAAATACCAATAAGTTTCCAAAAGAGCTAGTTTTTCATAAAAATACCATAAACTTTTAAAAACTAAGTTTTTATTACTAAAACACCCCAACAATTAAAATACATGTTCATGAAAACCCTAAATATTATAAATCACTCTCGATGTTTATTTTTAAACTATATTAAAGTATTTTTTATAAAACCCCCTCGAGATATACAAACAATATTTAAGAACTCTAAATTAATATAGGTTTAAGCGAGATCAATTTTCTTGAGCCCCAGGGAGCCGGAGAAAGTGAGTGTTTGCCTATTCAGGTTAGACAACTTAATGGAATTATCAAATGGCAATTATCTTGGAAAAAGACACAAATCCTGCCGTCCATGTGCAGCAGTTGCCGATTTCTCTCAAACATAAGATTTTTAACAATTTATATCAATTAACATGAAAAGACCTAAATTCGAATCTAAACTCGAAAATAAACTTGAACTCGAACTCGAATACAAATTCGAACTCTAACCCAACTCGAATCTAAAACTGAATATGAACTCGAATCCAATCTACTCAAACCAACTTGACTCGAACTAAGATTGCAATTGTCATGACTCACATATTACTCGACTCACTCGACTACATTCTACACCTTTTGCAATTTATGATTTCGATCAAGACATGTTAAGCAATCAATCAAATCAATTAAGTATATTAACCTGTTATAATATATTATACTCGGAGTGTTTGGGATAGTTTCTTGTGTGAATCCAACGGAACTTCAGGAGTCCCGTATTAACTTCTTTTTTTATTTTACTCGAATATCAATCGGGTTGACTCATCCACGGCCTAGAACCCCGATGCTAACACATGAAATGGGCCCATGTTTTTTTGCTCCTGGGGCCCCGCTCTTGAACTTGTGAATACTTCTAGGCTGCGTTGACATTCACACTTAGAATTTAACGTTAATATAGTGACCAGATAGAGACCTATAGTATATACTTACTCATGAACATATACTCTTACTCGTCATATATATTCTATACTTATCATTTTCTTTACTCTTACTTTATCCTTGGGACTTACCGAGCGCAAGTTTGCTGACGGGCATTCCACCCACTTTTCTTCTCTTGGAATGTTCATTAGATACGGTCGAGACGGAGGAAGTGGAGGCCACGGAGAAGGACTACAACCGGATTGCTCCACAGGATTAGCCTAGCTTCACTTTTATTCAGCTTATGTATGCCACTTGTTTAGGCATTTTCTTTATTGTATTTACTTTCCAGCATAAACCCATGTACTTGTAAATATTGGAAGTTGAATGTAAATAAAAATATTTGTTGAAAATTTTACAGTCTCCATTCATTCTTGTATTGTGTATTATTGTTTCAATACACTTAGTATATTTATTTAGAGAATGACCTTCTCTGGATAAATATGTCGCGGGCTTGCCACGTCACCGTTTCCATCTAGTGGAAAGAGGAACGTGACAAGAGGCTTACGGTAGGGAGATCCGCTGTCGTCTCTGATCTTCACTCTGGCGGCCGATGAGCTTAACAAAATGGTAAGCTTGACCAAGGATACTGGACTGATTAACGGTCTAAGAAGCGCTAAAATGACTGTCATTAATATGCGGTACGCGGACAACACTCTTTTATTTAGCGAGAGGGACAGAGATCAGGCTCGGAGAGTAAAAGGAATTCTATGTCTTTTTGAAGAGTGGTCAAGGTTAAGAATCAACTATCATAAAAGCTCGCTAAGTTTGATCGGGAAAGGCGAGGATGATTTAGAGGATTTAGCTAATGTATTTGGATGTAACAAGGAGGCCTTCCTAATAAAATACTTGGGGCATCCTCTAAGACCTGGTATTTTAAAAACTTCGGGCTAGATGCCAGTAATTCATAGATTGACAAAAAGACTAAAAGGCTGGAAGGGACGTCTGTTGTCCATTGGTGGTAGGATGACCCTGCTAAATGCGATGCTCACTTCCATAACTTTGTATTATCTCGCAGTACATGAGCTGCCTGTCGATATTGAAAAGTGCATAGACAAAATACGGAGAAAAATCTTATAAAGGGGGCACAGGGAGAAGGGCTATCCACTGGTTAGATGGTCGGAAGTGTGCAAGTCTAATGAGTTGGGAGGATTGAGGATGATAAACCTTAAAGATATGAACCAGGTTCTACTTGCTAAATGGTGGTGAAGATAACTCGACCAAATGGAAGAGTATCATTAAGGATAGCTACTTGAGGAACGATCTCTTTAGGGGTTTTTGGAGAAGGGTGGTTAGAAGTAAAAAAGTTTTTCTTTCTTGAATGACTTTCACGACTGGAGACGTAGAAAAAATCAATTTCTGGAAAGATATCTGGTGCGGAGGTGTCGTTGCGGTTCAAATATCCTAAGCTACATGACATTACGAGAGATAAATATAGGAAGGTGATAGATGTCTGGAACGAAAGGTGGGTGAAAGCTAACATTGAAACGGAGACTAGCAGCGAGGAAAAGACAACGATCGAGAGATCTTGTGCTATTCTTGGACGACTGGCGTCAGGACAACCGCAGACGGAACAGACCGAGATGGCGATGGAACAACAATAACAAGTTCTCTGTCAGGTCGCTATACAAAATCATCAATGAAGGAGGGAAGATAGGACGGGTTTGCAGACACTTATGGAAAGCAAGAGTACCAAACAAAATAAAGATTTTTAGCTGATTGGTGTCGAGGAAGACTGTGTTAACAAGAAATAACTTAATAAAAAGAAAGTGGCAAGGTTCTTCAGCTTGCGAGCTGTGCAATAATTCTGAAGAAACAGAAGATCGCCTCTTCTTCACTTGTCCATTCGCCAAAGATGTCTGGTCTCATTTTTGTGCTAAAAATAATACTTTGATTCTTCCAACATCGATTTCGGATGTATGGGGTAATTGGAGAAAAAATTTAGGAAGGGGCATATATAAGGCAAATTGGGACATAATCATTATGGGGATTACTTGGGGTATGTGGAGAGAAAGAAATCAGAGAATTTTTAGGGGGGGAAGTGAATTGCTATAACAATATCCTCTTCCATATATCTTTCATGATTCTAAATTGGTCAAAACTACTTGCAGATGAGTCAAAGCAAAAGATCAGAAAAAAGATAACAGAAATTAACAAGAATGTGGAGGAGAATGATCTTGCTAGTACGAAGGAAGAAGACGATGCAGGCGTAACTGAGCACGGAGCACAGACGAGTGCGGATGCAGGAGTACTTTTTGGGGGTCTAGTGTTCCTCGTATGTGAGGCACTAGCGTTTTTGTGGGTTGTTATTTTATTTCCTTAGCTATATTGTTTATCAGACAACTTGTAATGTTATTTTGTTCTTGACGGCGTATTGCTTTTTCACTTAAAATCTTTTTAATGGAACAACAGGGGTGGGGGTGGTTAATTATCCACCTATATTCTCATAAAAAAAAGTCATAATCAACTAATCATATGGGCATGAGACATGACATTCTATTATTAGCATAATTTCCCACTGTTAAAGCAAATAGATGCAGATTAATTGAGTCTAGCCCTTTAGAACCACTTGCATTTGGAGACTGAACTAGAGGACTCACCGCATGATTATTTTTTATAAATATAAGGCAATTTTTTTTAATATGATTTACGATTTTACATCAAAATATTGTCCATTGATTTGTCACCTGTTTTCTAACACAGCAGAGGTTGCTTAGTTCTATGAAAGAATTCTTCACCGTCTGGATCTTGCATAGTGACAGTATTGATAGGGAATTATATGCACAGCTTTTTATTTTGCTTCATGGTGAAACTTATGGGTCCCCACTAGAATCTTCGCGGAGATTCCTTCGCCTTTGATAGGAACACGCTAAGCTATTTTCTGAGTCATTTAGAAAGGGTGTGGAAATTTTTGACTCGTTTATCTTTATGGTTGTTCAATGGACAAAAACAACAAGAGAAAAAGAAAAAGGAAAAACTTGGAAAAACAGTGTTGTTGAACTTTTTCGGCTATAATCAAGGAGCAAAAAACCAATCAATTTGCAGCAAACTATGGTTTTAACCCACTTCAGCAAAATGTTATTTATGCAATTTGTTTGGACATTATAATTGTTTGTTGCCTTTTTTTCCAGAAATAATGTACCCTCTTTTTTAGTGGGATGGTGTGAGCACTGTCGAGCGCAGGTGAGACAGACGTCACACTTGAATTTTTGGATTCCAGTAAATATATGCATTTATATTAACTACTATATAGTAATTAAGTAATATGTTGACAAAAAGACTTTAGTCTCGCTGGTTGGACTTGGATTTTTATGGTGGAGGGTAGAGGTCGCATTTTTGTTTCATCATTTTCATATTTTTTTTCTTAATACATGGGGATTAATAAATCTTGTATATTCTAAAATCATACATATCATTAATGATTTCAAATTTTGATGTGCCTTGGATCTTTTTTAGTTTCGAAACTTATTTATAATATTTTAATGTCATTTAATTTCTGTCCTGTCTGACTAAATTTTCTGGATCCACCACTGGGTGTGAGAAACGATGACAAAGATCGGTTCCCCATAGACATTCGGGATCAAAAAGCTAATATTGCGAAATTTTCCCTTCCACACATCTTCAATCCCATTTTTTTCATCCATCAATCAAAGTATCAGCGAGTAAAGGGCTGTTTGGATAAGTTTATTTTTAAGTGATTATTTGTCATAATCGTTTATAGGTGATTATTTCTAGATAAAATGAAAAAATCACGTATAAGTGATTATTTGCGAATTTTTCCCTTCCACACATCTTCAATCCCATTTTTTTCATCCATCAATTAAAGTATCAGCGAGTAAAGGGCTGTTTGGATAAGTTTATTTTTAAGTGATTATTTGTCATAATCGTTTATAGGTGATTATTTCTAGATAAAATGAAAAAATCACGTATAAGTGATTATTTCCGGAAAAACTGAAAAAGTCATTTATAAGTGTTTATGCCAAATAAGTTGTTTAGTGTTTGGATGATTTTGTATGAAAGTGATTATAAGTAAATAGTATATTTTGATGAAAAAATAAATAAGTGATTATTGAGTGTGAAATTACAAAAATGGAGTATTATTAATATCATCTTAAAATTTGGATGAAAAGACACGAGATATTATAGTATATTATTTGGCCAACTCTACTATTCTATAATCATTTATGTAATAAACTAGGAATTCCAAGCTTATTTTTAAGTGGGAAAATTTGTCGTTTTTAAGCTAGCCATGCTAGGACCCATGGTAAAATAATTACTTATTGAATAGTAAAAGAGATATCCAAATACACAATTTACTCCGAGCCCACCTTGACCAAAATAATGCAATCCAAACAAATAGACAGGTGATTATTAAGTGTAAAATAACCAAAATGATGTATCATTAATAACATCTTAAAATTTGGATGAAAAGACACGAGATATTATAGTATATTATTTGGCCAACTCTACTGTTCTATAATCATTTATGTAATAAACTAGGAACTCCAAGCTTATTTTTAAGTGGGAAAATATGTCGCTTTTAAGCTAGTCATGTTAAGACCCATGGTAAAATAATCAATTATTGAATAGTAAAAGAAATATCCAAATACACAATTTACTCCGAGCCCACCTTGACCAAAATAATGCAATCCAAACAAATAGACAAGTGATTATTAAGTGTAAAATAACCAAAATGACGTATCATTAACGACATCTTAAAATTTGAATGAAAAGACACGAGATATTATAGTATATTATTTGACCAACTCTACTATTTCATAATCAATTATGTAATAAGCTCGGAATCCCTTGTTTGTTTTTAAGTGGGAAAATGTCTCATTTAAGCCAGTCATGGTGGAATCCATGGTAAAATAATCACTTTTAAGATAGTCATGATGAGATCCATGATAAAATAACCATATATTGAATAGTAAAAAAAAAATCCAAACACACTATCCAACTCCGAGCCCATCTTGACCGAAATAATGTAATCCAAACAGGTCAATCCTAAGGTAAGGAATATTATGGTATATTACTTGGCCAACCCTACTATTCCATAATCATTTATGTAATAAGCTAGAAATTCCTTACTTATTTTTAAGTGGGAAAATATGTCACTTTTAAGCCAGCCATGGTTGGATTCATGGTAAAATAATCACTTGTAAACTAGTCATGGTGGGATCCATGATAAAATAACAATATATTGAATAATAAAAAAGATATCCAAACACACTATCTAGCACCGGGCCGATCTTAAAATTTGGATAAAAAGACATGATGCATTATGGTATATTATTTAACCAACTCTACTATTTCATAATCAATTATGTAATAAGCTAGAAATCCCTTGCTTATTTTTAAGTGGGAAAATGTCTTCTTTAAGCTTGTCATGGAGGGACCCGTGGTAAAATAATCATTTTTAAGCTAGTCATGGTGGGACCTGTGATAAACTAATCATCTTTAAGATAGTCATGGTGGGACCCATGATATAATAATCACTTATTGAGTAGTAAAAAAAAATCCAAATAAATATCTAAAAATAATGAACATCTTGACTGAAATAAAACGAAAACAGACCAGGGTATGCGATACCCAAAACAAACATTCATCTCAACAGCACTAATATACCTACGTGGTGGCTCGCGGCCATCATTCGCAGCAGTCCCTCATAAAAGCGTATAAATAGAGGCTAGCAAGTCTTATCAAATTCTCCGATGTGGGACTAAAAAGAGTATATATCCCACTACAGCTGGAGCACACAAGCGTGTTGATTAGAACATCCCAGTCCCCAATGATACTGAATATGAAGCGTGCACCCTCTTTGGCCTTTTGCTCGACCCAAAGCCAAAACGCATCATGCAATGGCCAATCATTCCAACAAAACAACCACCATTTGATCCCAAATCCAAACTAGTAGTATGAAAGAATTCTTACCCGTCTGGATATACAGTGGCACCGTTGATAGAGAATTATGAACAACAATTGATTTCGCTTCATGTTGGAACTTGTGGTTTGATATGGATGCTGGACAATTTTCCAACTCATTTAAAAACTGTGTTGTTGACATTTTTTAACTCAATTATCTGTGGTTATACATTGAACAAAAACAACAGGAGGAAAAAAAGGATAAACTATGGTTTTAACCCACTTAAGGAAAAAATTATTCATGTTTGTTTGGACAATAGAATTGCATTTGTTACATTTATTGTGTTGTTTAGAGCAATTTTTTTTTTTTTTTGAGAAAATATACCCTCTCCTACAATGGGTTGGCGTCCTACAATGATAACAATATCCGTTCCCCTCCACCAAATCCTCTTGTTTTCTCTCTCTAAAACCACATATGCACTGTTTAAAGTAGGGCATCTCCACCAAATTATTTTTTTAAGCAAGGCATCTTGCCCTTCGTATCTTTCGGACGGTTATTTCTCTTAGGGCCTGTTTGGTTGCAGGATTAGTATGGATTTGGATTGTGGAATCCTAGAATTCCATAATTTTATGTTTGGTTGATGAATTTGGATTTCTAGAATTCCTTTGTTTTTATGGAGACTCACCACAAAACAAGAATTTTTGAATACGAAATTTTTTTTAGGACTTGGCACTATTCATTGTACTTTTAAATAGGAACCGTTTACTTTATTTATTTAACAATCCTCCCTCTATATATCACTCTCCAAAATCCTCAAATCCAAATCCCATTTTATTTTCACCGTACTTTATTTATTTAATAATCCTCCCTCTATCTATCACTCTCCAAAATCCTCAAATCCAAATCCCATTTTATTTTCACCAACCAAACGAAGATTACAGTAATCTACAAATCCATCAAACAGTAAATTACCAAATCCGGAAACTTCAACCATACTATTTTGGAATTTACGGGTCTATAATGGACAAAAACAACAGCAGGAAAATAAAGTAAGAAATATGGGATTGTAAAGTTTGATCCCGCTTTAGGAGTGTCCTCGCTTCATTTTACCCCGCAAGGGCCCGAGATGGTTATGGGCTGTCGTTAGAATCATTCAATCATAAAAGCATATATATAAAGGCGAGTAGGTATTACTAAAGTTTCCGATGTGGGACTAAAAATAGCATATATCCCACTCCACTACAGCTGGAGCACACGAGCGTGTTGGTTAGAACATCTCAGTCCCCCCAATGATACACAGAGACGAAGCATGCACCCTCTTTGGCCTTTTGCTCGACCCAAGCCTAATGCATCATGCAGTGGCCCCATTATTCCAGCAAACGACCACCATTTGATCCCTAATCCAAACTATATATCGACAATCATTCAATCAATTCCTTTTGAGTCAAAGATCCAGTATAGCCCCATACTCCTAATCCATCCAAGATTTGATTTTGATCTCCAGATTCATTGGACCCATGCATTTTATTGCCTATTTTTGCTTTCACGCCTCTCGATCAAAAGCTGATGTGGTTTGTACTCGGACTCGGCTCTTTGTTTTTGCGTTTTTCCGATTATGTTTTTCATTTTTGCGGCGCCGGAATATACTGCATTCAACTCATTTCTCACGATGCAAACTTCGTGAGAAAATTTAAGAGACGTCTTTTTCTGATGTGGCTTAAGAAAGAAACAAGTCATCGCACATGTGGGGCCTGGGTATTACGGGGATCGGTATGTTGATATTCTTTGATAAGGTGCTATTGGCATCGCTGCATAATTTGCATTGAGCCCTTGTCGATTTGCTTGACCTTTTTGCCTCTTGATGTATTTGGAATGAAAGAGAAAATTTAAGAGACGTCTTTTTCTGACGTGTCTTAAGAAAGAAACAAGTCATCGCACATGTGGGGCCTGGGTATTACGGGGATCGGTATGTTGATATTCTTTGACAAGGTGCTATTGGCGCGTCGGTGCATAATTTGCATTGAGCCCTTGTCAATTTGCTTGACCGTTTTGCCTCTTGATGTATTTGGATATTTTTTTTATGCAGAGCTATGCTGGTATGCTACCGAATTTGTATTAGAACTTTTGCGTTTCGTTACCGATCTTTAGTGAATATTGACGTGGTTCACACCAATTATTATAAACATATACAATTTTTCTATGGCAACTTGATATCAGTAAGGAGCTCATGAAAATATAACTTCTGTCCAGCCTACGTTACATGAATTGAGATCATGTTTGGCATGCACAACTAAAAATTGAGATCATTATTATATTTTTCACAATGAATGTGTCCAAAACTGCACTAGCCTTCCACCTCTCTATCCCTCACATGGGCAAGTGGAAGGCTACTGCAGTTTGGGATTTTCATAGTCAGTTTACTCTATAAGAAAATAGTTTTTTAGGTAAGGAGACAACTCAGGTAAATAAGGAGATAACTCAACCTAAGAAGGTAAACTCTTACAGTAAATTTTAAAAAGGAACTAAAAAGGGTAATTGCAAATGTCTTGCAATTTAAACCCTAACGAGACGGTTCTACAAGCCGTCTAAAGCTTCATAGTGGTTCTACAAGCCGTTTAAAATAGATTTTTAGGTGAGACAACTCATCCTAAGAAGGTAAACAAGGAGATAACTCATCCTAATAAGGCAAACTCTTACAGTAAATTTTAAAAAGGAACTAAAAAAGGCAAACTCTTGCAGCAAATTTTAAAAAGGAACAAAAAATGGTAATTGCTAATGTCTTCCAATTTAAACCTTAACAAGACGGTTCTACAAGCCGGCTTAATTAGCTTTTTGAGGTAATAGCGGGAGTAACTATATTTTAAAGAGTTGTCTAAAACCTACACAAATAAGGAGATAACTCAACCTAAGAAGGTAAACTCTTACAGTAAATTTTAAAAAGGAACTAAAAAGGGTAATTGCAAATGTCTTGCAATTTAAACCCTAACGAGACGGTTCTACAAGCCGTCTAAAGCTTCATAGTGGTTCTACAAGCCGTTTAAAATAGATTTTTAGGTGAGACAACTCATCCTAAGAAGGTAAACAAGGAGATAACTCATCCTAATAAGGCAAACTCTTACAGTAAATTTTAAAAAGGAACTAAAAAAGGCAAACTCTTGCAGCAAATTTTAAAAAGGAACAAAAAATGGTAATTGCTAATGTCTTCCAATTTAAACCTTAACAAGACGGTTCTACAAGCCGGCTTAATTAGCTTTTTGAGGTAATAGCGGGAGTAACTATATTTTAAAGAGTTGTCTAAAACCTACACAAACAAGGCGACAACCAATTTGACCTTCAGCGACCTAAATTAACTTAGCTACAAGATGACCTCGTAAGCTGGATGCCCTCTTCGAATACGCTGACAAACAGAATTATTAACATATAGGCTAAACATCTATTCAAATTCTCCGATATGGGACTAATTGGCATTTTGCTCGAGCCAACCCAAAAGCATCATGCATGGCCAATCATTCCAACAAACAACCACCATTTGATCCCAAACCCAAACCATGCATCGACAATGATTCCAACAATTCTTTGGGTCAAAGATCCAATATAGCCCCATACTCCTAATCCATTCAATGTTTGATTTTGATCTTTACATCCATGGTATCTATGCATTTCATTGGCTATTTTTGTTTAAACACCTCTCGATCAATAGCTATAGTTTGTTCTCCGACTCGGCTCTAGGTTTTTGCCTTTTTCGATTGTACTCTTCATATTTTTTGCAGAATATCATTCAATCGACTCCTTTCATAAGACGGAGACGGTTGTTGTTGTCTTGCATAAAATTAATTTTTATCGTACTTCCTGACCATTCTTACTTCTCGCTCTAGCTTTTCGAGCCTGCTTGATACTCAGAAGCAGAACATGGAAATGAGAAGGTGGAGAAAAGTCATTACTTCCTTTGTTTGGTATTTCGGAAGCGGACACATAAGCCATTTTCTCAAATCCACTCTCTTTAAAATGAAAGAAAACTGACTGAAAGTGAGCAAATCTTTTCTTCAAAATATTTATCATATTTTTGGGACCAATAAACAAATGATGATCACTTTTCAACAAAAAATATTCTTTTTTCATTGTCACATAAGCTCCAATTCAACATCTTTTACCATGTATTTTTTAAAAATATTTTGCTTCCCTGCTTTCTTTCTTTTTTTCTCTTTCCAATTGCCAAACATGCCCTTTAAGATAGGTTTTCTGTTTCCAATTACCAGTTTTCAAGTAATTTCGCTATTTGAGGGCTTTAAGAAGAGAAACGGAAAAAAATAATAATGGTGGAAGAGTCCCAAGAGCAAACGACTATTTTTTTGAGTGAAACAGCAGATTAATTAACAGATTCTGCGTGAACGATGGTTTCCTGCAATTTGGCTTATTATTATATATATATATAGTCTCCTTTCTTTTCACTTAAAAGTTAAGACTTGATGCAAACTCAGATTTTTCCATCTTCTGGAAGATTTGGAGTCTCTCTCTTGGGTCGATGTGCCTCAGAACAAAGTCTGAATTTCTTGGCGTGTTTTGGTGTTCATTTAGGACTTTAGGCACACTCTCTAATTTGAATATGAACCACCTACATATATTTTGCATATACCATTTTAATCTTAGGCTTAGGTATCCCCTTCAATAATTTCAATATGCTTGGTTGATGAAATGATCAGTTATTGACTCTAGCTTGAACAATGGAAGCTTTCCTCAATAAATTTTGACCATAGAATCTTCATTTTTGTCTTGGGTTGTGATGAGGCTCGGTACGGTGACCCTCCAGATACAGACACGTGGCAGATGACGTGCCCCAGAACTTCAGTTTGGATCACATCTCGGACCCCTGGTGTCGAGGAGTTGCCCGACCTTCGGTGATCTTCCAGATCACCCCCTGCTCGCCTCCGAGCTATCACAGAACCAAGACGCCTCGGACTCCCGCTCGTGCCCGAGCCTCCCGCCGAGGTGATCTTCCTCGGTCTCACCCAGATCGACTCGCAGGCGCCTCAGACACGACTCCGCGAATCTCGCCATGCACGAGATATCTGCCGCCTATGATCACATGTCCCATGCCATCACGATCCCCCATTAATGAGCATGTCTCGCCATTAATGTGGGATCCCGTCTATCACGCGGGCGTGACGTCAAGGGTGTAACGGCCGGCGTGATTCTCGCGCCTGCCTGCCCATTGTTGTCGCTATATAAACCCCTCTCTTTGACGATCGAGATACGCGATTCTTTCCACTAAGCCGCTACTCTGCCCAATTCGCACCATTAACTTGATTGTGAGAGGGTCCTCGGTTTTACAACCACCCCGGAACTTCCTTGCAGGTAGCTCGGCTCAACCTCAAATTCAAGCCCATTGAGATCCACACGTTAAAAGAATCAACCTCCGGATCAATTCTCAGCCGTCCGCCGTTATGCGAAGAGATCAACGGAAGATAACATCTGAAAGAGATCCAGAGCTCCATCAGGTTGTAAGTTTAAATTAAGATTTAAGAGCAATTAAACTAAAAACCACACTATCGATGGAGCAAAAGATGAGGGTTTTCTCATTCAAAGGTAGAGCTTTGCATGGACATGCATGTCATGTGAAAGAATGTTCATATTGAATTGAATAATCGTGGTATTTATATGATATAACGCTGCTCTAGATTGTAGAGAAGTTATTTTGAACATGGTTTCTCTCATGTTTATTTTTAATTGAAGAATCATATTAAAATTTGTTTGTTAAACGTTATATGAATTCCCTGCTTTTTTTTTATACAAAGTGGACATGCAACATGCTGGGTACGAGAGATCAATAGGAGAACATGATTTTAGTTTGGATAATACCGGTTAGCCGTCATTTTTTTCCACTCCGGAAATTCTATAGATTTTCGGAGTACTCGAATTTGATTGAGAAAATTATAGTTTTGTTACTGCAGATCTTGTAGAATCCTCAATATAATTTGAGTAATCGTCATCATCCACATGACGAAAATCAAATACGTAAATTTGGTCTTTGGTCTTGAAACTACATTCTTAGCAAACAATAACAGAAACGGTCATGATAAGCAAAATAATGCTCTAATTGATCTTAAAAACCTTATGTTATGAATTTAGTCATCGTATTACATTCATTCTACGACAATCCTGTTGCTTAGCATAACCAAACCTCGCAAGGAAAACGTGTCTACAATCTAGACAACGAGATATCATGCATTTCCATCAAATGCGTAATACATAATTCATCAAGGCATCCATATAAAAACATTGGTTGGATTTACTCAAGCGGCAACTCAGATAAGAAAGCGAATACATTTGATTTTTATACATCAACATAAAACTATATTGAAGATAGTTTTGTTCACAGTAACTTTTTTGAATATGGCATGAAATTATTTGAGATGTGCGGGATTATAATTTGAAGAGGCCATGCCCTTGTTCGATTCGATCAAAGGTTTAGTCAACTAGCTGATCCCTTCAAGATTGGAGTTTCCCACAATGCATCAAAAACCTAATTTAAAAATTAATTGAAATTCTTAAATATTTAAAATAAATACATAGGACCTTTTTCCTCCTCTACTCCCTACAATGTCTCCATCTCTCAAAAATACCTCCAAATTTTTAGTTGACCTTCATTTAAGCTTAAGTTACACCTGCAGCACACCACAACACAAACTCCCCCTAAATAAAATCAATCGCCAGTTCATCCTCCAACAAATACGAAAACAGAAATCACAGCCAAATCGAAACAATCACCAACAAAAAGTTCGAAATTAAAAACACAAACAGCAAACATCAAACCCTAATTTGCTCTCTAATGGCGGGAACGAGGAGATGATGAAGTGCAAGCGCCACCAGTACGAGCAAGGCGCCGGCGTTTGCGCCACCTGCCTCCGCGATCGCCTCCTCGCTCTGCAGGCCGAGCAGAGCGGGATCTCACCGGAGCATCACCGCCGGAACCCTCCGCCTCCTGTCCTCTTCCCGCGCTCCGTCTCCCCTTACCTCTCCCACCGCCGCGATTCCGACGCCGAGTCCGCCGCCTCCGACTTCCGCCGGCGGCGGAGGTCCTACCATAGCCCTCAGATCGCCGATCGCCGATCCGATCGGAGAAAATCGCAGGGATGTCGAAGGTTTCCCCTCTTCTCCTCTATCTTTCACCATCACCGTCATCAGGACAGATCTGATGAATCCGAGGCCTCCACTTCGACCTCGTGGTTCTCTTCGTTAATCCACGGCCGAAAAAAGAAGAAAACGACAATCAAATCAGAATCTCCGCGGCCTCCGCCGCCGATGAGAAAGTTGAAATCGTTCGCGATTTCCGATCGAGGAATGTCGCCGGTGACAAACGTGGAGGCAGACGATTGCGTGTCGGAGAGCGGCTACTCGACGGAATCCTCCGCCACGTGGCGGCGCCCGATGCCGTCACGGCTAGCGGCGGCGGAACGCCTCCGTCGTCACGGCGGCGGGTTCGCTGGCTTCACCGTTTGTCTCAGCCCTCTGATGAGGCCGGGGCCCACCTCCAGGCGGAGCCAGCCACCGTCTGTCTTGGCGTTTTCCGGCGAACTCAACGGGAATCCGATGATCAACCGACACGTGTCAGGTAATGTATCCTTTGGACTGAATCGATCGAGGAAATTAGCGGATCGCGGTAGGTTTCGATGATTTCGATTTTTTTTTTTTTTTTGCATTTTTAATGGAAAAAGGACTGATTATTAGAGAAATTACATCATAGGTTTTCAAACAATAGTTTGTAGAGAGAAGAAAGGGAGTGAATGTAATTTAATACAGTTTATCTGGATACGAGTTTAAATAATAAATAAAGGTTTAATTTGCCAATTTTGCATGAAGATAGTGGGAGTTCATTGATGGCGTAATAAATAAATGTGATATGTTAAGGGTTGCAGTGAAAAGTTCAAAGTCGCTAGATGTGAGGCAGGGCGCCATATAATTTCCCGCGTGAACAGCGCGGCTTGATCGCGTTCATAAATTCTGGGGTTTATTTTTTTGGGAAAAACGTTTCTCTAGTCTAGAAATCAGTTGGAAAAGCTTTCTAGACAAAAAAATTATTCAAAAACTTGCAAGTTTAAATGCTTACGGTACTACCAACCACTTTTTATTTTTTAATAATCTCATATTATTCTGGACAACTTTTGACAGATAATTGTTATATTTAATAGGTAAACTTCTATATTTAGCTGGTAAATTACTACATTTAATAAATATAGCAGTTATCTGCTAAGTGTAGCCGTTATTGTAAACTGCTACATCTGATAAATGTAGCAGTTATCTGCTAATTGTAGCAGTTTATCTATTAAATCTAGCAGTTTTCAAGTTAGATCTAGTAGTTATTTGTTAGAAATTGACAAGGGTAATAAAGGAATATTAAAATGTAAAAAGTGGTTGGTTGTACTGTAGAAACTTAAACATTTAACTTTTGGATGAAGGTAGTTTTTTACTATTTTTTTTGGCCGGTGAGTTTTTCCTATCCCTTTTCAAGCTCAGGGAGTTACAACCATTTTTCCCTTATGTGAATGCCATGTCACCATAATAAGACAAATATAATAAATACAACTTATCTTTCTTATCAACTTTTTAAATTCAAATTCAAATCAATCAATAAGGCCCAAAATACTAATAAATTATATTTTTGAGTCAACATTTTAGCCAATGGGAAAAAAACTATCCAATCCAATAATATATAAAATTTTAGAACAAAATAAATACAAATGTGTGCAGTTGCAAAAATACTAGTCAATTATATATGCCCAGAAAAAGACGGCATAGAGAATCCTGGTGAGTCCATTGACTTTTAAACAGTCTGTTTCTATGTTCAATTGTAAAATTTATTATTCCATTTTCTCCTTTTCAAAATCATTGTATAAAATTTTGGGAGTAAATATCTTCCAATTTTTCTTTATTTGTCTCCCTACGCAATATGCTCATACCAATAATTAATATGTTATTTCAATTGGACAAAAAAGTAAATATATAATGCTTGTCGGATTAGGTTTGAAAGTTAACTTTATTTGATAAATAAAATAATGAACTCTCTCCCTCGGCGACGTTTTTTAACCAGGCGCAGCTGTCTTTATAAATTTTTTTGGATGGATTAGTAACATTACTAATTACCAAAAAAAAATATCGAAATACATTAATCGGACTCTGAAAGTTCACGTCCCAAACTGAAAAAAGAGTAATTCTCAAAAGAAAAAGCAGGAGAGTGGTAGGTCTGGGTTGAAGTGGTGATGACGAATCATGGAAAAGAGTAATTATCAAACAGCTTGTTGCTCATGATAAATTTTTAGCCTAAAAAATATAACATATAACCTAAAAACCCGTATTGGAATTTTTATAGATTTAAATAAAATTCTAAAGTAAATACGTGCAAGTTTTAAGAGAATTTCTTTTTCAGCGTACCCTATAAAGTACACGTAAGCTACTTCGCTACAAACGAGACATAAGATGCAACTTTCAAGATTGTGCTTGTTTATCTTATTTTATATGCAGTATGCATAGAATCTGTCTGATCGGTGCCGGATGGATAGGTAAAGTATTGCTCTGTTTTAAATGTGTGATAACACCAGGTCATGAGGTGGATTAGAACAAGTGACCAATGGACAAAACCGAGTGCTGTCATTGGCAATGACAAGTTTTTGAATTTGCAGCGATTGTGTTTTTTTCCCTCAAGGTGAGCACCCAATGTACCAATCTCAATCACAAATGATATAGAGTGACTTGGAATTCAATATGAATGCTATTAATGACAATTGTCTCTCTCCTCATGCATGACCTTTCTTCCACGCATAGCCACAGGTGAGATGGAAGGAATTGATTCCGTGGCGTTTTTATTGTCATGGCTATTTTGATTGTGTAGGGACAATATTTATATATGGTGCCTTCGAGAAACTATTGATGCAGGCGAAGGGTTTCGTGTGTAAAGTATGATTGCCTAAGATATATTAGTTTTATCTTTTGTATCAAATTGAGTCCTACCTTCATATATGATAACTTCATGGATGATCAGCATATAGTCAATTAAATCATGACAGATGACCAAACCGAACCTCACATGGTTTTCGTCTCATATGAATACAGCGGTAGCATAAAACAGACGAGTTTATGCAAAAATTAGCATATAAATTTTAGGTTAAGTTGAACAAATGCATCCATGAACTTTCATGTATTTTTGCGATTGATACCAAGAACTTTAATAATTGCAAATAGGTATCATGAACCTTGGTTTGCATCCGAATGTTTTGTTTCTTTCTATTTCTTTTTCTTTTTCTGTTTTCTTTTCTTTTTTGAAATTGAAGGTATGAGAAATCTCATAAGGGTAAAATGGGAAAAACAACTCAAGGTATTGCTGAGGTGGCAGTAAAATGGTATTAGTTGCAATCGGGGGTGATAGTTCATGGTACTTGTTTGTAATTAAATTAGTTCATTATATCAATCACAAAAAATTTGAAAGATCATCGGTACATTCATGCAATTTAACCTAAATTTGAAGACCAGAATAGTGTTGCATGCTGCGGAAGCAAGCAAAAGGGATGATTTTTGCCTGCTTTCACAAGACTGACCTGTGAAGCTATGCAGGCCCAGTAAGCTGATATTTTAAATTATCAATCATGACATTACCAAGGGTCTCTTCATACTTGATAATATGATATTATATGATGATCATTTCATCCAAAAATTTTAGCTTGTGAATCATGGATTGACTGTAATATGATATTATATGATGATCATTTCATCCAAAAATTTTAGCTTGTGAATCATGGATTGACTGTATCAAAATCTCAAGTAAGCTTACTTTAGAATATTTATCTGTGGAAAAGTACCTTAGAATATTTATGGGCGACTGACACTAACTTGTTAGATGCAAGTCTTTTGGGTGGTGCCATGTGTATTAACCAGGGAGCCATAATTAGCCCAAGAAACCTTTTTGTTCTCCTCTTAGAGAACTTATAATAGAGCCCAAGCCCTCCATTAAAAAAAGAATTTTTTTTTATGTCATGAATTTTAATAGTGGATCGATTTCTTTTGCAGTTGGAATGCATTAAATACCTTTTGAAAGTTCAATCTTAAGCTATTGCGTTGTGATGAGCTTTAATTTTATTGGTTGTATTTAATTTACCTTTTTTAGATTTGCTTTTATTTTAGTGTGAAATGGGTCTCCGCACGAAACAAAAAAAAACCACTTATGAAAACCCCTCTAACTTCGAAAAACAGCATGTTTAAGCCACTAAAGTACAACATCCATGTTATTTTTTCAATATACCCTTGTAATTTTATGATAGAAAACTATTACATTTAGTAGATAACTACTGTCTAAGGTGCGTTCTGTTAGATATAGGTGCCCTCAAGGCAATTATTGTAATTGAATGAGGACCTATACAAGAGAACAATCTTACTCGAGATGATGATATACTATCTGATTTGTCTTTATCTTTCATGTGATGCGTTTATTCATTATCATGTATCGTTTAGACATGAGATAAAACCTTTAGGATTTTGCTTGACTACCAGGATGGTGATGGAGATTATACTGGTGGGGCATGAGTAGTCGATAAGCACATTCTTAAATGTCCCTAGTCGTAAGAGTATCGAGACCGGATATCGGTACTCCAGTTTAGACTAGTGTGTACATTTTCTGATCAGGTTGGAGAGCGATAGCTGATCCTGCAGCTATTGGTGTTTGACATCGAGAATTGTATACAGATGCTCATTGGATGAGTTACACTGGACGGACTCACCGAGAACTCCTAGTTGGTAATATACCAATGTCGGGTAGCAGTTCTCTGGTGACATGAGTGCATGGTGGTCCCTAAGACCTGAGATCACTATAGTGTCTCATGTATATTCCCATTATACTTAGACTTCTACCCTACCACGGCTCAAAGGAATCGTGCAAACAGATTTTTATTTGGTATGGTCCCGAAGTACGTGGAGGCAGCGAGCAGTCGAAAGGATTCGTCTCTCCTGATATAGGGAGTTGATGTCGCGTTGTGCAGGATATGACTACAAGCACAAGTCGCTACCGCAGTGGGGATAAACCGATAAGTGTTATAGTTATATCTCCGAATGGTTATGAGTCCTGGGTCACACGACTTGTCGAGTTATTGGAGTCTGACAAATTCTAAACGCTAGACCCGGTATGCGATACTCTCAGACGAAGAGATCGGACTGTACGACGACTGTCATTGATAGGTTCTGACCGTGTTCAGACGGGTTTGCTTGTCAACCTTTCTTTTAATCAATACCTGTATCGACTCTGATTTTACTGTACGAAAAATTTTCAAGTTAATGTATAGAATGGAGTTTGCAAGCCTGAGTACAAGTTATAAATTTAATTGGTTTAAGAACAGCAAGAAGCAACTTGTAGCTCACTGGTAAAGCTTTGCTCTGCTATGACATAACCCCTGTGTTCAAATCCCATCAGCCACATATTATTTTTTCTGAATTTTTCTTTTAAATTTTTGGAAGTCCAAAAGTTTACATGTGCAATACACGTAAAAATGAAAAGATAGAAAAAATAAACATGTGTAAAATGTTGTGTACACGGCCGAAAACACGTGGCACAAATCCAACCCCCCAACACCCACACATGGCCAGCAAGATTAGCATATTGGCCGGCAACGCTGGGACATCCGTAGGGGATGAGGCCCGTACTTTACACACAATACCCTTTGGCCTTCTCCACTATCCATGTTCTGTTTGTTTTCTCTACAATTTAACAGAGAATTAAAATTCATCTTTAATTTCATTTTTAATGTTTTTTAATTCAATTTTTCAATTCCAAAACCCTAATTTCACCCTATAAATACAACCTCATACCCTAACTCTTTCTTATTCTGAAATCTCTAGTCAAAATTATCAAAAATTCTCAAGTACAAGAAGAGTACAAGTGAAGTTAGCCCAAGGTCAAATTCCGGCGATAATTAGAGTCGATTCCGGTAACCCCACGACGCCACGAAAGTGTCCACATCTTTTTCTACTTTCCCTCTTTCTTTCTAGCAAGTAAGTCTCATTTCTTATTCTACTCTTTCATCTTAAAAAGTCTTTTTTCATGAAACATATCGGAAGTGGAGTTAATACCGACACCTTCTTTAAAACATTATAAAATCCACTTTTTCTTATATGTTCTTCATGAACATTATTACATCATACTTGTTAATCATTAAACTAACATTTAGAAACAATTTTCACTCTAAAAATTCATGTAAAATAACTTTAACCTACCTTTTACGTTTAAATACCATGAAGTTTAAATACGTTATCTTTTAAACTTTTGCTTAGCATGCCTTTAAAAAACTACACGAGATAATAACCTGCCTCTCACATGCACACATATTGACATAGCACGATTCTCTTGAGACATAATTTTTGTGGCAAAATACGACTTTTCATAAAAATACCTTGAACTATAAAAACCCGTTTTCTTCGAATTGTATTATCAAACTTTTTACAATTATACCTCTACAACCCATTTTGGGGAACACGCTATTGGATGTGCAGATTATCGCACATCCTCGGGACTAGTAGAGCGAGATGCGGACCTTCTCACGGAGCATACAATCTCGAAAGAATTTTAATACGATTTTTAAGAAAAACGAGATTTTCTGCTTAATAAATAAAATTAATTTTTAATAATTATATAAATATTATCAAACCATATATTTTTAATATATAATAAAATTCCATGTTTTCTAGAAAATAAAAGAATGACAAATTTCATTAAAATACCATCAAGTATCAATACAAGACAAGTTACACTAAAATACCATGAACTATTCAAGCTAAGTTATTATTCACTAATATACCTCACTCTTTAAAATTCACATCCATGGAAACCCTAAAGAACATAAATAATTACTCGAGATTTATTTTGAAAGTATAAAAAATATTTTTCATAAAACCCCCTCGAGATATATAAAATTATATTAAGGACCCTAGTAAATATAGATTTAAGCGGGACCAATTCTCTTGAGTCTCAGGGAGCCGGAGAAAGTGAGTGCTTGTCTATTTAAGCTATAAAACTAAAATGGGGTTATCAATGGTAATTGTCCTGAAAAAAGACACAAATTCTGCCGTCCATATGCAGCAGTTACCGATAACTCCTAAACCTAATTCAGGATCCAAATTTTGTTCTAAGTGTCTGACTCAAGTCTGGGTCCAAATCAATCTGAATCCAATCCAAACATGAATCCAATATACCAAACATCAACCTGAATATCAGAACAATACCAAACATGCAAACATGACTTGACTTGACCAAACCATGGCTATGGCTTGACTTCATTACATGACTACTTGATACATCCTGAAACCGTATACATGAACAATTTATACCATGGTCTCGACAAATCTGATAATTACCAATCAATACAATATACATTACGGGGTTTAACGGGATGGACTGGTACGGAATGTGTTAAAAGTGCCATGATGAAAACTAAAAGACACCTACATGAACATCCTGTGCTGTTGTCCCATGGGTTTTGATGGGACCTTATACTTACATGTTACCATAGTCTACGGGATAGTTGGACTTCTCTCGTATACACTGATATATTCTGTACCAAGGTACAAACAACTACGTTAGCATAACAAACCGATGATTTACCAGTTCTATTCTCTTTACTTGTCTATTCCATTCTATTTTTTAGGACTTACCGAGCGCTGGTTCGCTGACAACATTCTTGTCTCTTCTTTCTTTGGAATGTTCGTCAGGAGGACCCGACTCTCAGGAGACCGAGCCCAGTCAGGACGATTTGGAGCAGTTTGCAGTGGAGCCAGATTTCTAGGCTTTTACTTGTACTTATTTTCTTTTCAATTCATATGTCACTGTTTAGGCATCGTTTTCTATCATTGTACTTTTCTTTTTAGTTGTATGTAAAGAAAGAATATATATTAATAAAAGTTGCTATTGATTACATCTCTTGTTATTCTTGTGTTTTCATTTATATTGCTTATTTACGTTTAACGTGTTTACTTCTGAGTAAATATATCGCGGCCCGTCACGTCTACTTCTCCGTACACTAGGCAGCGGAGCGTGACAATACCTGGGTAGCCGTTATGTGCAGCTAGTACCGCTGACGTGTTTGTGAGTTGAAGGATATGATCCTAACATACTGCTAGCGTATTGATTAAGTCTTCAGAGGCCCACGCAAAGGTTTTTCCCGAGCCGGTTTAGTTTTAAACCGGATTATTAAATCATGTGATGATATATATATATATATATATATATATATATATATATATATATATATAAGAATAATGGAGGAAAGATATCATAGGAGGGAATTTTCTCCTATGGCGTCGAAAAAATACACCCTCCCTTATTTTTTCCGCCGATCAGCACCCAATATCTTCATCGTTATCATCTAAAATGTGAGTACACCAAATTTCATGTGATTCTACAACCATTTTACCGTTGATTTAGCAATATAAAAAGTTCTATTGTCGGTAAACCGTTAATTTTGAACCCACTAAATCAACGGTGAAAAAATTGTAGAATCATATGAAATTTGGTGTACCCACATCTTAAATGATAACGATGAAGATGGCGGGTGCCGATCGTCGGAAAAAATAAGGGAGGGTGTATTTTTTCGACGCCATAGGAGGAAATTCCCTCCCATGACCTCTTTCCTCCATTAAAACCCCCACCCCCATCCCCTCCCCCCCCTCTCTCTCTAATATATATATATATATATATATTCATATTCTAGCGTTATGTTCACTTTATACATTTCCTCATTTGCTATTCGTATTTTTATACTAATACGGGCATATGTATACGCTATATATATATATATATATATATATATATATATATATATATATATATATATAAATTCTAGAAGATTAACATCTCATTTCTAATTAAATAGAAAAAGAAAAAGAAAAAAATGGCATACAAGAATGGTGTAAAGAGTATGGTTGGATGTATATTGGAAAATGTTTTCTAAATTAAAGAGAGAGAGAGAGAGGCTTCTCTCTAGATTAATTCAAGCCAAGCGTAGCCACTTTTTTCTCTTCTTCTCTTAGGCCTCGCTTGAAATGAGATGAGAGCCAAAAATGGAGAGAAAAAATTAAGTTAGCTACTGCATCTCTTAAGCTAATGGATTAGCATCCCATTAGATTAAGTTTCTTCACTTGATGTTTTCTTTTGTGGAGATGGAGCTTAAGTTGGGATTTTCTCGATGTGGATTATTTTCGGCATGGAGGTTGTCTTGCAAGCTTGATCCGGATGGTAACGAAGTTTAGCTTGGGTCTTCTATTATTGGGTAGATACGCCGCAAAGGTTGTAGCCTTTCTAAACTCCTTTTGGTTTCTAGTTTTTTGCAATTCTAGTAAATGAAATGATCTTGAAGTTGTATTTTGATGCTAAGTCATGAAAAAAATTTGATTTATCATTCAGCCGCGGTCCGCAATTATTACGACCCAAGCATCGAAAAACCGTTCATCTTTTCTAACTTCCACTTTTATATATGTACTAATTATCCAGAATGTAGTACTTAAGTCAACTTATAACTGTAGTAATTATCAATTAATCATGTCTTTTCTAACCCTCGTTTTTTTATATGTAGTAGTCATTCATATCTGATAATATAGTAATATCTTTTAAATGGAGTGGTCATTTACCAAATGTAGTGCTTGTGTAGTTATCTTTCAAAAGGTTACAAAAGGAACATAGGGATATTGAAAAATAAAAAATGACCGGTGTACTCAAATGACTTAAATTCTTAAAACTTCCGCTTTTTAGAGATAGGAGGTTTTCGGAATTTATTCTGAGATAAAGATCCAAACATGTTATGTTTTGAGGCCAGAAAAATAGACCCATTTTTTCTCTTTATTTTAGTATATAAAATTTGTGTTTATTTACTTTATTTTAGGAAAAATACTTACCTACCCGATTGAAATTTCTACCAAACTCTATCCAAAAAACAAATATCATGGGTCCATCTGTTTGACACTGTTACCAGGTCCTGCAGGATTCTACCATTATCTCTTGAGCTGAGGATTTCAAGTGGGTTGGTGAAGTTTAACAGGGAGAGAGAGAGAGAGAGGAGGAGGAGAGAGGGAGAGAGAGTAAATTCAAACTGTTTTGATGGGGAGTCCTTTATCTTGGATAAGATTTTATAAGACCCCATACTGAATTCCTTTCTTGAACTGTGAAATGTATGGAAGTTTCCTAAAAGAGATGAAAATCTTGTGGGGATATGATTTATATGGCAAGATTCTTTTATGATAGGTTGAAAATAGAAGGTTCCAATCCTCAAAATCCATACCACTGGAGATAAACTCACCAGATGATGTTCATCAAAAAATAATAGATAAAATGAAAAAAGAAATCAGCAATATTTTGTGATCAAACATATATTTTCACCTCATGTGCATGGAGAATTGTTATTTTTTAATGAAAACGTGCATGTCGAATTGTTTAAAACTATCTACTATAATGTCAAGATATTTTAAAGGATATTTTGCGATGGCTTCGGTGTAATCAAGCATTAGACATGTTTTTTTTTCCAAATTAAAAAATAAGAATCCTCATTGATATTGGGATATTCAGAAAGATATTTTTAATTCACTTGTGTTCGAACACTGGGTTTTGACATTGGGTTTTGACATAGAGGACATTGAAATTCGATAATTTTCAATCTGCAATTTCTGCTATTAAAGGCTTGTCTCTACAGTAAGGATCTTGATATTTCAATAATAAATTAACAGAATTATTATTAACAACATTTGATTTTTCCTTCAATCTCAGCCGTCTACGTATGATAACATAGACACACACGCACACAAAAATCTTTACACGCATACAACATGATATGAAGTTTAGGGTATATTGTCAAGACCCTGGCCCGCTTCAAACTTGTATAAAAACCTTGGGCTGTCGCTCTTGTTAAAAAACCCTTGGGCCCAGTTAAAACCCCATTTTTACTACCTGCCTATAATATCTAAGTAGGTTGCAGGGAATAAATGCCTAAATGAAATGCAGCACATGTGTTTTTTTCACAAAGATTTTGAACATTATGTATTACCCAACAATTTTGAAAATATCGGGAGTTTTTAGACAACTCCAGAGCGGGCCGGGGGCTTTTTGACAATTTATCCTATAATGCTTATGATTTTACTGCTACTCGCATCGGTATCCTATAATGCTTATATTTGGGCTACTGGGTCTAGTAGTTGCTTCATCATGCGTATCCTTACTCCCATCGGTATACATATGAGATACAAATTTCTTTTCTAAAGGCTACAACACAGCATTTGTAAGAATCTACATAAATTGGTATGATACCAAATTACACAATGTCGTTTCTTTTACTCTTCTTCACTTTAGAATCATCGATATAGTGTTGATACATATAAGAAAGGAACCCCCAAATCGCAATCAGCATAGCCACCGCCTTCACCCCATTCATCTTATCATGAAAGAAAACCACAGCAAACAAAGGCACTAGGGGCAAAGACAATGTGCTTATCACATTTGAAAACAACGACAGACACTATAAAAATCAAACCCACAGCCCCAACAGCACAAACTTGCAGAGACACAGCAATTCCTGCTTAAGTCATCACGTATGAAAACTTTTCCTTCTCGAATCCATTCATCTCTCGATTCAATCCTCTATAATCCCCGCAAGAAAATAGGCCAATGACTAAAGCTAAGGAAGCGATGATGTTGGTCCACATTTGCATTTCAAATACTATGGAGAAGGTCTCCTGCTTTAGAACCTGTGGAGAGAGTTTTCACGGAATGAAACATAAGCATTCATAGTTCGTGCAGATAAATTAGAGGGTTCAATTAAACACCATCGAATCCCCCCCGCACCCCCCACCCCACCACCATCCCAATGTGGTGCGTGTGTGCGTGCGCACGTGTGTGTGAGAGAGAGAAAGAGGGAGAGAGAATAAAATAAAGTAAAAGGCCAATGAACTTACAAAAAAGCTACATTAACCCCCATTGGACAATCATTCCATTCACAAACATTACTTAAATTAATATGTGCCTCACACATGAGTTTATAGACCACAAAATACCCCTGTGGGTAAGTTAGGAGGTAGGTACAGACGGGGGGTTTGGTAGACTCGCCTATTTCGATTGACATTGAAATGGTATAATGAATAATATGAAAAGATCAATGGTATTAGTTTTCAAAGTTCAGTTGTCTTTTAATGAAAAATGGGAGGAAAAAAATTGATGGTGTTTTATGTAATGTACTCTAAATTAAAAGCAAACAAAACTCATAGTGTAAGGTTGGGCTAAAGATTTCTCAATCTTTTTATGTTTGCAATAATAAATTTCTCTTTTTATGTTTGCAATAATAAATTTCTCTATCTTACAAAGTCTAAAGCTGCCTTTGTGCAACCTAACGAGAAGTTGTATCTCAAGCAGTAAAGGAACATCGGATACCGGCTTAAAGTGAAGCCATGATCTGCTGGAACTTATACTTGTACTGCAGTTCTTAATTGCCCGACTTATAAAGAATGGTATGAATGTATGATGCAGAACTTTAGTGTGGGAGCTAAAATGATAAAGGTTATAGGGGTCTTAAGATTATCCTCTCATTTGAGAAGGCACTTCATGCTTTTCTTTATGGAGCATGACCTCCACTAACCTCAAACCACTCTTCCTCGCTTTAAGCATCTATATACATAATGTAAACCTACAGGAAGATGGCAGACTTTTGCGATATCCCTATTTTGCCCTCCTTCGACTATGTATCTGCAATAAATGAAGTGAATAATAAGTGAGTCCAATTACAGAGGGATCATTCAATTCAGACCTACTACCTTTAATAATGGACATGCTTGAAAGGTCGTTATCGAAATTTAATACATTAGATGGTGAACTTACCAAACTCTACAACCAACTCCTTTTTCATCCCCCACATATATATAGCCAATTACTTCTTGCATCTGCTACAACAACAATCTGCTTGGGAAGGTGTCAAGGAAAAACCAGATTGTAGGGTATGTTTTATTGTTTCTCTATATTCATTGCTCTATATCGACAAAAGCACAATTATTTTTGTTTTAAAATTCTAACAATATTTTACCTATTAGTAACTATAGGATGAGTCGTCGATTTTCTCTGCCGTAATATTTTGCAAGATGGATGGACGTAGTGAACAAGTGATGGTTAACAACTGCTTTGCAGATTTTAATTTAGTTCATCAATTGTTTGCGAAGTTTATTATTGAAAAATTTATTATTGATATAGATAGTTTCACGAATGCTTACCTTGGTGATTTGTACTATGAAATTTGCTATTTCTTTTCATGTGAGCAACTTGAGCGGTTTATATCTTTAAGATGTATGTGTGATGTGCATTTTACATTTAAAACAATGTGTGCTTATAAAAATATTTTGATTTTCTCAATGTCTTATGGAAAATATTCAAGCTTTATATCCGTATGAAACTTGCCAATATTTTTTGATGGATGACGAGCCTCCATTGCAGCTTCTTGAGAGTATCAGAAAAAAGTGGAGTGTTTGCGTATTGAGAATTAGATTATAACATATGAGCTTTCGGTCGAATGATAGACGTAATTAATTCTTCGGTTGAGAGTTTGCGCAATGAGAATAAGATACTACGATACCTAACTTTGGTTGAGAGTTTGACACAATTGATTCTATGGAGCTTGAACGTACTTTTTACCAACGCTTGGTTTTCGGAAGCTCATACCCTTGAGATGATGTTTCAATGATAAATCGGATGGTGATATTTAAGAATTGGTTAGATGAGGATATATATCGTGTCTGTTTTGTTATTCGAGAAAGAATTGTGAATTGTGAATTCTATACACAAGCGTGTTGTAGGAATTTTGTATTTTCTTTTGATATTATTAAAAAAAAGACTAACATTAAACATATCATCTTGAATGTTGTGCTTTATTGAGTTAAATCGGTGTTGAACAAACTTTGTTTCATCAATAAAAAATCAATGAGACCCATTTATACAAAAAGGAAAAAGTTGGAAATGAAGTGGGAGCGCTCAAGCAGTGTGCATTTTATGCATTCTTACAAATAACTAATTGTTTCCATTTTTATTAAATATTATAAATATCTACAACTACCTCCTAAGTCTCATGAACGACGTGCTTATTTGAAATATTTTTTTATTCATATTAAACATACAATCAAGCTCATGTGAACAAAGAGCTTAGTTCAAAATGTCTTTCTTCATACTTTATATATATTTTGCAAGAGCCCCTCTTGCCTCAAAATCCCCATGAACAAGGGATTTTTCTAAAAAAAATCTCTTTCTTTGTTAACTAATGACTTCTTTTCTCAAATAAATAGTACACTCATAATGTTGTGACTTAGCAAATCGGTTTGGGACAAGTTTTGATGAAATTTTTTCAATAATCTTCTCAAAATAGATAGAAATATAAATATACAAAAGTTAAGAATGTTATACAATGGACTAGGCAACCATAAGTCTGCAAACCATTTAATTCTGAAAAATTTATGGAATATCATATGTTACCTTACGTCTCTAACACTATTTGAGAGTTAATTAATATATATCAGTAGGTCATCAGTCACATGCATTTGCATACTTGCAAGGAACTCATTCTCTCTAATGAAAAGTCACACACATTGGTGGCAGAATTTTCTCAAGATGCCAATTTTACCCCCAAATTATATATATCTATTACATACACATGTGAAAGCATATATTTTGTCTATAATAATTCAATCTATATATGCTTCTTTTCATGTTTCAACCACCATGGTTATGAATAAGAACAATAATTTATGGCAAACTATGTGTAGCGAAGAGAAAGAACATTGCAAGCAAACAAATGAAATTAATATGTACAGTGAAGCAAGCATAGAATTAATGAGGTCATCATTTCAACATGTACATTAGAAAATGAACGAGCAATGCTATTATTGATTAAAAAAAAACCCAAGTCATGATAGTCTTTTCAAGAAAACAGTTTTCTACCTAAAACAATGTTGCACTCTTTCACTATCCTCATGACAATGGCATCACTTTAATTTCTCCTCACAAGCCTTCACTATTTGATAAAACAAGACATCATTCATTTTAAAATATGATGTTAAATATTTTCGTAGTATCGTCAAAAGTATAACACAAAGTGCACTTCAATAATAGCAAAATATAGATACGCAGTGGAACTAAAAATAATCCATCATGCCAATAATTACGAGTAATACTTTACCTGTGGGTTTAAATCCTGCCACAATTTACCTAAGAGATAAAATGATGAGACCCACAACACCTAGATATTAGTGTCAAACAAATGGGTACTTGGTGTTTGTCTCTTGGGTAAACTATGGTAGGATTTCACACCGGTTGGTTAAGCATTTTTCATAATAATTATGGGTATCTATTTGCCAAAAGATATGATTGTTTGTCAATCAGATGATGTCCAAACTAAGTACATTAGAATATATATTAAATATTTATTATTTCTTTCTATTCATAGGTTGTTTTTTCCCCCTAAACATACCAATAATATCCTTCCGTCAATTTTGAAGTAGCACAGCATTAATTAACAGGAGCATGATTCTATAGCTAGGTTTAATTTTAAAATAGCCTACGTCGTAGCATTAATTATCGGGGGTATGATTTAATAGCTAGGCTGAACTCCAAGTGTGTCATAGCAACCGTCTGCAAGGCTCCTCCTCAATGCACAGATAGTTAGGTAAGTTTCCGTACTGCATTAAAAATTTTGACGGCATTACTTATCCTTTAGAAACATCTACTTTTTTATTCTTATATATAGCACATATCTTTACATGATTCTGCCCATTTGATCCCTTATTACCGTAGGCTATTTTGACAACGCTGCCCTTTATACCCTCCTTTTATTGATATGGTGGATAGAGCCTTATGATTTTAAAAAATATCAATGTATGCACGAAGAGAGTGAAGGTGCATGCATGATCTTAGTAAAGCATAGTAAAAGTAATTAATGCAAATAAGAAAAAATACATATGAAACAAAAGAGTTTGTATAAATGACAAAAGCTCATATATATATATAAACTCATCTGTGAAGCAACAGCTCACACAAAATGATGATATACAGAAGTCCTTTAACAAGAAAAAATTCTCGATCCGCTGCAGTTCGTAAATTGCAGTTATATTCCTATGCTCGACAGAAATACTTGAAGAACATTCGGTTATGATAAATTTTTCGTTAGTAAATTACGATTTCTCACTTATTATCTATCTATCTAAGATTATGTAAAAGTCAGATGAGATAAATTTTTAGGCCTTAATGTTACATCCTAGGTTTAGGCCGCCTTTGTCCTTTACGTACCTTATTATTGTAGGCATTCATTTGTCAAAAGAAATGACCATCAATCAATCAGTTGCTGCCATGATTAACAATAAAATATGCTAAATAGTCCAGTAAATAAAAGTCATTTCATATGTTACGATCAATAACGGAGACTTGAATTTTTCCTTGGGAAGCATAATTTATATATCAAAATTTAAGATATTAATGAAGATAATGTCTTACGCCTTTCTAAATGGTAACTTTCACATATAAACTTTCGATACCAAATATTTCTCAATACGTTTATAATATATTGTCAATGACAATATTAGTATTATTTACTATAGGATGCAAAACGATTTCAGCAAGACTAAACATATTTTTCAAACTCTTATGATCTCATAACTATTCAGCAATTAATCATGCTTACAGAAACTCCACCTCCAACGGACAAAGATAAGAAACAATATAATTTATTTAATAAAAATCATATTATATTATGAAAATATAAGTTTATCGATATATATGGTTGTATAGAAATTGGGGTTTAAAATAAAGGCTACATTGCATAACTACACAATAATTCTGTTGTTTAGTGAGCATCCTCTCACGTTGCAATAAAAGACAATTCATATATTTTACAATTCAAATTCATGCAATGAATGTCAACATCCGATTGCAAAATTGTTGACAAGGTATGACATAAGCAGTACTGCATATGGTTACAATAATCTTCTTAAAACAATCAAATTTAGCAAATTTCGATTCAAATTATCTTTTCCTCTCAAGTATAAAATTAGTGGCGGGGTTGTTGATCATATAGGTAAGCTACATGTTATTTTTTATAATGATAAGTAGAAACCATGCCTTTCCAGCCCATCGCATATATGTAGTTTGTTTACAATCAGATTACAAACTCGCATTTCTACAATTAATACACACATGTTTATTGATTTTTAAAACTAATCATGTAGTACAATGAGAGAAATATATTCAATGAATATGTGTCGACGTGTGAATGGTCTCCATTTGTAATGCAGACTAATGTGACCATTAAGAACTTTGGTTCACTACAAACACGTGGATATATTATATCAAAAGTTTTACGTCTTATTGATCCCCTTGAACCTGACGACGACGACAATGATAGTGGTAACAATATTGATATCAATGATAGCAATAAATAATCTGAAAATATAATGTTGTAGGGCGATGCTTTATTTTTTAGGTATTGGGCTAAGACAATGCTATAGAATGTTGTTTGATTTCCAGGCTGGGCCGTGATAATGTTTAGAGTGTTGTTTCATTATTAGGTTAGGTTGTGGTAATGTAGCATATTGTTTCATATCAGGTTGGGCTATGGCAAATGTTATATTTCTGCGGTGATGCAGAATATCTTCAGATTAGGCTGCTGTGAGATTATAAGGTTTTGTTTAATTTTTCAGTTTGGTATATAATATTTTATTTTCTGATGTAATACGGCTATAGTGATGTACTTTGTCTATACTTATGATATGATTTTTTGCTTATATTATACATCTGTTTCAATGAAATGGATGACTAATAATATGCATTTTCCTTAAAATATCTTTGTGCTTTCACATTTTATATGTTTAGGTTAAATAGATATCATGTATCTTATTATGCTATCATCCATTAGTACTTTGCATGTCTTTTCAATCCAGAGAAATACATACTTAATTCTAATTTAAAATAAAAATATAACTTTTAATCTCTTAAGTATCTATTAATTATTGAGTATAATCAACATAAGTTGAGAGTGCAAGCATTAAAACTAAATAAAATTTAAATTTTAACCTGAAAACTACTTCAGCATCTCATTATTCTTGATTCATATTTTCCCCGCGCGGGTACAATGCTAGTATGTTAAACAAGGAAAGATTCAGTATGCCTGGTGCAATTGCCTTTGCGGGGTGGGTGGGGTGGGGTGGGGTGGAGGGGAGGGGAGCCTTGTGGGCCCCACAATGCTATTTCTAGGAACATGTATCCGGTCATGATACAAACAAATAGAATTGTGGGGTCCACAAAGCCACCTGATTAGAAACTGCTATTCCGCAACACCAAATAGTATATCTTGTCAAACAACATTTTAAAACACAAAATTTTCATATTAATAATAAAACAAAGGCTAAGTTAAACTAAAGTACCATTAACATTATCCTGTTTTCGCTAAAATACCTTACCTTTTAAGGTAGTTGACAACAATAGTGAAGGGTAGTTCAGCATAATTTAGCCTAAAATAAAATTCACCCTAACCTTTTAAAACACTAGCTGCATCAGCGAGAGGATGAGCGAGTATGTAACTGATGCTCCAAGCGTAAGCACAAACACTAGCGGATATTTCCCTTTCGGTATATTCGAGTTATCCGAATCCGACCTCACACCAAGAAGCGATGCAGAAGTGTAAGTAGAACCACTGCATTAAATATCAATGGTGTCAACTTCTGCTTGTTAAGAAAATATGAGAAAACCATGTTAAAAGCAAGCTGAGTAGCACAGACAAGAGAATAGGTGGAGACCAGGAGATAAAGGAGGATGTATGAGTACATGAGGTTGTCACTGGCGATGATGAGCCCTAGTGAAATGTAGATGAGAGCGAGTTTGATAAAAAGAGGGCGAGGGGAAATTGAAGAATTGTGTGAAGGGAGAAAGAAGAGGAAGAGGATGAGGAGGAGAGGGGAGCCGACGGATTGGACAAGGGTGGCCATCCACATGGTGTTGCCTCCCTCATTGTAGTAGAAGCGGACCAGGAGGGTGGCGATAATTCCACCAGCGAGGATGGAGATCGTGCAGAAGGAGACCAGCAGCCACCATTTCAACTGTTTGATCTTTGATTGTGGTTGATTTGTAATTATGTTCGTGTCTTCTGAAGAGCTCGGTGGTTCTGTAGGGCCTGCAGGTTGAGAAAGATAAGATAGAATTCTAACAGGAAACCCGCGGGGATTAGACTTTAAAAATTGCATTAAGAAGCCTTAGTTTATTGAAAAGTGCATTGAAAGTTATATAAAACACCGTTCGTGACTTGTACCGAACACCAAGCGGTGGTGGTATCTATGGTGTTTTGTAAAATATGGGAAATTGTCGATGGTGCTGTAATAAATAAATAAATAAAGATACGATGGATAAGAAACCGCACCATGTTATCAAATAGTATATTGTATAACCGAAAAAGTTCTGATTCAAGAAATTTACAGGATAGGATATAAACGCAAACTTTATAATAGTTATAGACTTGTAGCGGCTGAATCCAAATCCAAATTTGTAATAGCCAAATTGAGAAACGAGATACTTGATTAAACACTAAGATAAGATGGATACCGACCTTCGATGTGTAGTTGGACTTCTCGAACATTACCCGTGTTGGAGAATAAGAGGAGAAAAACTCTTGAGCAAACATGATTATTGCTTCTGCAATCCCATGTGTGCTGATAATAAAAAACTCTAGAGCAAAATGTATAGAAGAAAATCTCATAGACTAAAAAGACTTCGAAAGCAATATGTTTGCCTTTTGTGTTTGAACATCTTCTGAAAGAGATTGAATTGAGAGAGCGGACAAACATATGATGAAACGAAAGTTTGAATTTTAAAACCCACCCTTTATGTACTCTCAGCACACACTATTTTACTTCAATTTGTCTAAGAGCTTAGCCAATCTTCTTCGGTTGCTATAGCTATAAGAGAAACTTCTGTGAATAAGTAATGCTATGAATGTGTTTGGATTACCACTTGCCGCATATAAAATTGTAAAATATATGTCACGTCGTAGATCCAAAATACCAGGTATTAATTTAAGTTGAGAGATATTGGCACAATACCTTAATCTAATATATAAACAAGTGCGCACGTCAAAGACTACGTCTCGACTCGACTACCATGATTATGATCTTGTGCGACTCCTGTTTTGTTCAGTGGTGTAACAAAATGTTTCTCAACAAATTCGAAATCATGTAAAACACCGTGTCGCTTTTAGACCCGCAAAATATTGTGGGCGTTTCTCCACAGAAAATTTAAAAAAAAAAAATAAGATCACCAAACAAGTTCAGATCGACCCAAAACTGTCTTTCCGGCTCCTACCACTCATATCTTCCACTAACAAATTCAAATTCAAGCGCCAAATATCCAAAATTCTCAGCAAAAAATTTTCTCTGCTTAAAAATTCAGTTCGGTTTTGCCTCGAAAAATTTCAACCACCGATCCACGTTCTACTCATGCACTTTCAATTTCAAGATCGATAATATTCCGAGCAGCAATACAAACAACATAGAACCCATTTAACTAAGCAAATTGAAGCAAGAACAAATTTAAGATAATACATAAAAAAGTGGAATCAGTATCCAGCTAATTACCTGTTTAAAAGAAAATAGCATATGTATAATATGAATATAATATGATCATAGCAGAAAACGAAGACAAATACAGGTATATGAATCGAACAAGATCCGATGCATCACTCTTGACTAATAAGTAGGAGACAATCAATTGACAAATGGCATGGAGAATAATCACCTGATTAAAGGGTTTCAATGAGTGGGTGAAAATAGAGGTAACCGTGACTGTGCTGTAATTGATAAGCAAAGACCATCAATATGGTTATATCAGCATCAGTCTTCTTATGTTCCTGATGGAGGTCCTTTTCAGATCTCCCTCAGATGTTGTCTTCCGTCGATCTCCTGGTAGATTCTGGAGGGGATTCCCTGTTGTGTGTGGGTCTCAATGGGTGTAGAGGAAATTCGGTGATTGGAGGAGTTGGCGCCAACTACCTGCAAAGAAGTCCCGGGGTGGTTGGATACCACCGAGGACCCTCCGACGATCAAGTTAGTACTGAATTCGAGCAGCGTAACGGCTAAGTGGAGTAAAAAAATGGCTTACTTGACCCTCTGTGGTGGGAATTTATATAGTGATGGAGGCACACAGCAGCAGGCGTGAGAATCTCGCCGGCAGTTACGCTCCCGACGTCATGCCCGCGTAGAGAGCGGATCGCCCATTAATGGGGATTGTGGAGGCGTGGAACGTGGGATGTTGCGGTCGGAGAATCCGCGCATGGCGAGATTCGCGGAGCGGCGGTTACGCCTGTGAGCGGTGGAACTGGGCGGAGGACCGAGGAAGACGGTCTCGGTCGGGGGTTCGTGGACGAGCGAGAAGGCCGAGGATACTTAGTCTTGTGGCAGATCAGGACGAGCTGAGGGGCCGAGGATGCCAATCTGCAGGGAGCCCCGAGGAGGGCTGGCTTGTGCCGGTAGGTCGGGCACAGGGATGGCCTGGTCGGTCTCGGTGGGCCCTTCTTTCTGAGTTCTGGGACGCGCTATCCGCCACGTGTCCTGATCTTAGGGGTCCCCAATATTGAGTATTATCATTAGCCCCTCACTCCTATCTCGACCGGTTAGAGGATCGGGTCAGGAGTGGACTGCCGGGCCTCCAGGGTGAGCTCCCTCCTAAGGTTTCGTCGGGACGCGTCCTCGGGCCGTCAGCTGTCTTTTCTGCTAGCGAATCGGGGGGGGGGAATCTCCGCATTTAAGGAGGGTGTGCCGGTTCGTGTCGCTTTGAAGTGATGGCCCACGTGTCAAGCGTCGGTTAGCTGACGCGACATGTGCAGACCTGCGACGTCTGAAAGGGCGCGGTCCAGTGCGGGGACGACAAGTGGAGCCATCGGGACCGTTGACGCGAGGAGGCGTCTTGGCGGGAGATGAAGGGCACCGTTGGATGAGGTCGCTTGTGACGGTAAATAGGGGTGGGGCCCGTTCCAGGGCTCCTACTCCTTCATATTTCTCGTTCTAGGTCTCGGTTGCTCGGCGCTCATCTCCTTCCTTCCACTTTCGTTTCCTGAGAATCATTCTTCCCAAGGTTAGATGTCTTCTCTTTCCGAGTCAGTAGATGTCGTTGAGGTAGGTTCTAGGAACCTTTTAGGTGATTCTGAGTCCTCCCGGGGGCAGGGGTCGGGCCTTCTTCCCGGGATCGTGCGGCGGGGGCAGCCCCCAGGGAGGAGGCGGTAGATGCTGCCCCTGACGTCTCGTGTTGGATAAGGCATGAGGACGAGCTTGCCAACGCTCGGGCTCGTTTCCACATCCCCTCATGCTATACGCTCCGTCTGGCCAAGGAGGGAGAGAGGGCAGACCAAGTACGGGGCAGGGAGATCGCCCTGTATTTGGAAGCATCCTGGGGTGGAATGCGCCTGCCCTTCTCTCCTGAGGTCGTGGGAGCGTTGAACTTCTTCGGGTTAGCTCCCGGTCAGTTGGTGCCAAACTTGTGGAGGATTCTCCTCGGGTTCCTGATACGCCTGAAATTACAGGCGATCCCCTTCAGCCTTTCCTTTCTTGATTCCTCTCTCGTCTTCAAAAATCACCCCGGTGGTCGAGCGGGTGACCCGAGGTGGGTTTATCTCTCTTTCAGAAAGCGACCAGGGGGCGTCGCTGGGACGGGGGTTGTAGCCCTGCCTTCTTCCATTCACGACTGGAAGAAGTTCTTCTTCGTCTCCCCTCCCGAGGGCGAGGACTGGCCCGTGCCTACAGAGTGGTCGAGAGAGAAGCACTTGCCGGGGAACCGGTCCAGTGACCCCGCCGCGGTGAGAGTGGCGTCGTGAGAGCCCATCCCCCGTTACGATATGCTGTTGTCTGAGAGGGTTCTGAGTTGGGCCGGACTCAGCCCCGTTGAGTTCGTCGGTAAGTTTAGCTTTGCTTTTTTGGCTTGTATATTGCCTGTGTCGCTGACTCCTTTGCACTCGGTTTTGTGCAGGACCCATGGATATGGACTTGCTCAGAAAGTCCATGCGCCAGCCGAGGCCGGTCGCGAAGGTTGGGGGCTCCGGCTCTTCCCATTCACAGCCCGCCCCGGCTCCTTCTCCCCCGGTCGTAGCGCCCCGCGAGCGCTCAGAGGCGGATCTCGCCCCGGGACCCAACAAAGCGCCGGGTCGGAGGCGGGCTCGGATTCTGGAGGACCCGGTCTCGAAGGAGGAGACCGGCTCTCCCACAAGGCCGCTCAAGAGGAGATCTGCCGGGGGACCGTCTTTACCGATCAAGGTGGAGGAGAGCGGTCTCCAGTTCGCCGTGCCTTCGGGGCTATCCGTCGCGGATAGCCTGCTGCATGAGATAGAGGCATCGGCCGGGGGTAGAGTCCCCTGGGGGACCTTCAGGGCTCCGCTGGCGTCCATCGCCCAGGAGTCCGTGCAGGTAAGCGCTGGTCTTTCATTATTATTATTTTCGAGGTTCGATACTTCTCTCATCTTCCTGATCTCTCTTCTGCTTTTCAGGTCCTTCAACACGTCGCCATCGCCTTGTGCATGGAGGCCGAGGTGGTAGCCCCGACGATGAAAGCTGCGGGCCAGCTCGCCTCGCTGGAAGAGAGCTCCAAGCGGGAGCTGGAGGCGATGAAAGCGAGGGTTGTCGCCTTGGAGGGCGAGGTGGAGGCTGGGAAGCGGGAGGTCGCCCGGCACCGCGAGGCCGCCGTGGTTGCTGAAGCAAAGCTTGAGGACGCTCAGGTACTGGCCGGCAACCTGAAGAAGATAGTGAAAACCCTCCGGAAGGATCTGGGGGCGGCGGCTGAGTGGGCGAAGTCGGCCGACCTGAGGGCGGCCAAGTTGGCCGATCTCTCGGCGGCGAAGTCGGTGGAGGGCTACAAGAAGTCGAAAGACTACTACGATGACCTGGCCGTCGCCACGTCGCTCATCTGGCACGAAACCCTCGACGCTGTTAAGGCCCGGGTGCCGGGGTTCGCCGATGAAGAGCTTCGGGCCCAGTACCCCCTCGCGGACACCAGCGGGCAGGGGCAAGAGATTAATGACGAGGAAGTCGCCGAGGACCCAGCTCGCCTCGTAGTGATGTCGAGGGCCCTGAGGTCGCTCCTGGCACCGAGGCCTAAAGCCCTCGTCTTCCTCTTCCTTTTTATTTTGCTGTGTCTGGAACTTTGTAAGCTTCCGGGCATTTTGTTTGGCTGGGGAGCCAAAAATACCCTCTGTAAAGACCGCCTTTTAGTTATAAAACTTTTTCTTTCTTTGGTTTCATTGATTTGCGCTTTGGTCTTTTGTTCATGAAGAATGCTTATAAAAATTTTCTTCTTGCGCTGTTGGGCCTCCATGTCAAGTCGGCTATCTGCCAAGCGATCGTCCGTCGAGTTGATCTAAGCGCTGCTGAGGAGAAGGCGTATCCATGGCCCCGAAGTCGAGGGGAGATCGCTCGAGACTTGGATGGACCTGATGCCCCTAGTGTTGGATATAATGCCCTCAAAGTCAATTATTGGATCGCAGGCACGTGACTGTAATGATTGAGGGAGGACCTATACCGGTAGGACAGTCTTACTCGAGATGATTGTATACTATCTGGTTTGTCTCTATCATCGTGTACATGCTTTAGGTGACATTGTGGTTCACTATTACACGTTGATGGAGAATAATATACTACCATGGTTTGTCTTTATCATCGTGTACGGCTTTAAGTGACCTTACAGGTCGCTATTGCACGCTGATAGAGCCCTTAGGATTCTTGCTTGACGACCAGCAGTATAATGGCGATCATATATGTGGGAGCTGGGGTCTATAAGCACATCCTTAAAAGGTCCCTAGTCTTGGGAGTTTCGAGACTGGGCATCGATACTCCATTAGTAGACTAGTGTATACAGTCGAGACCCCGACGAGGGACGGTGGCCGGTCTCACAAGCCATTGGTGTCAGTTGGATCACCTAAGATGTATACATGTGTTCATTGGGTTATGAGTACACCGGACATGACTCGCAGGGCACATACTAGTTAGTATTATACCTGACGTCAGATAGCAGTTCTCTGGTGACATGTATACAGGTTCATCGACCTGAGATCGTCATTTGTCTCGTGTGAGTTCCCACTGTACTTTGATTACTACCCTACCACGGCTCAAAGGAGTCGTGCAAACAGGTTTTAGTTGGGTACAGTCCCGAGCCATATGGAGGCAGTGAGCGGATCGGCAGGGATTTCGTCTCTCCCGGTATTGGGGATGAGGTCGCGCTATGTCAAGGAGAACCATTACACAAAGCCCTCGGCCGAAGCAGGAGATTTACTGGTAGGTATTCCAATAGTATCTCGGGGTGTTCTGGGCTACACTCCGACACGACTTGTACCGCTTTTGGGGGTCTGACTTTTACCAACCCCCTAGGCCAGCCATACAATGCTCATAGACGAACGGACCGGACTGTACGGATATTGTCGCTGACAGGCTCAGTAGGGTGTCAGGATGAGTTCGCTCATCGACCTCCCTTTTGGTCAATACCTGGTAGCCCGTTACGTACGGCTAATACCTCTGACGTTATGTGGTTAAATCCACAGCCAAACTATTGACGAGTCTTTAGAGTCCCCCACAGACAGTTTCTCAAGTTTCGGGCGAAACTTTGTAGAGGCCGTATGATATATGGCAGGGTTCGATCTTATACGTGCGGTATTGCACGGATCATGATCGGACGGATCATACTAGTAGGCTTTGGTTTAAGCCGAATCCTAGTATTAGATTTGTTGGATTACTTTAGTCTCATCGCATTCGCATTCAGTCGGAATGCGGATGCAGGTATGCATATACAGGTGAGGGGTATCCTTGTGATTCGTCACGAGTTTACTTTAGATGTTGCCGTATCTTTTTATTGTTGTAAACATTTGGGTTAATGTTTACAAATAGAAATTATGAGCTAGAAACCATCATTTTGTGCACAAATTATACATGTACTTCATGGGTGAGTCATGGTATCATTTCTTGTGCAAATATCACATTATGTGATTGATTAGTGAGTTGATTTGATGAGAGGAGAGAGAGGGGCAGCCAAGAGTGAGCTCTCATTTTATTGTTTCAACTCTCTCTCTCATTTTATCATAACACATATCATAAAAGAAAAGAGAGAGGAAACTCCTTCTTCCTCTTTCTTCTCTAGCTCAAATCTCCATTAATGGCAACACCTCTAATCTCCATCCAAATCAATGGATGCAAGAGACAAAGTGATCACAAACATTCTCTACAACATCTTGGACACGTCGGCTAGCACACTTCGTGCCCGAGTTGCTTCGGATGAAGCGGGAGCCCGTAAAAAGACTCGTAGATGTGGTGCCCTTTCCGACGAGGAGATCGAGACCGGAGTTGCCGCGAGGAGCTTGGGATGGTGGCCAAAGACCGAAGGACACGGATCGATCGGTATAGCATTCTATCCCTTCTCTTGATAGCTAGTTATAGGTTAATGGTTCGATCCGGCTTTTAAGCATACGATAGCGCCGGTTTTCAAGTTAAGAAAAATTTTCGTTTCCGCATTTTGGCCTCGGAAAGACGGCCGGGGCGCTACTGTAGTCTTACATGGTATCAGAGCCACACCATTAACCTTTTCTAACTTGCTCTAGCGTGTTTAGAACTTCGATCGGACGAAATTTTCAAAAACCGCGTTTCCAAGTCACAGTTTTTGTCGAAATTTTTCTGTTGTCAAAAAATTATTTGGTGTGCTGCAGAAAAACAGGCAGGGTTTTTTAAGAGTTATAAGAAAATTTGGTACATTGATTGCACTGTATCGCGGCGGAACCGCGGCCGTATCCACATTTTGGCCGCGGTTCCGCCGCCGTACTGTAGCAACACTGCACCAAATATCTTCAGTTGGTCTCTGACTTGGAAAAGGGGTTTCTGGTAATTGGGCCCAGATTTATTTGAATACTGGGTATTGTGCTTGGGGCCCACTTCAGAAATTTTTGTCGATCGAAAATTTTAAACATGTTAGTTCACAGTATTTATATTATATCTGCGACCGTGAATGCCATTTGATCGGTAAATCCTGTCTAATTGCTATAGTTCTTTTAGACGGATTTGCGAACGTGACATTCACGTTGATGTTCTGTGTTGTGCTGTGATGTTGCGGATTTGTCGTGGTGGATAGCCTGGATGCAATGGTAGTACAGTTTTGTATTATTTGTACATTTGATATTGCGAGGCGAGCGTCCGACATGTGGACTGCCGTTACTTCCTGTTTGTATATTATTCTTTTGGGGCACGACCGGGCTGAGGTCGATGTACCCGTTGTATGTATATTTTACTTTCTGTACTAGGATTACCCCGCGGTGGGGTGCACGGATAGCCGGGTTTTAAAGGGCAACGGGCCCGCATCTCATGGCTTTGAGACGGAAGGGGCTTCACTCTAGAATTGACGGGCTATTCGCCGCACTCATAGGGGGTACATGTTAACCCAAGAAGGGGTGCTCAAGTTACCGGATTCCGTGAAGTGCTGGTTGGTCCATTCACGTTGTTGAAGGGGGCTGCCTCGCTTCAGGTTTTGGCGGGTAACTTGCCCTCCCGTAGGGGTCTAGGATTTCGTTGCACAGGCTATCCACACGACTAGGAGAACGTCGGGTTTCAGTAGCGGCTCTATGAAACCCGAGGATCCCAGATTATCTGTATTGTTCTGTGATGCTTATTACATTTCTGTGATATTGCATTTTATCACGCCTTGAGCGAATATTATATATTGATATATATACTAGTAGATATTGTATATGTTTTACACCCGCGTTAGTCCAGTCCCCGCTCTGTCGTTAGTTAAGTAACCTAACGGGTGATGACGGGACCCAGTAGCGAATGCGGATGACATATACGTACATCATATTTTCGTTCTTTTGTGGTGTGATTAATTGATGGGACCGCATTGATTCGGATCAATGCAAGCTAAACAAACCTGTTTGATGTTGTTGGAATATTTTTCAAAAAGCTATTATTGCAAGGACGTTCTCTTTTGTTTTGCACAGTGGTATTCGGTTATGAATATCCAGCACCCTAGTCGACGAGGCAAGGGCCGAGATCTCTTCACCGGGAGTGACCCCTTGGACAGAAGTTTGCGTCAGGGTAATAACTTCACTATAACCGATTGCCTTTTCGCTTTGCATCGTGGTATTCAGTTGGAATATCCTGCACCTCATTCTACGGGGAAAGAGCCGAGATCCTTTCACCGGGAGTGACCTCTTTAGCAAAGGTTTTCGTCACTATATTTTTATAAAAAGTTATGCAGTTCCTTCAACAATATCAAGTTCATTACGTTAAAGGTTTTTCGCCAAAAACCAGCCGTAGCCCTCCGTCGTTTCTTACGGGTATTATTTAGTATTCGTGCTGCGTTTGTTGACTCCGTTAAGGCGTAGTGTACGGTAGCTAAGTGGTGCTTGTTTGTAGTATGGATATAGGATTGGTTAGGACAGTCGTGCGGCCTTGTTGACTCCATCAAGGGCACGTACGGGTGGGTTTAATACAATCAAGATAATGACGGGTTGAACTTGACTAGGACTCTTTGATTTGTTGACTCCGTCAAGGTTACTTGGGTCTTAAGGGTAAAAACACACATCGGGAGTTTCTAAAGAAACTGAAACTTGCCAGATATGCGTATACCTTCTGGAGTGTGATAACGTGAGTGGATTCCATCACGTTATCATGCGATAGTTGGATCCCGATTCCCACTGATGAGTTGGTTTACTCCTTCGGTGATCCCGACTAATTCTTCTTTCAGGTTTGGAGGAGAATTTGAGGTTACAGTGGGAGGTTTCCTGATTAGATAAATTGATAACCATTCTGATCTAGGTTAGAATGCACGCTGAGTGTTTTTTTTCTCTCTCTTTGGCAGCGACCATGACCCGACCCTAGACTATGACTCAGTGACCAAGTTGACCGAACATTCTTATAACACTGGCTTTTGGATTGTCAGAGTTGCATACCTCATTGCTACTCCTACTTTTACCCTTTTCTCCAGAACACCCCGTATTACTACGAACATCCACTTCCATTGGATAAAACCATCGTATGATTATATACGAACTCGAAGGAACTTATTCGAGAATGGTTTCCGGTTCTGGAGAAAACGAATAGGACTATTCAGTTGTCTTTTCCTTTTACCTTCTCTCAGGTTGCGAGTGCTCCTTGGATTAGGACGGTACATATGTTACGCTAATTGGATAGTTTTCATCCAAACCATAGGCTGGTGCCGAACGGTAGGGAATGAAGAAAACCATTTAGCCTAAACGGTGTACAGAAGGTATTAGGTAAAGACAAATAAAGAGATTAGTAAGAGGGCAAAGTAAACCGCGACTGCTATTCATGACCAAACCAAATATTTCTTCGCCAATCCTACATCACCTTTGTATTTCTCAAGAACACTCAGTATCACTACGAAAATCCACAGTTTATTGGATACTCCATCGTATGGTTATATACGAACTCGAAGGGACTTGTTCCAGTTCGGAGATGGATTCTGGTTCAGGAGAAATAGGAATAAGGTTTATTCAGTTGTCTTTTATCTTTACCTTCTCTCGGGTTGCGAGTGCTCCTAGTATTAGGACAGCACACCCATTATGCTTATTGGATAGTCTTCTTCCAAACCATAGGCTGGTGCCGAACGGTAGGGAAGGAAGAAAACCATTTAGCCTAAGAGGGTGTGCAGAAGGTAATGACTAAAGACATATAAAGGGATTTGGAGAGATGGCAAAGAAATGTACGGTTACAGTTGTGAATCTGATAATGGAAGAGGCATTACTAAGAATACCCGGATACCCCTCCGAAACATTTACATGTTTCAGTTTCACTGTGTATTGTTAAAAGAAAACTGATTTCCCAATTAGCCCTTGCTCCAGGGTATGTACTTACCAGGTTTGATTCTCATATCTGTATGGTTTTACAGATGATGAGTGGGAGTAAGTTATTGGGAATTAGGTGGTCATCCTCATTATATTGGGATTCGTTGTAATTGGTGATATTTGAGGAAATCGCCTGGGTTGTTTGCCGGACGGCAGATATTTGGTTTTGAATGTCCGTTGTTATGCACCAATTTCAAATTGATATATCTGTACGTCTATTTTCATAAAGTGAGATATAACCTTTTGAAATTATGTCCATGACATTTACCTATATCAGTGGATGGTTAGGTAAGGAGTATTAAACAGCGGTGTAATTCTTCTTAACCATAAGTACAGTTTTCAACCTACGACACACGTGGAATGAGTTATAAGACTCAGGGGACTTATACAGAGTATTGTATGTTGTCTAGTGTCCATGAGGACAGAGGGGTTGGTACTCGTACTATATTTTGTTTAGTTGTGACTTTTCTAGTTCTTAGACATGTGTTTCGTAGAAATGCAAGGTCTAAGTTTTGAGAAGTTATAGGTATAAGAATAAAGTAGAGAACCAGGTGTTGCAAGTATCAGAATTCTTCAAGGTGATCGAAGATGTAGATACTTGTGTATGGTATTCAGTTAATAGTAATGATTAAGACAACTTGCTTCTCTTTCAGGTTACTCATAATTGGAAGCACTCTTAAGTTGAGTAATACTGATCGGCCTCTCTCCATTTAGTTGACATGCACTGGAGACAGCTGCATAATTTGAATCTGGTTCCAATTAAATCAGTGCCTCTCATTCTATATTGGATATAAAATAGTTCATATCTTAACAATGTTAAGATACGGGGAGTTGTCCGGCTTATGCTTAAAACCAGACTCTGGATAACTCAAGACACGTTTCTGCAATGGTTGTTTGTGGGTTGACCCGGGCTATGACGAGGGTTGACTTTCTACCATTTGGAAGATCAATAGTGATATTGTTCTTGACTCGCCACAGTTTTGGTAAAAATGGACTTTTTTCAGAAAACAGAAGTGGGAGTATGGTAGAACTAGAAGTGATTCCAGAACCGCAAACGATTACTGAAAATTTGATAATAACCTAAAAATTCAATCTGGTTTGACATTCCATTGGCCACTCCGCAGAAAAGGTGGGTAACCTCAGGCACTCGAGAGTTACTTCGGTATGCTCAAAGACAGTGACAGGGAGGTTCTTGTTTACCCAGACTTGCCATTGCTGTTGTTCCAGACTGTGAGACCCTGCAGGAGGATGAGTATAGCGTCGTTCTAAACTAGATTTAGAAGTGTACGTGTATATGACTCTGCCAGAGAATTGTCGTAGTCAGTGGGGGCAGCGGAAGCATAGTGGACAAGTAGCTTATGTCTATTTATGGACTAAAACAGATATAGCGGAGATAGATCATCTATTTCTGATGTGACAGTCATGTGACAGTCATAGATTTGACTTCATCAGAATAGGCGATGGATCTGTTAAGAAGGTAGTAGGGTGCGATGTCCTGGTATTTGGATGACATACACAGAGTAGGAAGTGAAATTCTTATACTACGATCGGTTATACTTTGATTGTCACACAGTGGTTTCTCCACATATGACATGGATATTATATCAGATATTCTGGTTACTAGATCTAGATTTGGGTAGTTTCCCAATCTGGGTACTTAGACAGCATTCTAAAGGTGTTTTAGAATGGTTGACTCCTGGCACGGTAGTATACCTGCAGGTGATGGAGTCACCCTCTCTAAAGATGTCTTACAGACTAAAGGGGAGAGGGATGATCATGATTGGCAAATCACTTGCTTAAGCAATTGAGTCAATCATGAGATGTCAAGTACCACACCAGATGTTTTTTGCACTAGATGCAATAAATTGATATTAATCCTATCCTGGAGAAACGTTCGGAAGCAGTTTTAGAAGATAAGTGGATGTTCTAGGGATATGATAACGACAGCCTCTTTCGGGGGACGGTTATCATTCCAGGCTTCCAAGATGACCTGGATGACAGAGTGACTGTCAGAGTTATAGTTTTCTCTCTGAAGAAGGGCAGTATTTTGGACAGGAGTTCCAAGAGGATACTGAGGGAGGTGTGGCGCAGGATACTGATTAAGTTCAGTTGACGATACAGTCTAAGAAGTTTGGATTTGAAGTTCATTTATGAGCTAGGTCCCATCAGATATCTAGACATATTCTAAGACGGGTATTGCTCATTTCGGGAGATGGCTTTCTCCGCGAACTTGAGATAAAGAGAGACATAGAAAGATACATCAGGGCGGATCCACTAGCTGAGGCTATTTCTCGAACGCAATAGTTTCGCAAACGGGCTTTGTGAGACTGATCAGTAGAGGAGTTGGGTGTTCGGTATCACACGGGCTGTGAGTATGCGACATCGCAATAATTAGCCTTGAGTGCAAGTGGGAGATTGTTGGATATAGTGCCCTCAGAGTCAATTATTGGATCGCAGGCACGTGATTGTAATGATTGAGGGAGGACCTATACCGGTAGGACAGTCTTACTCGAGATGATTGTATACTATCTGGTTTGTCTCTATCATCGTGTACATGTTTTAGGTGACATTGTGGTTCACTATTACACGTTGATAGAGAATAGTAAGCTATCATGGTTTGTCTTTATCATCGTGTACTGCTTTAGGTGACTTTACAGGTCGCTATTGCATGCTGATAGAGCCCTTAGGATTCTTGCTTGACGACCAGCAGTATGATGGCGATCATATACGTGGGAGCTGGGGTCTATAAGCACATCCTTAAAAGGTTCCTAGTCATGGGAGTTTCGAGACTGGGCATCAATACTCCATTAGTAGACTAGTGTATACAGTCGAGACCCCGACGAGAGACGGTGGCCGGTCTCACAAGCCATTGGTGTCAGTTGGATCACCTAAGATGTATACGGGTGCTCATTGGGTTATAAGTACACCGGACAGGACTCGCCGGGAACATGCTAGTTGGTATTATACCTGACGTCAGATAGCAGTTCCCTGGTGACATGTGTACAGGTTAGTTCATCGACCTGAGATCGTCATTTGTCTCGTGTGAGTTCTCACTGTACTTTGATTACTACCCTACCACGGCTCAAAGGAGTCGTGCAAACAGGTTTTAGTTGGGTACAGTCCCGAGCCACATGGAGGCCGTGAGCGGATCGGCAGGGGTTTCGTCTCTCCCGGTATTGGGGGTGAGGTCGCGCTGTGTCTAGGAGAGCCATTACACAAAGCCCTCGACCGAGGCAGGAGATTTACTGGTAGCTATTCCAGTAGTATCTCAAGGTGTTCTGGGCTACACTCCGACACGACTTGTACCGCTTTTGGGGGTCTGATTTTTACCAACCCCCTAGGCCCGCCATGCAATGCTCATAGACGAATGGACCGGACTGTACGGATATTGTCACTGACAGGCTCAGTAGGGTGTCAGGATGAGTTCGCTCATCGACCTCCCTTTTGGTCAATACCTGGTAGCCCGTTACGTACGACTAATACCTCTAACGTGCTAGTGGTTAAATCCATAGCCAAAATATTGATGAGTCTTTAGAGTCCCCCACAGACAGTTTCTCAAATTTCGGGTGAAACGTTATAGAGACCATATGATATATGGCAGGGTTCGATCTTATACGTGCGGTATTGCACGGATCATGACCGGACAGATCATACTAGTAGGCTTTGGTTTAAGCCGGATCCTAGTATTAGATTTGTTGGATTACTTTAGTCTCATCGCATTCGCATTCAGTCGGAATGCGGATGCAGGTATGTATATACAGGTGAGGGGTATCCTTGTGATCCGTCACGAGTTTACTTTAGATGTTGCCGTATCTTTTTATTGTTGTAAACATTTGGGTTAATGTTTACAAATGGAAATTATGAGCTAGAAACCATCATTTTGTGCATTAAATGATACATGTACTTCATGGGTGAGTCATGGTATCATTTCTTGTGCAAATATCACATTATGTAGTTGATTAGTGAGTTGATTTGATGAGAGGAGAGAGAGGGATAGCCAAGAGTAAGCTATCATATTATTGTTTCAACTCTCTCTCATTTTATCATAACACATATCACAAAAGAAAAGAAAGAGGAAACTCCTTCCTCTTTCTTCTCTAACTCAAATCTCCATTAATGGCAACACCTCTAACCTCCACCCAAATCAATGGATGCAAGAAACAAAGTGATCACAAACATTCTCTACAACACCTTGGACACGTCGGCTAGCACACTTCGTGCCCGAGTTGCTTCGGATGAAGCGGGAGCCCGTAAAAAGACTTGTAAATGTGGTGCCCTTTCCGACGAGGAGATCGAGACCGGAGTTGCCGTGAGGAGCTTGGGATGGTGGCCAAAGACCGAAGGACACGGATCGATCGGTATAGCATTCTATCCCTTCTCTTGATAGCTAGTTGTAGGCTAATGGTTCGATCCGGGTTTTAAGTATACGATAGCGCCGGTTTTCAAGTTAAGAAAATTTTTCGTTTCCATATTTTGGCCTCGGAAAGACGGCCGGGGCGCTACCGTAGTTTGGTAGCTCGGACCGTCTGCGTGTGGTGGGCGGAGGGTTGTCCGTCTTATTTGGGCCGAGGATGGATGGAGGCTTCGATCTCTGGCGTCGTGGGTAGGCAACTACCTGCCTGGGGTGACCGAGCGGGGTAGCCACTCGGATGCCTCTTGCGAGGGGTTCGATCCCTGGCTTCATGGGTAGCGAGCTACCGGCCGAAGATGACCGAGCAGGGTAGCTGTCCGGTTGTCTCTTACGAGGGCTTTGATCCTTCAGGACGGGGACCGAGTAGGGTTACTGCCTAGTGCCTCTTGGCGGGGACTTTGATCCCTATCGGTTGTGGTAGGATGCTACCAGCCGGGGATAGCCGAGCAAGGACTCGACTGCTTCTGGGAGGACTTTGGTCCTTGGCACGGGAGGGACTGTAGAAGCCTACCAAGGACCCTTGGCCGAGTAGGGTCACTACCCGGTGCCTCTTGACGAGGGCTTTTGTCCTGAAGGATAGTCGAGCGAGGGATCCTCGGGCTCGACCGCCTCTGTGAGAGCTTTCTGATCCTTGGCGTTGAGGTAGGGAAGCTACCCGCCATGAATAGCCGAGCAATGGTTGTGCTCGACTGCCTCTCGGAAGACTTTCTGATTCCTGGCGTTGCAGTAGGGAAGCTACCCGCCAGGGATAGCCGAGCGATGGTTGGGCCCGACTGCCTCTGGGAGGACTTTCTGATCCTTGGCGTTGAAGTAGGGAAGCCACCCACCAGGGATAGCCGAGCGATGGTTGTGTTCGATTGCCTCTGGGAGGACTTTCTGATCTCTGGCATTGCGGTAGGGAAACTACCCGCCAGGGATAGCCGAGCGATGGTTGGGCCCGACTGCCTCTGGGGGGACTTTCTGATCCCGGCGTTGCAGTAGGGGAGCTACCCACCAGGGATGACCGAGCAAGGCAGCTGCTAAGTTGCCTCTTGGTGAGGGCTTTGGTCCGTGGCGTTGCGGCAGGGAACCTACCCGTCAAGGGTGAACGAGCAGGGCAGCTGCTGGGTCGGATCTTCAAGAGGTTTCGCCCGACCATACATTTGGGGAACAGGAATGGTTAGCATGCGCGTTGAATGCGGAGAGAGGTGAAGCGCCAGGATCGCGTCGCTTCGATTCCGCCAGAGAAGGCTTGACGATTGTCGCCTGTCAGCGACCTCTTGGGCGAAAGCGGACGACTGTTGAGCTTCGCTGGGACACAGTGGGCTATATAAGGCTGAATGAGTACTGGTCCTTCCTTCCTTCACAAACAGAAGATCGAGAATGCAAGACTTCCTGTTCACCATCCCTAACATCATCCACTTCGAAGATGTGTACCTATACGATTAGAACTGCACTGAGGACACGGTGCAGTTGGTGTGCAGGGGCATTGAGGACCATTTCGGCCGGCAGCTCCCCCGACGTTCCTCCTTGCTGCAGTTGCTGATGTACTCCATCTGGAGAGCGTCGCTGGGGCTTTACAACCACTTGTCCGAGCAGCTCTATGATGAGGCCGTGGGCAAGCTTCGGTCTCTGAGGCGCTTTGGCCTGATCTCCGCGAACCGGCTGGCTCGCTCGGAGGCGCTCGTCCGCGAGTGCTACGAGTTGAGGCTTGGGATTAACGGCGCGCGGGGAACCGAGGGGAGAGGTTGGATCTCGCGAGGCCTCGGCTGGCTGAGGTCTTTACCGAGTATCACGAGCAGTGCTCTCTGCACCCCCTTCCCCCGCTGTTGTAATAACATTTTTTCTTTTTGTATGTACGGCTGAGGAGCCCATAATACCCTTTTTTTTGAATAAATAAGAACTTTTCTACTTTCACTGCAATGTTCTGTTGATCTTTATTAAATTGATAATAGCTTTAGGGAGAGTTTACATTGCCCCAGAAGAAAAGTACAGGTTAATTGATGACCCTATCAGCGTGGCCCGAGCTTCCTGGAAGCTTGCTGGTCTCCGTGCCTGGCGCCGGGTATGGGGCACTCCGGGCGCCGGACTGGTCCTCCACGGAGGCAAGCATGATCTGGTCGATGGTCAGCTCGGTAGGAGGAGGACGCTGCTTCTGCTCGCGGTCGGCCTGTCGCTTATCCCTTAAATAGGCGGCGAGGTGCTCCGATCGGATGAGCACCTCGATATAGTCCCGGAGTTGCTTGCAATCCTCGGTGGCGTGGCCCAGCGTCCGGTGGAAGGTGCAGTAAGGGCCCCGGGTCCGTTTTGAGGCATGACGCGGGATTGGAGGGAACTTGAAGAACCCTTCGCCCTGGGCCTCCTCTAGTAACACTGTGAAGGAGACGTTAAGCGGTGTGTACTCCTGGAACTTCAGGTGATAGGGCTGCTGACGCTCCGGCCATTCCTCCCAAGCCCTTTTCTTCTGGTCGGGTCGTTCTGCCCAGAGGAGGTTCGCGTTCACCTCGGATTCTAGCTGAACCTCGCGCTCGGTCCACGTCTTGACTTCGGCCATGGTCTTAGGCTGTGCCAACGCAAAGGAGCGCAGCAACCCCTTATGCCTTAGACCAGATCTGAGCGCCGTGATGACGGTCTCGTCCCGGTGCTCAGGAACCTCGAGAAGGGCGTTGTAAAAGCGAGTGATGAAAGCCTTGAACGTCTTCTTGTCTCCACTCTTAATTGTGAAGAGGTAGTCGACAGCACGCTTCTGCCGACAGTTCCCAACGAAGTGGCCGAGGAACTGAGAAGCCAGCTCGTCGAAGGTCGAGATTGAGCAAGGCTCGAGTCCTCAGAACCAGTCCCGACCAGAACGGATGAGGGTGGTAGGGAAGGCCCTGCACTGGGCGGCATCGAAATGGTCGTGGAAGCTCATTCCCGCGGTGAAAGCATCCAAATGGTCTTTAGGGTCGGTTTTCCCGTCGAAAAGAGAGACCTTCGGGGGTTTGTTGCGCGAGGAGACGTGGGCAGCGAGCAGTTCCTCGGTGAAAGGTTTGGTGAGCGAGTCGGCGGCGTACTTGGCCCCGTCGGCCGAGAGATGCCCTTCCCGGCGCATGCCCTCGATCTTCTTTTCGAGGGCGTCGAGTCGGCCGTGGTATCCCGAGGACTCGGCGCCTCGTGATCCCTGGTCTCTGCTGTAGGAGACCTGCATCTGGGCACGGCTCCGGTTCCTCTCAATGAGGTTCCTCAGATCCCCGGACGCGGTGGCTCTCGAGCCGTCGTGGCGAGCCCTTTCTGTGCGACCCCGTCGGGGGAGTGGGTGTCGGTCATGCCTGTAGGCAGGCGAGGTGACCGACATCTCCTCAGGGGGGTAAGGGTCGCTAAGAGGTTCAAGGCGTGGTGCTCCGGCGGCGGGCCTGGGGGTGGAGCCGCGAGGCGCCCAACGGGCCTCAGGGAGTGTCGGTCCGTGAGATCCGTAGTCGGGAGTCGTAGCTCGCTGGTGGTCGGCCGCGCCGACGGGGGCAGAGCATTCCGGAGGAGGAGGGGCGGCGATCTGGGGCCCAGGCCCGACCGTTTAGGCGCGGACGAGCGCCTCCACGAGAGACTGTAGCCAATCTATTCGGCTGGCGAGGGCGTGGATAATGGTCGCCGGAAGGGGTTCATCCGCGCCTCCGGTGAGGGGGAGGCGGCGGTTGGTACCCGAATCTTCAGGATGGTCACTTGCCATGTGGACGGAGATCGGAAGGCCAACTTTGTTTTTGTGGAGTTTGCGTTTTCCACAGACGGCGCCAACTGATGGAGGTCCTTTTCAGATCTCTCTCAGATGTTGTCTTCCGTTGATCTCCTGGTAGATTCTGGAGGGGATTCCCTGTTGTGTGTGGGTCTCAATGGGTGTAGAGGAAATTCGGTGATTGGAGGAGTTGGCACCAAGTACCTGCAAAGAAGTCCCGGGGTGGTTGGATACCACCGAGGACCCTCCGATGATCAAGTTAGTACAGGATCCGAGAAGCGTAATGGCTAAGTGGAGTCAAAAAATGGCTTACTTGACCCTCTGTGGTGGGAGTTTATATAGTGGTGGAGGCACACAGCAGCAGGCGCGAGAATCTCGCCGGCAGTTACGCTCCCGACGTCACGCCCGCGTAGAGAGCGGATCGCCCTTAATGGGGATCGTGGAGGCGTGGAAAGTGGGATGTTGCGGGCGGAGAATCCACGCATGGCGAGATTCGCGGAGCGGCGGTTACGCCTGTGAGCGGTGGAGCTGGGCGGAGGACCGAGAAAGACGGCCTCGGTCGGGGGGCTCGTGGACGAACGAGAAGGCCGAGGATACTTGGTCTTGTGGCAGCTCAGGACGAGCTGAGGGGCCGAGGAGGCCAATCTGCAGGGAGCCCCGAGGAGGGCTGGCTTGTGCCGGTAGGTCGGGCACAGGGGTGGCCTGGTGGGCCTCGGTGGGCCCTTCCTTCTGAGTTCTGGGACGTGCTATCCGCCACGTGTCCTGATCTTAGGGGTCCCCAATATTGAGCATCATCAGTTCTGAATCAAGATTACCGAGAATTATGTGTGTATGATATCTTCATAATTGATAATATTTCGTAATAGTCAGCGAAAAGCTTGGATTAGGAAATGCCTTTTGTTGATTTCTAGGGTTTCAATGAATTAAGAGGTGAGATTGCAGCTAGCGCAGGACAGCCTAACCAGACACATGATCCCTTTATGACCAAGTCTATCATGAATAGACCAAGTAACCCGACACAGGACTCCATGTATTTCAAGCGCTTAAAGAAAACAAATAGACCCCATCGGTTTCAGAATTAGAGGTTTTTTTTGGGGGGGGGGGGGGCAACCTCCTTCGGGGATCGAACTTTCGATCTCTCACATTGGAGAGGAAATTGGTACCAAGTCAGCTAAGCCCGGTTGATGGAATTAGAGGTATTGATATAACTACTAGCTAGGCCGCACCATCCTAGAGCCATTTCACAACCAAATCATAACCAGACGAGGTTCACTTGGTCGAATGCCCAATAAAAGCAGCCGAACGGTTTGAAAACACGATGATGACCCATATAAGCAAAACGCCACATCATCATCTCATCCAAAGTTCAATACCCTCTTAAGTTGATAAATTAGGACCCTCTAAGCTGATCAAGTCCGCATCAGTGTATAGGATGCACCGATCAAATCTGACCTTCATCACTGGATCAAAAGCAACTAACCATGTATTCCCCTTTATAATCGTTGGATCCATGCATTTGATTCTCAAAGCCAGGTGGCCTTCTCTCCACCTTACTCTTAACTCTCACCAACCAATCCTAGCTTTTGACAAACTTCTCTACTATGTGGGAATTCATTCATTTTGAATCATGTGGTTGTTACAAGCAAAGACTCCAAACAAAAAGGTTAGGCAGCTATTTTCACGCGTGTCAACGAACTGAGAACAGTCATCCCAAGTTTCACAACAAGGTTTCCCGAAACCCGCTTTTGTTTAAATTAGAACGGAACCACGGTTTGCATTGATGCTGACCGCAGTTTCGTAAAAGTAGGGTTTTGCTAAGTTTAGGGTCATTTGGAAGCTCTATTTTGGTTGCCAAACAAGCCACGGTTTCAATTTTTGAAGTTTGGCATCGAAACCTCAGGAAACGGGGGCTTTCGAAACCATAACCCCGTTGCCGAATGGCAGTCATCAATAGGCATTGCCTTCATGAAATTAACGATCCTAATATGGAAAATGTAAAGGGAAATTTGAAGTATCAAACTTAGAATCGAAAGTGGGTGCTAGGTTTTGGCATTCAAGAGTGAGCAAAGAGAAGAACAAACCTGATGAATACTGCTGAGAGATTGCTCCCGCTCCCTTTGTAACGCCGCTTCTTTATCAGGTAGTCTTCTACGTTTGCCATGGTCATGCTCATGGATTAGAGTTTCCCTTTTTTCACTTGGGAATAATAAAAGGGTTAGTTAAAATGGGTATGAATTTATGTTCGTTTTCTTTTATTTTTGGTTTTTTTTTTCTTGGATGAATTTTCAAAAGCCCCTGGACCGGTTGGGAGATATCTAAACACCTATGTAAATTCCGAAATTATTGGGAAGGCCCACAGTTCAAAATCTTTCTGGCAAAAAACCCCTGGCTGTATATCATTTTGTCCTTATATTTTTTAGAATGCTTGGATATTTCTTCGGGGTAACCGAGCCGAGTTTGAGCGAGCTGACTCGACCGCCATCAGAGTTCGGCCCGGTTTAATTTAGGCTGGCTCGAGCTCAGCTCGAGTTCGTCTCGAGTCGACCGGTTTTGGTCCATGTTCGGTCTGTTGAACTTATCGAACTTATGTCGAGCCCTAACCGAGCTCGGTCGAGAAGGAGGAGGAGATCGAGCTTCAATCGCCAACGTCCAAGTCGAGCCCAAGTCTAGCTTCGTGTTGTTCTCTCTTCATAGATTAACAACGGCGAAGATGAATCAATAAGGAGAAGAGGCATTTGATGGGAATGGGTTTGAGAAGAATCACGAGCTTCAAGAAGAAGAAGATGAGGGAATATTTGTGTTAGGGCTGTGAACCTTTTGGGAACGGTGAGACTGCTCGACTGGGGTATGAAATGGGATTAATGTTTTATATTTAAAATCCTAATAAAATTTCATATACATTCTTGTTTTAATAAATGTTCATAAGAGTTAAAGTATAAAATCTGATAAGTAGGTGTAGGTATATCATAAATTTAACATTTTTTTAAAGTATGTGTAATGGGCCGATCTCGAACTGATATCGAACGAGTCTGTCTAAGCTCGAGTTCGTCTCGTTTAATAGACGAGCTGGGGTTTTTGGTTCAAGCTCGGCTCATTTATAAACGAACTGAACTTGAATGAGCTGCTATCGATCCGAACCCCAGACTGCTCATTCAATTACCATCCTTAGATATTAGATATTGCAGGCAACTACAGCTATTTAGATATACATGCAACCGCTTAGATAGGTTCTGATTGGGCCTAAGGGGATTTTAGCAAGAGCAAAAAGCTGAGGGGTTTTTACGCTTGAAGCAGGCCTGAGGCTTTCTGACAATTTACCTTTTTTCTATCGTAAAAATGGATTGGGTCCATCACAGCCTCGTCCTGTGGTTGTGTCACCCAGCCTCTGCAGATAGGCCCCTCGTCCAATTAACCCCGAGTCTCACCAGGTCCTCTTTTTCTCTTTATTGGGATGGGCGCCTACAGCCATCAGACTACGGACGACTACAACCCGATTAATCTCTTTTTCTATATGCCAACCGATATTTTCTTCTTCTTTTTGTCCAGATCATCATCCGCCAAATCTATAAGTGTTTGTTAGCACTACCACTGGGTTTTACTAGCATCAAGCATACCATTTAAAAAATTTCAGGATGCTAATTAACACTAAATAAGAATCGAAACTAGATGATTAGGGTTTTAACTTTGATATAACATAAACTATGCTAAGAGAAAGAGGCTACAACCTTTGTAGACCGTGCCCTTCTCTTCTCAAGCTCCGTATAGTAGTCCACGCTACTCCACTAGGCTCCACTTGAAGTTTGAACGAGCCTCCTTCGTGATCTTTGTGCCGAAGATGATCCACCCGAAACTCCGCTAATCTAAGCTATCTCTTCACTAAACTCTTTAGTGAAGAAAAAACACTACACCAAAATGCCAATCTAGTGTAGAATGGTGAAATAAGGATTCAAAGCTCACTAGGGTTCTCACAAACCCTAGGTTTCACAACTCATGTGAGTGTTAGGGCTTAGAGGTGGAGGTTGAAGAAGATGGAAAAATCTAGAGAGCGTGAAGAAGATGAGCTCAAGAGAAAATAAATCATCAAGTGAAGAATGGCTTATCTCACTGTCACTTATTGAACCATCCAATAATTTATCAAATAAAAATAAAACCATGCTTCAATAGTAAGTCAAGACCAATATAAAAATAAGCAAAGCCATGCTTCACCCATGCTCCTCATTTTCCACATCATTTTCTATTTTCCAAAAAATAGAAAATGCAACCATGCTACATTTAATACACACACACATACATATATCAAATATATATATTAATATATATTAAGTAGATAATTAGTGAGCAATAATATTAGTTAATATATAATTATATCAAATATAAATATATATCTTATTATTAAATCAACACCTGATTCAATAATCCGGTTATATCACATATAACCGACTAATATCATTTATCTGTATACCACATTATCAAATCAACACTTGATTCAATAATCCGGTTATATCACATATAACCTGACCGATAACAAATAACCGCCAGATTAGAATACGGTATTACATACTCGTATTTAATCAGGACCCTTGCACATATCAGCATATGTGCCCTACTTCATTTCGTTTGAAGTAGGAAACTTCTGTGTGGGACTCTAAAGACTCGTCAATATGCCAGCAGTAGATAATGATCACATTAGTTACCCACAAGCTGTCAGCGGTACTAGCTGGACGTAACGGCTACCCAGGTATTGAGCGAATAGAAGATCAACAAGTAAGCTTGTCCAAACTTGCATGAAACCTATAAGTAACACTTACTGTACAGTCCGGTCTCTTCGTCTGATATGTCGCATATTGAGTCTGGGGGTGGAATCGTCAGACCCCAATAACTTGATAAGTCATGCCAATTTGTGGCCTATAATGGTACGAGAAACTACTGATAACTCTTACCAGTAAATCTCATCAACAGCTCTGGCCAGGGACTTCCTGTTATAGCCAATCGAGCATAGAGCAACATCAACTCCCTATACCGGAAGAGAAGAAACCCCTTCTATCGCTCACTGCCTCCATGTGACTCGAGACTGTACCCAAAATCGATCTGTTTGCACGACTCCTTTGAGCCGTGGTAGGGAGGAAATCAAAGCACAGTGGGAACCACACAAGACTGTATGACGATCTCGGGTCTACAGACTAAGTTGTACCAGTGTCACCAGAGAACTGCTATCTGACGATAGGTATAGTACCATCTAGAAGTTCTCGGCGAGTCCTATTCGGTGTACCCATTCTCTAATGAGCACCTGTGTTCAATCTTTGATGTCAAACACCAAAGCATATGGGATCAACCATCGCCCCCTACAGGGTCAAGAAACGTATACACTAGTCTACTCTGGAATATCGATGCCCTATCTCGATATTTCCTCGACTAGGAACAATTGAAGGATGTGCTTGTGGACTACCCAGGTCCTAGTAGTATGATCCGCATCATAGTCCCTGTAGTCAAGTTAACATCCTAAAGGATTTATCAACATGTATAAAAGAGACAGTATAATAATACATGTTAAGATAAAGTGTAACCAGATAGCATACTATCATATCGAGCAAGAAAGTGCTCTATATATATGTCCAAGCATCCACTATAATATACATCAATGTACAATAATGGCTTCTATGGCATATATATTCCTAACAATCCCCCTCTTGCACTAACGCCAGTTGTTGTGGTATTTCATACCCAACATCCCAAATAGTCTCTCGAATTGCATCTGGGGGAGGGCCTTCGTGAGTGGATCCGCGGTCTTATCCTTCGTGTGAACTCTCCTGATCTCGATCTCCCGTCGATCTACTATCTTTCGGATCAGGTAATACCGCCTAAGAATATGTCTGGATCTCTGATGGGACTGGGGTTTCTTGGCCAAAGCCACAACTCCATTGTTATCACAATACATAAGTATTGGATGCTCAATGGTTGGAACTGTTGGATATATGTATGCCCTAGAGGCTATTATATGATAGTGTATGTACTGATGTGTGTGTGTGTGTATGTGTGTATTCAGAGGACATTCTTGCTCGACATGATAGTATGTTATCTGGTTTCTCTTTATCATATGTTCACTTGATCATGCTTTTACTCATTTGATACATGTTGATAAAGCCCTTAGGATATTTGCTTGACTACTGGGATTATGATGTGGATCATACTAGTGGGACACCTGTAGTTTATAAGCATATCCTTGAAATGTTCCTAGTCGTAGATATATCGAGACAGGGCATCGATATTCCAGAGTAGACTAGCGTATACCATTCTTGTTCCATATGATGGGCGATGGATGATCCCATATCCATCTGGTGTGGTGACACCAAAGATTGTATACGGGTGCTCAGTGAGACTGGGTATACTGAACGGACTCGCCGAGAACTCCTATGTAGTATTAAATCAAACGTCGGATAGTAGTTCTCAGGTGACACTGGTACAGGTTAGTCTGTAGACCCGAGATCATCATAGAGTCTTGTGTGTCCTCCTACTGTACTTTGATCTCCACCCTACTACGGCTCTACCGAGTCGTACAAACAGGTGGATTTTGGGTACAGTCCCGAGGCACATGGAGGCGATGAGCGATAGGAGGGGTTTCGTCTCTCCCGGTATTGGCGGTTAATGTTGCGCTATGCACGATTGGCTATAACAGGAAGTCCCTGGCCAGGACTGCTGAGATATTACTGATAAGTGTTATCAGTAGTTTCTCGATCTGCCAAATACCAGCATGACTTATTGAGTTATTGGGGTCGACGTTACCATCCCTAGATTCGATATGCAATATATCTGACGAAGAGACCGGACTGTACGGTAAGTGTTGCCAGTTGGATTGACGGGAGTTTTGACAAGTTCGCTTGATCTTCTTCTGATCACTCAATACCCGGGTGGCCATTACGTTTAGCTGACCGCTTGCGGCTTGTAGGTGATTGATGTGATCATCACCTATTGCCGGCATATTGACGAGTCTTAGAGTCTCACACAGGAGTTTCCTGGCTCAGGCGAAACGATGTGGTGTACATATGAGATATGTGCGGGAGCTCGATTAAATACGTGTATATGATGCCGTGTTTTAATCGGGCGTTTATTATTGATCGGGTCGTATGAGATATGACCGGTTTATTAAATCAAGTGTTGATTTAATATTGACTTTTATCTCATTTAAATAAACCTTTTCTTTATGATGGATGCATGGATGTATATGTACATGTTGATGTGTATACACACATACATACATGCATTTGTATCATGATTGATGATACAAGAAAGATGGCAATATAAGACTTGCATGGAAAGTAAATACATTTATATATTAGAATGAGAAAAAGAAAATTGATATTAAATCATGGTTGACTATTCTTTACTTGACCTAGTTTGGAACCATGGTTTCATTTCTCTTATTATTTTTACTCATTCTAAAATATCTAGATATTTATTAACCATGGTTTGAGATGAGATATATATCCTTCATATTTATCTTTTCTCATAATCTTTGATCATTATCTTCATCCAAAAGAAATGAGCTCAAGGGTTGCCTTCTTCTTCTTCCTCTCTCTAGCTCTCTCTTGAGAATTCTAAGTGAGTGAGGGTAAAAGAGAGAAAAGGTTTTTATATGAGAACACAACCATATCATCACACTACACTTGTTTAGCCCATTGGTGTAGTTTGTTTGCTTCATCATCGTTGTAATCTAGTGGAGCAAGGAGCTTTGAGCAAAGGTATTCCGGGTGGATCATCGTGGACGTGGAAAAAGTTCAAGCTAGCTCGTTCAAACCCTAGGAGATCCAAGGAGTTGCAAGGAGGTCTACAAAGGTTGTATCTCTCCCCACTTAGTGTTAGACTCTAGCTAGTATATGATACTAGAACTTGTTACTCTAATTATTCTAGTTCAATTCCTAGGTTTGTTTGTTTAACACCTCATAAAATTTTAATATAACATGTGTGATGCTTGCAAAACCTGAGGTGAGATGCTAAAGAAACTCTACAGGAACCATACCAAGTTCAGCTATGAACTTCTTCATCCAGACAGCCTCTTTGGCATCATCGTTGGCAGCGATGTATTTAGCCTCCATCGTCGAGTCTGCTACGGTATCTTGCTTGGAACTCTTCTAACATACCGCCCCTCCATTGAGGGTAAAGACAAAACCCGAGACCGACTTACTGTCATCCTTATCACTCTAGAAGCTCGAATCGGTAAAGGGCTACACCTGGAGTTCTCCGTTACCATACACCAAGAATATTTCTTTAATCTTTCTCAAGTACTTAAGAATGTTCTTCACAGCTATCCATGTTGGGTTATGCCAGCGCTGTAACAACCCTAAACTTTCTGTATGAATTTTTTTCAAAATACAGAAAGGAGCACCTGAGCCTGAGCACAAGTTATAAATTTGTTTTGCTTTTGAACAGCAAGAAAGCACTTGTAGCTCATTGGTAAAGCCCTGCACTGCTGTGACATCGCCCCTGTGTTCAAATCCATCAGCCACATATTATTTTTATTAATTTTTCTTTTAAACTTTTAGAAGCCCAAAGGTTTGCACGTGCACTACACGTAGGATGATGAGTTACAGATTAATCAAACATATACACGAGGGTATATGAATCATGAGGGAAACGTGTCACAAATCCCAAACCCATCCCACCGGTTTGGACCGGCGAGATGAGCCTAGGGGGTCGGCACCGCCGGGCTAGACCGTAGGGAATGGTCCAAAATTTTGCCCCTGGCACCGTTTGGCCTACCCCACTTCCCCCATATTGTTTGTTTACTCTGAATTTACCCAGAGAACAATAAAATGCCCCTTTAATCCTTTTAAATGCAAATTTTTAATTCTCCAATTCAATACACCAAACCCTAATTTCCCCTATAAATACCACACCATATTTCACCTCCCCTCACTCAGAATTTCATTACAAAAACTATACAAAATTCCCAAGTCCTAATTGTGTGCAAGTGGAGTTAGCAAAGGGTGAAGTTCCGGCGACGATCCAAAGAGTTTCAGGCGACGAAAAGACGCACCGGCGCTTCCATACTCTTCCTTCTTCTCCCCTCTACCTTAAAATCCAGTAAGTCCCCTCCCCCCTCTTCTTCTTCTATAAAAACTTGAAATTCTAAAACCCGACGGAAGCGGAGTTAATCTGACTTCTGATTCGGTTTTTCTTTAAAACGTTATTTTTCTTAATCAATAAAATTACATACTCTCATATATTGTTTAACAAATATAAACAAATCTATTAAAATAAGTTTCATCTCAAAATATTCTTGTATGCAATTTTTATTGTATTATTATGGTAAAATACCACATACTTCATTTACGACATAAAACTTGTATCACTTTTAGATAACCCACGAGGTAATGACCTACCTCATCACAATACACATCTCTAACATAACACGATGGAAATATGGGAACATAGTTATGGGATAAAACGACTTTACAAATAAACACCTTTAACTTATAAAACCATTTCTATAAAAAGATGTATTAAACAATTCTTTGCAATTGTACCTCTACAACCCATTTTGGGGACCCTGTTTGGGATGGTGCGGGTTATCGCACATTCTCGGGCCTAGTAGAGCAGATGCAGACCTCCGAAAGGAGCATTTGATCTCGATAGAATTTTTATACATTTTTCTTTAGAAAATGAGTTTTCTACAAGAAAATAAATAAATTATTTTCATTATATATATATATATACTATCAAAATATCTATTTTAATTATATAAATATTCTAAGTTTACTAAATCAAAGGAATCACCATTACATGAAAATACCATCCAAATATAAGACAATTCCAATATTTCAATAAAATACCATATATTATGAAATTAGGGTTCTACTCATTAGAAATTTCATATTTATAAAATATACATATATGAAAACCCTAAAGACGATAATTTAATACGTGAGGTGTATTTTAAAAATTATATGAAACTATTTTTACATAAACCCCCCCTCAAGTTATGTTAAATTACAATAAAGACCCTATTAAACATAGGTTTAAGCGGGACCAGTCTCTTGAGCTTCAGGGAGCCGGAGATATGGGTTCTTGCCTATTTAAGGTAGACAATCTAACAAACGGTGTTATCAACATGGTAATTGTCTTGGAAAAAGATACAAATCCTGCCACCCATGTGCAGCAGTTACCGATAATATCAAAACTAATTCAGGATTTTAAGTTCCTTAAAGTGTCTGACTCTCAATCTAATCAATCTGACTTGAATGTGATTCAAGTATAAACTATAATACAACATGAATCCATGAATCTGTCTATTCAATCTATATCAATCTATCTTGACTGAACCGAACCATGGATATACTCCGTCTACATGACTCTCCATTTACATCCATTTCGTTTACTAATATCATGGTTTCGGCAAGTCTTCCAATTACTAAAAGGCAATACAATACAATCAATACAAACAATACAAGCAATACAAAAGACATCGCGGGGTTTATAAAGGGGTAGACTGGTACGAAATATGTTAAAGGTGGCACGAGGTGGTCACTTAAGACGTAATTACATCCATGCTGTTGTTCCGTGGTATTATCGACGGAGCCTTGTACTACGGGTTACCAAAGTCCACGGTATAAGTTGGACTCCTCTCGTATACACTGGTATCTTCTGTACCAAGCTACAAACAATTGCGTTAACTTAATAATCAAAAATATAATACAGTTATAATCTTTCTCTGTCTACTCTACTTCTCCCTCATATTTGGGACTTACCGAGCAATTGTTCGCTGACGATATTTCTTTTCTTTCTTCTTTAGAATGTTGTCAGGAGGACCCGACGCTGAATAATACATGACCAGTCAGGAGTATTTGGAGCAAGCCCCTGAGCAGTACACTGAAGATCCAGAGTTTTAGCCACTTGTACTTATTTCATTTTCATTTCTGTTATGCCATTGTTTAGGCATTGCTTTCATTCGATGTATTTACATTTCAGTTATATTGTAAAAAGAATGTTAAATAAATAAAGTTGTTGTTCATTTACATCTTGTCTCTTGTGTACTTTATTTATATTGCTTAGATACGCTTAGCGTGTTTACTTCTGAGTAAATACGTAGCGGGCCTTGCCGCGTCCTTTTCCCCGTACACTGGGAAACGGGGCGTGACAAGCATCCTGGCCATCAAACCGTGGCCAAATGCGGAACAAAAGTTTTAAAAACTTGCGCTAGAACAACCCACGAATACAGATCTACCATTAACCCTAGACCTAGCAAGCTATATATGAGTTAGGAATGTTATACCGAATGATCTGTGTCTTTCGGTCTTTAACTACCTTCTCAAGATCCTAGTGGCTACCATGATCAAGTTTAATCTCCGGTCTCCCTCCATCGAAGGTGATCCACCCGAGAGTCTATGAATCGAGATCTGACCTCGTAGCCGAGGTAACTAGGGCATCTGGTTCGCTAAACTAGTTAGCCTAGAAGATGTAGAGTCTAATGATGGATTGATTTGTCTCTAAACACTCTAGGTTTCTCAACACATGAGACTATTAGGGTGGAGGTAGAAGAAGAAGCCATGAGAGATGAAAGTGTAAGCATGAAGCAAAGCAACTCAAGAAGGAACTAAGTGTTGTAAGTATGAGAAAAATCAAGCAACTCAAGAAAATATCTCAAGTTTCTAAAATATCTCACAATCACAACAAATATCATGCATGCCTCAATAGTGCTACCATGAGTCACACCCATGAGTCACCAAGTGAGTCATGCTTGAATAAATGCTAATTCACATTCATCCCTCCACCTCATTAAATCATTTAACTAAATGATTAAAACTAAAATGAGGTGTTAACTTCCAGAACCTATTTTGTAATAAATTACAAGAATACCCCTCATCCATATATACATACCCGTATCCGTATTCCGAAAAATACGAATACAAAGAGACGAAAATAATCCAACAATATAATACTAGAATCCGGCTTAAAACAAAGCCACCAGTATAAACTGTCTGTATCATGATACGTGCATAAGTGCACGTATATGATCGAACCCTGCCGTAAAACCATACGACCTCTACATCGTTTCTCCTGAAGCAGGAAAACCCTGTGTGTGGGACTCTAAAGACTCGTCAATACGCTGGCAGTAGGTTTAACCATAAGCACGTCAGCGGCACTAGCTGTACGTAACGGCTACTCAGGTATTGAGCGAAAGGAAAGCCGACGAGCAAACTCATCCTGACCCCTATTGAGCCTGTCCGTGACAATATCCATATAGTACGGTCTCTTCGTCTAAGAGTATCGCATATCGGGTCTAGGGGGTGGATAAATTCAGACCCCTAATAACGCAATATTTAGTGCCGGTATGAAACCCATCACAACCTGAGAAATTACTGATCCAAATCAGCAATTTTTGACTACCTTGATCAAGGATTTCTGGTGATGGCCACCCGTGCACTACGCGACATCAACCTCTAATACCGAGAGATAAGAATCCCTGACGATCCGCTCACTGCCTCCATGTGGCTCGGGACTGTACCCAACTAAAACCTGTTTGCACGACTCTTTTGAGCCGTGGTAGGGTAGTAATCAAAGGACAGTGGGAACTCACACGAGACAAATGACGATCTTAGGTCGACAGTGGGAACTCATACGAGACAAATGACGATCTTAGGTCGACAGACTAATCTGTACACATGTCACCTAGGAACTGCTATCTGACAATAGGTATAATACCAACTAGCAGGTTCCCGGCGAGTCCGTCCAGTGTACTCATAACCCAATGAGCACCTGCATACTATCTTAGGTGAACAAACTAACACTAATGGCTTGTGAGACCGGCCACCGCCCCTCGTCGGGGTCTCGATCGTTATACACTAGTCTACCCTGGAGTATCGATGCCCAGTCTCGATACTCTCACGACTAGGGACATTTAAGGATGTGCTTATAGACCACCCAGCTCCCACGTATATGATCGCCATCATAATACTGGTAGTCAAGCAAGAATCCTATGGGCTCTATCAACATGTAATAGTGATCTGTAATACCACCTAAAGCATGTACATGATGATAAAGATAAACCGGATAACATACTATCATTTTGAGTAAGACTGTTTTATCCGTATAGGTCCTCCCTCAATCATCGCAATCGCGTGCCTGCGATTCAATAATTGACTTGATGGTACTATATCCAACAATCTCCCACTTGTACTTAAGGCTAATTATTGCGGTGTCGCATACTCACAGCCCGTGTGATACTGAACACCCAACTTCTCTACTAATCAGTTTTACAAAGCCTGTTTGTGAAACTATTGCGTTCGAGAAATAGCCTCAGTGAGTGGATTCGCTCTAGTGTTTCTATCTTTATCTCTCTCTATATCTCAACTTCGCGGAGAAAGACTATCTCCCGAAATGAGCAATACCTGTCTTTGAATTTGTCTGGATATCTGATGGGACCCAATTCACAAATGAACTCCAAATCCAACAAACTTCTTAGACTGTATCATCAACTGGATTTAATCAGTATTCTGTGCCATGCCTTCCTCAGTATCCGCTTGGACTACATGCCCAATATACTGCCCCTCAAAAGAAGGAAAACTATAACTCAGACATTCTCTCTGTCATCTAGGTCACCTTGGAAGCCTGAAATGATAACCGCCTCCCGAAGAAGGCTACCGTTACCATATTCTAAGAACATCCACTTATATTCATAACTGCTTTCCAACGTTTCTCCAGGATTGTACACACACACACACACATACTTATTTCAGCCTGTGCAAAATCAATATCTGGTGTTGTACTTGATATTTCATGATTGACCCAATTGCCTAAGCAAGTGATATGCCAATCATGCAAATCTCTCTCCCCTTTAGTCCGTAAGATATCCTTTAGAGAGCGTGACTCCATCACCTGCAGGTACACCACCATACCAGGAGTCAATCATTTTAAAACACCTTTAGAATAATATCAAAGTACCCAAATTGGGACACTTCCCAAATCTAGATCTAAAACCATAGATCTAGTGACCAAAATACTGATATTTTATCCATATCCTATATGGAGAAATACCTTGTGATAACCATAGTGTAACCGATCATAGTATAGGAATTTCACTTCCTATCAAGTCATTTCATCCAAAAACCAGAACATTACTCCCTACTACCTTCTTACCAGATCCAAATCTTATTCTGATGAAGTCAAACTCAATGTCTGTCACATCAAAAATAGATGATCTATCTCCGTTATACCTGCTTTAGTCTATAAATAGACATAAACTACTTGCCCACTATGCTTCCGCTGCTCCTACTGACTACAACAACCCTGTGGCAGAGTTATAAACACGTACACTTCTAAAGACAATTTGGAACGACGCTATACTCATCCTCCTGCCCGACCTCATAGTCTAGAACAGCAGTAGTGGCAAGTTTGGGTAAACAAGAACCTCCCTGTCACCGTCTTTGAGGAGGCCGAAGTACCTCTCGGGTGTCTTAGGTTACCCACCAAATCTGCGGAGTGGCTAATGGAATGTCGAATTCAATTGAATCTTTAGGTCCTACTAAATTTTCAGTAATCGTTTGTGGTTCTGGAATCACTTCCAGTTCTATTATACTCCCACTAATATTTTCTGAAAAAGAATCCATTTTACTAAAACTGATGGCGAGTCAAGAATAATATAACTATTGATCTTCCAGATGGTAGAAAGTCAACCCTCGTCAAAGCCCAGGATAATCTACAAACTGCTATTACTGAAACGTGCCTTGAGTTTGTCCAGATTCTGGTTTTAAGTATCAGCCGGAAAACTCCATATACCTCAACATAGTCAAGATATGATCCATTCTATATCCAGTATAGAAACATAGGCACTGATTTAATTGGAACCAGATTCAAAAAGCATGCAGCTGTTTCCGGTGCATATCAACCAAATGGAAGGAGGCCAATCAACATTACTCAATAAGAAATGCATCCACATATGAGTAATCTGAAAGAGAAGCAAGTTCTCAAAACCATTACTTATGACAGAATACCTCGCACAAATATCTATATCATTAATCACCTTGAAGAATCCTGATACTTCCCGCATATGGTTCTCTACTTCATTCTTATATCTACAACTTCTCAATATCTGGACCCTGTATTTCAACGAAATACTTGTTTAAAACCATAGAAATCACAAGTAAACAGAATATAATACGAGTACCAACCCCTTTGCCCTAATGGACACTGAACAACATACAATACTTTGTATAAGTCCCCTGAGTTAAATAACTCATACCGTGTGCGTCGTAGGTTGAAAACTGTACTATGGTTAAGAAGAATTACACCGCTGTTGAATACTCCTTACTTAATCAACAACCGATATAAGTAAATGTCATAGACATAATTTCAAAAAGTTATATCCCACTTTATAAAATAAACGTACAGATATATCAATTTGAAATTGGTGCATAACAACGGATATTCAAAACCAAATATTTGCCGTCAGGCAAACCTATGTGATTTTCTCAAATATCACTAATTACAAAGAATTCTGATATGTATTGAGGATCTAATCACCTAATTGTTGGATATAGTGCCCTCAAAGTCAATTATTGGATCGCAGGCACGTGATTGCAATGATTGAGGGAGGACCTATACCGGTAGGACAGTCTTACTCAAGATGATAGTATGCTATCTGGTTTATCTTTATCATCGTGTACAGCTTTAGGTGGCCTTGCAGATTACTATTACACATTGATAGAGCCTTAGGATTCTTGCTTGACTACCAGCAGTATGATGACGATCATATACGTGAGAGTTGGGTAGTCTATAAGCACATCCATAAAGTGGTCCCTAGTCGTGGGAGTTTCGAGACTGGGCATCGATACTCCATTAGTAGACTAGTGTACACAGTCGAGACCCCAACGAGGGGCGGTGGCCGGTCTTACAAGTCATTGGTGTCAGTTGGTTCACCTAAGATGTATACAGGTGCTCATTGGGTTATGAGTACACCGGACAGGACTCGCCGGGAACATGCTAGTTGGTTTTATACCTAGCGTCAGATAGCAGTTCCCTAGTGACATGTGTACATGTTAGTTCATCGACCTGAGATCGTCATTTGTCTCGTGTGAGTTCCCACTGTGCTTTGATTACTACCCTACCATGGCTCAAAGGAGTCGTGCAAACAGGTTTTAGTTGGGTACAGTCTCGAGCCACATGGAGGCAGTGAGCGGATCGGCAGAGGTTTTTTCTCTCCCGGTATTGGGGGTGAGATTGCGCTGTGTCTAGAAGAGCCATTACACGAAGTCCTTGGCCAAGGCAGGAGATTTACTGGTAGGTATTCCAGTTGTATCTCAGGGTGTTCTGGGCTACACTCCGACATGACTTGTACCGCTTTTGGGGGTCTGACTTTTACCAACCCCCTAGGCCCGACATGAGATACTCATAGACGAACGGATCGGACTGTACGGATATTGTCACTGACAGGCTCAGTAGGGTGTCAGGATGAGTTCGCTCATCGACCTCTCTTTTGGTCAATACCTGATAGCCCGTTACGTACGGCTAGTACCACTGATGTGTTAGTGGTTAAATCCACAGCCAAAGTATTGACGAGTCTTTAGAGTCCCCCACAGACAGTTTCTCAAGTTTCGGGCGAAACGTTGTAGAGGCCGTATGGTATTATGGCAGGATTCGATCATATACGTGCAGTCGTGCACGTATCATGATCGTACGGGTCATACTAGTGGGCTTTGGTTTAAGCCGGATCCTAGTATTAGATTTGTTGGATTGCTTTCGTCTCATTGCATTCGCATTCAGTCGGAATGCGGATGCAGGTATGTATATACAGGTGAGGGGTATCCTTGTGATCCGTCATGAGTTTACTTTAGATGTTGCCGTATCTTTTTGTTGTTGTAAACATTTGGATTAATGTTTACATGTGAAAATTGTGAGTGGATTTCAGGATGAGGTGCATTTAATGTGACATGGATATGTTTAGTGACTCATGGTCTCTTTATTTGTGCTAATGTCACATTATGATTTGTTTATTGTGTTGAATTGATGGATGGAGAGAGAGAGGGCAGCCATAGGCTTGAGGTTTGCTCTTGTATTATTATTTCTTGCTCTCATATTATCATTCAACACAATAACAAAAGAAAGCCTCTTCTTCTTCTTCTTCTTCCTCTAGCTCACCATTTCCACTAATGGCATCATCTTCAACCTCCATCCATACACTCTCATGTGTTGAGAATCAATGGATGCTTGAGACAAAGTTATCACACACATTCTCTACTTCACATTGGACACGTCGGCTAGCAAACTTCGTGTCCAAGTTGCTTCGGATGAAGTGGGAGCCCGTAAAAAGACTCATTGATATGGTGCCCTTCCGACGAGGAGACCGGAGATCGGAGATGCCGTGAGGAGCTTGGGATGGTGTCCAAAGACCGAAGGACACGGATCGATCGGTATAGCCACTCCCACTTCTTTGTAATTAGCTAGTTTAGCGTTAATGGTTCGATCAGGGTGAAAGACTACGATAGCGCCGGTTTCCTAAAAAGTTTTTGTTTCCGCATTTGGCCTCGGATTGACGGCCGGGACGCTACCGTAGACTTACATGGTATCAGAGCCACGCCATTAACCTTTACTAGCTTGTTCTAACGTGTTTAAAATATCGATCGATCGAAATTTCTGAATCGTAATTTCATTTCAGTGTACTTGCTGTCGAATTTCAAAGTTGTTCAAAAAATTATTTTAGGCATCTTAAAAATACATGCAGGCATAACTAAAGCTATAGAAAAAATTTGGAGACCTAAGTCCAAAATTCCACCGCGTAACCGCCGCGAAATGTCGCATTTGGCGGCTCTTTTTAGGCTACAATGCCCCAAAATTTTTCTGAGGGTTTAGTTCATGGAAATATGATTTTTGTGATATATAGTTTTGGCCCAGATTATTTTGAGTGCTGGAATTGTACTTGGGGCCCACTTCGGGAAGTTTTGTCGATCGGAATTTTAAATACGTTAGTTTACAGTACTTACATTATATCTGCGACCGTGAATGTCATTTGATCGGTAAATCTTGTCTAATCGCTATAGCCCTTTTAGACGGATTTGCGAATGTGACATTCACGTTGATGTTCTGTGTTGTGCTGTGATGTTGCGGATTTGTCGTGGTGGATAACCTGGATGCAATGGTAGTACAGTTTGGTTATATTTATACATTTGTTATTGCGGGGCGAGCGTCCGACATGTGGAATGCCGTCACTGCCTGTTTATATATTATTCTTTTGGGGCATGACCGGGTTGAGGTCGATGCACCCGTTGTACATATTTTTATTTTCTGTACTAGGATTACCCCGCGGTGGGGTGCACGGATAGCCGGGTTCTAGAGGGTAACGGGCTCGCATCTCATGGTTTTGAGACGGAGGGGGCTTTACTCTAGAATTGACGGGCTATTCGCCGCACTCGTAGGGGGTATAGGTTGACCCAAGGAGGGGTGCTCAAGTTACCGGATTCCGTGAAGTGCTGGGTGGTTCATTCACTTTGTTGAAGGGGGCTGCCTTGCTTTAGGTTTTGGCAGGTAACTTGCCGCACCCATAGGGGTCTAGGTTTTCATTGCACAGGCTATCCACACGACCCGGGGAACGTCGGGTTTCAGTTGCGGCTCAAAGGAAACCCGGGGCTCCCAGATTATCTGTATTGTTCTGTGATGCTTATTACATTTCTGTGATGTTGCATATATCATGCTATAAGCGATTATTATATATTGATATATATACTAGTAGATGTTGTATATGTTTTACACCCGCGCTAGTCTAGTCCCCGCTCTGTCATTAGTTAAGTAACCCAACGGGTGATGACGGGATCCAGTGGCGAATGCGGATGGCATATACGTACATCAGATTTTCGTTCTTTTGTGGTGTGATTAATTGATGGGACTGCGTTGATTCAGATCAATGCAAGCTAAACAAACCTGTTTGATGTTGTTGGAACATTTTTTTTAAAAAGCTGTTATTACAAGGACGTTCTCTTTTGTTTTGCACAGTAGTATTCGGTTATGAATATCCAGCACCTCAGTGGACGAGGCAAGGGCAGAGATCCCTTCACCGGGAGTGACCCTTTGGACAGAAGTTTACGTCAGGGTAATAACTTCACTATAGTCGATTACTTCTTGCTTTGCATCGTGGTATTCAGTTGGAATATCCTGCACCTCATTTTACGGGGAAAGATCCGAGATCCCTTCACCGGGAGTGACCTCTTTAGCAAATGGTTTTCGCCACTATATTTTTATAAAAGCTATGCAGTTCTTTCAACGATATCAAGTTCATTACGTTAAAGGTTTTTCGCCAAAAACCAGCCGTAGCCCTCCGTCATTTCAGATTAGTATTGCTTAGTATTCGCGCTACGTTTGTCATTGCTATTCGCCGAGACGTAGTGTGCGGTAGCTCTGTTGTGCTTTTCTGTCGCATGGATATGTGGATTAGTTAGGACGGTCGTACGACTTTGTTGATTATTCGTCAAGGGTCGTGCGGGTGGGTTTAACGCAATCAAGATGATGACGGGTTGAACTTGACTAGGACCTTTTGATTTGTTGATTATTCGTCAAGGTCACTTGGGTCCTAGGGGTAAAAATCACATCGGGAGTTTCTAAAGAAACTAAAACTTGCCAGGCATGCGCATACCTTCTGGAGTGTGGTGACTTGAGTGGATTCCATCAAATTATCATGCGATGATAGTTGGATCCTGATTCCCACTGATGAGTTGGTTTACTCCTCGGGTGATCCCGATTAATTCTTCTTTCAGGTTTGGAGGAGAATTTGAGGTTACAGTGGGAGGTTTCCTGATTAGATAAATTGATAACCATTCTGATCTAGGTTAGACTGCACGCAGAGTGTTTCTTTCTCTTTCTCTTTGGCAGTGACCATGGCCCGACCCTAGACTATGACTCAGTGACCAAGTTAACCGAACCTTCTTAAAACACTGGCTTTTGGATTGTCTGAGTTGCATACCTCATTGCCACTCCTGCTTTTACCCTTTTTCTCTGGAACATTTCGTATCACTACGAACGTCCACTTCCATTGGATAAAAACATCGTATGGTTATATACGAACTCGAAGGAACTTGTTCCATATTCGAGGATGGTTTCCGGTTCTAGAGAAATGAATAGGACTATTCAGTTGTCTTTTCCTTTTACCTTATCTCAGGTTGCGAGTGCTCCTTGGATTAGGACGGTACACCTATTATGCTAATTGGATAGTCTTCATCCAAACCATAGGCTGGTGCCTAACGGTAGGAAATGAAGAAAACCGATTAGCCTAAGAGAGGTGTGCAGAAGGTAATAAGTAAAGACAAATAAAGGGATTAGTAAGAGGGCAAAGTAAATTGCGACTGCTATTCACGACCAAACCAAGTATTTCATCGCCACTCCTACTTCACCTTTGTATTTCTCCAGAACACTCCGTATCACTACGAAGATCCACAGTTATTTAGATACTCTATCGTATGGTTATATACGAACTCGAAGGAACTTGTTCCAGTTCGGGGATGGATTCTGGTTCAGGAGAAATAGGAATAAGGTTTATTCAGTTGTCTTTTATTTACCTTCTCTCGCATTGTGAGTGCTCTTAGAATTAGGGGAGTACACCTATTATGCTTATTGGATAGTCTTCTTCCAAACCATAGGCTGGTGCCGAACGGTAGGGAGGGAAGAAAACTATTTGGCCTAAAGGTGGTGTACAGAAGGTAATGACTAAAGACATATAAAGGGATTTGGAGAGATGGCAAAAAAATATACGGTTATAGTTGTGAATCTGATAATAGAAGAGGCATTACTAAGAATACCCGGATACCCTTCGAAACATTTACATGTTTCAGTTTCACTGTGTATTGTTAAAAGAAAACTGATTTCCCAATTAGCCCTTACTCCGGGGTATGTATTTACCAGGTATGATTCTTACATTTGTATGGTTTTACAGATGATGAGTGGGAGTAAGTTATTGGGAATTAGGTGATCATCCCATTATATCGGGATTCGTTGTAATTGGTGATATTTGAGGAAATCGCCTGGGTGTTTGCCGGACGGCAAATATTTAGTTTTGAATATCCGTTGTTATGCACCAGTTTCAAATTGATATATCTGTACGTTTATTTTTATAAAGTGAGATATAAATTTTTGAAATTATGTCCATGACATTTACCTATATCAGTTGATGGTTGGGTAAGGAGTATTCAACAGCGGTGTAATTCTTCATAACCATAGTACAGTTTTCAACCTACGATGCACATGGTTTGAGTTATTCAACTTAGCGGACTTATACAAAGTATTGTATGTTGTCCAGTGTCCATTAGGATAGAGGGGTTGGTACTCGTACTGTATTCTGTTTACCTATAATTTCTCTAGTTCTTAGACATGTGTTTCATAGAAATACAAGATCCAAGTTTTGAGAAGTTATAGGTATATGAATAAAGTAGAGAACTAGGTATTGCAAGTATCAGGATTCTTCAACGTGATCGAAGATGTAGATGCTTGTATATGGTATTCAGTTAATAGTAATGATTATGAAAACTTGTTTCTCTTTCAGGTTACTCATATCTGGATGTATTCCTAAGTTGAGTAATGCTGATTGGCCTCTCTCCATTTAGTTGACATGCACTGGAGACAGCTGCATGATTTGAATCTGGTTCCAATTAAATCAGTGCCTCTGTTTCTATATTGGATATAGAATAGTTCGTATCTTAACAATGTTAAGGTACGGGGAGTTTTCCGGCTTATGCTTAAAACCAGACTCTGGATATCTCAAGGCGCGTTTCTGTAATGGCTGTTTGTGGGTTAACCCTGGATATGACGAGGGTTGACTTTCTACCATCTGGAAGATCAATAGTGATATTGTTCTTGACTCACCACAGTTTTAATAAAAATGGATTTTTTCATAAAACAGTAGTGGGAGTATGGTAGAACTGGAAGTGATTCCAGAACCGCAAAAGATTACTGAAAATTTGATAAGAACCTAAAGATTCAATATGGTTTGACATTCCATTGGCCACTCCGCAGATATGGTGGGTAACCTCAAGCACCCGAGAGGTACTCCGGTATCCTCAAGGACGGTGACAGGGAGGTTCTTGTTTACCCAGACTTGCCATTGTTGTTGTTCCAGACTGTGAGACCCGACAGGAGGATGAGTATAGCGTCGTTCTAAACTAGCTTTAGAAGTGCACGTGTGTATGACTCTGCCAGAGGGTTGTCGTAGTCAGTGGGAGCAGCGGAAGAATAGTGGGCAGGTAGCTTATGTCTATTTATAGACTAAAGCAGATATAGCGGAGATAGATCATCTATTTTTGATGTGAAAGTCATGGGCTTTGACTTCATCAGAATAGGGGATGGATCTGTTAAGAAGGTAGTAGGGTGTGATGTCCTGGTATTTGGATGACTTACACAGAGTTGGAAGTGAAATTCCTATACTACGATCGGTTATACTTTGGTTGTCATACGGTGGTTTCTCCATATAGGATATGGATATTATATCAGATATTCTGGTTACTAGATCTACGGTTTTAGATCTAGATTTGGGTAGTTTCCCAATCTGGGTACTTAGACAGCATTCTAAAGGTGTTTTAGAATGGACGACTCCTGGCACGGTAGTATACCTGCAGGTGATGGAGTCACCCTCTCTAAAAGTGTCTTACAGACTAAAGGGGAGAGGGATGCGCATGATTGGCATATCACTTGCTTAGGCAATTGAGTCAATCACGAGATGTCAAGTACCACACCAGATGTTGTTTTTGCGGTAGATGCAATAAGTTGATATTTATCAAATCCTGGAGAAACTTTTGGCAGCAGTTTTAGAACATAAGTGGATGGTCTAGTGATATGATAACAACCGTCTCTTTTAGGAGACGGTTATCATTCCAGGCTTCCAAGGTGACCTGGATGACAGAGTGACTGTCAGAGTTATAGTTTTCCCTCTGACGAGGGGCAATGGTTTGGACAGGATGTCCAAGCGGATATTGAGGGAGGCATGGCGAAGAATACTGATTAATTTCTGTTGACGATACAGTCTAAGAAGTTTGGATTTGGAGTTCATTTATGAACTAGGTCCCATCAGATATCCAGACATATTCTAAGACAGGTATTGCTCATTTCGGGAGATGGCTTTCTCCACGACCTTGAGATAAAGAGAGACATAGAAAGAAACATCAGGGCGGATCCACTCACTGAGGCTATTCCTCGAACTCAATAGTTTTACAAACGAGCTTTGTGAAACTGATCAGTAGAGGAGTTGGGTGCTCGGTATCACACGGGCTGTGAGTATGCGACATCGCAATAATTAGCCTTGAGTGCAAGTGGGAGATTGTTGGATATAGTGCCCTCAAAGTCAATTATTAGATCGCAGGCACATGATTGCAATGATTGAGGGAGGACCTATACCGGTAGGACAGTCTTACTCAAGATGATAGTATGCTATCTGGTTTATCTTTATCATCGTGTACAGCTTTAGGTGACCTTTCAGATCACTATTACACATTGATAGAGTCCTTAGGATTCTTGCTTGACTATCAGCAGTATGATGGCGATCATATACGTGAGAGTTGGGTAGTCTATAAGAACATCCTTAAAGTGGTCCCTAGTCGTGGGAGTTTCGAGACTGGGCATCGATACTCCATTAGTAGACCAGTGTATACAGTCGAGACCCCGACGAGGGGCGGTGGCCGGTCTTACAAGCCATTGGTGTCAGTTGGTTCACCTAAGATGTATACAAGTGCTCATTGGGTTATGAGTACACCGGACAAGACTCGCCGGGAACATATTAGTTGGTTTTATACCTAGCGTCAGATAGCAGTTCCTGTTCATATCAGATTTTTGCATTTTTATACCGCCCAATTTTTATCATATTGCTTATCGGTAGGTACTCTTGAGCCGTGTTTGCTAGTCAATTGCAGGATACAGGTTCTCGGCTCTAAACGGTGAAATTCATGGAAAAGCACGACAAATTCCGGATTACTGCTAACCACAGATAAAACACGGGTCTCCGCTCTCTATCCGTATGTTGCCACACACCAGTTTAAGAAGACAAAAGGGCAAATCGATTGTCATCTTCATGCACAAAGCACAATGGCAACACAAAGTCCAAGAAATCTACGCGGAGCTCAAGAAAATCATGACAAAAGATCCACATCCAATCACCTTTTGATCTACTAAAATTCTGGAAGAAATGTGAAAAGATTATCAGAAACAATATATACCAGGCTGAAGGAAAGAGAAAACCAGAGAAAACCACACAAGGACATGACCCAACTCATCATTATGGCCGCGGATCCGCGGCCAACATAGGGTCTAGGCCGCGGATCCGCAGCCGTATGGGATCTTCAGATGAAAACTTTTCAGGGGTATTTTGGTAATCTTATCTTATGGCAGATTGTTGCCCTAGGTTTCTAGTTGCCTGCCTATAAATAGTCCAGAACTTGCCAAAGCCAAGGGCGCTTATTCTTGTATTTAAATTTTAGAATATATGTTGTTGTTCTTCTTCCTCTTCTCATCTCTTCTCCATTAAAAATTTGTAGTGAGCTTTTGTGAGTGAAGGATGAATAAAGGAGTTCTTTTTGTTAACATGCTTGTCTTGTTATTTTGTTAATTATAATTGCTTGTATTTTTCATTTGTTAATTTAGTTGTTGTTATTTGTTGTTTGTTTCTTTCTTGTTCTCTTTTTCTTTATTCTTAAACAACAATGATGTTTAAGCTTGATCCTTGCCAAAGTGAGGTCTCAATTAGCTAGTTGTAATCTTCTAATCTCTTTTTTTATATCTTCCTCCTTTGTTTTATTTTCCTTTTTCTTATAATGGGTGAGTAGTTTCCATACTTGTTAGGGTAGGATAAGGAAAGTTTGAGAGAAGGAAATCTCTCTCACTCTTTCCTTGCCCAACATCTTAATTCGGATTCCCGTTAATTGAACCACAATCCGCTCCCTACGGCACCCTATCCTACATGATAGCAGTGATTCCTTAGTGAGACCGGTTGTGGTTGAATTAACCGGAGGTTAAGGCTAAGAGCCAAGAACGGACGGACAAGCACCAAAAGGAAGAACTTAAGCGTTGGAAAGCCTAGCTTATACTCGCAAGTTTCTTCCTAGTCGTGCTAATCCCCATTGTTGCCGATTACCGTAACACTGATATTAAGAGTGGCAACGAAAGAAGTGAGCGACTCCTAACTCAAACTAACCTAATCCTAACCCTAACAAGATCTCTTTACATATCATTTTAGCACATAGTTAATCTAAAAACAAACCTGGACATTTGAACTTAACTCGTTAAAGCACATAGAAAAAGATTCCCATCTCCCTGCGGACGACCCGTACTCAACCGGCTGGCTACAAGTGAAACTGTCTTGATTGCGGTAATTAACTAAGCACGCAAAAACTCTACCAATCAAATGGCGCCGTTGTCGGGGAGACGGTAGTTTATTTCTTTGTGTAATTTCGGGTTAATTTGTGAATATAAATCTAACCGAAAAACAAAACAAAAAAAATATACATTGTAAAAAAAATCATCTTGTTATTTTTGATTAAGTTTTTGTGCAAGTGTGCAGGATAAAACGAAGTTCGAGTTCAGTGCCAAAGACGTGGGAAGTTAGACCCATATCTTTGCGGCTACACCGCGGGTGAACAAGACGGAAAAGACGGTCTACTGAAAGATTCTGGAGCAGATCCAGTAAGCAAATCAAGATTCAGGAGCTCCAGAAAAGAAGAGGACAGCCAAGGCAGCACACACCAGAATTCCAGAGGCCCAACTCCACTATCTTGCCGCAGAACCGCGGCATAAGAAGGCTTAGACCGCGGAACCGCGGCCATTTGGTGGCATCAAAACCCTAAAATCCCTGTGAGTCCTTCTGCTCTCCTCCCCACTCCTCTGAACTCCACTGAACTGTGTTTTCTGCAGCATTCTTTGCGCAAACTCTCTTCCCCCTTTCAATAAATTGTTTTTTGTGCAGGATTCTTTGCGCCGCGCTAAAAAATAAAAATTGGTTGCAGTTGATTGTTACTGCTTTGCATTTATTAATACGGACTTTAAGGGGCTTGAAACCAATCCAGATTGGGTGGGGATTTCATCACCCTTTCCAGGACCCCAGAAATCACAAAAAGCATATGCATTGACCATTGTTTAATTAAAAAATACTAGACTCAGCCCTAAGGACTTCGCGCTCAATAGGACAGAGGACTAGTTACAGGCATCGGCCGTTTATCCTATCCTGACTTTGCGGTGTCTAGGCAAGTGTGTCCAAGGTAAGTGGTTACTTAATTAGGACCACTACTTACGTAGTGGGGAGCCTCCCACTTACCTGGCACTTACCTGGCCGCAATTGGCGGAGAAGAGGCGGTTTGAGGTCCTATTTCTAGCCCTTTGGAACAGTTAGGAGCTGTCTAGCTGACCTAGGTGACCCTAGATCTAGGTGTGATTGTGCATATCTTGTTTGTGATTGCTTGAAGCCGTAAGTCCGTACATATTTCTATAAAGCTCTTTCTAAAAAGAAAAAATACACAAAACCAAAAACTTTTATAAAAACTTGCCCTTTGTCACCAAAATCCCATTTTTTTCACCCACCACCCATCGTATTTCTCCATTGACGTTTTCTTACCCTCACCTTCTCTGCTTTGACTATACTAAACTCGTTTAGTGTATGTCCACTTGGACTCGGGACACTAGAGCCCGCCTAGTCTGCGTTACGTTAGTCGCTACCGACTACGCGATCGACTCAGACGTCGAAACTCCGTACACACCTTTTTCACCCTTACCTTTGCCGGCCAACTCCGACGTTGACCGGAATTCTGTTCATACATTCTCACCTTCACCACCACCAACCTCTTCTTCCGCGATGTCAGGATTTAATCCAAACATCCCTACAACTCCCCCGGGATTGATTCGACCTCCTATGGATGCGAATAACCCACCACCACCGCCTGTCGTAGCGCCACAACGAATCGCGCTCCAGGATCGTTTCTATCCCACCCGTTCTGCACTTCCCACCTGTCTTTCCCTTCCACCGGCCAATGGGGATAATTTTGAAATTAAGCCCCATTTCATTAACATGCTTTCGAAATTTCATGGGCTTGAATCTGAAGATGCCTATATCTTCATCAACAAGTTTCAAAATGTTTGTGCCATGATGAAAACGACCCAGCTGTCGGACGATGCTATACGGCTACGGGTCATTCCGTTCACTTTGTGCGATCTTGCTGAAAAATGGCTGTATAGCACCGCTTCCCACTCCATAACCAGTTGGGACGAGTTTGTGAAAGCGTTTCTCAAGAAATTCTATCCGAATCATAAAACCGCAAGGATCCGTAACGAAATCAACCAATTCTCTCAGCTTCCTACTGAACCCTTCTGGAAGTGCTTTGACCGGTATAAAGACCTTCTTGTTCAGTGCCCTCACCATGGTATCGAGAAATGACAACTTTGCCAAACCTTATACGAGGGCCTGAACCCAGCAACCAAGCAGTTGTTGGAAACCATTTGTCAGGGCCACTTCCTATCGAAATCTGACGAGGAAGCGTGGCAATTCTTCGACGACCTTACGGAACAAACGCTTCAATGGGAGAGTACCAGACCAACTTCTTCTTCTTCTTCCTCTACTTCTACTAGTCAGTCTAGGGTAGGAATTCACCAACTTGATGTCTCTATTGCGATGAAAGCTGAAATGGCTGCAATAACGAGAAAACTTGAAGCGATAGAGAGCAAATTTTCATCTCCTGCTCCTGCCCCTGTTCTCCCCTTCGTACCATTTGTGCTTGTTGTTCCGATCCTTCTCACTTAACCGAAGAGTGTCCTTACAATCCACCATCTCAAGGACAGGATCAGGTTAATACTGCATTTCAGTAAAGACCGAGAAATGATCCATACTCTTCCACCTACAATCCCGGTTGGAGGAACCACCCCAATTTCGCCTGGAATCAGAATCAGCAGCAATTCCAAGGCAACAATTTCCTGAGGCCCACTCCTCCGCAACAACAAGCGCAACAACAAACTCAACATCAGTTTCAGCAGCCCTTCCAACCCCAACCTTTTCAAAATCAGACGAACAACTTTGCACCCAACAATTCTTTTCCGCAAAACAACTTTGTTCCGTCAAACAACGATAAGGTTTCCTCGCTAGAACGAAGTCTGGAGGCGTTCGTTAAACAATCGACACAATCCACCGCCAACATCCAGTCGTCTATTCAGTCTTTGGTGCAACACACTACTGCACACGGGCAAAGCATCAAGACCATCGAAGCCCAGATTGCACAGCTGAATGCGGCGTTAAGCGAGCGAGAAAAGGGGAAGCTTCCATCTCAACCACTCCCAAACCCCGGTCACCCACATAATGTACATGTTGCTCTTGAACAACAGAACCATAATGTGAGTGCCGTGACTACATTGAGATCGGGAAGGATGCTGCACAACAACATCGGCACAACAATTGAGGATAATGACACCCCGGCCGCTTCTTCTTCTTCTTCTTCTTCGTCTTCTGAGCCTATTCTCCATTCGTTAAAAGGCTCTTATTCTGCTCTGAACGGACCCACTTCTCACTCCACGAAAACACCAGCTCTGGGATCCGTTCCAACTCCACAATCTCCTCCACAAGCATTGGATTCAACCAATTTTAAAAACGTTCCATTTCCAAACCGGTTGAAGTCCAATAAACAAAATCCACAAATGGAGAAGATTCTGGAGTTGTTTAAGCAGGTTAACATCAACATTCCCCTTTTAGATACTGTCCAACAAGTCCCGTCCTACGCGAAAATATTAAAGGACTTGTGCATGAAAAAGAGGAAATCTCAGGTACCCAAGAAAGTTTTCTTGGCTAGTGTTGTGAGTGATGCTCTTATCCAATCTTTACCTCAAAAACGGAAGGACCCTGGCTGTCCTACGATTTCTATTACCATTGGGGATAAGAACATCAACCGCACACTATTAGATCTTGGTGCCAGTGTTAACCTGCTTCCATACTCAGTATATGAGCAATTAGGTGTAGGAGAGCTGAAACCCACACACTGCACTTTCCAAATGGCCGACCGATCAATCACCCATCCTAGGGGTAAGCTAGAGGATGTGTTAATCAAGGTTGGGGACTTCATATTCCCCGTTGACTTCATTGTATTAGACACACAGCCTGTAGCTAACCCCCGGAATCAAATTCCGGTGATACTCGGTCGCCCATTCCTTACAATCTCAAATGCTGTGATCAATTGTCGAAATGGTTCGATGAACCTATCTTTTGGAAACATGACAATTGAACTCAACATTTTTAGGTTGGGGAATCAGCCCTCCGAACCTAATGCTCATTTACTAGACGTTTGCTCAATCCAGGAGATCACCTCAGAAGAGTGTGAATTCGAGGAGTTTTCATTCGATCACGATGACCTTAACGCCACTAGTGCGTTCCTCTTCGAACCTGCTACTGTTTCTGCGCCCGACAACGACTACGAGTGTTTCACTTTCTCGAACGATCTTAGCCACTCACCACTCGAGTTTGAATCCTTCGAATTTCCAGATGAGTTACCTGAACCATCCAACTCGGTCGCTTACACTCGTTTTGAACCTTTGCTGGAATCCTTTGAGTTCGAGACCTTTTCACCAATCTTGCCTTCAATCGTTTCACCTCCAACGCTCGAACTCAAGCCTTTGCCGTCTCACCTTAAGTACGCTTACTTGGGTGAGAACGAGACCCTCCCTGTTATAATCTCGGCTTCTCTAGCTCCAGAGCAAGAGAAAGCCCTTCTTGCGGTCTTGCACAGCAATAGGCAAGCTTTTGGCTGGTCCATGGCGGACATCAAGGGGATTAGTCCCCTGATCGTTGAACATCACATTCATCTGATAGATGTTGCCAAACCAGCCAGGGATCTACAAAGGCGACTCAACCCAGTCATGAAGGAGGCTGTGAAAAAGGAAATCGTAAAGTGCCTGGATAGTGGTATCATTTACCCTATCTCTGATAGCCAGTGGGTTAGCCCCATTCACGTTGTCTCCAGGAAATCAGGCATAACGGTCATCACTAACGAGGCGAACGAGTTAATCCCTACTCGCATCCAGACTGGGTGGCGAGTATGCATCGATTACAGAAAACTCAACGCCGCAACGCGGAAGGACCACTTTCCGCTACCTTTCATTGACCAGATGCTTGAACGATTGGCCGGACACGAGTACTACTGCTTTCTTGATGGCTACTCCGGCTATAATCAGATTCCCATCGCCGAAAAAGACCAGGACAAGACCACATTCACTTGTCTTTTCGGCACGTTTGCATATCGTCGCATGCTCTTTGGGTTATGCAATGCGCCCGCTACCTTCCAGCGGTGTATGATGGGAATCTTCTCAGACATGGTGGAAAAATTCCTGGAGATCTTCATGGATGATTTCTCCATCTTCGGCGATTCCTTTAACGAATGTTTGCTGCATCTCGACGCTGTCCTTACCCGATGTAAGGACAAGAACCTCACTTTGAATTGGGAGAAGTGCCACTTCATGGTGCGCGAAGGTATTGTCTTAGGACATATTATTTCGCAAAATGGTATAGAAGTTGACAAAGCGAAGATTGAGGTCATTTCCAATCTCCCTCCTCCCAGATGCGTCCGAGACATCCGAGCCTTCCTTGGCCATGCCGGTTTCTATAGACGGTTCATCAAGGACTTTAGCAAGATTGCTAGGCCCTTGACTCTTTTGCTGGCCAAGGACACGCCATTCGACTTCAACTCGAGCTGTATGACTACGTTCGAGTCATTAAAAAGCTCACTCACTTCTGCTCCCGTTCTTTCTTCTCCTGACTGGACGCACCCATTTGAGATTATGTACAATGCATCCGACTTTGCTATTGGTGCTGTCCTTGGACAACACATCAACAAAATGCCGTACGTAATCTATTATGCTAGCCGAACCCTGAACGCCGCCCAACTGAATTATACAACAACTGAGAAGGAATTCTTGGCTGTTGTATTTGCTTTAGAAAAGTTCAGGCCCTACCTCATCGGCTCTCCAGTCATTGTCTATACTGACCATTCTGCTCTGCGCCATCTTTTTGCGAAGAAAGATGCAAAATCTCGGCTGATACGTTGGATCCTCTTGCTTCAAGAGTTTGACCTTGTCATCAATGACAAAAGAGGATGTGAGAATGTAGTCGCCGACCATCTCTCACGACTTCCTTCTTCGCCGTCGCTTCAAATTCCGATCAATGACGTTTTTCCGGATGAACAGCTCTTGACGGTATCTTGCGAACCCTGGTTCGCAGATATTGTGAACTATTTGGCCACAGGATTACTACCGACTGAATGGTCAAGTCAGGACAGACTTCGATTCTTATCCCAAGTAAAACACTTTTACTGGGACGAACCCTATTTGTTCAAGTACTGTCCCGATAAGATTATTCGTCGGTGTGTCCCTGACGATGAATTCAAGAGTGTGCTGTCATTTTGCCACGACCAAGCATGTGGCGGGCATTTTGGCCCCAGAAAGATAGCTGAGAAGATCTTGCAGTGTGGTTTCTACTGACCACAACTCTTCAAAGACACTCATGCCTACTGCAAGACTTTCTCCCGGTGCCAACACTTGGGCCGGATATCCCGGAGGAACGAGATGCCGCTCCAACCAATCTTGGTTGTGGAGATTTTCGACGTTTGAGGGATAGATTTCATGGGGCCGTTTCCCAACTCTTTTGGGAACTTGTACATCCTTCTTGCTGTTGATTACGTCTCTAAGTGGGTCGAGGCTGTGCCCAGCCGGACTAACGACAACAAGGTTGTCGTTAGGTTTCTTAAAGAAAACATTTTCTCCCGGTTTGGGCACCCCCGAGCGATCATTAGCGACAATGGAACTCATTTCTGCAATAAAACTTTCGAGGCCTTGATGCGGAAATATTCCATTAAGCATAAGCTATCTACGCCCTACCACCCCCAAACCTGTGGGCAGGCCGAAGTTTCAAATCGGCAAATCAAGCAGATACTGGAGAAGACGGTTTCTAAGAACCGTAAGAATTGGTCGTTGAAACTCACTGATGCCCTTTGGGCATTTCGAACTGCTTATAAGACCGATCTTGGCATGTCTCCCTATCGGCTTGTGTACGGAAAGGCTTGCCACCTCCCTGTGGAAATAGAGCATCGTGCATTTTGGGCGATAAAAGAGCTGAATCTGTCTCTCGAAGATGCGGGCAGCCATCGGAAGCTGCAGTTGAACGAATTGAGCAAGCTTAGGGATAAGGCTTACGATAACGCGGTTGTCGTTAAGAACCGAATGAAGGTGTTTCACGATAAACACCTTTTGCGCAAAACTTTCGTACCTGGTCAACAGGTACTGCTTTACGACACCCGGCTACACTTCCATCCAGGAAAGCTCAGATCTCGCTGGAAAGGGCCGTATTTTGTGCGGAATGTGTATCCGCATGGCGCTGTGGATTTGGAGATTCTAAAGGACGGTTCATTTTTCAAAGTAAACGGACACCGACTTAAACCGTATCTTAGTGCCGAACCAACAGAGGAGCTCCTGGTCTTACAGGAGCCGGTTTACCCTGCATAATCTTCCTCTGCCTACCACCAAACTTCGGTTATCCAGCCAAGAACAGTGGACACTGTTTCAAATAAGTTTGGGGGTATGTATATACCATTTTGTATATATTTATGGATATTCTTTTCCATTTTTACTATTCTTCTTTTCTTTAAAAACAAAAACATAAAAAAAAAATTGTGTATATCTAACCGACAATTTTGATCCTTCAATGATCTCTTCATGCAATGACAGTGAGGACACTGTCCAGTTTAAGTTTGGGGGTACGCTCGGTACGCATTTCTAACCTTTGCATTCATATGTATATTTTGCATCTGCATACCAAAATCCATAAAATCCATAAAAATCAGAAAATTTTCTAAAAACATAAAAACTTTTCTGTCAAGTTAGCTAGTGGGAGAACTCTGATTCAACATTTCGACGGTTTTGTTTGATAAGATAAGAATAACTAAATCTTATTTTTAGATTTTGAAAACCTGAAAGATAACTCTCCTTTGAAGTTAACTATAGCTGATATACATCTTTACATCATACTACACATGTCGTGAGTTTTGGAAATTAGATGACAAGTCTTTTATGTCTAAAAACTTTTAAATGGATAAATGATTTTCTGAGGATCAGATAGGTTTGTTCTGAAATAAGTAATATCAAGAATAGTTTATGAAGTGAAGCGAATATGAAGGAATGTTATTGATACCTTAATTGGAACTAATTCTGAAAAATAACTCATCTGAAACTTGATTGGAATGATTACACACCAAACCCACTAAACACGTCTTTTATCCAAAAAATAATTGAACTGCCTGTTTTATCTCCGTTCGCATTGAATCATCATGATTTTCACGCTAAATTGTCTTTTGTTTTTGGGCCTAGGTAACTTGAGTAATTAAGTCCGCTGGGGTGTCTCTACACTTAATGCCCTAAAGCCAACTGGTTTGGGTGCATTGGTCCAAAGCTCGTTAAGAAGCCTAGAAAGTCCAGGTTAAAACAAAGTTAAGCAAGTGTTCTCTCCGAGTTAAAATTCCTAACGGTTTTTTGTGTGAGAATAATCTTGACAAAAGACAAGTTTTTATAAAAAAGTATTTCTAGCGGAGATATGAAGGTTTTATTCTATGATAAAGACTATTGCACGTTCACAGAGGTGTGAAATGAAAACAAGAAAAGGGTGGAGTGAAAAATAAGACCTAGTTTCCTGTTAAGGAAGATAGAAATTCTGAAATTGAAACCTTACGGGAAAACGAAACTTGAAAAATACTTAACTCTTTATAAAACTTAGGCGATCCTTTTAAAATTGTTATCTGGGCTTTATTGTGTGACATGATGACTTTAACCGATCCTTCTGGAACTTAACGACACTATTTGCACTGCACGTAAAGACATATAAAATCTTTAGTTAAATAAGAAGCGAGGTGTGAAAAATAAGGGTTCGATAGTCTAGATTTAGGATCATAGAATTGTTATTTTCTGAAACAAAACTTTAGGGGTTTGAATCATAGTTATTTTGCAAAACTAGCTTGACCGGATTTTTTGGGTAGTATCCGCTGAAAACCCTCAGGAGACAACACTCCTCCTACTAGGGACACCTAGAGGTTTAACGGCTTGTTGCACATGCTCAGTGCAATCGCGTTCCCTGCGAAAGTGAGGTTAGGAATTTTTGTGAATAAATTGGCTTTGCTCGGGACGAGCAAATGATAAGTTTGGGGGTATTTGTTCATATCAGATTTTTGCATTTTTATACTGCCCAATTTTTATCATATTGCTTATCGGTTGGTACTCTTGAGCCGTGTTTGCTAGTCAATTGCAGGATACAGGTTCTCGGCTCTAAACGGTGAAATTCATGGAAAAGCACGACAAATTACGAATTACTGCCAACCACAGATAAAACACGGGTCTCCGCTCTCTATCCGTATGTTGCCACACACCAGTTTAAGAAGACAAAAGGGCAAATCGATTGTCATCTTCATGCACAAAGCACAATGGCAACACAAAGTCCAAGAAATCTACGCGGAGCTCAAGAAAATCATGACAAAAGATCCACATCCAATCACCTTTTGATCTACTAAAATTCTGGAAGAAATGTGAAAAGATTATCAGAAACAACATATACCAGACTGAAGGAAAGAGAAAACCAGAGAAAACCACACAAGGACATGACCCAACTCATCATTATGGCCACGGATCCACGGCCAACATAGGGTCTAGGCCGCGGATCCGCGGTCGTATGGGATCTTCAGATGAAAACTTTTTAGGGGTATTTTGGTAATCTTATCTTATGGCAGATTGTTGCCCTAGGTTTCTAGTTGCCTGCCTATAAATAGTCCAGAACTTGCCAAAGCCAAGGGCGCTTATTCTTGTATTTAGATTTTTGAATACATGTTGTTGTTCTTCTTCCTCTTCTCATCTCTTCTCCATTAAAAACTTGTAGTGAGCTTTTGTGAGTGAAGGATCAATAAAGGAGTTCTTTTTGTTACCGTGCTTGTTTTGTTATTTTGTTAATTATAATTGCTTGTATTTTTCATTTGTTAATTTAGTTGTTGTTATTTGTTGTTTGTTTCTTTCTTGTTCTCTTTTTCTTTATCCTTAAACAACAATGATGCTTAAGCTTGATCTTTGCCAAAGTGAGGTCTCAATTAGCTAGTTGTAATCTTCTAATCTCTTTCTTTCTATCTTCCTCCTTTGTTTTATTTTCATTTTTCTTATAATGGGTGAGTAGTTTCCATACTTGTTAGGGTAGGATAAGAAAAGTTTGAGAGAAGGAAATCTCTCTCACTCTTTCCTTGCCCAACATCTTAATTCGGACTCCCGTTAATTGAACCACAATCCGCTCCCTACGGCACCCTATCCTACATGATAGCGGTGATTCCTTAGTGAGACCGGTTGTGGTTGAATTAACTGGAGGTCAAGGCTAAGAGCCAAGAACGGACGGACAAGCACCAAAAGGAAGAACTTAAGCGTTGGAAAGCCTAGCTTATACTCGCAAGTTCCTTCCTAGTCATGCTAATCCCCGTTATTGCCGATTACCATAACACCGATATTAAGAGTGGCAACGAAAGAAGTGAGCGACTACTAACTCAAACTAACCTAATCCTAACCCTAACAAGCTCTCTTTACATATCATTTTAGCACATAGTTAATCTAAAAACAAATCTGGACATTTGGACTTAACTCGTTAAAGCACATAGAAAAAGATTCCCATCTCCCTGCGGACGACCCGTACTCAACCGACTAGCTACAAGCTAATCCGTCTTGATTGCGGTAATTAACTAAGCACGCAAAAACTCTACCAATCAGTTCTCTAGTGACATGTGTACAGGTTAGTTCAGCGACCTGAGATCGTCATTTGTCTCGTGTGAGTTCCCACTGTGCTTTGATTACTACCCTACCACGGCTCAAACGAGTCGTGCAAATAGGTTTTAGTTGGGTACAGTCCCGAGCCACATGGAGGCAGTGAGCGGATCGGCAGGGGTTTCGTCTCTCCCGGTATTGGGGGTGAGATCGCGCTGTGTCTAGGAGAGCCATTACATGAAGTCCTTGGCCAAGGCAATAGATTTACTGGTAGGTATTCCAGTAGTATCTCGGGGTGTTCTGGGCTACACTCCGACACGACTTGTACCGTTTTGGGGGGTCTGACTTTTACCAACCCCCTAGGCCCGACATGCGATGCTCATAGACGAACGGACCGGACTGTACGGATATTGTCACTGATAGGCTCAGTAGGGTGTCAGGATGAGTTCGCTCATCGACCTCCCTTTTGGTCAATACCTAGTAGCCCGTTACGTACGGCTAGTACCACTGACGTGCTAGTGGTTAAATCCACAGCCAAAGTATTGACGGGTCTTTAGATTCCCCCACAGACAGTTTCTCAAGTTTCGGACGAAATGTTGTAGAGGCCGTATGGTATTATGGCAGAGTTCGATCATATACGTGCAGTCGTGCATGGATCATGATCGGACGGATCATACTAGTGGGCTTTGGTTTAAGTCGGATCCTAGTATTAGATTTGTTGGATTGCTTTCGTCTCATCGCATTCGCATTCAGTCAGAATGCGGATGCAGGTATGTATATACAGGTGAGGGGTATCCTTGTGATCCGTCACGAGTTTACTTTACCGTATCTTTTTGTTGTTGTAAACATTTGGATTAATGTTTACATGTGAAAATTGTGAGCGGATTTCATGATGAGGTGCATTTAATGTGACATGGACATGTTTAGTGACTCATGGTCTCTTTATTTATGCTAATGTCATATTAGGATTTGTTTATTGTGTTGAATTAATGGATGGAGAGAGAGAGGGCAGCCATAGGCTTGGGGTTTACTCTTATATTATTATTTCTTGCTCTCATTTTATCATTCAACACAATAACAAAAGAAAGTCTCTTCTTCTTCTTCTTCCTCTAGCTCACCATTTCCACTAATGACATCATCTTCAACCTCCATCCATACACTCTCATGTGTTGAGAATCAATGAATGCTTGAGACAAAGTTATCACACACATTCTCTTCTTCACCTTGGACACGTCGGCTAGCAAACTTCGTGTCCGAGTTGCTTCGGATGAAGCGGGAGCTCGTAAAAGGACTCATTGATGTGGTGCCCTTCCGACGAGGAGACCAAAGATCGGAGATGCCGTGAGGAGCTTGGGATGGTGGCCAAAGACCGAAAGGTACGGGTCGATCGGTATAGCCACTCTCACTTATTTATAGTTAGCTAGTTTAGCGTTAATGGTTCGATCCGGGTGAAAAACTGCGATAGCGCCGGTTTCCTAAAAAGTTTTTGTTTCCGCATTTGGCCTCGGATTGACGGCCGGGGCGCTACCATAGACTTACACCAATTCCCAATATTTTGCTCCCACTCACCATCTGTAACGCCATACAGATGTGAGAATCAAATTTGGTAAATACATACCCTGGAGTTAGAATCTAATTGGGAAAACAGTTTTCAATCAACACTGCACAGTGAAACTGAAACATGAAAATGTTTCGAAAGGGTATCCGGGTATTCCTAGTAATACCTCTTCCACTATCCAGATTCATGACTGTAACCGTATATTTCCTTGCGCTCACTCCAATCCTTTTATATGTCTTTACTTATTACCTTCTGTACACCGCACTTAGGCTAAATGGTTTTCTTCCTTCCCTACCTTTCTGTATCAGCCTAAAGTTTGGAAGAAGACTATTCAATAAGCGTAATAGGTGTACTCTCCTAATCCTAGGAGCCCTCGCAACCTAAGAGAAGGTAAAGACAAAATACAACCCGAATAATCATATTCGATTTCTCCTGAACCGGAAACCATCCTCGAACTGAAATAAGTTTCATCGAGTTTGTATGTAACTATACGATGGCGTATCCAATAAATGTGGATTTTCGTAGTGATACAGAATGTTCCGGAGAAATGCAAAGGTGAAGTAGGAGCGGCGATAATATACGCGGCTTTGTCGTGAATGATAGACGTCGCAATTTCCTTTTGCCCTCTTTCAAATCCCTTTATATGTCTTTACTTATTATCTTGTGTACACCACACTTAGGCTAATTGGTTTTCTTCCTTCCCTAACTTTCGGCACCTGTCTATGGCTTGGAAGAAGATTATCCAATAAGCGTAATAGGTGTACTCTCTTAAATACCAGGAGACCTCGCAAGCAGAGAGAAGGTAAAGGGAAAAGACAACTGAATAATTCTATTCTATTTCTCCAGAACCGGAAACCATCCTCGAACTAAAACAAGTTTCTTCGAGTTCGTATCTAATTATACGATGGCATATCCAATAAATATGGATCTTCGTAGTAATACGGAGTGTTATGGAGAAATGCAAAGGGTAAAAGTAGGAGCGACAAAGATGTATGCGACTATGACAATCCAAAAGCCAAAGTGTTTTAAGAAGGTTCAATTAACTTGGTTCATGAGTTTTAGTTTAGAGTCGGGTCATGGTCAATGCCAAAGAGAGAGAGAAAAAAAACACTCAGCGTGCACTCTAACCTAGATCAGATTGGTTAATCACTTTATCTAATCAGTATGGCTTCCACTGTTTCCTCGAATTCTCCTTCAAACCCTAAAAGGAGAATTAGTCGGGATCATCTAAAATCACCCAAGAAGTAACACCTACTCATCAGTGGAAATCGGGATCCAACTATCATCGCATGATAGCTTAATGGAATCCACTCAAGTCACCACACTCCAGAAGGTATGTGCATGCATGATAAGTTTCCTGTATGTTTGAAACCCCCGATGTAGTTTTTACCCCTAACGGTTTATGACCTTGACTAGGTCAACAAACCATAAACTGCTAGTCAAGTTCAATCCGTTATTTTCTTGATTGCATTAAACCCATTCCCATGTGCCCTTGACTAGATCAACAAGGCCGCACGACTGTTCTAATCAATCGCATTTACAATGCACAAAAAGTACCACTTAACTACCGTACACTACGCTTTGACTATGTCAACAAACACAGCATGGATACTAAATAATACTAATGTGAAATGACGGAGGGCTACGGCTGGTTTTTGGCGAAAAACATTTAACGTAATGAACTTGATATCGTTGAAGGAACCGAGTGGTTTTACAAATATATAGTGTCGCAAATTTTTGCAAAAGAGGTCACTCCATGTGAAATGATCTCTGCTCTTTTCTCATCTAATGAGGTACAAGATATTCCTAATCAAATACCGCTATGCGATTGATGATGTTTTAGAGAAGTGTTTGTAGTAACCGCAATCAATAACGGTGTCGCGTGTAGCTAGACCGAGATAAGTACGGGTCGTTCTCAGGGAAACGTTGAATCTTTCAATTTTACTTTAGACGTGTTGAAAAAGAGGAAGAATAGATGAGTAAAGAATAATGGAGAATAGTTTCTAGATCTGTTGGATATAGTGCCCTCAGAGTCAATTATTGGATCACAGGCACGTGATTGCAATGATTGAGGGAGGACCTATGCCGGTAGGACAATCTTACTCAGGATGATTGTATACTATCTGGTTTGTCTTTATCATCGTGTACATGTTTTAGGTGACATTGTGGTTCACTATTACACGTTGATAGAGAATAGTATGCTACCATGGTTTGTCTTTATCATCGTGTACTGCTTTAGATGACCTTACAGGTCGCTATTACACGTTGATAGATCCCTTAGGATTCTTGCTTGACTACCAGCAGTATGATGGTGATCATATACGTGAGAGTTTGGTAGTCTATAAGCACATCCTTAAAGTGGTCCCTAGTCATGGGAGTTTCAAGACTGAGCATCGATACTCCATTAGTAGACTAGTGTATACAGTCGAGACCCCGACGAGGGGCGGTGGCTGGTCTCACAAGCCATTGGTGTCAGTTGGATCACCTAAGATGTATACAGGTGCTCGTTGGGTTATGAGTACACCGGACAGGACTCACCGGGAACATGCTAGTTGGTATTATACCTAGCGTCAGATTGCAGTTCCCTGGTGACATGTGTACAGGTTAGTTCATCGACCTAAGATCGTCATTTGTCTCGTGTGAGTTCCCACTGTACTTTGATTACTACCCTACCACGGCTCAAAGGAGCCGTGCAAACAGGTTTTAGTTGGGTACAGTCCCGAGCCACATGGAGGCAGTGAGCGGATCGGCAGGGGTTCGTCTCTCCCGGTATTGGGGGTGAGATCGCGTTGTGTCTAGGAGAGCCATTACACGAAGTCCTTGGCCAAGGCAGGAGATTTACTGGTAGGTATTCCAGTAGTATCTCATGGTGTTCTGTACTACACTCCGACACGACTTATACCGCTTTTGGGGGTCTGACTTTTACCAATCCCCTAGGCCCGACATGCGATGCTCATAGACGAACGGACCGGACTGTACGGATATTGTCACTGACAGGCTCAGTAGGGTTTCAGGATGAGTTCGCTCATCGACCTCCCTTTTGGTCAATACCTGGTAGCCCGTTACGTACGGCTAATACCTCTGACGTGCTAGTGGTTAAATCCACAGCCAAAGTATTGACGAGTCTTTAGAGTCCCCCACAGACAGTTTCTCAAGTTTCGGGCGAATCGTTGTAGAGGCCGTATGATATATGGCAGGATTCGATCATATACGTGCGGTATTGCACGGATCATGATCGGACGGATCATACTAGTGGGCTTTGGTTTAAGCCGGATCCTAGTATTAGATTTGTTGGATTACTTTAGTCTCATCGCATTCGCTTTCAGTCGGAATGCGGATGCAGGTATGTACATACAGGTGAGGGGTATCCTTGTGATCTGTCAAGAGTTTACTTTAGATGTTTCCGTATCTTTTTATTGTTGCAAATATTTGGATTAATATTTGTTAATGGAAATTGTGAGCTAGAATTCATTATTTGGAGCATTTATTGTGACACATGCACAAGTGGTGACTCATGGTCTCTTTTCTTGTGCATGTGTCACATAATGTGATAGTTTGGTGTTGATATGATGAGAGGAGAGAGAGAGGGGCTGCCTAGAGTGAGCTTGGTCTCATATTATTCTTTTCACCCTCTCACTCACATTCCATCACAAGAAAAGAAAAGAAAAGAAAAGAGAAAGCCTTCTCTTCTTCTTCTTCTTCCTCTAGCTCATAGCTTCCATTAATGGCAACACCTTCAACCTCCATCCAAGCCATGGATGCAAGAGACAAAGTGATCATAAATATTCTCTACAACATCTTGGACACGTCGGCTAGCACACTTCGTGCCCGAGTTGCTTCGGATGAAGCGGGAGCCTGTAAAAAGACTTCTCGACGTGGTGCCCTTTCCGACGAGGAGATCGAGACCGGAGATGCCGCGGGGAGCTTGGGATGGTGGCCGAAGACCGAAGGACACGGATCGCTCGGTATAGCTCTCTACCCCCTCTCTAGTTTGCTAGTACTAGGTTAATGGTCCGATCCGGGGAAAAAGTATACGATAGCGCCGGTTTAAAGTTAAAGAAAAGTTTTTGTTTCCGCATTTTGGCCTCGGACAGACGGCCGGGGCGCTACTGTAGACTTACATGATATCAGAGCCACGCCATTAACCTTTACTAGCTTGCACTAGCGTGTTTAGAACTTCGATCGGACGAAATTTCCAAAAACCGCGTTTCCAATTGTTCTGTTTCTGTCGATTTTATTTTGTGCTTTAAAAATTTTTTTGGGCATGTCGGAAAATCAGGCAGGGTTTTCTAAGAGAACTGAGAAAATTTGGTGGGCTGATTTCACTGTACCGCGGAGGATCCGCGGCCGTACCTACGTTTTGGCCGCGGATCCACGGCCGTACTGTAGCCACAGTGCACCAAATTTCTTCAGTAGGTCTCTGACTTGGAAAAGGGGTTTCTGGTAATTTTATTTTGGGCCCAGATTTATTTGAGTACTGGGTATTATGCTTGGGGCCCACTTCGGGAAATTTAGTCGATCGAAAATTTTAAACATGTTAGTTCACAGTATTTACATTATATCTGCGACCGTGAATGTCATTTGATCGGTAAATCCTGTCTAATTGCTATAGCCCTTTTAGACGGATTTGCGAACGTGACATTCACGTTGATGTTCTGTATTGTGCTGTGATGTTGCGGATTTGTCGTGGTGGATAGCCTGGATGCAATGGTTGTACAGTTTGGTTGTATATGTACATTTGATATTGCCGGGCGAGCGTCCGACATGTGGACTGCTATCATTGCCTGTTTGTATATTATTCTTTTGGGGAACGATCGGGCTGAGGTCGATGTACCCGTTGTACATATTTTTACTTTCTGTACTAGGATTACCCAGCGGTGGGGTGCACGGATAGCCGGGTTCTAGAGGGCAACGGGCCCGCATCTCATGGCTTTGAGACGGAGGGGGCTTCACTCTAGAATTGGCAGGCTATTCGCCGCACTCGTAGGGGGATACAGGTTGACCCAAGGAGGAGTGCTCAAGTTACCGGATTCCGTGAAGTGCTGGGTGGTCCATTCACGTTGTTGAAGGGGGATGCCTCGCTTCAGGTTTTGGCGGGTAACTTTCCGCGCCCGTAGGGGTCTAGGATTTCATTGCACAGGCTATCCACACGACCAGGGGAACGTCGGGTTTCAGTAGCGGCTCTATGAAACCCGGGGATTCCAGATATCTGTATTGTTCTGTGATGCTTATTACATTTCTGTGATGTTGCATTTTATCACGCCATGAGCGATTATTATATATTGATATATATACTAGTAGATGTTGTATATGTTTTACACCCGCGCTAGTCCATTCCCCGCTCTGTCGTTAGTTAAGTAACCTAACGGGTGATGACGGGACCCAGTGGCGAATGCGGATGGCATATACGTACATCGTATTTTCGTTCTTTTGCGGTGTGATCAATTGATGGGACTGCATTGATTCGCATCAATGCAAGCTAAACAAACCTATTCTGATGTTGTTGGAACATTTTTCAAAAAAAGCTGTTATTGCAAGGACGTTCTCTTTTGTTTTGCACAGTGGTATTCGGTTATGAATATCCAGCACCTCAGTCGACGAGGCAAGGGCCGAGATCCCTTCATCGGGAGTGACCCCTTGGACAGAAGTTTGTGTCAGGGTAATAACTTCACTATAGTCGATTACTTTTTGCTTTGCAACGTGGTATTCAGTTGGAATATCCTGCACCTCATTCTACGGGGAAAGAGCCGAGATCTCTTCACCGGGAGTGACCTCTTTAGCAAAGGTTTTCACTACTATATTTTTATAAAAAGCTATCCGGTTCCTTCAACGATATCAAGTTCATTACGTTAAAGGTTTTTCGCCAAAAACCATTCATAGCCCTCCGTCATTTCAGACGGGTAGCACTTAGTATTCATGCTATGTTTGTTGACCTTCGTCAAGGCATAGTGAATGGTGGCTGCTTGTTACCTTTCTGCTGCATAGATAGATGCGTTGGTTTGGGACAGTCGTATAGCCTTGTTGACCTTCGTCAAGGGCTTGTACGGGTGGGTTCAAATTAACCTGGACAATGACGGGTAGAACTTGACATGTGACTTATGATTTGTTGACCTTCGTCAAGGTCATAAGAGCATGGGGTAAAAATCACATCGGGAGTTTCTAAAGAAACTGAAACTTGCCAGATATGCGCATACCTTCTGGAGTATGATAACGTGAGTAGATTCCATCACGTTATCATGCGATGATAGTTGGATCCCGATTCCCACTGATGAGTTGGTTTACTTCTCGGGTGATCCCGACTAATTCTTCTTTCAGGTTTGGAGGAGAATTTGAGGTTACAGTGGGAGGTTTCCTGATTAGATAAAGTGATAACCATTCTGATCTAGGTTAGAGTGCACGCTGAGTGTTTCTTTTCTCTCTCTGTTTGGCAGCAACCATGGCCCGACCCTACACTATGACTCAGTGACCAAGTTGACCGAACCTTCTTAAAACACTGGCTTTTGGATTGTCAGAGTTGCATACCTCATTGCCACTCCTACTCTTACCCTTTTCTCCAGAACACCCCGTATTACTACGAACATCCACTTCCATTGGATAAAACCATCGTATGGTTATATACGAAATCGAAGGAACTTGTTTCAGATTCGAGGATGGTTTCTGGTTCTGGAGAAAACGAATAGGGCTATTCAGTTGTCTTTTCCTTTTACCTTCTCTCAGGTTGCGAGTGCTCCTTGGATTAGGATGGTACACCTATTACGCCAATTGGATAGTCTTCTTCCAAACCATAGGCTGGTGCCAAACGGTAGGGAATGAAGAAAACCAATTAACCTAACGATGGTGTACAGAAGGTAATAAGTTAGGACAAATAAAGGGATTAGTAAGAGGGCAAAGTAAATTGTGACTGTTATTCACGACCAAACCAAGTTTTTCTTCGCCAATCCTATATCACCTTTGTATTTCTCCAGAACACTCCGTATCACTACGAAGATCCACAGGTTTTTGGATACTCCATCGTATGGTTATATACGAACTCGAAAGAACTTGTTCCAGTTCGGGGATGTATTCTGGTTCAGGAGAAATAGAAATAAAGGTTTTATTCAGTTGTCTTTTATCTACACCTTCTCTCAGGTCATGAGTACTCCTAGGATTAGGAGAGTACACCCATTATGTTTATTGGATAGTCTTCTTCCAAACCATAGGCTGGTGCCGAACGGTAGGGAAGGAAGAAAACCATTTAGCCTAAAGAGGTGTACAGAAGGTAATGACTAAAGACATATAAAGGGATTTGGAGAGATGGCAAAGAAATATACGGTTACAGTTGTGAATCTAATAATGGAAGAGGCATTACTAGGAATACCCGGATACCCCTTCGAAACATATTCATGTTTCAGTTTTACTGTGTACAGTTAAAAGAAAACTGATTTCCCAATTAGCCCTTGCTCCAGGGTATGTATTTACTAGGTTTGGTTCTCACATCTGTATGGTTTTACAGATGATGAGTGGGAGTAAGTTATTGGGAATTGGATGATCATCCTCATTATATCGGGATTCGTTGTAATTGGTGATATTTGAGTAAATCGCCTAGGTTGTTTGCCGGACGGCAAATATTTGGTTTTGAATATCCGTTGTTATGCACCAATTTCAAATTGATATATCTGTACGTTTATTTTTATAGAGTGAGATATAACTTTTTGAAATTATGTCTATGGCATTTACCTATATCAGTGGATGGTTAGGTAAGGAGCATAAAACAGCGGTGTAATTCTTCTTAATCATAAGTACAGTTTTCAACCTACGACACACAGAGATTGAGTTATTAGACTCAGGGGACTTATACACAGTATTGTATGTTGTCCAGTGTCCATGAGGACAGAGGGGTTGGTCCTCGTACTATATTCGGTTTACTTATGACTTCTCTAGTTTTTTGACAGGTGTTTCGTAGAAATACAAGGTCCAAGTTTTGAGAAGTTATAGGTATGTGAATAAAGTAGAGAACCAGGTATTGCAAATATCAGGATTCTTCAAGGTGATAAAAAATGTAGATACTTGTGTATGGTATTCAGTTGATAGTAATGATTAAGAGAACTTGCTTCTCTTTCAGGTTACTCATAATTGGAAGCACTTCTAAGTTGAGTAATGATGATCGGCCTCTCTCTATTTAGTTGACATGCACTGGAGACAGTTGTATGATTTGAATCTGGTTCCAATTAAATCAGTGCCTCTGTTTCTATATTGGATATAGAACGGTTCATATCTTAACGATGTTAAGGTACGGGGAGTTGTCCGGCTTATGCTTAAAACCAGACTCTGGATAACTCAAGGCACGTTTCTGTAATGGCAGTTTGTGGGTTGACCCGGGCTATGACGAGGGTTGATTTTCTACCATCTGGAAGATCAATAGTGATATTGTTCTTGACTCGCCACAGTTTTAATAAAAATGGATTTTTTCAGAAAACAGTAGTGGGAGTATGGTAGAACTGGAAGTGATTCCAGAACCGCAAACGATTACTGAAAATTTAATAGGACCTAAAGATTCAATCTGGATTGACATTCCATTGGCCACTTCGCAGATATGGTGGGTAACCTCAGGCACCCGAGAGGTACTCCGGTAGCCTCAAGGACGGTGGCAGGGAAGTTCTTATTTACCCAGACTTGCCATTGCTGTTGTTCCAGACTGTGAAACCCGGTAGGAGGATGAGTATAGCATCGTTCTAAACTAACTTTAGAAGTATACGTCTATATGACTCTGCCAGAGGTTTGTCGTAATCAGTGGGAGCAGCGGAAGCATAGTGGACAAGTAGCTTGTGTCTATTTAGAGACTAAAGCAGATATGGCGGAGATAGATCATCTATTTCTGATATGACAGTCATAGATTTGACTTCATCATAATAGGAGATGGATCTGTTAAGAAGGTAGTAGGGTGTGATGTCCTGGTATTTGGATGACATACACAGAGTAGGAAGTGAAATTCCTATACTACGATCGGTTATACTTTGGTTGTCACACAGTGGTTTCTCCGTATAGGGCTTGGATATTATATCAGACATTCTGGTTACTAGATCTATGGTTTTAGATCTAGATTTGGGTAGTTTCCCAATCTGGGTACTTAGACAGCATTCTTAAGGTATTTAGAATGGACGGCTCCTGGCACGGTAGTGTACCTGAAGGTGATGGAGTCACCCTCTCTAAAGGTGTCTTACAGACTAAAGGGGAGAGGGACGTGCATGATTGGCAGATCACTTGCTTAGGCAATTGAGTCAATCATGAGATGTCAAGTACCACACCAGATGTTGTCTTTGCACAAGATACAGTAAGTTGATATTAATCCTATCCTGGAGAAACATTCGGAAGCAGTTTTAGAACATAAGTGGATGTTCTAGGGATTTGATAACGGCAGCCTTCTTCGGGAGACGGTTATCATTCCACGCTTCCAAGGTGACCTGAATGACAGAGTGGCTGTTAGAGTTATAGTTTTCCCTCTAACGAGGGGCAGTATTTTGGACAGGTGGTCCAAGCGAATACTGAGAGAGGCATGGCGCAGGATACTGATTGGTTTCAGTTGACGATACAGTCTAAGAAGTTTGGATTTGGAGTTCATTTATGAACTAGGTCCCATCAGATATCCAGACATATTCTAAGACAGGTATTGCTCATTTCGGAAGATGGTTTTCTCCGCGAACTTGAGATAAAGAGAGACATAGAATGAAAGATCAAGGCGGATCCACTAGCTGAGGCTATTCCTCGAACACAATAGTTTCGCAAACGAGCTTTGTGAGACTGACTAGTAGAGGAGTTGGGTGTTCGGTATCACACGGGCTATGAGTATGCGACATCGCAATAATTAGCCTTGAGTGCAAGTGGGAGATTGTTGGATATAGTGCCTTCAGAGTCAATTATTGGATCACAGGCACGTGATTGCAATGATTGAGGGAGGACCTATGCCGGTAGGACAATCTTACTCAGGATGATTGTATACTATCTGGTTTGTCTTTATCATCGTGTACATGTTTTAGGTGACATTGTGGTTCACTATTACACGTTGATAGAGAATAGTATGCTACCATGGTTTGTCTTTATCATCGTGTACTGTTTTAGGTGACCTTACAGGTCGCTATTACACGTTGATAGAGCCCTTAGGATTCTTGCTTGACTACCAGCAGTATGATGGCGATCATATATGTGAGAGTTTGGTAGTCTATAAGCACATCCTTAAAGTGGTCCCTAGTCGTGGGAGTTTCGAGACTGGGCATCGATACTCCATTAGTAGACTAGTGTATACAGTCGAGACCCCGACGAGGGGCGGTGGCTGGTCTCACAAGCCATTGGTGTCAGTTGGATCACCTAAGATGTATACAGGTGCTCGTTGGGTTATGAGTACACCGGATAGGACTCGCCGGGAACATGCTAGTTGGTATCATACCTAGCGTTAGATAGCAGTTCCCTGGTGACATGTGTACAGGTTAGTTCATCGACCTGAGATCATCATTTGTCTCGTGTGAGTTCCCACTGTATTTTGATTTACTCTACCACGGCTCAAAGGAGTCGTGCAAACAGGTTTTAGTTGGGTACAGTCCCGAGCCACATGGAGGCAGTGAGCGGATCGGCAGGGGTTCGTCTCTCCCGGTATTGAGGGTGAGATCGCGTTGTGTCTAGGAGAGCCATTACACGAAGTTCTTAGCCAAGGCAGGAGATTTACTGGTAGGTATTCCAGTAGTATCTCTGGGTGTTCTGGGCTACACTCCGACACGACTTGTACCGCTTTTGGGGGTCTGACTTTTACCAACTCCCTAGGCCCGACATACGATGCTCATAGACGAACGGACCGGACTGTACGGATATTGTCACTGACAGGCTCAGTAGGGTGTCAAGATGGGTTCGCTCATCGACCTCCCTTTTGGTCAATACCTGGTAGCCCGTTACGTACGGCTAATACCTCTGACGTGCTAGTGGTTAAATCCACAGCCAAAGTATTGACGAGTTTTTAGAGTCCCCCACAGACAGTTTCTCAAGTTTCGGGCGAATCGTTGTAGAGGCTGTATGATATATGGCAGGGTTCGATCATATACGTGCGGTATTGCACGGATCATGATCGGACGGATCATACTAGTGGGCTTTGGTTTAAGCCGGATCCTAGTATTAGATTTGTTGGATTACTTTAGTCTCATCGCATTCGCATTCAGTCGGAATGCGGATGCAGGTATGTATATACAGGTGAGGGGTATCCTTGTGATCCGTCACGAGTTTACTTTAGATGTTGCCGTAACTTTTTATTGTTGCAAACATTTGGATTAATGTTTGTTAATGAAAATTGTGAGCTAGAATTCATCATTTGGAGCATTTATTGTGACACATGCACAAGTGGTGACTCATGGTCTCTTTTCTTGTGCATGTGTCACATAATGTGATAGTTTGGTGTTGATATGATGAGAGGAGAGAGAGAGGGGCTGCCTTGAGTGAGCTTGGTCTCATATTATTCTTTTCACCCTCTCACTCTCATTCCATCACAAGAAAAGAAAAGAAAAGAAAAGAGAAAGCCTTCTCTTCTTCTTCTTCTTCCTCTAGCTCATGGCTTCCATTAATGGCAACACCTTCAACCTCCATCCAAATCATGGATGCAAGAGACAAAGTGATCACAAACATTCTCTACAACATCTTGGATACGTCGGCTAGCACACTTCATGCCCGAGGTTCTTCGGATGAACCGGGAGCCCGTAAAAAGACTTCTCGATGTGGTGCCCTTTCCGACGAGGAGATCGAGACCGGAGATGCCGCGGGGAGCTTGGGATGGTGGTCGAAGACCGAAGGACACGGATCGCTCGGTATAGCTCTCTACCCTCTCTCTAGTTTGCTAGTAGTAGGTTAATGGTCCGATCATGGGAAAAAGTATACGATAGCGCCGGTTTAAAGTTAAAGAAAAGTTTTTGTTTCCGCATTTTGGCCTCGGACAGACGGCCGGGGCGCTACCGTAGACTTACAAGATCTACGTCAAAAAACGGATGTAGAAAATAGATCTAGTTTAATTAAAGATGTAGATTTTATAAGAAGAAGGCTTGTAGGGTTCGTTAGGATTTAGTAGTCATGGATGACTAATAAAGATTACTCCTTTTATCTATTGATAGATTTAAAACTAGATTGATAGTGATAAATGAGGATTAGGGTTCTTGGAAGAAATTAGGGTTTCCATTCTATCGACCCTTGTCCTTTCCTTGATCTCTATTCATGTCTAGCCCTTAACAAAACAATTGTTAATCTGATCTCAAATCGCGGTCAAGACTATCAATAAATTGATAGCGCGCCCGATAAGAATGTTAACGATTCTTTTGCTAAAGTTTATAAACTTCATAAGACTTAAAAGAAGTTAAAGTATTTTCTCATCCATTGTTCTACCCTAATCCTACGAACCCTATCAAGCGGAGAATTACTCGTGCATGATGGAGATAGAAGAAGAACGGATAGAGATGGAATTCATAATGCAGAAAATTAAATACTAAATAATTAATCTAATGATCTACTTTTATTAATCAACTTTACAAGTACAATTCTTCGAGTTTAGATTACAAGAGGAAGAAGAAGTTGCTCTCGATCTCTGCCTCGTAGAAAGTAGATGCTTCGTCGAATCTCACGTCGCTTTATCACGTCGAATCATGGACCTGTCTTGGATCACTTGTTCTTTGATGGTGATTTGCTTCGTGTAAAAGATTGATGATCTCTAGCTTTGGCCCTCGGTCCTTTATATAGTCCCAAAACCAGAAACCAAAGATCCCCAGAATTAGGGTTTGTTGAGATGATCCAAACCACAAAATCCTACATCCCAACTCAGTGAATCGGCCGCGGATCCGCCGCGTTTGGCATGGTTTGGCCACGGAACCGCGGCCATTTGGTGTGATTTTTGTTTCAAAGTTCTGGGGCTTTATTCTTGTGACACATGGAGATTTAGTTGATGTCTGGAACTTGAAAATATTTTCTGAGTCTCTGCCAGTATTGATTCTTCGGTTTTATCTAACTTCTTCGGCAGATTTCTGATTCCCGACATCTCGATATCTCGATCTCCTGACCAGAGCTAAAGCTTGCACCATATCTCAATGAATAATGTTAGTAATATTTGGTATTTTTTGAGATATTATCCTAACCATTTTATATGATATTATATTTTAAGAATATTGATTAAGGATATTTGATATAATATGCATATTTAAATTATCAAAATATTATATGCATACATTTTCCTTCATAATGTTAATTATAATATATAAACATATGAAAATAGTATTTTGCAGATAAACCCTCATATGTGTCATATTTATAATAAACATCTTTAGATATTTAAGAAAAGTAAGAAAAATGTCATATCAAAAGTGCGATATTTTCGACTGAACAAATACCCTAAAACTTAATTTTGATCGTTCCGAGCAAACTTGTTATTCAAGAGAGAAAGAAAGAATAAGAAAAAAGAAAAACTAACTAGCACACTTTCGTAGACAACACGATTGCACTGAGCATGTGCAACAAGCCGTTAAACCTCTAGGTATCCCTAGTAGAAAGAGTGTTGTCTCCTGAGGGTTTTCAGCGGATTACACCAACAAAATCCTATAATAAAATAAAGAAAATGAAAGTTACATATAAAGATAAGAATTATAAAAGAAAAAACTTGAAAATAATAGTTTCCAACTACACTAGTTTTTCAGTTACTATGAGCCCTATCTTAATGGTCATGAAAAAATGTTAGAAATCATATCATTTCTTAATAAAATATTGCATTTAGTCTTCCTCCCTACCATTCATCCAAACATCGATCATATACCCCTACGTGTGTGTAAATGACATCCCTACACATAGAGAATTCAATTCAAGTTATCATACTCTTGTCCATCTTCCAAAGTACTTTATAGTCGGTGAATATTTTTAGATGGAATTGCTCACACATTCTTCATGCGACCGTTAATACTTTTTGAGGTACTAACCAACCGATTACAAAATGTGCTCGTGCATTTAAGCGTAATTCCTCGTTTCGCAACACCTGAGGCTTAGCAGTGGCTCCCAAACCAGTTGGTCTAAGGTATTAGGTGATAAAGCACCCTCGCTATATTTTTTATGCTACCTTGGTAATTACAAAACCAGTGTTCGTTTTTTTCTTCTTCACCGCTTATACTTTTTATTTTCCTTCATACCAAGGATTTTAGACAAGAGCATTTCAACGTATCATCTACTATCCCAAGTTTCAAGATGTGTGCAAGTGCGTATAGTAGGGTATCAACGTTCAAATGTTTGGTATCAAGAATAGGGACTATTTTTCAGACTTATTTTTATTCTCAGATTAGTAATTTCCTTCATCTTACTAACCCTTGGGATAGCGGCTCATAACTACTTATTACTAGCATCGTTTAAGAAAACATCTAATTTTCTTGCTTTTCTCAAACTATTCCTATCTTACAAATGTAAATTTTTCACTTTCTAATCTTTTATTATCAAAAGAAAATTTTGTATAGTGCCTAGTGCCAAAAGATAATTTAGTGAATACAACCCTCCCCTCTAAACCTGTTTTCAGCAGTGTCCTCACTGATATTATTCTTTGAGCACATAGACCTGTAGACTTGGGGAGAGAAAGTAAAAGGGGTATAATAATAGTTAAATGAAAACTACCCCCAAACTTATGCTTTGGCACGCACAAATATTCGGTTAAGTCCTTTTTCACCCACCTCCATTCTTAAAATGAGACAATGTTACTGAAATATGGAGGTAAGGCGGAGGAAATTTAGTTATGATAAAGCGGCTCCTGTAAAAACAGGAGCTCCTTCGCTGGATCAGCAGAAAAATACGGTTTCAATCTATATATGCCCATTTACTCTAAAAATTGAACTGTTTTTAACATTTTCAACTTCTACTGCCCCGTACGGATATACATACCGCACCACAAAAGGTCCTTTCCAACGAGATTTTAGCTTATCCGGATGAAGATGAAGACGAGAATCGTAAAGAAGGACTTGTTGTCCCGGTGTGAAGGTTTTTCTAAAAAGGTTTTTATTGTGGAACACATTAGTCCGGTTCTTTACTATAACCGCATTATCATAAGCTTCATCGCGGAGTTCTCTTAGCTCATTTAATTGCAGCTTCCGATAGATGCTAGCTTGATCAAAATCGAAGTTAAGCACTTTAATAACCCACATAGCTTTATCTTTGATCTCGACAGGAAGGTGGCATGCCTTTCCAAACACTAGGCGGTATGGAGACATACCAAGATCGGTCTTATAAGCGGTATGAAATGCCCAAAGAGCATCCATCAATTTGGTTGACCAATCTTTACGGTTTTTAGAAACCGTATTCTCCAAAATTTGTTTGATCTTCCTATTGGAAATCTCAGCTTGCCCGCTCGTTTGGGGATGATAGGACGTAGAAAGTTTGTGGTTGATTGAATATTTCCGTATTAAAATCTCGAAAGACCGATTACAGAAATGCGTCCCTTTGTCGCTAATTATAGCGCGAGGGTGGCCGAATTGCAAAAAGATATTTTCTTTAAGGAACTTAATAACATCCTTATTGTCATTAGTGAGACACGGTATTGCTTCCACCCATTTTGAGATATAATCAACCGCTAACAAGATATATAAATTCCCAAAAGAGTTGGGAAAAGTGCCGCGCCCCGCTTCCCAGAGTGCGCTAAGATCGGCACGTGACAGAGCCAACCATTCTACCTGTGGTTAGGAAACATCCCTCCACAGTCACATTACGGCTATCCATAAGATATCAAGAACAGCAAAATAAATAATCTATCTAGTACATATCCATATGCCAGAATAAACGAGTCAAGAAATATAAATGTGCGGAAGCAATAAATCCAATAAACAATAACATCTGGAAAGTACGTCCCAAATACGGGCTCACATCAGGAAATGAAAGTACGAAAATAAAACTAAACTAAACTAGATACTAACAGGATCCTCACTGCTCGGCCTGACGGCTGAAATACTCCTGATTAGCCTGCGAAAGAGATAAAGGATCTGGGCCATGCAAAACCCAGATGTCAGTGCGTCATAATATCAAATAATAATAATATAATCGGGATGCAACAATATATGCAGGCATGAAATATAAGCAGTAACATGAATGTAATAAGTAAACACGGATATAAAACAGTGAAGTGTATAGGTGTATATGACGTGCGGTGAGTAATATGAACTATACTGCTGGGTTATCTATTCTAAAATTTGTTTGAAATCAATTAGTGTACTTATCCATGTAACTCAAAAGACTATGTCCCGTTATCCCCCGGGACCACGGATTAGGTAGTGGAAGTCACGAATGATTCTGTCCCGTTATCCCTCAGGACCACGGATCAAGTAAGAATCACGAATGATTATGTTCCGTAATCCCCTGGGACCACTGATCAAGTAATACCCTTTTAAGCTACATTTCAGTTACACTTTTGATCTCCCCATACCCCCAAGATTATGTGTTCAAGTCAGGTATTGATAATCTGGAGCTAATGCCAGCACAGGATCAAGCAGATACAGGTTTGTCTATGTAGACAACAGGATACGTCCGTCAGGACAACATGTCAGGATTGTCGGCATTAGAAACATGATCAGGTAATAGGTCAAGCAGTGGTGTATCAGGTCATGATAGGTGTAACACCCTAGTTCATTTATACCAGTTCTATTTTGAGTATTTCTTTATTTATGGTGGTATTTTTCCTGATTTACTGTGTTTTGGGTGCGAATAGTATATTTGACATCTGTACTTGCATCCGACACGACTCACTTGCTTGAAACCTGTCTTGATTCATATTTATGATTTATCTTGACCTGTTATATGGACTCATGCACTTTCATTTATTTGTACATTACATACTCGCATTTTATCTAGCATCTGCATTTTAATATAACATTTTAAGTCACATAAAATATTTTAAAAATACATAGCATGGCCTGCATGTTACCCCTAACCCTGTGGTAGCATCCACGCATCTTGTTCTCATCCTATTCAGTGAAACAGACTTGTTTGGATGACTACGTGCACGTGCGTGCATCCGTTCTTGGGGGTATGCATTTTTTCGTTACCCGAATATCCAACTTTAATTTTGGTCGACATGTATATTTTTCGTATTTTAAAACTGAATTTTTAGACCCGACCCGGGCGTGTTTTGGACTATATTTGTATTTACCAGAATATCAAATTTTATTTATATAATATTAATTTTATAAACTGATACAAATTAAAATTTAGTTAACTAATAAAAGATTTTTTTAAATTTAAATCTAAACTAATTTCCTAACAAATTAACAACCCCTTTCTCTCTCTCTCTTCTCTACATTTATATATTTATATATATTTTATTTATTTATTTATTTCTTTCCTTATTTAATACACAGCCTTTTCTTCTTACTTCTTGTTCTTCTTTCTTCTTTCTTTTCCTTGATCTTGTTTTTTATTCCGGTGATTACCGCTGGAGCCGTGCTCGTCGCTGACGATCCGAGTGATCCAGTGAACATATCTTGCCTGCGTGATCACCCTCTTGCCTTGCCTGAACCCGTCACGCTTCCCGCGTGTGCATTGCGACGATTTACCGACGTCGGACGTGCCGTGCGTATCCGTCGCGTGATTCGATCGAGGCAAGTTTATCTTGCTACATGCAATGATATATACTACATCCATATTAATAATAATATTTCATGTTTAGTGTATTGTACATCCTCTGTTATCATTTTACTGTTTTACGACGCCCGTTTGCATCCGTATAATTTATTTCGTATCTAGTGCATGCAAATTTATCTTGTTACATGCTAGACTACAATATATTGCACCCATTTGAATAATAACATCACATAATGTTTAGTTATGCATCCCACATTACCATTTTACAGTTTTAATGTCTTCGGACAACCGTATGCATCCATATCAATATTTACATATCTAATCGCATGCTAATTCATCTTGCTACATGCTATGTATCTTATTTTGCATTCATATGAATAAAAATATCACATGTTGATTGCACTGTACATCCATATTAAAGTTTTACCGTTTTCGGATACCCGTTTGCATCCATATCATTTAAAATATATATCGTCATAATATTTCTTATTATTATCTTTAATTGGTTTATAATAAGCATTTGATAATGTTATACGAAATATAGTTTGAAAATATTATAGTTTACACATGAAACGTCGATGCAAAGCGGATACGACAAATCTGAAATTTACTGTACACCTTACCTTAAAAAATTTATTATAAATCATAGAAAAATTATTAGTATACGTTCTTTGGTTCGTTACGAAGCTAACTCAGAATAATATAACTCTATAAAATATTTACTTGCAAAATAAATTGTTTAAATAGCGTAAAATGCAAATGAAAATATCTCTAAACTGCTGTCCAGGAAAATTCCAGCAGCAAACTTTAAATTTCGAATGTTCATAACTTTTTTAAGAACAATCTAAGATACTTCAAATTATAAAAATGAAAACCTTATTAAATTATCTTTTTTTGGTATAAGACACGTCCCTTTTGGAGAACGTTTGTTATTTTTAAGCTATTTTACAAATCAGGGTGACGCTGAATTTCTGAACGGAACTTTCTTGTGTATGGTTAATCAATACCACTTTTATAGTTATTAATCGGTTTGAATATGTTATCCATGTTAATATTATTATATCAATATCTAGTTAATAAATAATAGTGCTTGTGTTTTAATATTCAGCAAATTTTACCGATTTACAGTTTTATAGTATCCGTCTGTATCCGTACGGTTTATTACATATCTAGTTGCACGCCGAGACCATATTATTTCATGTTACTGTTGTATTAGTGCACCATGCTTGATAATTGTGTATCCATACCATTAATTCTATATCTATTCGCATACCATGGCACATTATTACATATTGTTGTTATATCGACACCCCATGCTTGATATTGTACACCCTACATAGTCATGATGTAACCCCTGATCGATATTTGTGCATCCATGCATTTATTGTACATCCGTACTTTCACCCTGATTCAATACTTGCTACAGTTTGATTATGAGCACCCGCTTGATACCTGTGCACTACTTGACATGACCTGATACACCACCATTTACCATGACTTGATACATGTACGCTACCCGACATGACCTGATATATAACTACTTGACATGTTACCTGATCCTGTTTCTAATGCCGACAATCCTGACATGTTGTCCCGATAGACATATCCTGTTGTCTATACAGACAAACTTATACCTGCTTAATCCTGTGTTGGCATTAGCTCCAGATTTATCAATACCTGACTTACACACATAACCTTGGGGGTATGGGGAAATCAAGAATGTAGCTGAACGTAACTCAAAGGGCTGTTACATCATGTTACCGTGGTCCCGTGGGGTATGAACGAGACATAGACTCACAGTCTATTATATCTTGTTACCGTGGTCCCGTGGGGAATGAACGGGGCATGACCGATGGGTTACGATGAGGATTACATTAATTGATTTCGAAGACTTTAGAATAGATAACCCAGTAGCACAGTTTAGATTACTCACTGCACATCACATGTGCTTATACCCTTCACTGTTCCTTATTCGTGATACTGTTATACTCTTATTGTTGTTAATACTCATGCCTGCATGTCTTGTTCCCTCCTGATTGTATTATTGTTGATATTATGACGCACTGACGTCTGGGTTTTGCATGGCCCAGATCCTCTACCTTTGTCGCAGGCTGATCAGGAGTACTTCCGCCGTTAGGCCGAGCAGTGAGGATCCTGTTAGTATCCAGTTAGTTATTTCCGTACTTTCGAGATGTTATTGTTACTTGGATTTATTGCTTCCGCGTATTATTTCTTGACTCGTTTATTCTGGCTCATGGACATGTACTAGATAGTTTATTTATTTTTCTGTTCTTGATATCTTCTAGACAGCCGTAATGTGACTGTGGAAGGATGTTTCCTTGTAGCATGGTTGGCTCTGTCACGTGCCGAACTTAGCGCACTCAGGGAAGCGGGGTGTGACAGGGTTTGTTTGGTATCAAAGACAAATGATTTAGGTTATCGGGTTGATTCTTTTATAGTTGGGTATTGAACCTGTTGGATATAGTGCCCTCAGAGTCAATTATTGGATCGCAGGCACGTGATTGCAATGATTGAGGGAGGACCTGTACCGGTAGGACAGTCTTACTCGAGAGGTTTGTATACTATCTGGTTTGTCTTTATCATCGTGTACATGCTTTAGATGACATTATGGTTCACTATTACACGTTGATAGAGAATAGTATGCTACCATGGTTTATCTTTATCATCGTGTACTGCTTCAGGTGACCTTACAGGTCACTATTGCGCGTTGATAGAGCCCTTAGGATTCTTGCTTGACTACCAGCAGTATGATGGCGATCATATACGTGAGAGTTGGGTAGTCTATAAGTACATCCTTAAAGTGGTCCCTAGTCGTGGGAGTTTCGAGACTGGGCATCGATACTCCATTAGTAGACTAGTGTGTACAGTCGAGACCCTGACGAGGGGCGGTGGCCGGTCTCACAAGCCATTGGTGTCAGTTGGATCATCTAAGATGTATACAGGTGCTCATTGGGTTATGAGTACACCGGACAGGACTCGCCGAGAACATGCTAGTTGGTATTATACCTGACGTCAGATGACAGTTCCCTGGTGACATGTGTACAGATTAGTTCATCGACCTGAGATCGTCATTTTTCTCGTGTGAGTTCCCACTGTGCTTTGATTACTACCCTACCACGGCTCAAAGGAGTCGTGCAAACAAGTTTTAGTTGGGTACAGTCCCGAGCCACATGGAGGCAATGAGCGGATCGGCAGGGGTTTCGTCTCTCCCGGTATTGGGGGTGAGATCGCGGTGTGTCTAGGAGAGCCATTACACGAAGTCCTTGGCCAAGGCAGGAGATTTACTGGTGGGTATTCCAGTAGTATCTCAGGGTGTTCTGGGCTACACTCCGACACGACTTGTACCGCTTTTGGGGGTCTGACTTTTACCAACCCCCTAGGCCCGACATGCGATGCTCATAGACTAACGGACCGGACTGTACGGATATTGTCACTGACAGGCTCAGTAGGGTGTCAGGATGAGTTCGCTCATCGACCTCCCTTTTGGTCAATACCTGGTAGCCCGTTACGTACAGCTAGTACCACTGACGTGTTAGTGGTTAAATCCACAGCCAAAGTATTGACGAGTCTTTAGAGTCCCCCACAGACAGTTTCTCAAGTTTCGGGCGAAATATTGTAGAGCCCGTATGATATATGGCAGGGTCCGATCATATACGCACAGTAATGCACGGATCATGATCGGACGGATCATACTAGTGGGCTTTGGTTTAAGCCGGATCCTAGTATTAGATTTGTTGGATTACTTTAGGCTCATCGCATTCGCATTCGGTCGGAATGCGGATGCAGCTATGTATATACAGGTGAGGGGTATCCTTGTGATCCGTCATGAGTTTACTTTAGATGTTGCCGTATCTTTTTATTGTTGCAAACATTTGGATTAATGTTTTTAAATGGAAATTGTGAGCTATATGTCATGATAAGGAGCATTTATTGTGACACATGCACAAGTGGTGACTCATGGTCTCTTTCTTTGTGCATGTGTCACATAATGTGATGGATTTGTGTTGACATGATAAGGAGAGAGAGAAAGGCAACCATATGGTTGTAATTTTTCTCTTGTATTATGCTTGATCTCATACTCTCTTTTTTTATCATATCATTCCAACACAAGAAAAGAAAAGAAGAGAAAGCTTCTCCTCCTTCTTCTTCTTCTAGCTCATAACCTCCATTAATGGCAACACCTTCAACCTCCATCCAAGCAATGGATGCAAGAGACAAAGTGATCATAAACATTCTCTACAACACCTTAGACACTTCGGCTAGCACACTTCGTGCCCGAGTTGCTTCGGATGAAGCGGGAGCCCGTAAAAGGACTCGTAGATGTGGTGCCCTTTCCGACGAGGAGATCAAGACCGGAGATGCTGCGAGGAGCTTGGGATGGTGGCCAAAGACCGAAGGACACGGATCGATCGGTATAGCATTTCTATCCCTTCTCTAGATAGCTAGTTGTAGGTTAATGGTTCGATCCGGGAAAAAGTATACAATAACGCCAGTTTCAAGTTTATGAAAAGTTTTCGTTTCCGCATTTTGGTTTCGGACAGACGGCCGGGGCGCTACCGTAGACTTACATGGTATCAGAGCCACGCCATTAAACTTTGCTAGCTTGCTCTAGCGTGTTTCGAATTTTGATCGAACGAAAATTCTGAAACCGCGATTCTAAGTCATCAAGTTTCTGTCGAATTTATTTTTTGCTCTAAAAATTATTTTGAGTGTTGCAGAAATACGTGCAGGGTTTCCTAAGAGAACTGAGAAAATTTGGTGAGCTAAACCCACTGTAGCACCGCGGAACCGCGGCCGTACCCACCCGTTGGCCGCGGTTCCGCCGCTGTCCTCTAGCAAAAATGCACCAAATTTCTTCAGTTGGTCTCTGACTTGGAAAATAGGTTTCTGGTAATTTTATTTTGGGCCCAGATTTATTTGAGTACTGGGTATTGTGCTTGGGGCCCACTTCGGGAAATTTTGTCGATCAAAAATTTTAAACATGTTAGTTCACAGTATTTATATTATATCTGCGACCGTGAATGTCATTCGGTCGGTAAATCCTGTCTAATTGCTATAGTTCTTTTATACGGATTTGCGAACGTGACATTCACGTTGATGTTCTGTGTTGTACTGTGATATTGCGGATTTGTCGTGGTGGATAGCCTGGATGCAATGGTAGTACAGTTTGGTATTATATGTACATTTGATATTGCGGGGCAAGCGTCCGACATGTGGACTGCCGTCACTGCCTGTTTGTATATTATTCTTTTGGGGCACGACCGGGCTGAGGTCGATGTACCCGTTGTATATATTTTACTTTCTGTACTAGAATTACCCCGCGGTGGGGTGCACGGATAGCCAGGTTCTAGAGGGCAACGGGCCCACATCTCATGGCTTTGAGACGGAGGGGGCTTCACTCTAGAATTGGCGGGCTATTCGCCGCACTCGTAGGGGGTACAGGTTGACCCAAGGAGGGGTGCTCAAGTTACCGGATTCCGTGAAGTGCTGGGTGGTCCATTCACGTTGTTGAAGGGGGCTGCCTCGCTTCAGGTTTTGGCAGGTAACTTGCCGCGCCCGTAGGGGTCTAGGATTCATTGGACAGGCTATCCACACGACCAGGGGAACGTCGGGTTTCAGTAGCGGCTCTATGAAACCCGGGGCTTCCAGATTATCTGTATTGTTCTGTGATGCTTATTACATTTCTGTGATGTTGCATTTTATCACGCCTTGAGCAATTATTATATATTGCTATATATATACTAGTAGATATTGTATATGTTTTACACCCGCGCTAGTCCAGTCCCCGCTCTGTCGTTAGTTAAGTAACCTAATGGGTGGTGACGGGACCCAGCGGCGAATGCGGATGGCATATACGTACATCGTATTTTCGTTCTTTATTGGTGTGATCAATTGATGGGACTGCATTGATTCGGATCAATGCAAGGAAAACAAACCTATTTGATGTTGTTGGAACATTTTTTCAAAAAGTTGTTATTGTAAGGGCGTTCTCTTTTGTTTTGCACAGTGGTATTCGGTTATGAATATCCAGCACCTCAGTCGACGAGGCAAGGGCCGAGATCCCTTCACCGGGAGTGACCTCTTGGACAGAAGTTTGTGTCAGAGTAATAACTTCACTATAGTCGATTGCCTTTTGCTTTGCATCGTGGTATTCAGTTGGAATATCATGCACCTCATTCTACGGGGAAAGAGCCGAGATCCCTTCACCGGGAGTGACCTCTTTAGCAAAGGTTTTCGCCACTATATTTTTATAAAAAGCTATCCGGTTCCTTCAATGATATCAAGTTCATTACGTTAAAGGTTTTTCGCCAAAAACCATTCGTAGCCCTCCGTCATTTCAGACGGGTAGCACTTAGTATTCATGCTATGTTTGTTGGCCAAAGTCAAGGCATAGTGTATGGTAGCTATTTGTTACTTTTCTGTTGCATAGATAGATGCGTTGGTTTGGGACAGTCGTACTGCTTTGTTGGCCAAAGTCAAGGGTAGGTACGGGTGGGTTCAAATTAACCTGGAAAATGACGGGTAGAACTTGACATGTGACTTATGATTTGTTGGCCAAAGTCAAGGTCATAAGAGCATGGGGTAAAAATCACATCGGGAGTTTCTAAAGAAACTGAAACTTGCCAGGCATGCGCATACCTTCTGGAGTGTGATAACGTGAGTGGATTCCATCACGTTATCATGCGATGATAGTTGGATCCCGATTCCCACTGATGAGTTGGTTTACTCCTCGGATGTTCCCGACTAATTCTTCTTTTGGGTTTGGAGGAGAATTTGAGGTTACAGTGGGAGGTTTCCTGATTAGATAAAGTGATAATCATTCTGATCTAGGTTGGAGTGCACGCTGAGTGTTTCTTTTCTCTCTCTCTTTGGCAGCGACCATGACCCGACCCTAGACTATGACTCAGTGACCAAGTTGACTGAACCTTCTTATAACACTGGCTTTTGGATTGTCTGAGTTGCATACCTCATTGCCACTCCTACTTTTACCCTTTTCTCCAGGACACCTCGTATTACTACGAACGTCCACTTTCATTGGATAAAACCATCGTATGGTTATATACGAACTCGAAAGAACTTGTTCCAGATTCGAGGATGGTTTCCGATTCTGGAGAAAATGAATAGGACTATTCAGTTGTCTTTTCCTTTTACCTTCTCTCAGGTTGCGAGTGCTCCTTGGATTAGGACAGTACTCCCATTACGCTAATTGGATAGTCTTCATCCAAACCATAGGCAGGTGCCGAACGGTAGGGAATGAAGAAAACCATTTAGCCTAAAAGGTGTACAGAAGGTATTAAGTTAAGACAAATAAAGGGATTAGTAAGAGGGCAAAGTAAATTGCGACTGCTATTCACGACCAAACCAAGTAATTCTACGCCAATCCTACATCACCTTTGTATTTCTCCAGGACACTCCGTATCACTACGAAGATCCACGGTTATTTAGATACTCCATCGTATGGTTATATACGAACTCGAAGGGACTTGTTCCAGTTCGGGGATGGATTCTGGTTTAGGAGAAATAAGAATGAGGTTTATTCAGTTGTCTTTTATCTTTACCTTCTCTCGCGTTGCGAGTGCTCCTAGGATTAGGATAGTACACCTATTACGCTTATTTGATAGTCTTCTTCCAGGTAGGGAAGGAAGAAAACCATTTAGCCTAACAATGGTGTGCAGAAGGTAACGACTAAAGACATATAAAGCGATTTGGAGAGATGGCAAAGAAATATACGGTTACAGTTGTGAATCTGATAATGGAAGAAGCATTGCTAGGAATACCCGGATACCCCTTCGAAACATATTCATGTTTCAGTTTTACTGTGCATTGTTAATAGAAAACTGATTTCCCAATTAGACACTTGCTCCAGGATATGTATTTACCAGGTATGATTCTCACATCTGTATGGTTTTACAGATGACGAGTGGGAGTAAGTTATTGGGAATTAGGTGATCATCCTCATTATATCGGAATTCGTTGTAATTGGTGATATTTGATGAAATCGCCTGGGCTGTTTGCCGAACGGCAGATATTTGGTTTTGAATATCCATTGTTATGCACCAATTTCAAATTGATATATCTGTACGTTTATTTTTATAAAGTGAGATATAACTTTTTGAAATTATGTCCATGACATTTACCTATATCAGTTGATGGTTAGGTAAGGAGTATTAAACAACGGTGTAATTCTTCATAACCATAGTATAGTTTTCAACCTTCGACGCACAGGGTTTGAGCTATTCAACTCAGGGGACTTGTACAGAGTATTGTATATTGTCCAGTGTCCATTAGGACAGAGGGGTAGGTCCTCGTACTATATTCTGTTTACTTGTGACTTCTCTAGTTCTTAGACATGTGTTTCGTAGAAATACAAGGTCCAAGTTTTGAGAAGTTATAGGTATAAGAGTAAAATAGAGAACCAGATATTGCAAGTATCGAGATTCTTCAAGGTGATCGAAGATGTAGATACTTGTGTATAGTATTCAGTTGATAGTAATGGTTTTGAGAGAACTTGCTTCTCTTTCAGGTTACTCATTATTTGGAAGCACTCCTAAGTTGAGTAATGCTGATCGGCCTCTTTCCATTTAGTTGACATGCACTGGAGACAGCTGCATGATTTGAATCTGGTTCCAATTAAATCTGTGCCTCTGTTTCTATATTGGATATAGAACGGTTCATATCTTAACGATGTTAAGGTACGGGGAGTTGTCCGACTTATGCTTAAAACCAGACTCTGGATAACTACAGGCACGTTTCTGTAATGGCTGTTTATGGGTTGACCCGGGCTATGACGAGGGTTGACTTTCTACCATCTGGAAGATCAATAGTGATATTGTTCTTGACTCTCCACAGTTTTAATAAAAATGGATTTTTCAGAAAACAGTAGTGGGAGTATGGTAGAACTGGAAGTGATTCCAGAACCGCAAACGATTACTGAAAATTTGATAAGAACCTAAAGATTCGATCTGGTTTGGCATTCCATTGGCCACTCCGCAGATATGGTGGGTAAGCTCAGGCACCCGAGAGGTACTCCGGTAGCCTCAAGGATGGTGACATGGAGGTTCTTGTTTATCCAGACTTGCCATTGCTGTTGTTCCAGACTGTGAGACCCGGCAGGAGGATGAGTATAGCGTCGTTCTAAACTGGCTTTAGAAGTATACGTGTATATGACTCTGCCAGAGGGTTGTCGTAGTCAGTGGGAGCAGCGGAAGCATTGGTGGACAAGTAGCTTATGTCTATTTATAGACTAAAGCAGAATATAGCGGAGATAGATCATCTATTTCTGATGTGACAGTCATAGGTTTGACTTCATCAGAATAGGGGATGGATCTGTTAAGAAGGTAGTAGGGTGTGATGTCCTGGTATTTGGATGACATACACAGAGTAGGAAGTGAAGTTCCTATACCACGATCGGTTATGCTTTGGTTGTCACACAGTGGTTTCTCTACATAAAGCTTGGATATTATATCAGACATTCTGGTCACTAGATCTATGGTTTTAGATCTAGATTTGGGTGGTATCCCAATCTGGGTACTTAGACAGCATTCTAAAGGTGTTTTAGAATGGATGACTCCTGGCATGGTGGTGTACCTGCAGGTGATGGAGTCACCCTCTCTAAAGGTGTCTTACAGACTAAAAGGGAGAGGGATGCACATGATTGGCAGACCACTTGCTTAGGCAGTTGAGTCAATCACGAGATGTCAAGTACCACACCAGATGTTGTTTTTGCACTAGATGCAATAAGTTGATATTAATCCAATCCTGGAGAAACAATAGGAAGCAGTTTTAGGACATAAGTGTATGTTCTAGGGATCTGATAACGGCAGCCTCTTTCGGGAGACGGTTATCATTCCAGGCTTCTAAGGTGACTTGGAAGACAGAGTGACTGTCAGAATTATAGTTTTTCCTCTGACGAGGGGCAGTTGTTTAGACAGGAGGTCCAAGCGGATACTGAGGGAGGAATGGTGTAGGATACTGATTAAGTTCAGTTGACAATACAGTCTAAGAAGTTTGGATTTGGAGTTCATTTATGAGCTAGGTCCAATCAGATATCCAGACACATTCTAAGACAGGTATTGCTCATTTCGGGAGATGGCTTTCTCCGCGAACTTGAGAAAAAGAGAGACATAGAAAGAAACATTAGGGCGGATCCACTCACTGAGGCTATTCCTAGAACGCAATGGTTTCGCAAACGGGCTTTGTGAGACTGAATAGTAGAGGAGTTGGGTGTTCGGTATCACACGGGCTATGAGAATGTGACATCGCAATAATTAGCCTTGAGTACAAGTGGGAGATTGTTGGATATAGTGCCCTCAGAGTCAATTATTGGATCGCAGGAAGGACCTGTACCGGTAGGACAGTCTTACTCGAGAGGTTTGTATACTATCTGGTTTGTCTTTATCATCGTGTACATGCTTTAGGTGACATTGTAGTTCACTATTACACGTTGATAGAGAATAGTATGCTACCATGGTTTATCTTTATCATCGTGTACTGCTTCAGGTGACCTTACAGGTCACTATTGCGCGTTGATAGAGCCCTTAGGATTCTTTCTTGACTACCAGCAGTATGATGGCGATCATATATGTGAGAGTTGGTTAGTCTATAAGCACATCCTTAAAGTGGTTCCTAGTCGTGGGAGTTTTGAGACTGAGCATCGATACTCCATTAGTAGACTAGTGTGTACAGTCGAGACCCCGACGAGGAGCGGTGGCCGGTCTCACAAGCCATTTGGTGTCAGTTGGATCACTTAAGATGTATACATATGCTCATTGGGTTATGAGTACACTGGACAGGACTCGCCGGGAACATGCTAATTGGTATTATACCTGACGTCATATGGCAGTTCCCTGGTGACATGTGTACAGGTTCGTTCATCGACCTGAGATCGTCATTTGTCTCGTGTGAGTTCCCACCGTGCTTTGATTACTACCCTACCACGGCTCAAAGGAGTCGTGCAAACAGGTTTTAGTTGGGTACAGTCCCGAGCCACATGGAGGCAGTGAGCGGATCGGCAAGGGTTTCGTCTCTCCCGGTATTGGGGGTGAGATCGTGTTGTGTCTAGGAGAGCCATTACACGAAGTCTTTGGCCAAGACAGGAGATTTACTGGTAGGTATTCCAGTAGTATCTCAGAGTGTTCCGGGCTACACTCCGGCATGACTTGTACCGCTTTTGGGGGTCTGACTTTTACCAACCCCCTAGGCCCGACATGCGATGCTCATAGACGAACGGACCGGACTGTACGGATATTGTCACTGACAGGCTCAGTAGGGTGTCAGGATAAGTTCGCTCATCGACCTCCCTTTTGGTCAATACCTGGTAGCCCGTTACGTACGGCTAGTACCACTGATGTACTAGTGGTTAAATCCACAGCCAAAGTATTGACGAGTCTTTAGAGTCCTCCACAGACAGTTTCTCAAGTTTCGGGCGAAACGTTGTAGAGGCCGTATGATATATGGCAGGGTCCGATCATATACGCGCAGTAATGCACGGATCATGATCGGACGGATCATACTAGTGGGCTTTGGTTTAAGCCGGATCCTAGTATTAGATTTGTTGGATTACTTTAGTCTCATCGCATTCGCATTCGGTCGGAATGCGGATGCAGGTATGTATATACAGGTGAGGGGTATCCTTGTGATCCGTCACAAGTTTACTTTAGATGTTGCCGTATCATTTTATTGTTGCAAACATTTGGATTAATGTTTGTAAATGAAAATTGTGAGCTATATGTCATGATAAGGAGCATTTATTGCGACACATGCACAAGTGGTGACTTATGGTCTCTTTCTTTGTGCATGTGTTACATAATGTGATGGATTTGTGTTGACATGATAAGGAGAGAGAGAAAGGCAACCATATGGTTGTAGTTTTGTTCTTGTATTATGCTTGATCTCATACTCTCTCTTTTTATCATATCATTCCAACACAAGAAAAGAAAAGAAGAGAAAGCTTCTCCTCCTTCTTCTTCCTCTAGCTCATAACCTCCATTAATGGCAACACCTTCGACCTCCATCCAAGCAATGGATGCAAGAGACAAAGTGATCATAAACATTCTCTACAACACCTTGGACACGTCGGCTAGCACACTTCGTGCCCGAGTTGCTTCGGATGAAACGGGAGCCCGTAAAAGGACTCGTAGATGTGGTGCCCTTTCCGACGAGGAGATCAAGACCGGAGATGCCGCGAGGAGCTTGGGATGGTGGCCAAAGACCGAAGGACACGGATTGATCGGTATAGCCTTTCTATCCCTTCTCTAGATAGCTAGTTGTAGGTTAATGGTTCGATCCGGGAAAAAGTATACGATAACGCCAGTTTCAAGTTTATGAAAAGTTTTCATTTCCGCATTTTGGCCTCGGACAGACGGCCGGGGCGCTACCGTAGACTTACAGAACCCAATACACGAAGCAGGAAATCCGTAATTAGGAACAAGTCCTGCCACATTGTTATCGTGATTCTTGAATCTTATCTTTCTCTTGACCCTTGTCTTGATGATATGCAAACAACTTTGCATCTCGGCTTGAAACCTTTTGGATCTATTGTTTATCCTTTCCTATTCCTTCAATTCTGATACTAGGATTTGGCGACTTGAACGGAGTTATGTGATTGTACCCATGAACTGCAGCATGGTTACAATGCGGTACTCTATTTAAGTAACTTGGAGTCCTGGTCTTGATTCATTTCCTTGATTCATGGTCGTGAAATTTCCTTGGTTCTCTCAGTTTCATTGCTTACCAGTTCATGTTTTGCAGATTTCTTGGTGATCGATACCGGCAGTTATGAAGTTGTCTTAGGAATGGATTTTCTCGGCACTTTCCACGCTCACATTGATTGTAGGGCAAAGAAAGTGATTTTCCAGATTCCCGGACATCCAGAGTTTGTTGTTGCTGGAGGTAGCAGTTCTGTCGGGCCAGTCGAGTTTAGGGCTAGGCCGACAAACAATGTTCTTTTGTCGATGGAAGTTGATAAGGAGGAAGCGCCAGCCGTAGTTCGAGAGTTCATGGATGTGTTCGAGGACATCTCGGGTTTACCGCCAAAACGAGATGTGGAGTTCGCGATCGATCTTGTTCTTGGTGCAGCGCCAATTTCAAAGGCGTACTATCCAATGGCACCAGTGGAGTTGGAAGAAGTCAAGAAGCAGGTTACCGAATTACTTGAGAAGGGTTGGATTCGCAGCAGCAATTCACCTTGGGGAGCACCAGTTCTTCTAGTCAAGAAGAAAGATGGCACAAGGAGGATGTGCATCGATTATCGAGAATTAAACCGGGTGACTATTAAAAACAAGTACCCGATCCCTCGCATTGGAGAATTTTTCGAGCAACTTAGTGGCGTGAGAATATTCTCGAAGCTTGATTTGCGATCCGGATATCATCAGGTCCGAGTTAAATCAGAGGATATTTGCAAGACTGCGTTCTGAACTTGGTATGGACATTACGAGTATTTAGTGATGCCATTCGGAGTTACGAATGCACCGGCGATATTTATGGATTTGATGAACCGAATCTTTTCACCGTTCTTGGACCAGTTTATAGTGGTGTTCATTGATGATATTCTGATCTACTCGAGAAGCATAGAAGAGCATGCAGAACACTTGAAGATCGCACTGCAGATATTGAGGCAAGAAAGATTATATGCGAAGATGAGCAAGTGCGGGTTTTGGCTTGAAGAAGTGAAGTTTTTGGGGCATGTTGTATCCAGAGATGGAATCATCGCAGTTCAAGATTGGCCGATTCCGAAGAACGTAGCAGAGATCAGAAGTTTTCTTGGACTTCCGGATATTACAGAAGGTTCGTGGAGAATTTTGCTCGTTTGGCTGAGCCTTTAACCAAGCTTACATGGAAGGAAGTACCGTTCGTATGGATGGATAAATGTGCGTCAGCTTTAAGGCATTAAAGCAAAGGTTGATAACCGCTCCTATTTTGACCGTACCAGACAGTTCCGGAGGATTGGTGATTCACAGAGACACATCTGGGAAAGGTTTGGGATGTGTTTTGATGCAGCATGGAAAGCTTATAGCTTATGCATCGAGACAGTTGAAGACCCATGAGAAGAATTACCTAACTCATGATTTGGAACTTGCAGCAGTGATTTTTGCTTTGAAGATTTGGAGACACTACTTACTGGCGAAAGGGTCAAAGTATTCACCGATTACAAAAGCCTAAAATATGTGTTCACACAGAAAGGGCTTAACATGAGGCAGTGTAGATGGTTGGATCTAATGGATGACTAAGATCTTGATCTTAAGTACCATCCGGGGAAAGTTAATGTTGTGCCGAATGCACTTAGTCGGTTTCCAGCAATTCAGACGTTGACTGCACAGAAGGAGCTTATCGAAGACTTCCGGAGATTCGAGCTGGAGATCGTGCTACCACATTCTTCGGGACAGTTGATGCAGCTGCAAGTACAATCGTCGTTGATCGAGAATATTAAAGTAGCGCAGTCACATGACCCAAGATTGCAGAAGTTTCGAGAACAGGTTGAAGATGGACTTCGAACGGACTTGTTGATTCATGAAGATGGTTCGTTGCGGTATGGTAGCCGTTTGTGTGTGCTAAAAGGAGGCATTCGTGAAGAAGTTATGAAGGAGGCACACGGTTCCGCGTATTCCATACATCCTGGAGGCACGAAGATGTACCGTGATCTACGACAGCATTTTTGGTGGGAATGCATGAAAAGGAAAATTGCCCGTTTTGTAGCGAAGTGCTTGGTGTGTCAGCAAGTTAAGGCTGAACATCAAAGGGTTGTTGGTTTATTGCAACCACTTCCGATTCCTCAATGGAAGTGGGAACATATAACCATGGATTTCGTGACAGCTTTACCACGGAGTCCAAAGGGCAACAATGCAGTTTGGGTGATTGTCGATCGATTGACCAAGGCAGCTCATTTCATACAATTTTGAGTTGGTCAGTCAACGGAAGCGTTAGCAGAAAGGAACATGCAGGAGATTGTGAGATTGTATGGAGTACCTATATGCATCGTGTCCGACCGTGACACCCGATTCTTATCGCACTTCTGGAGGCGTTTACAGGAAAGTTTGGGGATGCGATTGAAGTTTAGCACAGCTTATCATCCTCAGACAGATGGCCAGTCGGAGAGAACGATCCAAACTCTTGAAGACATGTTTAGAGTTTGCATGTTAGACTTCAAGGGTTCATGGGAGGATCATCTACACTTGGTGGTGTTTTCGTACAACAACAGTTTTCAGACGACTATTCAGATGGCTCCATTCGAAGCGTTGTATGGTCGCAAGTGTCGTTCACCTGTTTTTTGGGACGATGTTGGAGAACGAAGATTGTTGGGACCGGATTTGATCGTGCAAACAGTTAAGAAAGTTAACACTATCCGGAATCATATGAAGGCAGCAGCACAAGATCGGCAGAAGAGTTGGGCCGACACATCGAGAAGACCTCTAAAGTTCGCTGTTGGTGATATGGTATTCTTGAAGATATCACCGACTAGAGGAGTGATTCGTTTTGGGAGTCGAGGCAAGCTTAGTCCTCGATTTGTGGGGCCTTTCGAGATTTTGAAGCGTGTTGGAGAAGTGGCGTATCGATTGGCATTACCACAATCTTTGGTGAATGTTCATGACGTGTTTTATGTATCTCAACTCCGTAAGTATGTTCGAGATGAAACACACGTGCTGGATCATTCGGAGCTGACTGTAAGGGAGGATTTAACTTTTGAGGAACGACCGATGTCGATTGTTGATCGAAGAGAAAAGGTCCTTAAGAACAAGGTTATCCCTCTCGTACTTGTTTCTTGGGGAAATCGCTCGTACGGAGAATCGACTTGGGAACGAGAAGACGAGATTCGACAGAAGTTTCCACACCTATTCTTATATATTCTTGATTGTTTTTTTCCTTGTCTTGGGAATTTCGAGGACGAAATTCTTTTTGTAGTTGGGTATAATGTAATACCCTAGTTCATTTATACCAGTTCTATTTTGAGTATTTCTTTATTTATGGTGGTATTTTTCCTGATTTACCGTGTTTTGAGTGCGAATAGTATATTTGACTTCTGTACTTGCATCCGACATGACCCACTTGCTTGAAACCTATCTTGATTCATGTTTATGATTTATCCTGACCTGTTACGTGGACTCGTGCACTTTCATTTATTTGTACATTGCATACTCGCATTTTATCTTGCATCTGCATTTTAATATAACATTTTAAGTCACATAAAATATTTTAAAAATACATTACATGGCCTGCATGATACCCCTAACCCTGTGGTAGCATCCACGCATCTTGTGCTCGTCCTGTTCAGTGAAACGGACTTGTTTGGATGACTACGTGCACGCGCGTGCATCCTTTCTTGGGGGTATGCATTTTTTCGTTACCCGGATATCCAACTTTAATTTTGGTCGACATGTATATTTTTCGTATTTTAAAACTAAATTTTTAGACCCGACCCGGGCGTGTTTTGGACTATGTTTGTATTTACCAGAATATCAAATTTTATTTATATAATATTAATTTTATAAACTGATACAAATTAAAATTTAGTTAACTAATAAAAGATTTTTTTAAATTTAAATCTAAACTAATTTTCTAACAAACTAACAACCCCTTTCTCTCTCTCTCTTCTTTGCATATATATATATTTATATATATTTTATTTATTTATTTATTTATTTCCTTATTTAATACACAGCCTCTTCTTCTTACTTCTTGTTCTTCGTTCTTCTTTCTTTTTCTTGATCTTGTTTCTTGATTCCAGTGATCACCGCCGGAGCCGTGCTCGTCGCTGACGATCCGAGTGATCCAGTGAACGTACCTTACCTTCATGATCACCCTCTTGCCTTGCCTGGACCCGTCCCCCGTCCCGCGTGTGCGTTGCGACGATTTACCGACGTCGGACGTGCCGTGCGTATCCGTCGCGTGATTCAATCGAGTCAAGTTTATCTTGCTACATGCTATGATATATACTACATCCATATTAATAATAATATTTCATGTTTAGTGTATTGTACATCCCCTGTTATCATTTTACTGTTTTACGACGTCCGTTTGCATCCGTATAATTTATTTCGTATCTAGTGCATACAAATTTATCTTGTTACATGCTAGACTACAATATATTGCACCCATTTGAATAATAACATCACATAATGTTTAGTTATGCATCCCACATTACCATTTTACAGTTTTACTGTCTTCGGACATCCGTATGCATCTATATCAATATTTACATATCTATTCGCATGCTAATTCATCTTGCTATATGCTATGTATCTTATTTTGCATCCATATGAATAAAAATATTACATGTTGATTGCACTGTACATCCATATTAAAGTTTTACCGTTTTCGGATACCCGTTTGCATCCATATCATTTAAAATATATATCGTCGTAATATTTCTTCTTATTATTTTTAATTGGTTTATAATCTACATTTTATAATGTTATACAAAATATAGTTTGAAAATATTATAGTTTACACATGAAACGTCGTTGCAAAGCGGATACGACAAATCTGAAATTTACTGTACACCTTACCTTATAAAATTCATTATAAATCATAGAAAAATTATTAATATACGTTCTTTGGTTCGTTACGAAGATAACTAAGAATACTATAATTCTATGAAATATTTACTTGCAAAATAAATTATTTAAATAACGTAAAATGAAAATGAAAATATCTCTAAACTGCTGTCCAGGGAAATTCCAGCAGCAAACTTTCAATTTCGAATATTCATACCTTTTTATAGGAACAATTTAAGATACTTCAACTTATAAAAATGAAAACCATATTGAATTATCTTTGTTTTGGTATAAGACACGTCCCTTTTGGAGAACGTTTGTTATTTTTAAGCTATTTTACAAATCAGGGTGACGCTGAATTTCTGAACGGAACTTTCTTGTGTATGGTTAATCAATACCACTTTTATAGTTATTAATCGGTTTGAATATGTTATCCATGTTAATATTATTATATCAATATCTAGTTAATAAATAATAGGATGTGAGCGGACATTGTAAAACTGCAAAACTGTAACATAGGATGCACAATGCAGTAAACATGTGATATTTTTATTCATATGGATGCAAATATAATAACATAGCATGTAGCAAGATAAACTTGCCTGATCGGATCTCAATACGTGGTGCGTACGGCGCGTCCGACGTCGGTAAACGTCGCAATACACACGTGCGTACATAACTGAACTAGGCGATGCATGAAAGTGACCACGTTGGCTGGGGATGTCCACTGGGTCGTCCGGATCGTTGGTGATGAGCACGGCTCCGGCGATGGCCGGAAAACCAGATCAAGAAAAGAAAAGAGAAGGAAAGAAGAAGGAGAAGAAAGAAGAGAAGAAGGAGGCTGGGGTTTGGTGTTCTGGGTTTGGGAGAAGGCGAGGAGGTTGTTGTGATGATGAGGAGGCGACAGGAAGGTCGGAGCTCCGGTGACAAGGGTTCAGGCGAGGGTTGCGGGCAAGGCTGTAGGTGTTAGGGTTCTTGGTGTGCAGGGAAAGGCTCTGGTGTTGGGTTGGCGAGAGGGAAGAGGAGAGGAAAGAGAGGTGGTCGAGGGTGTGGAGGCGACGATGAGGTGGTCGGCAATGGGTCAGCGACGTGAGGGCGCCGGCAAGGGTTTCGGGGGTGCAGGGTTAGTGGGTTAGGAGGGAAATGAGTTGAGGAAGAGGAGGAGAGGGTGATGAGGTGAACGGTGAAGTCGAGTGATGAGGACGGTGAAGTTTGCCGACGAGGTGAGGATGGCGGTTCAGTGGGTTTCTCGGGGGTTGTGGGTGCAGGCTCAGGGTTGGAGAAGAAAAAGAAGTGGAGAGGAGAAGGAGGAGGTGATGATGAACGAGGCTGACGACGAGGTGCAGGGTGAAGGCTAGGGTTAGGGTTATTGGGTTTTCTCGTGAAGGCGGCGGCAAAATTTAAAGAAGAAGATGAAGAAGAAAGAAGGTGACAGTAGCGAGAAGGGGTGACGAGATCTCGTGGGTTTTTAAAGAAGAGAGAGAGAGAATCGCGAGCGGGGAGAGAGAGGAAGAGATCGCAAGGAGAGAAAGAGAGAGAGAGAGTTATGTTTAAAGATTTGATATAAAAATCTTTAAAAAAAATATTTTTATGTAAAAAATATAAACGTAGGTATAAATTTTACTGTTAGAAATATTAATATAATATTAGTTAAAAATTTGATATTCTGGCTAAAACAAAAATAGTCCAAAACACGCCCATGTCGGGTCTAAAAATCTAGTTTTAAAATACGGATAATATACGTGTCAACCAACATCAAAATAGAATATCCGGGTAACGAAAAAGTATACCCCCAAGAACGGATGCACGCAACGTGCATGTAGCTATCCAAACGAGTCCGTTACTCTGAACGGGACGAGAACAAGATGCGCGGATGCTACCACAGGGTCATGAGTATGATGCAGGCCATGCTAGACATTTTTAAAATATTTTACTTGATTTTATATGTTATATTGAAAAAATGCAGATGCCAGATATAATGCCAGTATGCAGTATATAAAAAAAATGAAAGTGCACGGATCCTCATAAATAGTCGGGATAAAACATAAAACATAAACAGGAATCAAGACGGGTTTCCAGCAAGCGGGTCGGGTTGGATGAAAATACAGATGTCAAATACACTATTCGCACCCAAAACACAGGAAATCAAGAAAAGACCATAAATAAAGAAATACTCAAAAAATAGAACTGGTATAAATGAACTAGGGTGTTACATTATACCCAAATACAAAAGAATTTCGTCCTCGAAATTCCCGAAACAAGAAAAGATAAACAAACATGAATCTACACGAATAGGTGTGGAAACTTCTGTCGAATCTCGTCTTCTCATTCCCAAGTCGATTTTCCATGCGAGCGATTCCCCTATGAAACAAGTACGAGCAGGACAACCTTGTTCTTGAGGACCTTTTCTCTTCGATCAACAATCAACATCGGTTGTTCCTCATAGGTCAAATCTTCCCTTACAGTCAGCTCCGAATGATCTAACACATGTGTTTCATCTCGAACATACTTACAGAGTTGAGATACATGAAACACGTCATGAACATTCGCCAAAGATGGTGGTAACGCCAATCGATAAGCCACTTCTCCAACACGCTCCATAATCTTGAAAGACCCCACGAATCGAGGACTAAGCTTGCCTCGACTCCCAAAACGAATCACTCCTCTAGTCGGTGATATCTTCAAGAATACCAGATCACCAACAGCGAACTCTAGAGGTCTTCTCGATGTATCGGCCCAACTCTTCTGCTGATCTTGTGCTGCATTCATGTGATTCCAGATAGTAATAACCTTCTCTACTATTTGCACGATTAAATCCGGTCCCAACAATCTTCGTTCTCCAACATCATCCCAACATACGGGCGAGCGACACTTGCGACCATACAATACTTCGAATGGAGCCATCTGAATAGTCGCCTGAAAACTGTTATTGTAAGAAAACTCCACCAAGTGTAGATGATCCTCCCATGAACCCTTGAAGTCTAACATGCATGCTCTCAACACGTCTTTAAGAGTTTGTGTAACAACCGAGTCCAGTTCTACAAATTTCTGTTACCGTATGTGTGGTGTGAGGTATTTATTTCATTGATCATGCTTTGACTGTTTCTAGTTATAATTTACCCCGACAATTCATATTCTTGCATATAACAATTTAAGTCATTTAAAATAAATTAAAAATACTTGTCATGGCCTGCTCGATACTCCTAACCCTGTGGTAGCGTCCTTGCATCGTGTTCTCGTCCCGTTCAGTGGAACGGACGTGCTTGGACGTCTACGCGCACGTGCGTGCGTCCGTTCTTGGGGGTATGCTTTTTCATTACAAAATCCTTCATTTCAAATTTTGGAACCTGCTAATAATTTTCTTATTTCAAATTTAAATATTTGGACTTGACCCGGGCGCAATTCTGATATATTTTGTATTTCCGCCAAATCCTATTCACTCTAAATCTTTTATCAGCCAAAATAAAATTCTTTCAGCCTATCAAACCTTTGTAAACCCACGAGATTATTTTTAGTGAGCACCAGAAAATCTTTCTGATTTTTATCCCTAAACATAATCCTTTCATATTGTTTTACAACCAATCGCATTTCCCCATTTTCCTGGGCCCCACGCCTTTCTATCTCTCTCTCTCCTTTCTCCTTCCCTTTCTCTCTCTTCTCTCTTTCTCTCTCTGCATATAACGACAATTTCATATCTCCTCTTCTTCTTCTCTCTCCTCTCGATCTCTCTCCTCTTCTCTCTCCTCTCGCAAATCTCTCTCTCTCCCCGCGTCTCTCTCTCTCTCTTCTTCTCTTTATATTTTTTCTTCCTTCATCTTCTTTAAACAAAGAAACCCATTGCCTACGAAACCTAGCCGCCGCCTACCCTCTCGCCGTTGCCCTACCGCCGACGCCACCATTGCCATTCATCGCCGCTCCTCACCCTCGTCACCTCCACCTTCTCTTCTTCCTCCTTTCCTTCTCTCCCGAGCACCCCTGCACCCCTACACTTTTGCATCGCCGGCACTGTTGCCATCGGCGACTCGTCCCCGTGTCCCTGGCATCGTGCACACCCCCAGTAAGCGCTCCTTCTCCCTCTCATTCTTCTCTTCTTCTTCTTCCCATGTTTTCTTTTCTGTTAAGAGTTCTTGCTGTTTTCTTGAAAGGAGGTCCCTGTTCATCGCCGGAGCCCCGTCAATCTCGCCACGGTTGGTCTTGTCGCCACCACAGCACCTCTTTTGTAACCCTGTATGCTATAGTACCCTCATTCCACCTCTGTTCTTTTCCTTGCTTTCTTTTCTTTTCTTGTTAAAAAAAATTATAGTTTCTGTTGTCGCTGTTTTCTGGTTCGCCGGAATCCGACCGTGCCGGCGACGATCCCCGACGATCCAGCCAGGACCCCTAACCCGTGTGACTCCACTGTTCGTCGTTTGGGTTCATTCCGTGTACCGTGCGCGCGTCGCGACTTTTCCCCGCCGACGCGTAACGTTCCGTTTTCCGTATCGCGACCTGTCGAGGCAAGTGAAACTTGCTACATGCTATTCAAACTATTCTTATGCTAATTTATTTATTTTCCTATAAAATCTCTAAATAGAATCGAAAGTCTTGAATTTCAAGTTAACCGTATAATATTCCGTTTACAGATTTTCTGATCTAGAACTTGAAACTTAATTGTTGCATCAAGTTGTTTATACCTAGTAATCACATGTATATGATAGACCACATGATCACAATTGTTTTATAACCATGATACCCCTTTTTCTCTAGTATTAACCTATCGGACATCCGTGTGTATCTTTAACCGGTTTAGTTACAATTGCATCCATATTATACATGCCATCGCCTCCCTAGATTACTCAATACTTATTAACCTGGTTTTAGTATTCACATCTGTCACTGTATTCATATAATGCTGACACCATCTCCTAAACGCAACTGATAACTGTACAGCTAACTAGTTTAATCTGCTTTATTGCTTAACCTATTACATGTGCCAATTTATTGTGTTGTTGATACCCATGCTTGTTTATTTATAACCATGATTATGCTAGTTGATTTGAGCACTCACATAATATCTTTTACACCCGGACATAACTAGCTACACACATATTACTTGACCCGACATGGTACCGTACACTACTTGACCTGACCTGATGTACCATGGCTTGACCTGTTACCTAATCGTGTGTCTGATGCCAACAAACCTGACTTGTAGTCCTCACGGACCGTTCCTGTTGTCTATCAAGACAAACCTGCTCCTACCTGATCCTGTGTTGGCATTAGTTCTTGATTACTGAATACCTGACTTGACATACATAACTTGGGGGTATGGGGAAGTCAATGATAAAATCCTGACTTGTAACTCGACAGTTGCTTGCTTTTACTGATCAGTTTTAGAGGCTAGGCCCGTCTCGTGACGATGCTGCTGACATCGTTGGTCTGTACCCTTTTCCTGTTAGTGCCTAGCGGCACGTTTCGGTTTTAGCCCGAGAGTCTTAGACCGTGGTCCCGGGCATGCACGGGATACTATTGAGTTACATCGATGATTCATCAAATTGATTTCAAAAACTTGAGAGTAGATAACCTAATAGACCAGTTTAGTTTTACTCACTGCACACTACCCTTCACTGCCCTGATTTATATTACTGTTACACCTGCTTTATCATTCATGATTATATTTGCATTGCTTGTTACCCTGTTTATACTTTATTACTTGATGACATGACGCGCTGACGTCTGGGTTTTGCATGGCCCAGATTCCGTACCTTTGCTGCAGTCCGAGCAGGAGTACTTCAGCCAGCAGGCTGAGCAGTGAGGTTTCAGTAGTAGTCAGTTCTTTCATTTTCTGCATTTTATTCCTGATGTGAGCCCGCATTATGGGACATACATTCCAGTTATTTTGTATTGGATCTTTTGCTTCCGCATTTTTATTATTCTTGACTCATATTATCTTGGTTTATGGACATGTATTAGATGGTTATATTTTGTTCTTAATATCTCTACAGCCGTAATATGACTGTGGATGGATACTTCCTACCCACAGGTAGCATGGTTGGCTATGTTACGTGCCCAATTTAGCGTACTCTGGGAAGCGGGGCGTGACATGGTTCTTTTGGTATCAGAGCCATAGTTTAGTCGGGTTGATTCTTTTGTAGTTGGGTATTGTACCCAATACACGAATCAGAATACCCGTGTTTAGGAAACATGTCCTGCCACCTTGCCGTTTTACCGTTCTTGAATCTAAGTTCTTCCTGATTATATCTTTTACGGTGTGCAAATTTCCTTTGCATATCGACTCGAAACCTGATTCCTTGTTATCTCTAGAACTTAAGCGACTTGGGTAGAGTTATGTAATTGTACGGTACTCTATTTAAGTAACTCGGAGTTCTAGTCTTGATCTACATTTTGAATCTGTTATCATGCTAATCTTTGGATGTTTTGATTTCAGGAATATGGCAGACAAGAATCTGAAGACGTACCAAAGGCGTGTTGATGAAGCCGCCATGCTTGGAGTGATATGGGGAATGCTGGAGAATCAAAAGAGGCAGACCGAGCTAATCCAGCAGCAAGCTGAATCGTTTCAGGAAAGTTTGCGGACCGTTCAGCAGTCCGTGAACAATGTTGGGGCTAAGCCAGTAGATCGTGTGGGGACTGTAGCAGATTTCAGGCGTTTGGGTCCGTCTGTCTTTACTGGTTTGGAGGAGCCGTTGCCAGCGGAGCAGTGGCTAGTTGACACGGAGAACTTACTTATTGCGGCGCAGATCCCAGATGATAAAAAGGTAGATGTGGTGCGCATTCAGTTAGTGGGCTACGCCCGTGAATGGTGGCCTGTGGAGGAGACCCGCTTGCCCAAGCCGATCAAGTGGACGGATTTTTCGAAGAGTTTCCTGGAGAAGTTCTTCCCGCGGACTGCACGGGAGGAAATGGAAGAGAAGTTCATTAGTCTAAAGCAGAATGGTGCACCCGTAGATGTACATGCAGCTGAGTGGACACGGCTCAGTAGATTCGCTGGACCTTTAGTTGCCAACGATGCAGACCGGGCAAGGAGGTTCATGCGCAATTTGGATGTGGACATCCAGAGGCAGATTGTCTCCCTGGGTTTGACCACTTTCTCACAGGTATTTACGGCAGCCCGAGAACAGCAGAGCTTATCTGGGAAGACTGGGAGTTCACAGCAGACAGCAGTTACGGTAAGGAAGCCGGCATTTGTACCAAACCGAGCTCATGGACGCAGAGGTATTCCAGTGGATCGTCGTGGTGTAACACCGATGAAGAAGCCTGCTGTCGTTGATCAGAGGAAGCACGTGGTTTGTAGCTATTGCCACTTACCCGGACATTTGTAAATGGAATGTCGCAGGATGCGGGGACTTTGTCTGGTTTGTGGATCGGCGGATCATACTGTTAATTCTTGTCCGTCGAAGCTTCGCACGAGGGATGATATTCAGAAGCCTCCGCAGAAACCATTTCAGGGACAGAAGCAGCTGACTCAAGGACCTAATCGGGCTCGAGCTTTTACCTTGACGGCTGAGGAAGCTAAGGCTTCAGGAGAAGTTGTTTCAGGTATTCTACTCGTTCATGGTTTTCCCGCATTAGCGTTATTTGATTCTAGTGCATTCCATTGTTTTATGTCGTCCAAGTTTATAGCTACACACTCGATTGCTTGCACGACCCTGTCTAGTTTCTGGGACATACACACTGGGAATGGGAAAATCATATCTAGTAGAGAGTGTAAAGATTGTACTGTTGTTGTGTGCGGACGGAAGTTTTTTGCAGATTTCTTGGTGATTGATACGGGCAGCTATGAAGTCGTCTTGGGAATGGATTTTCTCGGCACTTTCCATACTCACATTGATTGTAGGGCAAAGAAAGTAATTTTCCAGATTCCTGGACATCCCGAATTTATCTTCACTGGAGGAAGCAGTTCTGTCGGGCCAGTCGAATTTAGGGCTAGGCCGACAACTAATATTCTTGCAGCAATGGAGGTTGATAAAAGTGAAGAGCCAGCTGTTGTTCGCGATTTTATGGACGTGTTTGAAGATATATCAGGATTACCGCCAAAGCGAGACGTGGAGTTCGCAATTGATCTTATTCCTGGTGCAGCGCCAGTTTCTAAAGCGTATTATCCAATGGCACCAGTGGAGTTGGAAGAAATTAAGAAACAGGTTACTGAGTTACTCGAGAAGGGTTGGATTCGAAGCAGTAACTCGCCTTGGGGAGCTCCAGTTCTTCTAGTCAAGAAGAAAGATGGCACGAAAAGAATGTGCATTGACTATCGAGAATTAAACCGGGTGACTATTAAGAACGAGTACCCGATTTCTCGCATTGGCGAATTATTTAAGCAGCTTAGTGGCGCGAGAGTATTCTCGAAGCTGGATTTGCGATCCGGATATCATCAGGTCCGAGTGAAAGCAGAGGATATTTGCAAGACGGCGTTCCGAACTCGGTATGGACATTACGAGTACTTAGTGATGCCCTTCGGAGTTACGAATGCACCAGCTATATTCATGGACTTGATGAACCGAATCTTTTCACCATTCTTGGACCAGTTTATTGTGGTGTTCATTGACGATATTCTGGTTTACTCGAAAAGTATTGAAGAGCATGCTGAACATTTGAAGATCGCACTGCAGACGTTGAGACAAGAGAAGTTATATGCGAAGATGAGCAAGTGCGAGTTTTGGCTGGAAGAAGTAAAGTTTTGGGGCATGTTGTGTCTGGCGATGGAATCGCCGTCGATCCCAAAAAGATTGCAGCAGTTCGAGATTGGTCGATTCCGAAGAATGTTGCGGAGATAAGAAGTTTTCTTGGACTCGCCGGGTATTACAGAAGATTTGTGGAGAACTTTGCCCGTCTGGCGGAGCCGTTGACCAAGCTTATGCGCAAGGAGGTACCTTTTGTGTGGACGGATAGATGTGCGTCAGCTTTTGAGACGTTGAAGCAGAGATTGATAACTGCTCCTATTCTGACCGTGCCAGACAATTCCGGAGGATTGGTGATTCACAGCGACGCATCTGGGAAAGGATTGGGATGCGTTTTGATGCAGCATGGGAAGGTTGTAGCGTACGCATCAAGACAGTTGAAGACCCATGAGAAGAATTACCCAACTCATGACTTGGAGCTTGCGGCTGTGATCTTAACTTTGAAGATTTGGAGACACTACCTTTTGGGTGAAAGGGTCGAGGTGTTCACTGATCATAAGAGCTTGAAGTATGTGTTCACGCAGAAGAAGCTTAATATGAGGCAACGTAGATGGTTGGAGCTGATGGCTGACTACGATCTTGATTTTAAGTACCATCCGGGGAAGGTTAATGTCGTACCGGATGCGCTCAGTCGGTTACCAGCAATTCAGATGTTGACTACGCAAAAGGAACTCGTTGAAGAATTTCAAAGGTTTGATTTGGAGATTGTGCTACCGCATTCTTCGGGACAGTTGATGCAACTGCAAGTACGTTCGTCGTTGATCGAGAATATTAAAGCAGCGCAATCGCAGGACCCTAGATTGCAAAAGTTTCGAGAACAGGTTGAAGCAGGACTTCGAACAGACTTACTGATCCATGAGGATGGTTCGTTGAGATATGGTAGCCGTTTATGTGTGCCAAAGGGAGATATTCGTGAAGAACTTATGAAGGAGGCGCACAGCTCAGCTAATTCCGTACATCCAGGAGGCACGAAGATGTACTGAGACACACGACAGCATTTCTGGTGGGAAGGTATGAAATGGGAGATTGCTCGCTTTGTGGCAAACTGCTTGGTGTGTCAGCAAGTTAAGGCTGAACATCAAAGGGTTGCTGGTTTATTGCAACCACTTTCGATTCCTCAGTGGAAGCGGGAACATATAACCATGGATTTCGTGACAGCTCTGCCGCGGAGTCCAAAAGGCAACAATGCAGTATGGGTGATTGTTGATCGTTTGACCAAGACAGCTCATTTTATTCCTTTTCGGGTTGGTCAATCAACAAAAGCTTTGGCAGAACGGTACATGCAGGAGATTGTAAGATTGCATAGAGTACCGGTGAGCATCGTGTCCGATCGTGACACTCAGTTCTTATCACACTTTTGGCGGAGCTTACAGGAAAGTTTGGAGACTCGATTGAAGTTTAGCACAGCTTATCATCCGCAAACTGATGGCCAGTCGGAGAGAACGATCCAAACTCTTGAAGATATGTTGAGAGCGTGCATGCTGGACTTCAAGGGTTCTTAGGAGGATCATCTATATTTGGTGGAGTTTTCTTACAACAACAGTTTCTAGACAACTATTCAGATGACTCCATTTGAAGCTTTGTATGGTCGCAAGTGTCGTTCACCTATTTGTTAGGACGATGTCGGTGAGCGAAAATTCTTGGGACCAGATTTGGTTGTGCAGACAGTTGAGAAAGTTAACAATATCAGGAATCATATGAAAGCAGCACAAGACCGACAGAAGAGTTGGGCTGATACGTCGAGAAGACCTCTATAGTTCACCGTGGATGATTTGGTATCCTTGAAAATATCACTGACTAGAGGGGTGATTCGTTTTGGAAGTCGAGGAAAGCTCAGTCCTCGATTCGTTGGACCCTTTGAGATCTTGGAGCGTGTTGGTGAGGTAGCGTATCGTTTGGCGTTACCGCAGTCCTTGGCGAATGTGCACGATGTGTTTCACGTATCTCAACTCCGTAAGTATGTTCGAGATGAAACATAAGTGTTGGATCATTCGGAGCTGACGGTACGAGAAGACTTGAATTTTAAGGTGCGACCGGTTGCGATTGTGGATCGAGGGGAAAAGGTTCTTAAGTACAAGGTTATCCCTCTTGTACTTGTTTCTTGGGGTAATCGCTCACATGGAGAGTCCACTTGGGAACGAGAAGATGAAATCCGGCAGAAGTTTCCTCATCTTTTCTTGTAGTTGTTTGTCGTCTATCTTTTGTATTCTTGGAATTTCGAGGACGAAATTCTTTTTTAGTTGGGTATAATGTAACAACCGAGTCCAGTTCTACAAATTTCTGTTACCGTATGTGTGGTGTGCGGTATTTATTTCATTGATCATGCTTTGACTGTTACTAGTTATAATTTACCCCGACAATTCATATTCTTGCATATAACAATTTAAGTCATTTAAAATAAATTAAAAATACTTGTCATGGCCTGCTCGATACCCCTAACCCTGTGGTAGCGTCCTTGCATCGTGTTCTCGTCCCGTTCAGTGGAACGGACGTGCTTGGACGTCTACGCGCAGGTGTGTGCGTCCGTTCTTGGGGATATGCTTTTTCATTACAAAATCCTTCATTTCAAATTTTGGAACCTACTAATAATTTTCTTATTTCAAATTCAAATATTTGGACTTGACCCGGGCGCAATTCTGATATATTTTGTATTTCCGCCAAATCCTATTTACTCTAAATCTTTTATCCGCCAAAATAAAATTCTTTCAGCCTATCAAACCTTTGTAAACCCACGAGATTATTTTTAGTGAGCACCAGAAAATCTTTCTGATTTTTATCCCTAAACAAAATCCTTTCATATTGTTTTACAACCAATCGCATTTCCCCCATTTTCCTGGGCCCCACGCCTTTCTATCTCTCTCTCTCTCCTTTCTCCTTCTCCTTCTCTCACTTCTCTCTTTCTCTCTCTGCATATAACGACAATTTCATATCTCCTCTTCTTCTTCTCTCTCCTCTCGATCTCTCTCTTCCTCTCTATCTCTCTTCTCTTCTCTCTCCTCTCGTAAATCTCTCTCTCTCTCTCTCTCTCCCCGCGTCTCTCTCGCTCTCTCTTCTTCTCTTTATATTTTTTCTTCCTTCATCTTCTTTAAACAAAAAAACCCATTGCCTACGAAACCTAGCCGCCGCCTACCCTCTCGCCGTTGCCCTACCGCCGATGCCACCATTACCATTCATCGCCGCTCCTCACCCTCGTCACCTCCACCTTCTCTTCTTCCTCCTTTCCTTCTCTCCCGAGCACCCCTGCACCCTTACACTTTTGCATCGCCGGCACTGTTGCCATCGGCGACTCGTCCCCGTGTCCCTGGCATCGTGCACACCCCCAGTAAGCGCTCCTTCTCCCTCTCATTCTTCTCTTCTTCTTCTTCCCATGTTTTCTTTTCTGTTAAGAGTTCTTGCTGTTTTCTTGAAGGGAGGTCCCTGTTCATCGCCGGAGCCCCATCGATCTCGCCACAGTTGGTCTCGCCGCCACCACAGCACCTCCTCTGCAACCCTGTATGCTATAGTACCCTCATTCCTCCTCTGTTCTTTTCCTTGCTTTCTTTTCTTTTCTTGTTAAAAAAAATTATAGTTTCTGTTGTCGCTGTTTTCTGGTTCGCCGGAATCCGACCGTGCCGGCGATGATCCAGCCAGGACCCCTGACCCGTGTGACTCCACTGTTCGTCGTTTGGGTTCATTCCGTGTACCGTGCGCGCGTCGCGACTTTTCCCCGCCGACGCGTAACGTTCCGTTTTCCGTATCGCGACCTGTCGAGGCAAGTGAAACTTGCTACATGCTATTCAAACTATTCTTATACTAATTTATTTATTTTCCTATTAAATATCTAAATAGAATCGAAAGTCTTGAATTTCAAGTTAACCGTATAATATTCCGTTTACAGATTTTCTGATCTAGAACTTGAAACTTAATTGTTGCATCAAGTTGTTTATACCTAGTAATCACATGTATATGATAGACCACATGATCACAATTGTTTTATAACCATGATACCCCTTTTTCTCTAGTATTAACCTATCGGACATCCGTGTGTATCTTTAACCGGTTTAGTTACAATTGCATCCATATTATACATGCCATCGCCTCCCTAGATTACTCAATACTTATTAACCTGGTTTTAGTATTCACATCTGTCACTGTATTCATATAATGCTGACACCATCTCCTAAACGCAACTGATAACTGTACAGCTAACTAGTTTAATCTGCTTTATTGCTTAACCTATTACATGTGCCAATTTATTGTGTTGTTGATACCCATGCTTGTTTATTTATAACCATGATTATGCTAGTTGATTTGAGCACTCACATAATATCTTTTACACCCGGACATGACTAGCTACACACATATTACTTGACCCGACATGGTACCGTACACTGCTTGACCTGACCTGATGTACCATGGCTTGACCTGTTACCTAATCGTGTGTCTGATGCCAACAAACCTGACTTGTAGTCCTCACGGACCGTTCCTGTTGTCTATCTAGACAAACCTGCTCCTACCTAATCCTGTGTTGGCATTAGTTCTTGATTACTGAATACCTGACTTGACATACATAAATTGGGGGTATGGGGAAGTCAATGATGAAATCCTGACTTGTAACTCGACAGTTGCTTGCTTTTACTGATCAGTTTTAGAGGCTAGGCCCGCCTCGTGACGATGCTGCTTACATCGTTGGTCTGTACCCTTTTCCTGTTAGTGCCTAGCGGCACGTTTCGGTTTCAGCCCGAGAGTCTTAGACCGTGGTCCCGGGTATGCACGGGATACTATTGAGTTACATCGATGATTCATCAAATTGATTTCAAAGACTTGAGAGTAGATAACCTAATAGACCAGTTTAGTTTTACTCACTGCACACTACCCTTCACTGCCCTGATTTATATTACTGTTACACCTGCTTAATCATTCATGATTATATTTGCATTGCTTGTTACCCTGTTTATACTTTATTACTTGATGATATGACGCGCCGACGTCTGGGTTTTGCATGGCCCAGATTTCGTACCTTTGCTGCAGTCCGAGCAGGAGTACTTCAGCCAGCAGGCTGAGCAGTGAGGTTTCAGTAGTAGTTAGTTCTTTCATTTTCTGCATTTTATTCCTGATGTGAGCCCGCATTATGGGACATACATTCCAGTTATTTTGTATTGGATCTTTTGCTTCCGCATTTTTATTATTCTTGACTCATATTATCTTGGTTTATAGACATGTATTAGATAGTTATATTTGTTCTTGATATCTCTACAGCCGTAATGTGACTGTGGATGGATACTTCCTACCCACAGGTAGCATGGTTGGTTATGTCACGTGCCCAATTTAGCGTACTCTGAGAAGCGGGGCGTGTCCGTGACAATATCCGTACAGTACGGTCTCTTTGTCTACGAGTATCGCATATCGAGTTTAGGAGGTGGATAAAGTCAAACTTCTAATAACGTGACATTTAGTGTCGGTATGAAGCTCATCACAACCTGAGAAACTACTGATCCAAATCAGTAATTCTCGACTATCTTGATCAAGGATTTCTGGTGATGTCACCCGTGCACTACGCGACATCAACCCCCAATACTGGGAGAGATGAATCCCTGACAATTCGCTCACTGCCTCCCTATGGCTCGGGACTGTACCCAACTAAAACCTGTTTGCACGACTCTTTTGAGTCGTGGTTGGGTAGTAATCAAAGGACAGTGGGAACTCACATGAGACAAATGACGATCTCAGATCAACAGACTAATCTGTACACATGTCATCTGGGAACTGCTATCTGACAATAGGTATAATACCAACTAGCAGGTTCCCGGCGAGTCCGTCCAGTGTACTCATTACCCAATGAGCACCTGCATACTATCTTAGGTGAACAAACTAACACGAACGGCTTATGAAACCGGTCACCGCCCCTCATCGGGGTCTCGATCAATATACACTTGTCTACTCTGGAGTATCGATGCCCAGTCTCGATACTCCCATGACTAGGGACATTTAAGGATGTGCTTATAGACCACCCAGTTCCCACGTATATGATCGCTATCATAATACTGGTAGTCCAGTGCTTTTTCCCAGGATCTGATTGATACCTACTCACTACACCTAGTGAGTAAGCTATATCCGGTCCGGTACATAACCTCGCATACATGATTGACCCAACTGCAGAAGCATAGGGTATCCCTTGCATGCGAGCCCTCTCCAAATCAGTCTTGGGAGACATCTCTTTGGAGAGAGTGATTCCTGAGGAAGCGAGTAAATTACCACGCTTAGAATCTTCCATACTAAACCTCTTTAGTATGTGTCTATGTACCTGGATTGGGACAATCCCAACATCCGTTTAGATCTATCTCTATAGATCTTATTCCCCAGGATGTAAGAGGCATCACCAAGATCTTTCATGGAGAACTTGTGTGATAAGAAGAGCTTGACCGAGTGTATCATAGGAACATCGTTTCCTATCAAGAGTATGTCATCCACATACAATACGAGGAAGACAACCTTACTCTCTACAACCTTCTTATATATACATGGTTCATCTACATTTTTTATGAAGTCAAACTCTTTGATGGCTTCATCAAAATAGATGTTCTAGCTCCGCGATGCCTGTTTTAATCTGTAGATTGATTTAAGTAGCTTGCACACGCTTCCGCTGCTCTCTCTGTCTACGAAACCCTCTGGCTGTGTCATGTACACGCTCTCTTCTAAATCACAATTTTGAAAAGCGGTCTTAACATCCATCTGCCAGATTTCGTAGTCATGGTATGCAGCAATAGTAAGTAGGATCCTGATAGACTTAAGCATTGCAACAGGAGAAACGGTTTCATCATAGTCGATACCTGGTCGTTAACAAAAACCTTTTGCTACAAATCTAGATTTGAAAGTATCAATTTTTCCATCTACACCAAGTTTCTTCTTAAAGATCCACTTGCTCCCGATGGGTTTTACCCCTTCAAGAGCAACATCCAAAGTCCATACTATGTTGGTGTATATGGATTCCATCTCAGATCGCATAGCATCCAGCCATTTTACAGAGTTTCCACTTGTGATGGCCTGCTCGAAACTAGTTGGGTCATTATCTTCCATGATGCAATCCTCGCTCCTACCGTCTACGAGAAAACCGTAGTATCTCTCAGGTGGATGAGAAACCCTACTAGATCTGCGAAGTGGCTGGGGTTCGTTGGATACTATTGGATCCTTCGGTTCTATCAAATTGTCAGTTGTAGTTTGTACTGCTGGAATTTCTTCTAGTTCTACCTCATTACCACTAATTTCTTTTACAAGAAATTCCTTACCTAAAAAGTTGGCATATTGAGAAACAAACACCTTTTGTTCCTGTTAGTTATATGTATGCCCTAGAGGCCATTATTGTATATGAGATGTATATTATAGTGGAGGCTTGGACATATATAGGGAGGACTTTCTCGCTCAACATGATAGTATGCTATCTGGTTGCTCTTTACCTAAACATGGAGATTAGTATATTACTGTCTTGATCTCATATGTTGGTAAAGCCCTTAGGATGTGTACCTGACTTCCAGGATTATGATGTAGATCATACTAGTGGGGCATGGGTAGTCCATGAGTTCATCCTTCAATGTTCCTAGTCGTGGGAATATCGAGACGGGGCATTGATATTCCAGAGTAGACTAGCGTATATCTTCTCGACCCATGTGATGGGCGATGGATGATCTCATATCCATTGGTGTTTAACATCAGAGATCGTATACGGGTGCTCAGTGGAGACTGGATACACTGAACGGACTCGCCGAGAACTCCTAGACGGTATTATACCTCACGTCAGATAGTTGTTCTCTGGTGACACTGGTGCAGGTTAGTCTGCTGACCCGAGATCGTCATAGAGTCTTGTGTGGCTCCCATTGTGCTTTGATTTCCACCCTACCACGGCTCTACTGAGTCATGCAAACAGGTTGTTTTTGGGTACAGTCCCGGTTCACATGGAGGCAATGAGAGATAGGAGGGGATTCGTCTCTCCCGGTATTGGGGGTTGATATTGCGCTGTGCTCGATTGGCCATAACTGAAATCCCTGGCCAGGGTAGATAAGATTTACTGGTAAGTGTTACCAGTAGTTTCTCGCCCGTTATAGACCTTACATCGGCATGACTTATCAAGTTACTGGGGTCTGGCGTTAACCAACCGTAGACTAGATATGCGACATATCAGACGAACAGACCGGACAGTAGGGTAAGTGTTACTGATTGGATTCGCAGGAGTATGAGCAGGCTTGCTTGTTGATCTTCTGATCGCTCAATACCCAGATGGCCGTTACATTTAGCAGACCTCTTGCAGCTTGTGGGTATTTGATATGATCATCACCTACTGCCGGCGTATTGATGAGTCTTTAGAGTCCTACACATAGGTTTTCTGGCTCAAGTGAAACGAAGTAGGAGCACATATGTGATATGTGCGGGACCAAGATTAATACGAGTATATGATACCGTATTCTATTCTTACAATTTGTATCATCGGTCGGTTATATGCGATATAGCCGGGTTATCGAATCAAGTGTTGATTCGATAAATTGATACACAAGATATTAGTCGGTTATATGTGATATGACCGGATCATTAAATCAAGTGTTGATTTAATGATTTAATGTATAATTATATATTTGATATATTAGTTTACATTAACTAGTATTGGTTCACTTAAGATTGTTTTTCTCACTTGATTATGTATTAAGTATATATGTGATATATACTAGTGTACATGTTTGTGTCATGCTTGATGATACATGCAAACTTGGGTGTGTGTAAGACTTACACCATACTTACTTATAATTGTGAGATTTTATTTATTTTAAGTAAATTCAAAATGGTGGCATAATTTGTCATGGCATGAAGCTTCATGAAGCTTGGATTACCATTGACCAAGTCCACACATTTTGTTTTACTTAAGATATTTCTAAACCAAACCATTAAAGTTAGCCATGGTTAAGTCTCTACAAGGGTTTAGTATATGATACTAACTCACCCATGGTTGCATAACTCAATTCATTCACCACTTGATTTTCTTTAGTTCATTCTTCTTCTTCTTCATCTAAACCCAAAAGCTTTCTAGGTTTTTGGAAAATGGTGAAAATGAGTGAGAAAATAAAATCTAAAGTGAGCCCACTTCCTATTTCATCATCCTATACACTTGCTTGGGTATTATAGGGTGTTCTCTTCACAAAGTTCATGACCTAGTGAAGGGTTAGCTTGAGTCTGAGTCTTCTCGACGTAGATCATCTTCGGCCTCGAAAAGTACGAGCAAGCTTGTTCATTTCTCCGAGGGAACCCATACTAGAGTTCGGGAGATCGATGATCGCAGCAAAGGGACGCCAACATGGAGCTTTAGAAGTGAAGGACCAGTCTATAAAGGTTGTATTCCTACTTCACTACTTGTAATGGTAGATTACATGTTTCATGTTACCCTAGTTTTCTAGTTCGATTCCTAGCTAGATTGCTTAGCACCCCCTTAAATTTTTGTTGTGGCATGTGTGATACTTGCAAACCCTAGGCTAGGTGCTGAGAAAATCTCAACATGGTATCAGTGCCTAACTAGAAACCTAGACGATGTTAGAAGTAATACGAAACCGAAACAAATCTAAAAAACAATTTCTGAAACCCTGCAGTTTTGCTCTCTGTCGAAATTTTAGAGGCCTGTAAAAAAATTTCAAACAGCTGCAGAAGCATGTATATGATACAAGGAGTGCACAGAAAAAATTTGAAACCCATTGCTTGGAAATAACTCGAGCACCATACCATTGTGGCCAGCCACATTCACTCCATACTGTCTCGTTTTTGTTCTGTGCACTGTACTCTAGATTTTGGGGTTTCAGGTATTGTTTGTTTAGTCCAAAATTGCATGTGATGAAAATTTTGATATAGGACTAAAACGGAGTGTTTCGTAGTCGTATAATTTAACATTGTGATGGTAACCTAGGCTATGTTTAACAGTTCGAACGAACTTCAAACATCACCCCATGACCCCCTCTGAAATTTTCCAAGAGTTGGAATTTTCTAAGTTAAGTGTATTCAATGGTCGTGCAAGTAACTCTATAGACCCTCTAGAAGAACAAAAACCTTAACTCGATTCTATGCCCAAGGAACCGCGATCGAACCCTATGGTTTGCCGTAATTCCGTGGTGTCATAGGTGAGGCGTTGGTTTGGCCTTTCTACGGCTGGTCCATAGGTACTATGGCACGTTTTGGGTATTTTAACTTTGCTCAAGTGTTGAGCTTTATAGAAGTTGTGGGGATTTGTTGATTCGATCGAAATGTTTAACATCGTCTAGTTGATTGTGATACAATATTTGGAATCCACAATAATTAGTTATGTGATAACTAGTTTGAATTTTATAAATCTAGCAATTTAGTCTCATTTGATCGGTTGCCACAGAATTTTGATGTAATCAAAAGTCCGTCGCAATCATGTAGCATATACGGATACTTGCCGGGTAACATTATTAGATAGCCACGCCCCATAGCCCCGACCAAGTGACTGTAGGAGAACCCCGTCGCCAAAAGCATCCATTCAGGTGCTCGCGGCAGCGGTGTTCCGCCTTAGTGCACTTCATCGACGGCATCAGGGGGTGCAGCCATATACTAAAGTTTCCGACGAACATTCAATCAGGATGTCGGGAATCTTGTTGAATTGCCCGACTTGATATTGAAAAGTGTTTTTGAGATCGAGACTAAAATGCGGGGTTTATAATTGTTAGGCATGCGATATCTAAGGAATTCATTTGGTTAGGCATGTGATGTCTCAAGTGGTTGCAGATTCCAACTGTTGTAGTTTTTCACTTTCTTTTCTGCGACCGTAAGTGTAATATGTAGTGTATCGCCGGTTTCGTTGCTATACGTTAACGACAATTGGGATACGCATATTTACTTACGTTGATGACATGTGATGTTATGTATTGCTGTGATATGTTATATTAGATCGTCGTGTTTGAATAGCCCGGTTTTTTATGTGAGATGAGAGTTTTTCTTTTTTCATTCATGTAAAAACTTGTATGTAATATTCTTTTATTGGGGCACTTCTACGTTGAGAAAGATATTACCGTTGATGTATATTATTTATTTTTCCGCATTAGGATAGACCCAAGGAGAGGAGCACAAGTAACCGGGTTCTAGAGTCCAGTAGGAGACCATCTCGAGGAGTCGAGTCCGGGTCTCCTAACTCTAGAATTGGTAGGGTTGCTTGCCGCTCTTGTAGGGGTCTAGGGATGTGGGTTTAGCTATTCATCACAACCATGGAATCCATGTTTTATACAGGCTCAAAATAAAATACGGACATCCTACTATATCCTATATTTCATATGTTGTTTTCTGCTGCGATATCTGTGATGTGATCATTTGATATGATAAGATAGATACTATATATAGTATATGTGATATATTATATAGACGTTGCTTATGTTTTACACCCGCGCTAGCCCTGCCCCGCTCTGCCGTTAGTTACCTAACCTAACGGTGCATGACGGGACATCGAGGCGAATGCGGATGGCATAAGCGTACATTGTATTTATCTGTGATATTTAGGTAACTTAAATGATGGGACATTCATTAATGAGATTAATGAAAGAAAATAAACCTAATGATGTTGTGGAATCAAATTTTCAAAAAACATGTAGCTCTAGTTATTGCTTTGCATAGCGGTATTCCTTGTAGAATATCCTGCACCTTATTCAATGAGGAAAGAGCCGAGATCCCTTCACCGGGAGTGACCTCTTTAGCAATAACTAGCAGATGCTACAACCCTTGGTTTTTTCTTTTGATTGCTTTTCTAGTTCTTGCTTTTCATGGTGGTATTATGAATATCTTGCACCTCATTCGATGAGGAAAGAGCCGAGATCCCTTCACCGGGAGTGACCTCTTTAGCGAAACTAGAAAAAGCCTCAAAAACACTCCATTTTAAATCATTTGATTCTGCAACGAGATCAAGTTCAAAGCGTTAAAGGTTTTCACAAAGACCATCCGCAACCCTCCGTCATTTTAGGAAGTAGAGTACTTAGTATTCGTGCTGCGTATGTTGATCATAGTCAAGGCATAGTGTACGGTAGCTAAATGATATCTTCCTACACAACATATGATGTGATTAATTAGGACAGTCATGTGATTATGTTGATTATAATCAAGGGTCATATGGGTACGGGTAGAACTTGACTAGTGCTTATGATATGTTGATCATAGTCAAGGTCATAAGTGCTAGGGGTAAAAACCATTATCGGGAGTTTCAAGTTTTGAAATTTGCAATGAGATTGCATACTTTCTATGTGATAGTTGGATCCGGATACCCACTGGGAGTAATTGTTACTTCTGTGAGAGTTTTGCATTTTACAATTAGCCGATCAAGTAGGTGTCTAGAAAGGTGTCAACGGGGTTACGCCCCTGGGAAAATGAGATTTATCTTAATTAGGTCCGTGCGAAAGCACGGGGAACCTCCCTCAAAGTACCGGCACTGGCCTGGCTGAAAGATTGGCGAACTTGTAGGGTGTAATTAATCCCGACTAGTCTTTCCTTTTAAGGTTTGAAGGAAGATTTGATAAAAACAGTGGGAGCCATCCTGATTAGATAAAATATATAACAAATCTAATCTTGCAAGAGCGCACGTAGAGTGTTTTCTTCTCTCTCTCTCCAGGTAGCGACCATGTCACGCCTTAATCAAGATAATAATATGGATGTATTGACCGAACCCGTTTGTTATACTGTGCTGGGGAACGTTGGTCCCGCTCCAACTTATAATTGTTATAAGACCGAGCAGGAAATAGGGGAATACCAGGTTTCCCATGCCGCCCAAACGAAGAAAGTGCTTGCTGATGCATCTACTTCGGTTGTGTTTGTTACAGAGAACTGTTTCTCAGTATCCTCTATGTCCTGGGTATGTGATACCGGATCAGGATCCCACATATGTAATCTGTTACATGGGCTACAGATAGGTAGAGAACTGGGAATGAGTGATATGTCTCTAAGTGTAGATAATAGTGCAATTGTTGCAGCCAAATCAGTTGGCAGTTATAACCCTGTATTACCAAATACATTGATTCTGAATGAATGTTATTAGATACCGAACCTGATATACAATATCATATCAGTCTCTTTATTTAGTAAAGAAGGATATAATTTTGTATTGTTGGATAATGTTTTGAACATTTCCTATATCAAAGTGTTGATCGGTTCAGGCATGTTATCTAAAAGCATATACATTCTAAATCAAACCATAGTTCTTAACGTACAGAACATACACAAGAGGAAGAGTTCAGAAATGAACGAATCTTTCTTGAGGCATTGTAGACTAGGTCATATCAATGCGACCCGACTAGCTAAGTTAAATTTAGATGCATATTTAAATCAGTTTGAATTTGCATCTTATGAAACTTGCAAGTCATGTCACAAAGATAAAATGACCATAGCTCTGTTTATTAGAAACAGAGAAAGAGTTAGTGAACTCTTGGGACTGATACATAGTGATGTATGTAGGTCCCCTGTCTACATATACCAGGATTGGTTCTTTGCACTTCATTACATTTATTGATGATCTCCTAAGATTCGGACATGTGTTCCTATTAAAACGTAAGTCTGAAGCTTTTAAGAAATTCATAGAATATAAGTCAGAAGTAAAGAACCAAAACCGGGTATAAGTATTATGTCCTATGATGTGATCAGGGAGGAGAATACTTGTGCATGGAATTCCTGGACTATTCTAAAGGAGAATAAGATTCTCTCTCAGCATTACTCCTCCATATACACCACAGCAAAACGGTGTATCGGGGCGGAGCAATCGCACCCTATTCGATATGGTGTGCTCTATGATGAGTACTAATGAGTTGCCTATTTCCTTTTGGGGTTATGCGCTTAGAGAAGCTGCATACTTATTGAATTGGGTTCCAATCAAATCAGTGCCTACCACTCCATATGAGATATAGTATGGGAAGAGCCCATCTCTTAAGTAAGTTAATATTTAGTATTGTCCGACCTATGTCTAAAAACAAAATTCAAACAAGCTTAAGGCAAGGTCAGTTCTGTGGAAGTTTATTGGATATCCCAAGCATTCGTAAGGGAATATCTTCTACCGCACCAAGGAACAAAAGGTGTTTTATTTCTTGGCATGCCACCTTTTTTTAGAAAAGGAATTTATTTTGGAAAGAAATTTGTGCTCATGAGGTAAAACTGGAAGGAGTTCCAGCTATACAAACTATAGCTGATGATTTGGTAGAACCAGAGGATTCAATAGTTTCCAACGAACCTCAGCCTCTCTGTCGATCTGGTAGGGTTCCTCATCCGCCTGAGAGATACTACGGTTTCTCGATGACAGTGGGAGCGAGGATTGCATCATGGAGATGATGACCCAACTAGTTTCGAGCAGGCCATCAAGAGTGGGACTCTGTAAGAATGGCTGGATGCTTAGCAATCTGAGATGGAATCCATATACACTAACAAAGTATGGACTTTGGTAGCTATATCTGAAGGGTTAAATCCCCATCAGGAGCAAGTATATCTTGAGAAGGTTACTTGGTGTAGATGGAAAAGTTGAGACTTTCAAAACTAGACTTATTGTAAAAGGTTCTCGTCATCGACCAGGCGTGGATTATGATGAAACCTTTTCTTATGCCTATGCTTAAGTCCATCTGGATCCTACTTGCCATTGCTACATACCATGACTATGATATCTGGCAGTTGGGTGTCATGACTGCTTTTTCTGAATACAGATTTAGAAGAGAGCGTCTATAAGTACACAGCTAGAGGGCTTCGTAGACAGTGGGAGCAGCGGAAACGTGTGCAAGTTGCTTTATGCGTTAAAGAAGGCATCGCGGAGTTGATACATCTGTTTTGATGAGATAGTCAAAACATTTGACTTCATCAAAATGGTAAATGAACCTTGTATATACAAAAAGGTAGTAGAGAGTAAGGTGGTCTTCGTCGTATAGTACGTAGATGACATACTCTAGATAAGAAAGGAGTTTCCTATGCTACACTCGGTCAATCTCCTCTTATCACATCGATTCTCCATATAGGATCTAGGTGATACCTCCTAAATCCTGTTTATGGATCTATGAGATAGATCTAAGTGGATGTTAGGATTCTCACTAGGTGTAGTGAGAGAGTATCAATCGATCCTGGGGAGAATCACTGGATAGCTTTCAGGGTGGTAAGGACGACTGAATGTCAGTCACAGGCATTGTCTTTACCCTTAGCGGAGGGACGGTATGTTGGAAGACTTCCAAGCTAGATACCGTGACAAACTAGACGATAAAGGCTGGATACATCGCTACCAAAGATGCTACCAAAGAGGCAGTCTGGGTGTATATTTGTTCATGAGATGAACATGGTTCCTACCATTGTGTGACAATGGAGGTGTGGCTTTGGCCTAGGAACCCCGGTCCCATCAGTGACCCAGACATATTCTAAGGAGTATCACCTGATCTAGGAGATGGTTGATCTCCAAGAGATTGAGGTTATGAGAGTATACTCTGAGGATAACACGGCGGATCCACTCACCAAGGCCTGTTTTCCCCAATGCGATTTGAGAGATTTTGGGATTGTTGGATATTGGATACTACAACAGATGGCCTTAGTGCAAGTGGGAGATTGTTAGTTATGTGTATGCCCCAGAGGCCATTATTGTACATGAGATGTATATTATAATGGAGGCTTGGACATATATAGGGAGGACTTTCTCACTCGACATGATAGTATGCTATCTGGTTGCTCTTTACCTAAACATGGAGATTAGTATATTACTGTCTTGCTCTCACATGTTGGTAAAGTCCTTAGGATGTGTACTTAACTTCCAGGATTATGATGTAGATCATACTAGTGGGGTTTGGGTAGTCCATAAGTTCATCCTTCAATATTCCTAGTCGTGGGAATATCGAGACGGGGCATCGATATTCCAGAGTAGACTAGCGTATAGCTTCTCGACTCATGTGATGGGCGATGGATGATCCCATATTCATTGGTGTTTGACATTAGAGATCGTATATGGGTGCTCAGTGGAGACTGGGTATACTGAACGGACTCGCCGAAAACTCCTAGATGGTATTATACCTCACGTCAGGTAGTTGTTCTCTGGTGACACTGGTGCAGGTTAGTCTGCTGACCCGAGATCGTCATAGAGTCTTGTGTGGCTCCCACTGTGCTTTGATTTCCACCCTACCACGACTCTACTGAGTCGTGCAAACATGTGGTTTTTAGATACAGTCCCGAGTCACATGGAGGCAATGAGCGATAGGAGGGGATTCGTCTTTCCCGGTATTGGGGGTTGATGTTGCGCTGTGCTCGATTGGCCATAACTGAAATCCCTGGCCACGGTAGATGAGATTTACTGGTAAGTGTTATCAGTAGTTTCTCGACCAGTTATGAGCCTCATATCGACACGACTTATCGAGTTACTGGGGTCTGACGATTGCCACCCCTAGACGATATATACGACATATCAGACGAACAGACCGGACTGTACGGTAAGTGTTACTGATTGGATTCGCAGGAGTATGAGCAGGCTTGCTTGTTGATCTTCTGATCGCTCAATACCCGGATGGCAGTTCCGCTTAGCAGACCTCTTGCGGCTTGTGGGTGTTTGATATGATCATCACCTACTGCCGGCGTATTGACGAGTCTTTAGAGGCCTACACAGAGGTTTCCTGGCTCAAGCGAAACGAAGTAGGAGCACATATGTGATATGTGCAGGACCGAGATTAATACGAGTATATGATACCGTATTCTATTCTCGCGATTTGTATCATCGGTCGGTTATATGCGATATAGCCGGGTTATCGAATCAAGTGTTGATTCGATAAATTGATACACAAGATGTTAGTTGGTTATATGTGATATGACCGGATCATTAAATCAAGTGTTGATTTAATGATTTAATGTATAATTATATATTTGATATATTAGTTTACATTAACTAGTATTGGTTCACTTAATATTGTTTTTCTCACTTGATTATGTATTAAGTATATATGTGATATATACTAGTGTACATGTTTGTGTCATGCTTGATGATACATGCAAAATTGGGTGTGTGTAAGACTTACACCATGCTTACTTATAATTGTGAGGTTTCATTTATTTTAAGTAAATTCAAAATGGTGGCATAATTTGTCATTGCATGAAACTTCATGAAGCTTGGATTACCATTGACTAAGTCCACACATTTTGTTTTACTTAAGATATTTTTAAACCAAACCATTAGAGTTAGCCGTGGTTAAGTCTCTACAAGGGTTTAGTATATGATACTAAATCACCCATGGTTGCATAACTCAATTCATTCACCACTTGATTTTCTTTAGTTCATTCTTCTTCTTCTTCATCATCTAAACCCAAAAGCTTTCTAGGTTTTTGGAAAATGGTGAAAATGGGTGAGAAAATAAAATCTAAAGTGAGCCCACTTCCTATTTCATCATCCTATACATTTGCTTGGGTATTATAGGGTGTTCTCTTCACAAAATTCATGACCTAGTGAAGAGTTAGCTTGAGTTTGAGTCTCCTCGACATAGATCATCTTCGGCCTCGAAGAGTACGAACAAGCTTGTTCATTTCTCCGAGGGAACCCATACTAGAGTTCGGGAGATCGTTGATCGCAGCGAAGGGACGTCAACACGGAGGTTTAGAAGTGAAGGACCGGTCTACAAAGGTTGTATTTCTACTTCACTAGTTGTAATGGTAGATTACATGTTCATGTTACCCTAGTTTTCTAGTTTGATTCCTAGCTAGATTGCTTAGCACCCCCTTAAATTTTTGTTGCGGCATGTGTGATGCTTGCAAACTCTAGGATAGGTGCTGAGGAAATCCTAACAGTTTCTCTGTGTGGTAGAAGATATATCCATGTGGATTCTTTGGATATCCTACAAACTTATATAGAACTGAGCTTGCCTCGAGCCTGTATGGATTTTTCTTTTTGACATAGGCCGAACAACTCTATATCTTAACTCGTTTAAGATACGGTCTCTTTCCACTCCATATCTCATATGGTGTTTTAGGCATAAATTTTGATGGAACTTGATTCAATAGGTATGCGTCTGTCTCAAGCGCATAACCCCAAAATGAAATAGGTAACTCAGCAGTACTCATCATAGAGTGCACTATATCTAATAGGGTGCGGTTCCTCCACTCCGATACACCATTGTGCTGTGGTGTATATGGAGGAGTAAGCTGAGAGAGAATCTCATTTCTTTTAAATAGTCACGGAATTCCATGCTTAGGTATTCTCCTCCCCGATCAGATCGAAGGATTTTAATAATTTTACCCGTCTGGTTCTCAATTTCGTACTTATATTCCTTGAATTTCTCAATAGCTTCAGATTTGTATTTCAAGAGGAACACTTGTCCAAATCTTGAGAGATCATCGATGAATGTAATAAAATACGAGAAACCATTCCTGGCATGTATAGACATAGGACCGCATACATCACTATGTATCAGTCCCAAGAGTTCAGTAGTTATTTCTCCGTGTCCAGTAAACGGAGTCTTGGTCATCTTGCCTTTGAGACATGACTGGCAAGTTTCATAAGATGTAAATTCGAACTGATTCAAATATCCATCTTTATGTAACTTAGCTGGTCTTGTCGCATTGATATGACATAGTCTACAATGCCACAAGAAGGCTTCGTTCATTTCTGAACTTTTCCTCTTGTGTGTGTTCTGTACGTTTAGAACTGTGTTTTGATTTAGAACGTATATACCGTTACACAACGTACCAAACCCAATCAACACTTGATTTAGAAAAATGTTCATAACATTATCCTCTAATGTGAAATTATATCCTTTTTTAGTTAGCAAAGAAACTGATATAATATTGCACATCATCTTTGGTACGTAGTAACAGTCGTTCAGAATCAATGTATTACCATTTGGTACCACTGGATGATATTCGCCAACTGCTTTGGCTGCAACAATTGCTCCATTCCCTACTTTTAGAGACATATCACCCTTTCCCAGTTCTCTACGTCTCTTTAGCCCATGTAACAAATTACATATGTGTGATCCTGATCCGGTATCCAATACCTAGGACGTAGAGCAAACTGAGAAACAGTTCTCGGTTACTAACACACCCGAAGATGATGCATTAACGTGCTCTTTCTTCGTTCGGATTGCGTGGGAATCCTGATATTCCTCTATTCCTTGCTCAGACTTATGACAATTATAAGAATAAGCGGAACAAACATTCCCTAGCTCGGTATAATAAGCGGGTCCGGTCAATACATCCATATTATTATCTTGATTAAGGCGTGTCATTGGTCGCTACCTGGAGAGAGAGAGAAGGAAACACTTTAGTGTGCGCTCTTGTAAAATTAGATTGGTTATTATCTTATCTAATCAGGATGGCTCCCATTATTTTTATCAAATCTTCCATCAATCCTTAAAAGATAAGATTAGCCGGGATTAATTACACCCTATAAGTTCGCCAATCGTTCGGCCAGGCAGGTATTGGTACTCCGAGGGAGCCTCCCCATGTTTTCGCATGGAACTAATTAAATAACCTCATTTTCGCAGGGGCATAACCCCGTTAACACCTTTTTAGACACCTACTTGATCAGCTAATTGTAAAGTGGAAAACTCTCTTAGGAGTAACTCTTACTCGCAGTGGGTATCGGGATCCAACTATCTCATAAAAGGTATGCAATCTCATTGCAAATTTCAACGCTTGAAATTCCCAATATTTGTTTTTACCCCTAGCCACTTATGACCTTAATAAGGTCAACAAATCATAAGCGCTAGCCAAGTTCAACCCGTCATTTCTTGATTGAATTAAACCCACCCGTACGACCCTTAACAAGATCAACAAAGCCGTATGACTACCCTAATCCAATCGCATCACATATGGCAGATAAGCACTAATCAGCTACCGCACACTACGTCTTGAGAAGGTCAACAAACGTAGCACGAATACTAATAGCACTTATCTAAAATGACGGAGGGCTACAAATGATTTTTAAGAAAAAAATTTATGTAATGAACTTGATATCGTTGTAGAATCTAGTGATTTTGAAAAGGAGTGGTTTAAGCTCCGCTTTTAAAATTGAGTAGTTTTCAAAACAAACCAAGTGAGTGGTAGTATTCGCTGGTTTTGCTAAAGAGGTCACTCCCGGTGAAGGGATCTCGGCTCTTTCCCCATCGAATGAGGTGCTGGATATTCATCAAGAAATACCACTATGCAAAGCAAGAACTAGAGAAGCTATCAAACAAAACCATGTGGGTTGTAGCATTTGCTAGTTTTACTAAAGAGGTCACTCCCGGTGAAGAGATCTCGGTTTTTTCCTCATCGAATGAGGTGCTGGATATTCATCAAAGAATACCACTATGCAAAGCAAAAACTAGAGCTACTTTTTTGAAAATTTTGATTCTACAACATCTTTAGGTTTCTTTTCTTTCAATTAATCTTATTAATAAAGCCCCATCATTTAATGTTTCCTAAACATCACAGAAAATGAAACAAAAATATAACGTTCGCTTATGCCATCCACATTCGCCACGGGGCCCCGTCATGCACCGTTTGGTTACTTAACTAACGGCAGAGCGGGGGCTGGATTAGCGCGGGTGCAAAACATAAGCAACGTTTATTATATATCATATATATATTATAGTATTCGTCTCACGCAGTTATATGATCACATCACAAAACCAAGCAGCAGAAGTTATTATATGAAATATTGGATATACTAGGAGGTCTATGTTTTAAATTCATCCAGTAATGAAAAATACTGTTTCCCCCAATAAAAGAGCAAAGCTCTGTTCAAAATTAATGAGGCAGTGCCTCACATGCCCTCTACAAGGGCGCCAGCACCAGAGCCAGTCTTATAGGATTAAATCCTATGGTGGCGCCTCACGTGCTCCTCACGCGGATGCCAGTGTGCAAAGCATAAAAAAGAATCTATTAAATTAAGTAAGAGTTAAAACTCTCATATAGCGCCGCACATACTCCTCACGCGGGTGCCAGTGTGCAAAGCACAAAAGAATCTATTAAATTAAATATGAGTTAAAACTCTGATATAGCGCCGCACGTACTCCTAACGCGGGCGCCAGTGTGCAAAGCACAAAAGAATCTATTAAATTAAACAAGAATTAAAACTCTCAGATGGCGCCCACGTGCACAACATGTGAGCGCCGGTGTCTAGGTAGAATTAAATTCTACTCTCTGTTAAACAGAGCCGTTGGATCTTTGATCCAATGGAGATAATAAATCATCAAGATACAGAATTAAATTCTGTTGGGAGAAAACATTCCCCAAATTGGGATCATAGAATAAAATTCTATTTTGGGATATATTTCTTCAATCTTTCTAAACAAGAAAGATTGCCCTCTGTAAAACAGAGAACTCTTGGATTAAAAATCCAATGGTGATTAAAAATCACCATTTCACAGAATAAAACCCTACATATGGAAAATATTTCCCCAATCTTGTTAAAAACAAGAAAATATGTTCTGTAAAACAGAAACCCTTGGATCTAAGATCCAATGGTGGGTAAAATTCCCTAAATCAATTGGGATCTCTTAATGAAAGATTTCTTCAAATCTAATTAACAAACTTGCCTCCACCATATAAAGGTCCAAAGACTTCAAGTCTGATAGAGAGGAACCCCCCCATAAGCTTCTAAAAAAAAGAGATGGAAAACTTCAAAAGGAACAGAGAATTAAATTCTCAAGGAAGAAGATCTCCCTCCTCAAAAACTCTAGGTAAATAAAAAAGTAGAGATCAAAACATCTCATTTACCTATTGAAGGGTTTAACCCTTTTAAAAGAATTTAGTTCTTTCTCTGGATCTGAGATCCGCGGAGCAAGTCTCCCACAAGTTGAGAATTTAATTCTCATCGGGAAGAACTTGTTCTTAAGAGTGAAAGATTCAGAAAAGAACCAGAAATTGAGTTCCTAAAAAAGGGCATACAAGAGAAACCTAGTTCATACAAAAGAACATAGTTCTTAAAAATGAAGCTTGATTCTAGATCTTTAAAACAAAGATCCTATTGATTATTAATGGGCAAAAATTCTATCAGCAGAGGAGAAAAGCGCCCAGCGCCGCACGTGTTCCTCACATGGGCACCACAGAAGAATGCTTAGCACTCACTAGAAAGCGCCCAGCGCCACAAGTGCTCCTCATGTGGGCGCCACAGAAGAGTGCTTAACACTCACTAGGCAGCGCCCAGTGCCGCACGTGTTCCTTACATGGGCGCCACAGAAGGGAAGAGTGCCTAGCACTCACTAGGCAGCGCCTAGCACCCAGCGCCCTGCGCCTTACGTGCTCCCCAAGTGCACGACGCAAAGAGAAGAAAGGCGCGCTTAGCACTCTCCAAGCAGCCCAAAATGGCTAAGTGTGCAACACTCATTGGGCAGTGCCCAGCGTCTCACGCGCTCCCCACGTGGACGCCATAAAGAGTGCCCAGCGCCGCACGTGTTCCTTACGTGGGCGCCATAGAAGAATGCTTAGCACTCACTAGAAAGCGCCCAGCGCCGCACGTGTTCCTCACGTGGGTGCCACAGAAGAGTGCTTAACTCTCACTAGGCAGCGCCCAGCGCCACACGTATTCCTCACGTGGGCACCACAGAAGGGAAGAGTGCTTAGCACTCACTAGGCAGCGCCTAGCATCCAGCGCCTTACATGATCCCCACGTGCGCGCCGCAAAGAGAATATAAGAGTGCTTAGCACTCTCTAAGCAGCCCAAAATGGCCGAGTGTTCAACACTTATTGGGCAGCGCCCAACGCCTCACGCGCTTCCCACGTGTATGCCATAAAGAGTGCCTAGCACTCCATATAAAAACAAAATGAGTAAAGTGTTCAACACTTATTGGGCAATCCCCATGACTGAAAGCTCCACATGATCATATGTGGGCGTCAAAACTCATATAAGCGCTCAGCATTTTTTGCATAAAAAAGGGGACTGATTAAATAGAACCCAAATAAGTGCTTAGCACTTTTTCAAAAAAAAAAGGGGAGACTAAGCAGACTAAAGCTCAAATTGACTAAAGTTGCTAAAGTCTTGCAACTGAGTCCAAATGCTCTGTTGCTGGGTCTTAAAAAAAAAGATCCTAAAATGTTGTTAAGTGGATCTTAGTCTCAAATTGGACTAACGTATCCTTAACAAAGAAATCAGTCGAGCCCATATGCTCTCGATCTCCAAGGTCTCAAATATGACAAAAAATTCTTAAGCCCACAACTAACCCTTTTCCCTCAAATACGGGATTTGATTCAAGGGTACATCTCTTCACACCTCTGATACACGTCGTTATAATTCTCGAATGTCTTCAGAGAGGTGGTGGGTCCCGACGACCAATAACTTCTTCATGCATTGACGTGCATGCCTCAAATTGGATTGTGCCCTAAATTAGGCACATTCCATATCTCTATTGTTCACTCTGCCACGCAATAAATACACGTGCACATAGGGTGAATGATGGACCGAAATGTCCCTAAACTAATATTCGCCTCTAAAATGGCGATAAAGGACCGAAATGTCCTTAAAACTAACATTTCGCCTCAAACACGGCGATAATGGACCGCGATGTCCTTAAACTAAAATAATCGAGCCCAAATGCTCATATATTTAAGTTGATCTTAATCTCAAAATAGATTAACGATCCTTAAATCAAACCAAACCCAAATCTAAGAATATACGGATTTGGACTAATTCATGCCCTACGGGCGATAATATAAATTAGTCTTCGTATACAATCCACGGGAAACCAAAATAAAACAAACATACACACGACAAGAAGTGAACCTCCGGAGCAGGAGAAAGTGGTTATCACAATGCGGTAACGTAATTAACTGCAGGGCTTGCGCCTGCAGGAAAGTGTGTCCCCACAATCAAAACCCCTCGCAAACGAGGGGGAATCTGACAAAGTCCGCTACAACGGCCGCATCCGTCCAAACCTCCGATACACGGTGCCATAAATCAACTTGGCATTTTCGGAGAGGTGGACGGATAAATCCAAATAGCATTTGTCCCCAGGACTCAGGCAAGACGATCCATACCAGTTCGTCTCTGTTTCCGGCGGTAAACAGATTCTAGCACGCCCAGTGGGACCTTTTTCTATTTCCACTCCATACTCTGTGTGTCGTGTTTCGCGAACAAAATCGCGGTTTGTTATGGTTGCCCTTAAATTCGAGGTACTAAGATTTGGTGGCTTGCTCCTGTGCAGAAGAAGAAGAGAACATCAATGGCTTCCAACTACACAACTTGCAACAGCAACTCCGATTCCGCCCCAACTGGAGGAGTGACTTACGGGCCCAATGCAGCCTCCATCTTTTTAATGCTGGCGGGACAGGCAACACAAGCTACTACCAGATTGTTCCTTGGGACCATGCTCCCACCAATGAGCATCGATGCCCTAACGCCGCAACCCGATGTTCCCAAGAAGTCGGTCTTCCACTGACTGACGACCGCAATGGCTCCTCTCAATGAGCCGTCCAAAAAGGGGGTCTCAGTCTTTAATTGGCTGAGCTAAAGCTCAAGCAGGCCCGCAAAGAAGCCCATGATTCCCGAAGGGGCTAATGAAGCCGTCAAAAGTGCTTCACCAGTCAGGCGATCGGTCTTCGAGAGGCTGATCGTCTCCAATCAAATCTTGCCAAGAACGTCGGTCTTTTACAGGCTGACAACTGCTGGAACTCCTCAACAAAACCGGGGGCAAGCCACAACCACTTCTAAAATTGAGACGGTCCTGTCTGCAAGACACACTCGACGTCGCCATTGGCGCCGAGTGAGAAAAGCTTGGGGTAACTCCCTCTCTGGATTCACTCTGCCGGCTCCAATGGTAGAAGTTGACGCTACTGTTCCAACCGGGGACAGCTTTGATCAGCTTAGGAGGGTGAAAGAACTCTCCAACCGTGGTGCTGAAAAAATCTTCCCCGTCTGTAGAAGCCATAATGCAGACAAAACCGGAGCAGTCCCACCAACGGCACTCCTCCCAAATTCACAGGGTCTGGCGGAAAGTCCAAGACTCTGTAATCGACGAAAACTACTCCCGCCGACCGAAGAAATCGAAGGCTCAGCAAAAAAAGATCATCCCTCTGTCATACAGCGAGGGGCTTCTTATACAGAGGTTCCTGTTACAACGGCTCCTTCAACTTCGACCTCGCACAAAAGGAGGAGGCCGGAGAAAATCCCACCGCCTGCGGAAAATTCCAAAGGCGAGGAAACCAAACACCCTAATTCTGAGGGCATGATCGTACACACGGTTTACATGGCTTCCGGAAAAGTGGAAAGCTGTGCTTTCGTGGCTCATCGACCGCAAACTCGGTCATTGACAAAAGCTCAGGAGCAATAACAAAAGCTCTAAGAAATGCTGACCAAGATGGTGGCACTCACCGGGCAGAAAGAAAGCACGGAATCAGCATCTGAACAGCGTCAAGAGTAGGAGACCGATACAAAGTTCCTGCGAAGGGTGCTTGAAAGGAAGGATAAGGAGGCCATAGAACAAACTGCTAACATAAAGCAGATGGCGCTTCTGTTCCAGGACATGGTTGGAATGATAATCCAGCCAGAACCTCCAGCCGAAAATCCACCAATAATCATCGAGGATGACAGAAAGGAAACTTCAAACCCACTTCCGGCTCTATCAGTGGCCAGAGAGGAAACAATCTCTAAGGCTGCTCTTGATGATTACATCTCTCAACAAATACGAGTTCATCAAGTGAATGAAGCGACCGGCCAAACTGTCAGAACTGGACGACCGTACCCAGGCTGGTATGACCAAATCAAGTACCCGCCGGGATATACGATCCTCAAATTCCATGTGTACAAGGGGATAGGCAACCCCCATCAGCACGTCGTGCGGTTCATAGCTCTATGCGGCAACACTGGAGGTGACGACAAACTGTTGCTTCGCCAGTTCGTTGATAGCCTGTCAGAGACGGCCTTTGAATGGTACTCGGAGCTCCCAAATGACTCTGTGAAAACATTCACAGAAATGGAACTGTTGTTCACACAGCGGTTCTCCAGCACAAGCGTGCGCATCCTGATTACGAAATTAATCAATTCCAGTGTAAAGCCGGGAGAAACCTGGGTCCAATATGCGATCCGATGGCGGAACCTGTAGTTAAAGTGCGAACAACGCATCGAAGAATCCCCTGCTGTGGGCATGCTCATCGGGACCTTAGATCCGCAAACGACTGTGTCCCAGTTCATAACGTTCTTCAAGCCGACTACCTTCAAGGCCCTGATCGACAAGCTGGCCTAAATGGACCAGATGGGCCATGGGACTTCCTTCTAAAAAATGGACCCTCGAAATGCTAAAGGAAAAGGGAAAGCGGCCTTCGTTGCCAACACTCAACAGCAACCGAGTGACACGAAACCGGTTGCTCGCCAAAACAACATGCGTCCGCGCCTATCCCTGGAAGAAAGGTTAGGACGCGCTTACTCGTTTCCCCGTGACAAGACGAGGAGACTGTTCGAGCTGGCAGTATACAACAAACTCATCACATTGCAACACCCACGGCGTCTACCGCAACCCGGCGACGTCAACAACCCCAACTACTGCTCTTATCAAAGAATGGTGAGCCACCCAATTGAGGATTGCTACGTTTTCAAGAACTGGGTCGAGGACCGGTATCAACAGGGGAAATTCACGTTGTCTAAGAACTAGAGAGTGAACCCGCCACAGAAGCACACTCCTAAAAAGATGAATGCACCGGGGGCATCATGCTCGTTCGTAGAAGAAGTTCCATGGGAAGTCGTTCTCTCATCTAAAACCAAAAGAATGCTGAAGGATCTCCAGATATGTCCGGCAGTCACGTGGAGAATCCCACTTGAACCGGAAATCATTGAAGGGATGCTGAAACCGCGTCCTGTACCTGTAGGGTGTTTTTCATCACCCCATTGAGATGGGAATACGCGTTGCTTGTCAGGCATACTTCAGATTCCCTCTGCCTAGGGTAGGCGGGGGTTTATTGATTGTGGGGATCCAAATCTCCAGCAGCTGCGGACTAAGCTGCCGTTAATTACCCCTCGCCTTTGAGGCGAAGGAACCTCCGATTGACAGGTCAAATTGGTCATGCGAACTCAATGTGCAGTGTGCGTATGTGTTTTGGAGGGGAATTGGATGTATCGGGGGCCCCGCAGAGTTTTACTGGGGTCTCGCTACCCGGATAGTGGGCTGGGGGTCAAGGGGGCCAGCAGCCCCCTTGCGGGGTGCGAGGCAGCGCCCCACTAGAAATTTTTTCTAACGGGGACAGTGTTGTGGAGTGTGTGTGTATATGAAAAAAAGAGAAAGAATAGCGTCCGAAGGATGCGTGGGTGCCAGCGCCTCACGTGCCTAGCATGCGAGCGCTGGGAGCCGGCACCGGCGCCCCACGTTCTTAGCACGCGGGCGCTGGGAGTAGGGCGCCTGACTTGCTTGGCACGCGGGCGCTGAGCGTCAGCAGGAAAAGGGTCTTGGTCCCTGCACTGGGAGCTGTGCTCCCGATTTGACTCCTGGAGTTAAACTCCTAAAAAGAGATTAAATTATGGAGTTAAACTCCAACAGATCTTGAATGGAGTTAAACTCCTAGAAATCTTTGTAAAAGATTGAAGAGGACCCCCTTTTTCTCTCCTTTAGCCTTGGATCTTTTCCAAAGTGGGATTTCTGGATGTGAGACTTCTTCTTCTTCCTCTCAGTTGGCCGGATCTTAGAGAAAAGTGGGGGATTTAAAAATCTTCCCTTTTGGAGATCCGATGGAAGATCTGAGCTCCCCTTTGTGGGTTTTGTGGTGAAAAACTATTTAAATTTGGAAATGGAAGAGTAAAACTCTTGATTTAATTGAAAATGGGAAGAAGGTTTAGAACCTTGAGGAAGGAGAAGGAGGGATAAAAACCCTAGATTTTGAAGGGAATAAAAAGTTATATTTTATTTCATTATCATGTTGCCTTATATAGGCTTATAAATTTACAAATAGCCCCTTAGGTTTTACAAAATGGCGTTTTGCCCATCCTATGCTTTATGTGCTCATTTTTTTGCATATGAGCCATGGGCTTTACAAAAATTTGGCTTTATGCCCATTTTTCTTACATTCATGCATAAAAAAATTACATCAAAATTATTTATTACATGATTTCATTTTGGCATGGGGGAGGCCGGCCGCGGGGCTCGACTTGGGCATGGGCCCACTTGATCTGAGCCTGGGCCCGTTTATTTGGGGTTGACTTTGACTTGGTCAAGCGGGGTATAATTTTTGACCCCAACAAAGTGCCCCCCATCAATAAATGCCCACCGCGTACATGAGTTGTGTGCATGAAATTGATGGATCTGGGTGTTGGAATTCAAGGTGGAACATCATTCCGAGGGCAAAGAATCATTCCGGGAGCATAATTCTGGGGATCAGAGCATAATTCCGGAGACCAGAGTACGATTCCCAGGATCGGAGCATAATTTCGAAGAGCAGAGCATCATTCTGGGAGCATAATTCTGGTGATCGGAGTATAATTCTGAGATCGGAGCATAATTCCAACAAGGGGAGCATAATTCCGAGGATCGGAGTATAATTCCGACGAGCTGAGCATGATTCTAAGGGGTCGAAGTATAATTCCGACGAGCGGCAGAAATTCTGACCGAAGCATAATTTCGATGCAGAGGTTGATTTCCAGGTGAAGCATAGTTCCGACAGTGAAGGCAGATACTCCGAGGTGAAGCATGATTTCGACACGGGGTACATTCTGATACGAAGCATGATTTCGTCGCAGAGCTTGTTGGTTGACGTGATTCCGAGTCGAACCATAATTTTGACAGGGAAGGCAGATACACCAAGGTGAAGCATGATTTCGCACAGGGTACACTCTGAGACGAAACATGATTCCGACGCAGAGCTTGTTGGTCAACTTGATTCCGAAACGGAGCTTAATTTCGACGGAGAGGTCGTTGGTTGACTTGATTCCGAGACGAAGCATAATTTTGACAGAGAAGGCAGATAAACCGAGGCGAAGCATGATTTCGACACGGGATACACTCTAAGACGAAGCATGATTCCGACGCAGAGCTTGTTGGCTGAGTTGATTCTGAGATAGAGCATAATTCCGAAGGGGAGGTCATTGGTTGACTTGATTCCAATACGGAGCATAATTCAGACAGGGAGGTCCCTTGTTGACTTGATTCTGAGACGAAACATAATTTCGACAGGGAAGGCAGATACACCGAGGCGAAGCATGATTTCGGCACGGGGTACACTTTGAGACGAAGCATGATTCCGACGCAGAGCTTGTTGGCTGACTTGATTCCGAGACAGAGCATAATTCCGACGGGGAGGTCATTGGTTGACTTGATTCCAAGACGGAGCATAATTCCGACAGGGAGGTCACTTGTTGACTTGATTCCGAGTCGAAACATAATTCCGATAGGGAGGTCATTTATTGATTTGGTTCCGAGTCGGAGCATAATTCCAACAGGAAGGGCAGATACTCCGAGGCGAAGCATAATGTTGACACGGGGTACATTCTGAGACGAAACATGATTCCGACGCAGAGATTGTTAGTCGACTTGATTCCGAGGCGGAGCTTAATTCTGACGGGGAGGTCGTTGGTTGACTTGATTCCGAGTCGGAGCATAATTCCAACAGGGAGGTCATTCTGAGACGTAGCATGATTTCACCACAGAGCTTGTTGATTTGATATGATTTGGGTTGACATCAGCATCGCTACACTGGAATATGGAACCAGGAGCGAATCATCATTTGCCATGAGAGGATTTGGGGGTTTTGGTTTTGGTTTGGCATCAGCATCGCTACACTGGAATAGAGTACAAGGAGCGAATCATCATCTGCCGTCAGGGGATTTCCCTCGTTTCCAGTTTAACGACTTAGGGGTCATCTGTTCCAGTTTAACGACTTAGAGGTCATATGTTCCCAGTTTAAAGACTTAGGGGTCTATTGTGCTCGGTTTAACGACTTAGAGGTCATCTGTTCCCAATTTAATGACTTAGGGGTCATTTGTTCCCAGTTTAACGACTTAGGTGTTAGTTGTATGTATGCCCTAAAGGCCATTATTGTACATAAGATGTATATTATAGTGGATGCCGGGACATATATAGAGAGGACTTTCTTGCTCGACATGATAGTACGCTATCTGGTTGCTCTTTATCTTAACATGTATACTTACTGTCTCTCTGTTACATGTTGATAAAGCCCTTAGGATGTGTACTTGACTTCCAGGATTATGATGCAGATCATACTGGTGGGGCCTGGATAGTCTATGAGTTCATCCTTTAATGTTCCTAGTCGTGGGAATATCGAGACGGAGCATCGATATTCCAGAGTAGACTAGCGTATATCTTCTCGACCCATGTGATGGGCGATGGATGATCCCATATCCATTGGTGTTTGACATCAGAGATGGTATACGGATGCTCAGTGGAGACTGGGTACACTGAACGGACTCGCCGAGAACTCCTAGATGGTATTATACCTCACGTTAGATACCAGTTCTCTGGTGACACTGGTACAGGTTAGTCTGTTGACCCGAGATCGTCATAGAGTCTTGTGTGTCTCCCACTTTGCTTTGATTTCCACCCTACCACGGCTTTACCGAGTCGTGCAAACAGGTGGTTTTTGGGTACAGTCCCGAGCCACATGGAGGCAATGAGCGATAGAAGGGGATTCGTCTCTCCCGGTATTGGGGGTTGATGTTGCGCTATGCTCGATTAGTCATAACCGAAATCTCTGGCCAGGGTAGATGAGATTTACTGATAAGTGTTATCAGCAATTTCTCACCCGTTATGGACCTTACATCGGCATGACTAATCAAGCTACTGGGGTCTGATGTTTACCACCGCTAGGCGAGATATGCGGCATATCAGACGAGCAAACCGGACTGTACGGAAGTGTTATTGATTGGATTCGCAGGAGTATGAGCAGGCTTGCATGTTGATCTTCTGATCGCTCAATACCCGGATGGCCGTTACGTTTAGCAGACCGCTTGCGGCTTATGGGTGTTTGATATGATCACCACCTGCTACCGGCGTATTGACGAGTCTTTAGAGTCCTACATGGAGATTTCCTGGCTCAAGCGAAACAGAGTAGGAGCACATATGGGATATGTGCGGGACCAAGATTGATACGAGTATGCGATACCGTATTCTATTCTCGCGATTTGTATCATCGGTCGGTTTTATGCGATATAGCCGGGTTATCGGATCAAGGGTTGATTCGATAAATTGATACATATGATATTAGTCTGTTATATGTGATATGATCGGATCATTAAATCAAGTGTTGATTTAATGATTTAATGTATAATTATATATTTGATATATTACTTTAAATTAACTAGTATTGGCTCACTTAAGATCGTTTTTCTCACTTGATTATATATTAAGTATATATGTGATATATACTTGTGTACATATTTGTGTCATGCTTAATGATACATGCAAACTTGGGTGTGTGTGTGACTTACACCATGCTTACATATAATGTGGGGTTTTATTTATCTTAGTAAATCAAAATGAGGTGGAAAATTGGTCATGGCTTGAAGCTTCATGAAGCTTGTAGACTATTGACCAAAGTCCACTCATTTTGTTTTACTTAAGATATTTTAAACCCAACCATTATAATTAATTCATGGTTAAGTCTCTACAATAGTTTAGTATATGATACTAACTCATCCATGGTTGCATTTTAATTTTTTTTATTCACTCATTCACCACTTGATATTTTCTTGCGTTGCTTTCTTCATCTTCTTCCTTTTGCTTTCTACCTTCAAAAGAGATGATAAAATCAAGTGAGAAAATTATATCTAAAGTGAGAAAAAGTCCTATTTCATCATCCTACACACTTGCTTGGGTAGTATAGGGTGTTCTCTTCACAAAGTTCTTGATCTAGTGAATAGGTAGCTTGGGTTTTGAGTCTCCTCGGCGTAGATCATCTTCGGCCTCGAAGACTTCGTGCAAGCTTGTTCATTTCTCCGAGAGAACCATTCCAGAGTTCGGGAAATCTTCACTTGCAGCGATCGCAGCGAAGGGACTTCAACATGGAGTTTTAGAAGTGAAAGACCAGTCTACAAAGGTTGTATTCTTTGCTCACTTCACTATGTAATGTTTGATTACATGTTATGTTACCCTAGTTTTCTAGTTCGATTTCTAGTTAGATTGCTTAGCACCCCCTAATTTTTTCTGTTGTTGCATGTGTGATGCTTGCAAACCCTAGGCATAGTGCTGAGAAATCCCAATATGGTATCAGAGCCAAATTAGAAACCTAGACAATGTTAGAAATAATACGAAACCGAAACGAATCCGAAAAACGATTTTTGAAACCCTGCAGTTTTGCTCTCTGTCGAAATTTTAGAGGTCTGTAAAAAATTTTTAAACAACTGAAGAAGTATGTATATGATACAATAAGTGCACAGAAAAAATTTGAGAGCATTTGCTCGGAAATGACCCGAGCACCAACCCCTCTTGGCCGGCCACTTTGGCTCCAAATCGTGTCAAATTTGTTCTGTGCTCTGGTCTGTAGATTGTGGGGTTTCAGGTATTGTTTGTTTAGTCCAAAATTGCATGTGATGTAAATTTTGATATAGGACTAAAACAGAGTGTTTCGTAGTCGTATAATTTAACATTGTAATGGTAACCTAGGCTATGTTTAATAGTTCGAACGAACTTCAAACATCACCCCATGACCCCCTCTGAAATTTTCCACGAGTTGGAATTTTCTAAGTTGAAGTATATTCAATGGTCACGCAAGTAATTCTATGGACCCTCTAGAAGAACAAGAACCTTAACTCGATTCTATACGGAACCGCGAACGAACCTTAGGGTTTGCCGTAGTTCCGTGGTGCCATAGGTGAGGCATTGGTTGACCCTTCTACGGCTGGTCCATGGGTACTGTGGCACGTTTTGGGTATTTTAACTTTGCTTAAGTGTTGAGCTTTATGGGAGTTGTGGGGATTTATTGATTCGATCGAAATGTTTAACATCGTCTAGTTGATTGTGATACAATATTTGGAATCCTCAATAATTAGTTATGAGATAACTAGTTTGAATTTTTTAAGTCTAGCACTTTAGTCTTAGTTGATCGGTTGCCGCGGAATTTTGATATGGATCAAAAGTCCGTCGCAATCACGTAGCATACGCGGATACTCGCCGGGTAACCTTATTAGATAGCCACACCCCATAGCCCCGACCAAGTGACTGTAGGAGAACTCCGTCGCTAAAAGCATCCGTTCGGGTGCTCGTGGCTGCGGTGTTCCGCCTTAGTGCACTTCATCGACGGCATCGGGGGGTGCGTCCGTCTACTAAAGTTTCCAACGAGCATTCGATCAGAATGTCGGGAATCTTGTTGAATTGCCCGACTTGTTATTGAAAAGTGTTTTCGATATTGAGACTAAAAGGCGGGGTTTATAATTGTTAGGCATGCGATGTCTAAGGAATTCATTTGGTTAGGCATGTGATGTCTAAGGTGGTTGCGAATTCCAATTGTTGTAGTTTTCACTTTCTTTTTTGCGACCATAAGTGTAATATGTGGTGTATCGCCGGTTTCGTTGCTATAAGTCAACGACAATTGGGATACGCATATTTACTTACGTTGATGACATGTGATGTTATGTGTTGCTGTGATATGTTATATTGGATCGTCATTTTTGAATAGCCGGGTTTTTTTTATGTGAGATGAGAGTTTTTCATTTTCATTCATGTAAAAACTTGTATGTAATATTCTTTTATTGGGGCACTTCCGGATTAAGGAAGATGTCACCGTTGATATATATTATTTACTTTTCCGTATAAGAATAGACCCAAGGAGGGGAGCACAAGTAACTGGGTTCTAGAGTCCAGTGGGAAACCATCTCGAGGAGTCGAGACCGGGTCTCCTAACTCTAGAATTGGTAGGGTTGCTTGCCGCTCTCATAGGGGTCTAGGGATGTGGGTTTGGCTATTTATCACGACCGTAGAATCCGTGTTTTATACAGGCTTAAAATAAAACACGGACATCCTACTGTATCCTATATTTCATATGTTGTTTTCTGCTGCAATATCTGTGATGTGATCATTTGATATGATGAGATAGATACTATATATAGTATATGTAATATATTATATAGACGTTGCTTATGTTTTACACCCGCGCTAGCCCTGCCCCGCTCTGCCATTAGTTACCTAACCTAACGGTACATGACGGGACATCGAGGCGAATGCGGATGGCATAAGCGTACGTTGTATTTATCTGTGATGCTTAGGTAACTTATATAATGGGACATTCATTAATGTGATTAATGAAGGAAAATAAACCTAATGATGTTGTGGAATCGAATTTTCAAAAACAGGTAGCTCCAGTTCTTGCTTTACACAGCGGTATTCCTTGTAGAATATCCAGCACCTTATTCGATAAGGAAAGAGCCGAGATCCCTTCACCGGGAGTGACCTCTTTAGCAATAACTGGCAAATGCTACAACCCTCGGTTTTGTCTTTTGATTGCTTTTCTAGTTCTTGCTTTGCATGGTGGTATTGTGAATATCCCGCACCTCTTTCGACGAGGAAAGAGCCGAGATCCCTTCACCGGGAGTGACCTCTTTAGCGAAACCAGCAAAAGCCTCAAAAACACTTCATTTAAAATCATTTGATTCTGCAACGATATCAAGTTCAAAGCGTTAAAGGTTTTCTTAAAAACCATCTACAACCCTCCGCCATTTTAGAAAGTAGAGTACTTCGTATTCGTGCTGTGTTTGTTGACCATAGTTAAGGCACAGTGTACGGTAGCTAAGTGATGTCTTCCTACATTGCATATGATGCGATTAGTTAGGACAGTCATGTGACTTTGTTGACCATAATTAAGGGTCATGTGGGTGGGTCTAATTAATCACGAAATGACGGGTAGAACTTGACTAGTGCCTGTGATTTGTTGACCATAGTTAAGGTCATAAGCCACTAGGGATAAAAACATTTATCGGGAGTTTCAAGTGTTGAAATTTGCAATAAGATTGCATACCTTCTATGAGATAGTTGGATCCTGGTACCCACTGCGAGTAATTGTTACTCCTGGGAGAGTTTTGCACTTTACAATTAGCCAATCAAGTAGGTGTCTAGAAAGGTGTCAACGGGTTTACGCCCGTGGGAAAATGAGGTTTATTTTAATTAGGTCCGTGCGAAAACACGGGGAACCTCCCTCAAAGTACCGGCACTGGCCTGGCTGAAAGATTGGCAAACTTGTAGGGTGTACCTCGAAGAGTTTTTTATTTGAGGCTATCGTAATCCCGGCTAGTCTTTCCTTTTAAGGTTTGAAGGAAGATTTGATAAAAACAGTGGGAGCCATCCTGATTAGATAAAATATATAACCAATCTAATCTTGCAAGAGCGCATGTAGAGTGTTTTCTTCTCTCTCTCTCCAGGTAGCGACCTAGTCACGCCTTAATCAAGATAATAATTTGGATGTATTGACCGAACCCGCTTGTTATACTGAGCTGGGGAACGCTGGTCCCGCTCTGCCTTATAATTGTTATAAGTCCGAGCAGGAATTAGGGGAATACCAGGATTCCCATGCCGTTCAAATGAAGAAAGTGCATGATGATGCATTTTTTTCGAGTGTGTTCATTACAGAGAATTGTTTCTCAGTATCCTCCACGTCCTGGGTATTTGATACCGGATCGGTATCCCGCATATGTAATTTGTTACATGGGCTATAGATAAGTAGAGAACTGAGAATAGGGTGATATGTCTCTAAGTATAGAGATTGGTGCAATTGTTGCAGCCAAATTAGTTGGCAAGTATCACATTGTATTACCAAATACATTGATTCTGAACGAATGTTATTAGATACCGAACCTGATATGCAACATTATATCATTCTCTTTATTTACTAAAGAAGGATATAATTTTGTATTGTTGGATAATGTTTTGAACATTTCCTATATCAAGAGTTGATCGGTTCAGGCACGTTATCTAATGACATATATGTTCTAAATCAAACCACAGTTCTCAAAGTATAGAACACGCACAAGAGGGAAAGTTCAGAAATGAACGAATCCTTCTTGAGGCATTGTAGACTAGGTCATATCAATGCGACCCAACTTGCTAAGTTACATTTAGATGCATATTTAAATCAGTTTGAATTTACATCTTGTGAAACTTACTAGTCATGTCACAAAGATAAAATGAACATAGCTCCGTTTACTAGAAACAGAGAAAGAGTTAGTAAACTCTTGGGACTGATACATGATGATGTTTGTGGTCCCCTGTCTACATATGCGAGGACTGGTTCTTTGTACTTCATTACATTCACTAATGATCTCTCAAGATTCGGACACATGTTCCTGTTGAAACGCGAGTCTGAAGCTTTTGAGAAATTCGAAGAATATAAGTCAGAAGTAGAGAACCATAATCGGGTATAAGTATTTATGTCCTTTGATGAGATCAGGGAGGAGAATACTTGTGCATGGAATTCTTGGATTATTCTAAAGGAGAATGAGTTTCTCTCTCAACATTACTCCTCCGTATACACCACAGCACAACGGTGTATCGGGGCGGAGCAATCACACCCTATTTGATATGGTGAGCTCTATGATGGGTACTACTGAGTTGCCTATTTCTTTTGGGGGGTTATGCGCTTAAGGAAGCAGCATACCTATTGAATTGGGTTCCAACCAAATCAGGTGTCTACCACTCCATATAAGATATGGAATGGGAAGAGCCCATGTCTTAAGCAAGTTAAGATTTGGGGTTGTCTGGCCTATGTCTAAAAGCAAAATCCAGAAAAGCTCGAGGCAAGGTCAGTTATGTGGAAGTTTGTTGGATATCCTAAGCATTCGCAAGAGAATATCTTCTACCGTATCGAGAAACAAAAGGTGTTTTATTTCTCGGCATGCCACCTTTTTAGAAAAGGAATTTTTTATGAAAGAAATTTGTGGTCATGAGGTAGAACTGGAAGGAGTTCCAGCTATACAAACCACAGCTAATGATTTGGTAGAACCGGAGGATTCAATAGTTCCCGACGAACCTCAGCCTCTCCGCCGATCTGGTAGGGTTCCTTATCCGTCTGAGAGATACTTCAGTTTCTCGATGACAGTGGGAGCGAGGATTGCATCATGAGATGATGACCTAACTAGTTTTGAGCAGGCCATCAAGAATGGGGACTCTGTAAGAATAGCTGGATGCTAAGCGATCTGAGATGGAATCTATGTACACCGACAAAGTATGGACTTTGGTTGCTTTATCTGAAGGGTTAAATCCCCATCAGGAGAAAGTATATCTTGAGAAGATTACTTGGTGTAGATGGAAAAGTTGAGACTTTCAAAACTAGACTTGTTGTAAGAGGTTCTCGCTATTAACCAGGTGGGGTTTTTGATGAAACCTTTTTCCGGTACCTATGCTTAAGTCCATCCAGATCCTACTTTTCATTTGCTACATACCATGACTATGATATCTGGTGGTTGGGTGTCAGACTGCTTTTCTGAATACTGATTTAGAAGAAAGCGTCTATAAGTACACAACCAGAGGGCTTCGTAGACAATGGGAGCAGCGGAAACGTGTGCAAGTTGCTTTATGCGATAAAGCAGGCATCGCGGAGTTGGAACGTCTGTTTTGATATGATAGTCAAAGCGTTTGACTTCATCAAAACGGTAGATGAACCTTGTATATACAAAAAGGCAGTAGAGAGTAAGGTGGTCTTCCTCGTATTGTACGTGGATAATATACTCTTGATAGGAAAATTGTTTCTTAGGCTACGATCGGTCAATCTCCTCTTATCACATTGATTCTCCGTATAGTATCTAGGTGATACCTCCTAAATCCTGGGTTTTGGATCTATGAGATAGATCTAAATAGATATTAGAATTCTCACTAGGTGTAGTAAGAGAGTATCAATCGATCCTTGAGAGAATCACTGGATACCTTCCAGGGTGGTAAGGATGACTGAATGTCAGTCACATGCATTGTCTTTACCCTCAGTAGAGGGATGGTATGTTGGAAGAGTTCCAAGCTAGATACCGTGATGTCACGCCCCGCTTCCCGGTGTACGGTGAAGGGGACGCGACGAGGCCGCTACGTATTTACTCTGAAGTAAATACGCTAAGCGTATCTAAGCAATATAAATAAAAATGCACAAGAGACAAAGACAGTAGATATAACTGAACATCAACTTTATTTATTAACATTCTTTTGTACAATGCATGGAAAAGTAAATATATCAGAATGAAAGCAATGCCTAAACAATGGCATAACAGAAATGAAAAGTACTGAAATAAAAGTGTGTACAATGAAGCTAGAGCTCTGCGTCGTAGGAAAGCTGGTCCAAGTCCTCACTAGTATGCTCGATCTCCTGAGTGTCCCGATCACCTGACGACATTCAAAGAAGAAAGAAAGAGAATGTCGTCAGCGAACAAATCGCTTGGTAAGTCCTAAAGATAAGTGAGAAATAGAATAGACAGAGAGTAAGAGAGAGAGTGTAGCTTTTAAAGTTGTATTATTTTGTTATATTGTTGTATTTAGTGTTAAAGCTGTTGTTATCGTAAGTTCAAGGGTGAATATCAACCAATCTCAAGAGTGTTCTCAAACCCAACAGGCTCCAATCCAGGGATAGGGAACCACGGGCCCGAATCAAATGTTAGTAGTGGGACTTCGACCGTCGTCGAAATATTCTAAACTCAACAGGCCATAGTCCAGGAGCATGGAAACACGGGCCCTCATGATAGCTTGCTTGTGTTAGTAGACATGGATTCATGATCTAAGAGGACTCTTGAGATTCTGTTGGATTCACGCATGAACTACCCCAATACCCCGTGTATTTATTATATTGATAGTAATGATTGTACTGATGGTAATGTAATGAATTATATTGTCTTGTAAATTAAATTGTATAGATGGACTTGCCGAAACCATGATATCAGTAAATGGATATAACTGGAGAATCATGTAAATGGATGTAACTGGAGAATCATGTAAATGGAAGTATATCCATGGTTCGGTTCGATCAAGTTGTATAGATTGTATAGATTGAATAGTTTGAATATATGGATTCATGGATTCATGTTGAATTGTAGTTTGGATACTTGAATCATATTCAAGTCAGATTATTAAGAAGGGACTCAGTCTGAGTCAGAACAATTAGAAAAGAAATTGAAGTCCTGATTGTTTTGATGTTATCGGTAACCGCTGCACATGGACGGCAGGATTTGTGTCTTTTTCAAAGACAATTACCGTGTTGATAATACCGTTGTTAAGTTGTCTACCTTAAATAGGCAAGCACCCACTTCTCCGACTCCCTGAGGCTCAAGAGATTGGTCCCGCTTAAACCTATATTTACTAGGGTCCTTAGGGTAATTTATAGAACTTGAGGGAGTTTTATGTAAAAACACTTTTGTATAATTTTCAAAATACACCCCAAGTATTTAATTATCGTCTTTAGAGTTGTAATAATTTTAGATTTTATATTTATGACATTCCTACTGAGAATAAACTAATTTTCATAATATATGGTATTAAATTGTAATATTGCATTTGTATGGAATTCATGGTATTTTAATGTAAAGTGATTCTTGTGATTTTTGAAAAGAGTTGGAATATTTATATTATTTCAAAATAGATATTTTAATGATACATATATACATAATTATATAAAAATAATTTTAATATATATTTTATATTTCTAAAAATCTCATTTTCTTAAGATGTCGTATTTTAAATCTCTCGAGACCGAATGCTGCTTGCGGAGGTCTGCATCTCGCACTACTAAGCCCAGGAATGTGCGATAATCCGCACCATCCCAGTCGGGTTCCCCAAAATAGGTTGTAGCGGCGCTTTGCAAAGATTTGTGTAAAATACTAATCTTTTAGAAAACGGTTTTAATAGTAATGGTATTTATTTGAAATGTTTCGTTTTCCCGTATTCTATGTTCCCGAAAGGTATTGTGCTATATTGCATATGAGTGTTGTGAGGAGGTAGGTCATTACCTCATGATCTACTTAAAGGTATAGCAAGTTTGTGATGTTCAAATGTCGAAAATGAAACTATATGGTATTTTAATGAAAAAGTACGGTAAAATGGAAATAGCGATTTCTTTTGATATGGAACTTGTTCAATATGATTAGTTAGTGTTTAATAGTCAACATGTAATGGTTTAACAAAATTGTATTAAAAGAAAAGTGAGATTTTAGGAAGAACCGAATCGGAAATCGGATTTGCTCCGATTCCGTCGGGTTTTAGAATTTCGTATTTTCAGAAAGAGTAGAGAAGGGGGAAGGTGGGACTTATGGGTTTAGCTTAAAGAGGAGAAGGGGAGGGAGTGGACGTAGCTTCCGGTGCGTCGTTTCGTCGCCGGGATCTCCCAGGGTTGTCGCCGGAAAAATAGCCGGAGCTTCGCCTTTCGCTTCTTCCAAAGTACACTAGGGTTCTAGAAAATTTCTTGAGAGTTTTGTTCAGAATTTTGGAGTGACGGAGTAGTGTTTAGGGGTTGTATTTATAGGGTTAGGCTAGGGTTAGGGTAGGTGAAAAGTTAAAATAAAAAATATGATAAATGTAATAAAATATATTAAAAGTGGAGTAATTGGGGTTTTATGGAGTCTCTGGAACCGATCCAAGAAAGTTAAGTGTTCAGGAGTACATGGGAGGTGAAGAGGCCCAACTTTAATATTGGTGACTCGGCGGTCCGGCCGAGTCCGGCCGGCGGCGGCGGCCAGAGTCGACCGGTCCGCCGGCCGATTCGGCCGAGTCCGGCCGAGTCAGGTGGTCAGAGTTCTCCTCGTCTCTTCATTAGTTCCCTAGTAGAGTTAGTTTTCCACGTGTAGTGGGGTTTTGTGAGTTATGCACATGTAAACCCTTGGTATTCTAAAAATTCAAAATAAAATAATATTAAAAAAAATGTGGGGTATGGGATTTGAACTCTGAATGCTTGGTTCAGAAGTGCAAGGTATTACCAATAAGCTACAAGCTCCTTCTTGCTATTAATTAGCAAAACAAATATTTAACTTGTGCTCAGGCAAAAGTACCCCTTTCTGAAATTTTGAAAAAAATTCTACAGAAAGTTGTACAAGAAATTTAAGGTTGTTACACGTGACAAACTAGACGATAAAGGCTGGTGACATCGCTATCAAAAATCTTACCAAAGAGGAAGTCTGGGTGTATATTTGTTCATGAGATGAACAAGGTTCCTACCATTGTGTGATAATGGAGGTGTGGCTTTGGCCTAGGAAACCCGGTCCCATCAGCGACCCAGACATATTCTAAGGCGGTATCACTTGATCATGGAGATGGTTGATCTCCAAGAGATCGAGGTTAGGTGAGTAGACTCAGAGGTTAACACGGCGGATCCACTCACTGAGGCATTTCCTGCGAGAGACTTGTATAGGACGTTGGGTATGCTATACTGCAACAACTGGCCTTAGTGCAAGTGGGAGATTGTTAGTTGTATGTATGCCCTAGAGGCCATTATTATACATGAGATGTATATTATAGTGGATGCCGGGACATATATAGGGAGGACTTTCTTACTCGACATGATAGTACGCTATCTGGTTGCTCTTTATCTTAACATGTATACTTACTGTCTCTCTGTTATATGTTGATAAAGCCCTTAGGATGTGTACTTGACTTCCAGGATTATGATGCAGATCATACTGGTGGGGCCTAGGTAGTCCATGAGTTCATCCTTCAATATTCCTGGTCGTGGGAATATCGAGACTGGGTATCGATATTCCAGAGTAGACTAGCGTATATCTTCTCGACCCATATGATGGGCGATGGATGATCCCATATACATTGGTATTTGACATCAGAGATGGTATATGGGTGCTCGGTGGAGACTGGGTATACTGAACGGACTCGCCGAAAACTCCTAGATGATATTATACCTCACGTCAGATAGCAGTTCTCTGGTGACACTGGTACAGATTAGTCTGTTGACCCGAGATCGTCATAGAGTCTTGTGTGTCTCCTACTATGCTTTGATTTCCATCCTACCACGGCCCTACTGAGTCGTGCAAACAAGTGGTTTTTGGGTACAGCCCCGAGTCACATGGAGGCAATGAGTGATAGAAGGGGATTCGTCTCTCCCAGTATTAGGGGTTGATGTTGCTCTATGCTCGATTGATCATAACTGAAATCCATGTCCAGGGTAGATGTGATTTTCTGATAAGTGTTATCAGTAGTTTCTCGCCCGTTATGGACCTTACATCGACATGACTTATCAAGCTACTGGGGTCTGACGTTTACCACCGCTAGGCGAGATATGCGACATATCAGACAAACAGACCAGACTGTACGGAAGTGTTATTGATTGAATTTGCAGGAGTATGAGCAGGCTTTCTTGTTGATCTTCTGATCGCTCAATACCCGGGTGACCGTTACATTTAGCAGACCGCTTGCGGCTTATGGGTGTTTGATATGATCACCACCTGCTGCCGGCGTATTGACGAGTCTTTAGAGTCCTACACAAAGGTTTTCTAGCTCAAGCGAAATGGAGTAGGAGCACATATGAGATATGTGCGGGATCGAGATTGATACGAGTATGTGATACCGTATTCTATTCTCGCGATTTGTATCATCTGTCGGTTTTATGCGATATAGCCGGGTTATCGGATCAAGGGTTGATTCGATAAATTGATACACATGATATTAGTCGGTTATATGTGATATGACCGGATCATTAAATCAAGTGTTGATTTAATGATTTAATGTATAATTATACATTTGATATATTACTTTACATTAACTAGTATTGGCTCACTTAAGATTGTTTTTCTCACTTGATTATGTATTAAGTATATATGTGATATATACTTGTGTACATGTTTGTGTCATGCTTGATGATACATGCAAACTTGGGTGGGTGGGTGTGACTTACACCATGATTACATATAATGTGGGGTTTTATTTATCTTAGTAAATCAAAATGAGGTGGAAAATTGGTCATGGCTTGAAGCTTCATGAAGCTTGTAGACTATTGACCAAAGTCCACTCATTTTGTTTTACTTAAGATATTTTAAACCCAACCATTATAATTAATCCATGGTTAAGTCTCTACAATAGTTTAGTATATGATACTAACTCACCCATGGTTGCATTCTCATTTTTTTATTCATTCATTCACCACTTGATATTTTCTTGAGTTTCTTTCTTCATCTTCTTCTTTTTGCTTTCTATCTTCAAAAGAGATGATAAAATTAAGTGCGAAAATTATATCTAAAGTGAGCAAAAGTCCTACTTCATCATCCTACACACTTGCTTGGGTAGTATAGGGTGTTCTCTTCATAAAGTTCTTGACCTAGTGAAGAGGTAGCTTGGGTTTTGAGTCTTCTCGACGTAGATCATTTTCAGCCTCGAGGACTTCGCGTAAGCTTGTTCATTTCTCCGAGGGAACCATTCCAGAGTTCGGGAAATCTTCACTTGCAGCGATCGCAGCGAAGGGACTTCAACACGGAGCTTTAGAAGTGAAGGACCGGTCTACAAGGGTTGTATTCCCTGCTCACTTCACTATGTAATGTTTGATTACATGTTATGTTACCCTAGTTTTCTAGTTCGATTCCTAGTTAGATTGCTTAGCACCCCCTAATTTTTTTTGTTATGGCATGTGTGATGCTTGTAAACCCTAGGCATGGTGCTGAGGAATCCCAACATTAGGGTCTATCGGATCGGAAGTTTGGAATTTTGGGGTAAGGGTCGGCATCAACATTGCTAACACTGGAGCACAAGTGCCAGGAGAAATTCATCATTTGCCTTTTTCTATTGAGGAGCGATGGCTTAGGAGACAGGTTTAGGTCTCTATCACATAAGGCTTTTCAATTTTATGAGTCCTAAGGGTCCCAGAAAAGCATTTACTCCCTACGAGTCGAAAGGATCTCGTAGGTGTATTTTCTCCTTAGGATTCATGAGGACCCCCAAGTGTGTTTTTCCTTTGTGAGTTATAAGGATCCCACGAAGGTGTTTTCTTACGAGTCGAGAGGATCTCGTAAATTTTATTCTCCTCATATATCGTAAGGACACATGAGTGGGTCTTCTCAAATGGAGCATAATTCCAAGGGTGGAGATTGGCTGCTGGACTGGTGATTGCGGTGGGGTATGGGTATGATGAGAATTATTTGAGTCTACGGATTGTATACGGTAGTCAGTTCGGGGACCAACCGTAGGGCTAGGAGAATTTTGGGAAATTGGATTTTGGTTGGCGTCTGCGTCGCTACACTGGTATATGGTACCAGGAGCGACCCATCATTCACCGTTGGAACATCTAGGGATTTGAAATTTTGGTTGGCGTCTGCATCGCTGCACTGGAATATGGTACCAGGAGCGACTCATTATTTGCCATTTGGGGATTTGGATTTTGGTTGGCGTCCGCATCGCTGCACTGGAATATGGTACCAGGAGTGACTCATCATTCGCCATTTGGGAACTTGGAATTTGGTTGGCGTCTGCATCGCTGCACTGGAATATGGTACCAGGAGCGACTCATCAATCGCCATTTGGATTTTTTTTTTGCGCGGTTGCTCTATTATTTCAGCTTTTCTCATCGCGAAGGTCGCGATTGCTCTATCATTTCGACTATTTATTCACGGTTTTCCCCATCATTTCGGCTTTATTTTTCATCTTTATTTTTCTCGCTGATTTTTATTGCGAGTTGCCCCATTATTTCGGCTTGCCTTTTTTTTATTTACACATTTTTTTATTTGCACACATTTTTTTTACACTCCCAGTTTAACGACTTAGGGGTCGTTTGTTCCCAGTTTAACGACGTGGTGGTCCGCTGTTTTTAGAGAAAGGCAGATATCTGAGAGAATCAGGTTCTGGAAGGACTTCGGTCTCCATTTGTATGAAATTGGCGGTCGCAGTTTGATTATTTGTTAACATGCCTTTAGACAGTTCTATCTCTCCTGTCTTGTATTGCTTTTCAACCCAATATTTGAAGACGAAGCAGTCCTCAATGGCATGACTTATCACTCTGTGATAAGGGAAATATTTGGGGTCGTCGGTCATATTCTCTTCTTGCGGTCTCTCTGATTCTGGCAGTTGTAGACTGTTTCTCAGGGCATCCTTGAATATCTTGTGGACTTTGTCCCTTCTGAAGGAATAGACCTTATCCAGCTTCTCTTTCAGTGGAGCTTCTCCTCCCTCTCCGAACACTGCCTTCCGAGTTTGGTTGGTATTAAGCCTGCTCATCCCTCGCTTATTTCGGTTAGCCGAAGTGTTGAAAGATTCAGTATTGTCTGAACTTCCGCCTTTGCGATTATTGTCCTTTCGGTTTCTCCAGGACCAATTGTTATTTTGGGAATCAGAGGAGGAATCCTGTTTTGAGCGCTCCAACATCTGAACTTTCCCGGTCAGCTCTTGGAATGTTTTGAGACCCGCGGTGCATAAAAACGGGGCCATCCAATTGTTGAGATTTCCGACGAGGAGGCTGACAGATTGGTCCTGCTCTATCGGCGGTTCGCATTTGACGGAGAGATTGCGCCAGCGGGTTATAAAATCCGTGTTGCTTTCGTTGTTCTTTGGCTTGATCCTTACGAGGTCGGCAATGGTGATCTTATCGCTAACACTCATGAACCTTTGTCGGAACAGAGATTCCATTTGGACGAAAGTAGTAACGGAGCCATCCGTTATGCTCGTTGTTCAGTCGATAAAAGTGCACATTTGATATGACATTTTCCTTACTATTCTTAAATATCTAAAGGTGTTTATTATAAATATGACACATATGAGGGTTTATCTGTAAAAATACTATTTTCATATGTTTATATATTATAATTAATATTATGAAGGAAAATGTATGCATATAATATTTATATAATATTTTGATAATTTAAATATGCATATCATATCAAATATCCTTAACCAATATTCTTAAAATATAATATCATATCCAATGGTTAGGATAATATCTCAAAAATACCAAATATTACTAACATTATTCTTTGAGATATGGTGCAAGTTTTGGCTCAGGTCAGGAGATTGAGGTATTGAGATATTGGAAATCAAAAATCTGCCGAAATATTAAAGAAAATCGAAGAATCAATACTGGCAGAGACTCAGGAAATATTTTCAAGTTCCAGACATCAACTAAATCTCCATGTGTCACAAGAATAAAGTCCCAGAAATTTGCACCCAAGATCTCACCAAACGGCTGCGGATCTGCGGCCAAACCATTCAATATGCGGCGGATCCACGGCCGATTCACCGAATCAGGAGTTAGGATTTTCAGGTTGGATTTGCTACAACTAACCCTAATTCTGGGGATTTATGGTTTCTGACTTTAGGGCTATATAAAGGACCGATAGCTAAACTTAGAAACCATCAATCTTTTACACAAGCTAATCACCGTCAAAGAACAAGTGATCCAATACAGGTCCAAGATTCGACGTGATAAAGCGACGTGAGATTCGACGGAACATCTATATCCGACAAGGCAGAGATCAAGAGCAACTTCTTCTTCCTCTTGTAATCTAAACATGAAGTTTGTACTTGTGAAGTTGATTAATAAAGGTAGATCTTTACTTTAATTGGTTTAATTATTTAGTTATATTATGAATTTCATCTTTATCCGTACTTCTATCTCTATCATGCGCGAGTAATTCTCTGCTTGATAAGGTTCGTAGGATTATGGTAGAATAATGGATGAGAAAATGTTTTAATTTCTTTTAAGTCTTATGAAGTTTATAAACTTTAGCAAAATAAATGTTAACATCCTTATCGGATGTGCTACCAATTTATTGCTAGTCTCGACCGGATTTGAGATCAGATTAATAATTGTTTTGTTAAGGGCTAGACATGAATAGAGATCAATGAAAGGACAAGGGTCAATAGTGGGGAAACCCTAGTTTCTTCTAAGAACCCTAATTCTCATTTATCACTATCTATCAAGTATTAAATCCATCAATAGATAAAAGGAGTAATCTTTATTAGTCATCCATGACTACTAAATCCGAACGAACCCTACAAGCATTCTTCTTATAAAATCTATATCCGTATTCAAACTAGATCTGTATTCTACATCTGTATTTTGACGTAGATCTAGAAACCATTCTCCACTATTCTTTATTCCTCTATTCTTCTTCTTCTTTTCTAATCAACACGTCCAAAGTAAGATTGAAAAATTCAACGTTTCCCCTGAGGACGGCCCGTACTCATCTCGGTCTAGCTACACGCGACACCGTTATTGATTGCGGTTACTACACACTTCTTTACAGATCAATCAAATGGCGCCGTTGCCGGGGATCCGTGCGTAATTTTTTATTCTTACTATTTGTGTTGAATTCTTATTCGATCTATATCTTAAAAATAAAACAAAACCGCATTTTGCATATTTAACGATTAGTGTGCGATTTTTGCGAGGGAATCTGGAGTCACTTTAGCGAGGAGATAAAGATTCAGAGACATTCATCAAGACCCAGAGGAGCAAAAGAAGCTACAGTAAAAACATTAAACAAAGAACCCCCTAAAGCGCGGTGGAACCGCGACTATTGTGTGCAAAAGGCGGCGGAACCGCGGCGGTCTTGGGGAGTTGTGCCCTCAAACTTTTCTGGTATCTTTTCAATCTCTTTCTCTCTCCTCTGAAAAATCCAATAATATAATTTCTACAGGATTCTTTGCAAAATATCGCCGCTCAAAAATCTTTTTGCGTGTTTTGTTTTACGGGTTGTTTTTGCATATTTTAATACGGACATTAAGGGGCAAGACCACAATTCAGATTAGATGGGGATTTCATCACCCTTCCTAGGCCCCACAAATCACAAAACGAGCATCCGCATAATCCTATATTAATTAAAAAATATTTAGATCGAGACCCTCAGGACTGTCGCGCTCAAATAGGATAGAGGAAGGTCGTGGGTAATCTATCGCTTATTCGCATTTCTTTTGTGGTGTCTAGGCAAGTGCGTATAAGGCAAGTGGTTACTTAATTAGGCTAGCTATTTTTGGTGATTCGTATAGCGGATACCTCTTACTTACCTGACACTTACCTGGCCACAAGAGTTATAAAGAGGTGGTAGAGAATTGATCCTGCGGCTTGTCCTTTGGAAGTCTACGAGCGATCTAGTGCTTGACCTAGGTAACCTTAGTTCTAGGGTTTGCTTGTGCATTTTGTGATTTGTTGAGTCAACCCTCAAGTCCCACTTTCAAAGCAAAAACAATCTAAATAGAGCTTAAATCTTTTCACCCTCCTCCTTCTTTTCACCTTCTTATAATGGGTAACTCAAATAAACAAACTCTTGCCGAGCTTGGCTATCCAGAACCGGATATTTCTTGTTATCGTAATCGCTTCGGTATACCATCCGACTCTACCATGTCTTTAAGAGATCGGATAGAGCAAGCGGAAAGAAACAGTTGGCCCCTCACTCCAGGTCTTATCAACCGCATCAAAATTCTACATCTTCTTATGTTGATACTCCCTTCCTAGGGTAGGCGGGGGTTTATTGATTGTGGGGATCCAAATCTCCGGCAGCCGTGGACTAAGCTGTCGTTAATTACCCCTCGCCTTTGAGGCGAAGGAACCTCCGATTGACGGGTCAAACTGATCATGCAAACTCAATATGCAGTGTGCGAATGTGTTTTGGAGGGGAATTAGATGTATCGGAAGACCCGTAGAGTTTTACGGGGGTCCCGCTATCCGGATAGCGAGTTGGAGGTCAAGGAGGCTAGCAGCCCCCTTACGGGGTGCGAGGGGACAGTGTTGTGGAGTGTGTGTAGGAAAAAAAGGGAAGAATAGCGTCTAAAGGAAGCGTGGGTGCCAGCACCTCACGTGCCTAGCATGCGAGCGCCGGCGCCGGCGCCGAGCGCCCCACGTGCTTGGCATGCGGGCGCTGGGCGTCAGTAGGAAAAGCGACTTGGTCCCTGTACTGGGAGTCGTGCTCCCGATTTGACTCCTGGAGTTAAACTCCTGAAAAAAGATTAAATTATGGAGTTAAACTCCAGCAGATCTTGAATGGAGTTAAACTTCCAAAAATCTTTGTAAAAGATTGAAGGGGACCCCTTTCTTCTCTTCTTTAGCCTTGGATTTTTCCCAAAGTGGGATTTTTGGAGGTGAGTCTCCTTCTTCTTCCTCTCAGTTGGCCGGATCTTGGAGAAAAGGGGGGATTTAAAAATCTCCCCTTTTTGAGATCTGATGGAAGATCTGAGCTCCCCTTTATGGGTTTTGTGGTGAAAAACTATTTAACTTTGAAAAAAGAAGAGTAAAACTCTTAATTTAATTGAAAAGGGGAAGAAGGTTTAGAACCTTGAGGAAAGAGAAGGAGACACAAAAACCCTAGATTTTGAGAGGAATGAAAAGTTATATTTTATTTCATTATCATGTTGCCTTATATATGCTTACAAATTTACATATAGCCCCTTGGACTTTACAAAATGGCATTTTGCCCATCCCATGGCTCATGTGCTCATTTCTTTTGCACATGAGCCATGGGCTTTAAAAAAATTTGGCTTTATACCCATTTTTCTTATATTCATGCATAAAAAAATTACATCAAAATTATTTATTACATGATTTCATTTTGGCATGGGGGAGGTCGGCCGCGGGGCTCGACTTGGGCATGGGCCCACTTGATCTGGCTTGGGCCCGCTTACTTGGGGTTGACTTTGGCTTTGACTTGGTCAACCGGGTTGTAATTTTTGACCCCGACAGTACCAAAAACCGTCGACAAATGGGCAAAATCCCCAAGTCAAGCCTTTAAAGTCTTTGAAGAAAAAGAAGAAGACTAAGAAGCCTGTGCAATCTGCCGAGTATGACGACAAACGCACAGACCTACAAAGGTACATTGATCCGCTGGAGGAGTACAACCAGAAGGCGCGAACACCAGTCACCCTCGAAGAGTTCCTCAAGCATATTCTTGAGAACGAAGAGAGTGACAACGATGAGGAAAATGACTCATCAGAAACCGAAGAATATGTAGCAAGTTGCCACATGGTTTCCCATTCGTCGTTAAATGACGAAGAAGCTCCCTCAGCGTTAGAAAACAATGCAGAGGAACTGGGGGCAGAATCGGCGCCAAAATCCCCGGAACTGCCAGAAGAAGACCCGATCGATAAGCTGTTAAACGAAGCCTTTCAGAAAAGCAAAGTGGACCGAGAACGTTAAACAGCCATATACGAAAAGGCTAAGCGTCAACGTCAAGGTAAAGAATCTGCGGCTAGGATGAGTCGTAATGTACTCCAACTAAATCGAAGCACACCGGCACAAATAAGAGCAAGATCAAGGCAGAGAAGTGGTTCGCCAAAGTCCTGTCAGTGGGAATGAAGCTGCCACCTCTGGTAGGAAACACTCTAAGGGTCATACGCCTCAACGGAGAGGATTCACATCCAAATTACTGCCTATATCATCGGAGGGTTACCCATCCCACCAAAGATATGTTGCCCATCAAAAATACTTCAAGAGGATGAAGCGCGAAGCTCGTCGACTGCAAAAAGGTGCGGAAAGTGCGTGCAAGAAAACGACTGGCAACTTCCATATGGTCGATACCAGTTTGGAAGGGGATAAACCCCAGGTTCTTACCTTCGGGAGCGACCCTGAGAACGAAATGACTCCCAGCCCTCTCTTCAAAAACTCCACCTCCGAAAAAGAAGAGAGGGAGAAGAACTGTAGGAACATTCAGCTGCGTAACCGCATGCTACCTGAAAAGAACCTCGGACCTACAAATAAAGGTTCGAGCCAAAGAGACAAAAGGAAAGAAAAAACCCTTAAGGAAATCACCCTTGATGAAGGAGTTGTTAAAGAGCTCGCAGTGAGAGAACCGCCTAAGAAAAATAAGGTGGATTACCACGTCCTAGCGCATTTGAGGAAAATACCCTCACAACTGAGCATATTGGATGCTCTTCTCCTGTCCAAAGAGGCACGAGATTCTTTGATCAAGGCATTACAAGAGTCTGATCAATTCCAAGCTTCCCTCACAGAAAAGAAGATGAAGGACGAGCTGGCAGAGGTTCACACACCTGACATTACATTCAGTGATGAAGATCTCCTTCTCGGAATGTGCGAGCATAATCACCCATTATACGTCACCGGGTACTGCCACGACATCAAGATAGGCAAAATCCTTGTCGACAACGGATCCTCCGTCAATCTTCTCAATGTGAAAGTGCTGAAGGAGATTTGCATGAACGTTCAACACTTGGTCCGAGACAAAATTACCATATCCGGGTTCGACTCACAGTCGTCACGGACGCTTGGGTCTGTAATACTGACGTTACGCTTCGGGTTGCTCGTCAATGACATCAAATTTCATGTCATTGACACCAAGACTTGCTATAATGCTCTGCTCGGCAGGCCCTGGCTGCATGAGTACAACGTCATCCCTTCTACACAATATCAGTGTATGAAGTATTTCAAGGATGGTTGGAATGCACCGTCACAGGGGAGCTGAATCCATTCTCCGTAAATGAGGTCTGGAAAGATGAAGATACAAAGTACTTCTTACTGGACTTCAAAGATACAGAGAGATGTTATAAGCCGGAGGATAAACAGAAGTCCATCACCACTATCCCGATCTTTGGGAGCGACTCCGAGGAAGATGAAGAAATTGTCTACTCAGGGCAACCCCAGAAAGAAAACAACATGCCCGGACCATCGACCCCTATTCTGGTCTTTGGCAGCGACTCTGAAGACGAGGCCGACGAAGTGTTCTCTATCAGCCCATCAGTGCAAACCCTCGATGAAGTAGATCAGAGACTGCAAATCACATTGGTTCCACCTCAGCATTACAAGGAACTTGATGCGCTCGATACATATAGCGTACAGGAATTACAAACTTTCTACGTTCCTCCCAGGCAAAGAGGTGAAAAGGCGATCCTCTTCTACCAATCTACGGAGACCAGAGTGGAGAATGAAGTCTGGCACGGTGCCAATTTTACACTTGATAGGCTTCAACCAATCCGTCTGCCAAGATACTACACGGATGGATTGAAAAGACTATTAAGATGCCAGGTGTACCCTGCGAACAAACTGTTCGACAAGCCCACTTCTACAAAAAGATTTGGGATATCCCTGGGGCCCAGCGAAAGATGCCCAACGGGAAGCTGGAAACAACCGGGTTCGGATACGTTCGGTCTAAGAAACGGGAACGATTCTACAGCTGTCGCGCCATAAACAGCTCCGGTGAAGAAGAGAACGCTCTTCCAAATAGCTGTGACGTTGAAATAGAACGAGATCCCGCTCTAAGAGCGTTAAGACCATCATTTGAAGAACAAGTTGACAAACTAATAAAAGAAGCCTGTTTTAAAAGATTCGGGATAGCCACAGTCGCGAAATGGCTATTTAAGAAAAGGCCAAGACGCAACGCCTCAACCAGCAATCCGCGGAGAAAGAGGACTACAATGCCCTCCATCCCCAGCTCGCTGTATGTCCTCACAAAAAGGAAAAATCCCGTAATAGAGGCAAAAACAATACAAAGAGTGCAAACAACGTTCGCAAACAACATGGCAGATCTAAGAAGCCACGCTATCAAGAAGAACGTGGTTGGAACCCGTCCTTTATCAAGAAGATGGGTCGGGAATACTCTTTCCCTCAAGACAAGACAAGGAAAATATTCAACCTTGTCATGATGCATCAAATGGTAACGCTCCTGAATTCTCGGCATCCCGAACAAATGAACGAAGTCTATCACCCAGATTATTGCTCCTATCACCAATAATAGGATATCCCCTTGAAGATTGCTTCACCTTCAAAGACTGGGTTGAAGGCCAGTATCAACGAGGCAGGTTCAGTTTATCCGACAGCTGGAGGGTAACCCCACCGTAAAAGCATGAGTCAAAGAAAACCTATATCGTAAGGATAAGACCAGCCCAGCATCAAGAATGGAAGCAGACTCGTACCTGCCATGTGATAACACTTTCGGAAGGGGAAGGGCATGAGGCTATGGATGACCTTTTCAAGTGCTTCACAAATAAAAACGAGGATGAGGTGATCTCAGAATTTTCACCGGCACCAAAAGAGCCGGAAGAAGAGATGCATACCACAGTGGACAACCTAAGGAAAATTGACTTAGGGACGGAAAACGATCCGAGGCCCACGTTCGTCAGTGAGCTGCTATCTAGAAAACGGATAGCCACGTTAAAAGGCGTACTCTTGCAATATAAAGACTGCTTTGCATGGAACTATTCCGAGATGCTGGGATTAGATCCAAAAGTAGCAGTACATAAACTAGCCATATCGTTGGACGTCAAGCCAGTCAAGTAAGCGCTGACAAGAATGCGGCTCGAACTCGAGATGAGTATCAACACCGAAGTTAAGAAACTAATTGACTCCAGCTTCATCCAGGAAGTTCAATATCTTGACTGGATTGCCAACATCGTTCCGGTGATGAAGAAAAATGGGACGGTGTGCATCTGTGTGGACTTTCGGAAGCTCAACAAAGCTTGCCCGAAGGATGACTTCCCAGTACTTGTTACTGAGCTGATGATCGAGAACACGTCTACTCATGAGGTTTTCTCTTTCATGGATGGATCTTCAGGATACAACCAAATAAAAATGAATCCTGAAGACCAAAAACATACCGCCTTTCGGACTCCGCTGGGCTTATTCTGCTATAAGGTGATTCCTTTCGGTTTAAAGAACGCTGGCGCTACCTACCAGAGGGCCATGATGAAGATCTTCGATGACCTCATCCATGAGATTGTCAAATGCTACATCGACGACCTGGTGGTGAAAAGCAAGTCTTACGAGGAACATTGGGAATATATGAACATAGTATTTCAACGTCTTCGGAAGTATAATCTGAAAACGAATCCACTAAAATGCGCGTTTGGAGTCTCCTCCTGGGATTCATCATTCGGCACCGGGGTATCGAAATCGATCCCTCAAAGATCAAGGCGATTACGGAAATGCCCATGCCAAGAATCCTCAAGCAATTGCGATCCCTTCAAGGAAAGCTCACGTATATCCGATGACTCATAGCTAACCTCTCGGGAAAATGCCGTCCCTACAGTCATCTAATGACGAAGGGGACCCTGTTCGTCTGGGATCAAAAGTGCCAAAACGCACTAGACGAAATCAAGCGGTACTTACAAAATCCACTGGTGCTGACCACTCAAGTTAAGGGAAAACCCCTCATTCTATATACAACAGCCCTTGAGGGTTCACTAGGCGCGTTATAGGCACAGGAGAACGACCAAGGAAAGAAAAGAGCTCTGTACTACTTGAGTCGAGTTCTCTTAGGGGCAGAAAACAACTACTCCCCCATCGAAAAGCGTTGTCTGGCACTAATCTTTGTGATAACGAAGCTCAGACACTACGCCTTAGCATATGAGGTTTATCTGATATCAAAGGTGGATCCTCTCAAATATCTAATGTTGAATGTCATATTAACAGGAAGGCTTGACAAATGTGCCCTCCTCTTTTCGCTTAACAGGCTTCTTCGTACGGCGGATCCCGATCTTGAAACCAATGCCCGATTCCGGAGACACTACGGTTACCGCTGTCGCAGGAACATCAGGTCGATGCTTACTAGGAAAAGCGCGGGGGGCTATAACTGTAGCGATCTCTCTCAAAAAAGGGAGCACGGCTGCCCGTCACTTCAGTGGGTCCGCTGGATTACTGGCTGGGACAGCATCCTTATAATCAAGCAGCAGCAGCCTGTCCTCCTTGATGACAGCACCCGTTGCATGCTGACGTAAGCATCCAAATCCTTTGGAATATAACTTGGCTCGCTGATGAGGAAATAGGACCCCTATTTAACCGCATGAAATGATGTGCCGCACTGCGGATGCCCTCTTCCGTAGCAACCGGATCAATCAGGAACGCCTCGAGAGGAACGCCTTGGTTGTAACCCGATTGCTGGGCAAAACGATGCGGGTTATACCTCATAAATAGCACCGAGGCGTTCTGTCTAAATACCAGAACACCTGGCTTGATAGAATACAGGTGTACAACCTCTCGAGCCCTCAACACAGAAGCCCCGTCCTTAAAAACATCATGCAACGGTTGGATCACTTTGGAAGATTCTTTGCCGATGGTCATGACTTTATCGACAAAGGTCATGCTGTCCCCAACCATGCGTGGGCGAAGGAGCAATCGATGAGCCTCCTGCTGTGTTGGGTCTGGAGCAGAAGCGTCGACTAGGCGCATGACCCGGGGAAAATTGTAGCCTTCGTAAAATCGGGGTCGTTTATGAACACCGAAAGCACCCAGCACGCGCATCTCGATCCATGAGGTAAAGTAGTGCGATGGAAGATTTACGGGCTTTACTCCCGGCTGAGTAGTGTCGGCTGCTAAGCTCAGGCCATGATATAAATGAGCCAGTCTCGCGACCCCAATGGCAATGCGCGTCCCCATGGCAATGTGATGAGCTGGATAAAAGATAGATGGTCTCATATAGCAGAGGTGCGTCGGAAGCACGAACCAACTCAGCCACAAGCCGATAAACCCTATAAAGAACATCTCCTCGTCAATGTTTGGGGCGGCAATCTCTGCAAAGGAGATGATTGGAGTATCTAGAATAAAGAATTTCTTTAAATCCGCCTCCGCAGTTGGCAAGTTGTCTGAACCAAATCCGAATGGGTCGTCGAGTTTGGCAACCTTCGCGGCTTGTTTAGATAGAGCCTTTAGACGAAGAAAGCGAGCGATGAAATTTGCGAAGCTAACTCCATGCCTACCAGACTCTAGGAATAAGCTCTTGTACATGTTCAACACCTTAATCAAGCTCGGGAACTGATGTTGAACGGCATTCTCCGGAGTAAGACCCATTATCACTGATTTGGTGGCAAAGATATACTCGTCGGGGGGAAGTACCTCCTCATAATGTTCCCCTCTGACGGGAAATCCGGATATCTCCACAAATTCCTCAAATGAGATTGAAACCTCCCGATCTGATAAGAGAAATGTGTGGATCGGGATGTTCCATTGTTCCAGAAAAGACTTGACCCACCACACATGAGGAGTGTGGTAGTGCAAGAGGGACACATAGATTGCGGGATACAGCCCGGTCTTCAATAGCAGCGATTTCTTGGCCGACAGGATATATCGGGCCCACTATAGATAGCCAGCTGAATGACGGGGAGTCATTCCTATCATGTAAACTTACCTCCAAGGACGTGACTCTCCTTGGCATATGCGTCGTCCTAAAATGTCCAAGGCCATTGGCGGCCGCACTGGTATTGATACCATAGAAGGCTGAAGACGACCTTCTGAAGTCCGGTTAACCTCTTCTACTGCGTGAGTTACCAGCGGCGGGTCAGCATAATGGATCGCCGGGATCAGTTCCGAAGGCGCTGCACAAGTAAAACTACGCCGACCCTGGATAATTTGACTATACCATGACCCCCACAAATGAAGAGACTTTTGCTCTGGGTCATAGTCCCGAATAAGTGCGAAGACTTCCCGATCTGTGGGTGCGTTGGCGAAAGCACTCTCCGAGCGAATGAAGGGGAAGGAGGAATCGGAAGCCATAGTACCCAAAAAAAAGAAAAAAAGGGATTAATTATCGACACAATGTTCAAGACTTTAACATTTTTTTACACCTAAAATTGTACTGCACCACAGTTTAAAGAGAAAGGGACAGGGGGCCATACAAAATCAAGGTAACACCCCCATCAATGATGATGCAGTCACTCATTGAAAGAATCCAAAAGGATTTTCATTTAATGAGAAAATCTCATTGAACTACGGAGTTAAACTCCTTCGAGAAATGTGTTCTACAAACAGATTTCAAATCTGCAAGGAAAATAAGAAAGAGAATAAAATTCCCAAAAGATTTTCTTTAAAAGAAATCTTTCTTAGAGCCAGGCTCCGTAGAACAATGGAATAAAATCCCAGAAATCCGCTCGGGACATGAAATTAAATTCCAAACAGCCTTCAAAAATCAAAGTTAGTAACAGGGTAAAACCCTAAAAGAACTTTAAAACCTATGGTCTACTCAAGTAAAAGTTTTAGATTTCTAAGAAATCATTATAAGAGAAGAGCAAAACTCTGTTGATGGGTTAAAAAACTCTAGAACATGAAAAGATTCTTTCAAGGGTTAAATCATGGTCATGATTCTTACCAATTTTGACAGAGTTTTAACTCTAAGATGAGTTTCTTTGGACAGAGATTTGAGCTTTGAAAAGAGAATTAAATTCTCAAGGAAGGAAGAAGACTCAAGAAGATGAGAGAAACAACAGTCATTTCAAGGGCCAAAGGCCTTATTTATAAAACATAATAAGACGGTTCAACTCCTCAGAAGATCAAACGGTAGAAAAGGTGCCACCGCTGCACTCACGTGTGAGTCACGTGAGCGCAATGGTGGAGGGCATTTGTTTCTCCCAATAAAAAGAAAAGCTTTGTTCAAAATTAATGAGGCAACACCTCACGTATCATCCACAAAGGCGCCAGCACCAGAGCCAATCTTATAGGATTAAATCCTATGGTGCCGCCTCACGTGCTCCTTACGCGGGAACCAGTGTGCAAAGCACAAAAAAGAATCAATTAAATTAAGTAAGAGTTAAAACTCTCATATAGCGCCGCACGTGCTCCTCACGCGGACGCCAGTGTGCAAAGCATAAAAGAATCTATTAAATTAAACAAGAGTTAAAACTCTCGGTGGCGCCCACGTGCACAACACGTGAGCGTCGGCGCCCAAGTAGAATTAAATTCTACTCTCTGTTAAACAGAGCCGTTGGATCTTTGATCCAACGGAGATGATAAATCATCAAGATACAGAATTAAATTCTGTTAGGAGAAAACATTTCCCAAATTGGATCATAGAATAAAATTCTATTTTGGGATATATTTTACCAATCTTTCTAAATAAGAAAGATTGCCCTCTGTAGAACAGAGAATCCTTGGATTAAAATTCCAATGGTGATTAAAAATCACCATTTCATAGAATAAAACCCTGCATATGGAAAATATTTTCCCAATCTTGTTAAAAACAAGAAAATATGTTCTGTAAAACAGAAACCCTTGGATCAAAGATCTAATGGTGGGTAAAATTCCCCAAATCAATTGGGATCTCTTAATGAGAGATTTTTTCAAATCTAATTAACAAATTTTCCTCCACTATATAAAGAACTGAAAACTTCAAGTCTGATAGAGAGGAACCTCCCCATAAGCTTCTAAAAAAAGAGACGGAAATTTTCAAAAGGAACAGAGAATTAAATTCTCAAAGAAGAAGATCTCCCTCCTCAAAAATTCTAGGTAAATAAAAAAATAGAGATCAAAATATCCCATTTACCTATTGAAGAGTTTAACCATTTTAAAAGAATTTAGTTCTTTCTCTGGATCTGAGATCCGCGGGGCAAGTCTCCCACAAGTTGAGAATTTAATTCTCATCAGGAAGAACTTGTTCTTAAGAGTCAAAGATTCAGAAAAAAACCAGAAATTGAGTTCCTAAAAAAAAGGCATACAAGAGAAACCTAGTTCTTACAAAAGAACTTAGTTCTTAAAAATGAAACTTGATCCTAGATCTTCAAAACAAAGATCATATTGATCATTAATGGGCAAAAATGCTATCAGCGGAGGAGAAAAGTGCTAAGCGCACAGCGCCGCACGTGTTTCTCACGTGGACGCCATAGAAGAATGCTTAGCACTCACTAGAAAGCGCCCAGCGCCGCACGAGTTCCTCACATAGGCGTCACAGAAGAGTGCTTAGCACTCACTAAGCAGCGCCCAGCGCTGCACGTGTTCCTTACGTGAGCGCCACAGAAGGGAAGAGTGCTTAGCACTCACTAGGAAGCGCCTAGCGCCCAGCTCCCATCGCCTCACGTGCTCTCCACGTGCGCGCCGCAAAGAGAAGAAAAAAGTGCTTAGCACTCCCCAAGCAGCCTAAAACGGGTGAGTGTTCAACACTCATTGGGCAGCGCCTCACGCGCTCCCCACATGGATGCCATAAAGAGTGCCTAGCACTCCATATAAAAACAAAAGGAGTAAAGTATTCAATACTTATTGGGCAATCCCCATGACTGAAAGCTCCACATGATCATATGTGGGCGTCAGAACTCATATAAGTGCTTAGCACTTTTTGCATAAAAAGAGGACTGATTAAATAGAGCCTAAACAAGTGCTTAGCACTTTTTCAAAAAAAAAAGGGGAGACTAAGCAGACTAAAGCCCAAATTAGCTAAAGTTGCTAAAGTCTTGCAACTGAGTCCAAATGCTCTGTTGCTGGGTCTTAAAAAAAAGAAGATCCTAAAATATTGTTAAGTGGATATTAGTCTCAAATTGGACTAACGTATCCTTAACAAAGAAATCAATCGAGCCCATATGCTCTCGATCTCCAAGGTCTCAAATATGACCAAAAATTGTTAAGCCCACAACAAACCCTTTTCCCATAAATACGGGATTTGGTTCAAGGGTACATCTTTTCACATCTCTGATACATGTCGTTGTAATTCTCCAATGTCTTCAGAGAGGTGGTGGGTCGCGACGACCAATAACTTCTTCATGCATTGACATGCATGCCTCAAATTGGATTGTGCTCCAAATTAGGCACATCCATATCTCCATTGTTCACTCTGCCACGTAACAAATACACGTGCGCATAGGGTGAATGATGGACCAAAATGTCCCTAAACTAATATTCGTCTCTAAAATGGCGATAAAGGACCGAAATGTCCTTAAAACTAACATTTCGCCTCAAACACGACGATAATGGACCGCGGTGTCCTTAAACTAAAATAATCGAGCCCAAATGCTCATACATTTAAGTTGATCTTAATCTCAAAATAGATTAACGATCCTTAAATCAAACCAAATCCAAATCTAAGAATATACGGATTTGGACTAATCCACGCCCTACGGGCGACGACATAAATTAGTCTCCGTATACAATCCACAGGCAACCAAAATAAAAAAAACATACACACAACACGAAGTGAACCTCCGAAGCAGGAGAAAGTGGTTATCGCAATGCGGTAACGTAATTAACTGCAGATGCTTGCGCCTGCAGGGAAGAGCGTCCCCACAATCAAAACCCCTCGCAAACGAGGGGGAATCTGATGAAATCTACTACAACGGCCGCATCCGTCCAAATCTCTGATACACGGTGCTATAAATCAACTTGGTATTTTCGGAGAGGTGGACAGATAAATCCAAATAGCATCTGCCCCCAGGACTCGGGCAAGACGATCCATCCCAGTTCGTCTCTGTTTTCCGGCAGCAAACAAATACGGATTCTACGGTCGTGAAGAATAGCCAAACCCACATCCCTAGAGCCCCTACGAGAGCGGCAAGTAACCCAACCAATTCTAGAGTTACGAGACCCGGTCTCAACTCCTTGAGATGGTCTCCTACTGGACTCTAGAACCCGGTTACTTGTCCTCCCCTCCTTGGGTCTATCCTAATGCGGAAAGTAAATAATATATATTAATGGTGACATCATCCTCAATCCGGAAGTGTCCTAATAAAATAATATTACATACATATTTTTTTACATGAATGAAAATTAAAAAACTCTCATCTCACGCAAAAACATTCGGCTATTCAATCATGACGATCCAATATAACATATCACAACAATACATAACATCACATGTCATCAACGTAAGTAAATATGCATATCCCAAATTTCGTTGATATATAGCAACGAGATCGGGGATACACCACATATTACACTTACGGTCGCAGAAAAGAAATGAAAAACTACAATAATTAGAATCCGCATTTTCTTAGACATCATAAACTCGGAATATCTCATATTCCGAATTTCATGCCTAACCCTATAAACCTTGCATTTTAGTCTCATATCGAAAATACTTTTCAATAACTTAGTCGGGTAATTCAACAAGATTATCGACTACCCAATCGAATACTCGCCGGGAACTTTAATAGATGGTCGCACCCCCGATGCTATCGACCAAGTGCACTTAGGCGGAACACCATGGTCGCGAGCATCCGAGTGGATGCTTTTGGCAACGGGGCTCTCCTAAAGTCACTTGGTTGGGGCTATAGGGCGTGGCTACCTAGTAAAGTTATCTGGAGAATATCCGCGTACGATACGCGATTGCGATGGAGTTTCGATCAGAATTGAAACTTCATGGCAATCGATCAATAGAGACTAACATGCTATATTTACAAACAATCTAGTTTTCACAAAACTAATTCTGTATGGATTCCAAGTATTGTATCACATATCAAACTTAAACCTGAAATGACGTTAAAATTACAACTACAAAAACACCCCGTTTAGCCCCAATGGGAAAGTTAACATCACATGCAAACTGGGCCAATCAAACATAACTTGAAACCCTAAAACCCAGACACCATAACACCAAAGAAATTCGAGCCCAAGACAAGACATGAGGACCGGCCAGGCCAGCCATTTTGGCTATCTCGCCGGGTCAATTGTGGGGTTTTGGTCTCGAATTTCTCTGTTGTTCTAGTTACATCACATGTAAGCTTCTGCACTTGTTTAAAATTTTTTCAGAGATCGTTTTAAAATTGACAGAAACTATGATTTTCGAGTTACAGTTTCGAAGTTGTTTCGGTTTCGTAATTCAGCTAACAAAGTATAATCTTCTAACTTGGCTCTGATACCATATAAGTGTTTGTTAGCACCACCACTGGGTTTTACTAGTATCTAGCATGCCATTTTAAAATTTTTGAGGGGCTAATTAACACTAAACAAGAATCGAAACTAGATGATTTGGGTTTTAGCTTTGATATAACATAAACTATGCTAAGAGAAAGAGGCTACAACCTTTGTAGACCGTGTCCTTCTCTTCTCAAGCTCCGTGTAGTAGTCCACGCGACTCCATTAGGCTCCACTTGAAATTTGAACGAGCCTTCTTCATGATCTTCATGCCGAAGATGATCCACCCGAACCTCCGCTAATCCAAGCTACCTCTTCACTAAACTCTTTAGTGAAGGAAACACACTACACCAAAGTACTAATCTAGTGTAGGATGGTGAAGTAGAGGTTCAAAGCTCACTAAGGTTCTCATAAGCCGTAAGTTTCACAACTCATGTAAGTGTTAGGGCTTGGAGGTGGAGGTTGAAGTAGATGGAAAAATCTAGAGAGCTTAAAGGAGATGAGCTCAAGAGAAAATAAATCATCAAGTGAAGAATGGCTTAGTCTCACTCTCACTTATTGAACCATCCAATAATTTATCAAATAAAAATAGAACCATATTTCAATAGTGAGTCAAGACCAATATAAAAATAAGCAAAGCCATGTTTCACCCATGCTTCTTATTTTCCACCTCATTTTCTATCTTCTAAAAAATAAAAAATGCAACCATGCTACATTTAATATATATATATATATATATATATCAAATATATATATTAATATATATTAAGTAAATAGTTAGTAAGCAATAATATTAGTTAATATATAATTATATCAAATATAAATATATATCATATTATTAAATCAACACTTGATTCAATAATCCGGTTATATCACATATAATCGACTAATATCATTTACCTGTATACCACATTATCAAATCAACACTTGATTCGATAATCCGGTTATATCACATATAGCCTGACCGATAACAAAAAACCGCCAGATTAGAATACGGTATCACGTACTTGTATTTAATCAAGACCCCCGCATATATCAGCATATGTGCCCTAGTTCGTTTCGTTTGAACTAGGAAACTTCTGTGTGGGATTCTAAAGACTCGTCAATACGCCAACAGTAGATAATGATCATATCAGTTACCCACAAGCCGTCGGCGGTACTAGCTGTACGTAACGGCTACCCAGGTATTGAGTGAATAGAAGATCAACAAGCAAGCTTGTCCAAACTCCCATGAAGCCTATAAGTAACACTTACCGTACAGTCCGGTCTTTTCGTCTGATATGTTGCATATCGAGTCTGGGGGTGGAATCGTCAGACCCCAATAGCTTGATAAGTCATGCTGATGTGCGGCCTATAACGGTATAAGAAACTATTGATGACTCTTGGCAGTAAATCTCATCAACAGCCTTGGCCAGGGACTTCCTGTTATAGCCAATCGAGTATAGCACAACATCAACTCCCTATACCGGGAAAGATGAAACCCCTCCTATCGCTCATTGCCTCCATATGACTCGGGACTGTACCCAAAATCCATCTATTTGCACGACTCCTTTGAGCCGTGGTAGGGAGGAAATCAAAGCACAGTGGAAACCACACAAGACTCTATGACGATCTCGGGTCTACAGAGTAACATGTACCAGTGTCACCAGAGAACTGCTATCTGACGATAGGTATAGTACCATGTAGGAGTTCTCGACGAGTCCTGTTCGGTGTACCCATTCTCTAATGAGCACCTGTGTACAATCTTTGATATCAAACACCAATGGATATGTGATCAACCATCGCCCTTTACAGGGTCAAGAAACGTACACACTAGTGTACTCTGAAATATCGATACCCTGTCTCGATATTCTCTCGACTAGGAACAATTGAAGGATGTGCTTGTGGACTACCCAGATCCCAGTAGTATGATCCGCATTATGGTCCTGGTAGTCAAGCTAATATCCTAAGGGCTTTATCAACATGTATAAGAAAGACAGTATAATAATACATGTTAAAATAAAGTGTAACCAGATAGCATACTATCATATCGAGCAAGAAAGTCCTCTATATATGTCCAAGTATCCACTATAATATACATCAATGTACAATAATGACTTCTACGACATATATATTTCTAACAAAATCTTTATCGGGATGGGTTATATATACCAACCCAAATCTTTCCTATTTTTAAATCCCCATCCCAAACTTTATATTATTAAAAACCACAACTATAACTTTTTGGAATTTTACAAACCCATCAATTTTTCTTATATTTAAAAACCCCCACCAAAGACTTTGCTCTTAACAAAAAACCGCACACTATTAGTTATATGAGTTAGTTGGGATTAAGTTCAGTCAGCTAATTTCTAAACTACCCTTTTTCCTCCCCCCCCCCCCCCCCCCCCGCCAACCCCACATCATTTCTAAGTTTGAGCTGGTGCTAAACTCATCACCCTTTTAATTAAGCGGATTCAAAGATCGAAGCGAGAGAAGATAGAAAGGAGGGAGGGAAGAGGAGGGAGAAGACCTAGTCATTAAGACAGTCAAGGTCTTTTTCTACCGTTATTTAACGAACCATCAGCAATAACTCGATATAAGTTAGCTAAGGTTGCTTATTTAGTTTGATTTAAAGATTTCAGCGGGGTTTTAGAAATATGGAAATTTAGGCTGGGTTTTGAAAAATATGAAACATGCGGATGAGGTAGATCAGAAAATACCCTTTATCCTTAAAAGAAAAAGAAATAAAACCGACTTCTTCACATTCCAGCAAAGAATAAAACTCTCTCGTTTGGCTTAATCATAATAAACCCCTAAAAATACCATCTCTTTGCATGCATTGGCTTAACCACAACAAGAAAGGAGAAAAATCCGGCTTTTGCCCCACGGGCACACCCCTTATAAGCCCTCTAAATGGAAAAGGCGCAGTTTAATTACCTTCTACAAAATAGCTTGTTCAATCGATTATTCCATTCAAAATATCTTATTGTCTTCTTCGAGAGATCAATCCCATGCCACGCACAAATTTCACTCTCCGTATAAAGTCTTCAGCAAATAAATATACATTTATATACGTTGACGTTAGCTTTATACATCCGGAAAGAGAAAGTATGAGAGGAAGATCATGGCTGCCCTCGGAATTGCCACATACAGAAATATATGTAAGACACATGTGAATAAATTTAGAAGCCAAAGTCAAATATCAGAGAATTAACTAAAATCTAAGAAGAATAGTCCTGAAATTTACTATTCCAATCATCCACATAGAAAATCCTTACAAAATTTGTCCTAGTTAAGTTATGCAATTATGCCATATCCAGGGCCCAGATACGTGACATTTGTCCAAAGTTGCAAAAAAAAACCCCGCCGAGTTCATCAGACAGTTACGGTGTGAGGTGCCGTTACTCAAAGAAACATTCCTCTTCATATATATGCACCGCTCCGTCAACTCGTCGTTAACTCTAGCGTCGGCCCATTCTCTCCCCCCCCCCCCCCCCTCTCTCTCATCGCCCTCTCGCTCTTCACTCCCCAAATTAATTCCCATTTTCTCTTCAGGTCGAATTTCGATCCCGTTTTATTTCATTTTCTCCAAATTATTTTTTCCCAGTAATTTAATGCCATTATCATTATTATTATTTTCAGATTACGAATCAGATCTCTTGTTAAGTTCACAGCCCGTGGAGGTAATTTCTACTAATTTTGAAACCCTGATTTTTTTTAATAAGGGAATTTTGGTTTCATAGGTGTGATTAAGTTGTCTACTTGTTTGTTGAATCATATTTCACCTAATTAGGGTCATGTTTATCAATCAGCTCATTTAATCGAAGACATGGTGCCATTTAGCGTATGAATTCATTATCATTTTCATAGTTGTGGCATTCGTTGGTTCTCAATTTAGGGTTTCACTAGTGGAGATTTTGTTTTGTTTCTGTGTGGGTTCTCAAAGGAAAGTCCCCCCCCCCCCCCCCCCCCCCCTAAAGCTGAAATCATGCAGACAATATGAAAGCTTTGTTGAGTTTGTAGGGTCATATTGAGACATGAATGTAGGGAGGGACCGTAGCATGAGATCCTGTGGAAAGAAGTCTAATCTTAAACACAAAGTTTGTTGATCATGGAGAGTCAAAGTAAATAATAAAAAAAATCTTCCTCAACATCTGCATGACGGCAGTACAGATTACTACCATATTGAATTATACCGTTGCAAAATGTAGATATATTTTGGATAATTTTAGCCCGACTGTATATATGTTAGTATAAGAGTTCAATCTTGGCTCATACATGGCTAAGCTGGCTTGATTGAAACATCGTGTTGATCCCTGTGAGAGGATTGTGTAGACGGAACTATTTGGGTGGTTGTCATTGATAGCTGGGTTTTTTGTCCCCCTTTTTTGTTGAAGATTGGCATTAAAATGATGTGATATTCGACTGGAAGTTTCTTTCATGGATGCTCTTGCTTTCCATTTATTGATAATCCTTGCGATGGTCAAATTGCTTAAGATGCATATGTTGAGTCCTTACAAACTTTTCTATTGCAGGTTCTTGGACATTGACATTTTGACTTCTATCTGTATCTAGCACGATGGCCTCATTTGAGATGAATGACCGTAAAAGTGAGAATCTATTCTGTTGTGTTTTGCATATGAACTTTTGTCATATTTCCGTTATAGTTTTGTCTCAAATAATTTATTAGAGTTTTGATTTCCATGTGATTTTTAACGATTTGGCCTCACCAGGCATTTGGCTAGTGGTTATAACTTACAAGTGAAATGCAATTACCTAAAGAAATTGCGTCATAACAAGAAAATAGATTTTGAGCTCTTCACTTGGACTCGTTTTTTCAGACCAGTAAATTCTCATTCTAGACAAGTAAATTCTCATCCTAGACAAGTAAATTCTCATCAAAATAATCTATTGTATCTACCAATTTGAAAATCCAAGATCCATAAATTCCCTTTTAAAACCTAGCATTCTCCTTGTTGCCTAACATTCACGGTTTAGTTTTTATACGTGGGCTAATACTGTAATACCTCATGAGTAAGCCATCTTCCATCAAAATAGGGTCGGTGGGTTCTGGAGTATGAAGCTCTGTTAATAGGATGTCAACCCTCTGGGAATTATTGTCAAGTTCGTGGCCTATAAAATATGGATTAAAGAGGGACTGCAATGGTCCTAAAAGGCTGGTTAGCATCCTCTAAAATCTCCTGTACCATGCTGTGCTGGGAAATATGTCTAGAAGAAAGGAAAGATGATGCATTTTCTATATGGAATCAATTCAACTCTAACTTGTAATGAAATGAGAAGAATTAAGAAACTTTGTCAGGAAAAGTCTGCACTATTTAGTTGAAATTTGAAAATAGTTGGTAATAAAATCAAATTCTTTTGTATATTTTATGCTTTTCGGTGAAAAAAGTTAGTTACATTATTCAGCTTTGCAATTGAAAATTGACCCCTAATGGCAAGAAATCCATGATGCATTTTATGCTTCACTGCAAGTGTAAACTCTTCTTTTACATGAATCACATCATCCCCCAATATTCTTCTAGATCCTGCCATGCATAATGCATTTGATATAAACATTGCTAAGACATCAAGCTATTTTATCTACTTTTAGCTAGATAAAATTTCAAAAGGAATATATAGAATTCAGTGATTGTAACGACTTTAGCATAAGGAAATGTGCATTTCCAGCATTTGCCAACCTGGCAAATTATCATTCTGCTGAGTTTTCTGATGCATCTAAATAGGTCTAAATAGGACGTGCTTTATGAGAGAACATACCAACCTTGCAACTGAAAGAGTCTAAATCAATGGCCAAGGGAGAAGATCAAGTGCTTAAGTGAGTAATAACAGCTTAAGATATGGAGAGCTGGATACTAGCAGCTGGTTACACTTGTATGGTGGATATCATCTTCTGGTGTGAGTTACCATTAGTTGAAAAAGAAAACCTTGGTGTGTTTGTAACTGTGTAGTTCCTGATTTGCCCTGTAATGGACTTCGACAATGGTTCAAGCATGTTTCTAAGTTCCAATATGGAGAACTATTTAAAAGTACATCCTTTAATTCTCCTATCCGCAGTTCGAAATCAGGAAATCAGAGACCGTATCTGCTTCTCTGGTTATCTTCCATCCCCCACTTCCTGTAATTTTCAGATTGTAGCGATTAGGGTGTAATAAATTATAGTGAATCTATCTTTCGTTTTAATATGAATATTTTTAGTGCCTTGCACTGTTCTAGAGGATGTATTATTTATCCTACGTGTCATGATTGTAAATCAGTCCTCCCAAATTTTGTGAATCTACCAGAGGTGGAATATGTATCCTGGAATTTTTTGAACCGCTCAACTCGGGTTCAGACCTCTCTAACACACATACTTTTCAGTTTCCTTCGTCCATATGGGGTTCCAGGCTTTGCTTTTATAAAATTCAAATATAGCATTCATGGTTGGTTAGTCTTGCCTTTTACGATACCTATTCCACTACACAATTTTCTTAGTTACAATTCAAGTGTTCATGAGAACTTGTACCATTCTCTGAGAGCTTTACAGGAGCTCGCATCATCTTGGTGCCTTGCTTATGGTCTTTTGTAACACAATTTATTTTTCAGAGATTGCATGTATAGATATGATCAGCCCCTCCTTTCGCGTTATTTGTTGCATTTCTCCACATTAAACATCCACTAATTGTGGAGAAGTAAATTTCTGCCATTTCCTTTCATTATAGACGTGTTTTAGTTTGTTTTATTGTATGGAATATATTCCATTTTGCTCTTGGCTATATTAGTGTCTTTGAGTTGAACATAATTTCATGTAGCAAATATATCATCTTTCCCTTTCTTTTAGACTTCACTGTAGTCTACGAGAACTTAAGAATGCCAGGACTATGACTAGCCTCTCTCTCGGAATGGTTTTTTGAACCGGGAATTTGACACTTAATTGGAGAGAGTAGACGTCATGTCAACAACCGGTCGTAAAATTTTGTCAGTTCTTTATTGGAGCCTTGCTTCAATTCCGACCCATTTTGGATAGGAAAAGGTGTAGATGATTATGAATGATAGAACTAAGTTTATTTTATTGCTGATTATACAAACATATAGATGATTATTGGGTACATTATCGGGTACATATGTTAATTCTCACACAAAAAATGATATCATTAAATCTCACATTAAGTGTGCAACATAAAAGGAAGCTGTAGGCATGCACTTTTTTTCCTTGGTGTTGGGTCGAAATTTACACACCACCACCGAAACCAAAAATCAAAAATCAAAAGTCAAATAGTTAAAAAATCCTCCAAGTGGACCCGGGTCTGACCCCAAGCAACTTGGTCCATGCCCAAATCGCCTCATGCCCAAGCGAAACTGGCTTTCCATCGAAGAAAAAAGAGAAAGAAATTTGCAATAAATAGATTTTTATATGTAAGTGTGATATTGTAAATTAAGTGGGCAAAAAAGCTAAATTTTGTAAAACCCATAGCTCATGTGCAAAAAGAAATGAGCACATGGGCATGAGAGAGGCAAAAGAGCAATTTTGTCAAGCCCAAGAGGCAAAGTATAAAATGTAAGGCCTATATAAGACAAACATATGAAGAAATCAATAAGAACTTTCATTCCCCAATCTTTCTAGGGTTTTGAGCTTTCACAAAAGAGGCAAGTCTTCTTCTTCCTCATCTTCATCCTAAGAGAGAGAGCTCCAAAAGAAAAGAGTTCCTTTTGGGTATCTCTCATCTTCTCTATCTTTTTCTTCTCCAAATCAACCAATCAAAAGAGAACCTATCTCTTGAAGAAGACTCCATTTCTCAAAGTTTAAGATCTAAGGATAAACCCTAACAAAGGAGCAAGCTTCCTTCATCAAACTTAAAAAACAAGAGTAAGAGTTTTTGGGGTGAAAGCCTGTGGCTTTCATCTCGAGCAAACACATTTAAACGAAAGAACTCGACAAAAGCCTATGGCTTTCGTCACCCGCGCCGCCTTCGCTGGTTGGCGGGGATCCCCAAAAGGATTGCCGCCACGGACATCCCCGCAAGGGGATTTTCGGCCATAGCGGAACCCCCCAAAGGGGGTTCCCGCCGTCGGGACCTCCCAAAAGGGGGTCTTCGCCGTTGGGACCCCCATGAAGGTCCCGGCCGCCCTCGGGAGGCCACCAAATCTCGCTTTCCCTTTGTCAGGAGCTTCCTGACACTCAAAACACAACATGCACGTATTGCACTCTGAGTTAGCATGACTTATACGACCCGTTAATCGGAAGTTCTCTCACCTTAAAGCGAGGGGAATTAACGGCAGATTTGTCTACGGCTGCCGGAGATTAGAATCCCCACAATCAATAAACCCCTGTCTATCCTAAGCATGGGGAATCTGTAGACAGGCGAGCGCATCCTATTTCAATAGAGTGACAAAAACACTCGACAGATTCTGGCACGTCCGGTGGTACCTTTCTCTCTTTCCATATTTCGGGTCAAATGATCATGCGAACTCATTTAACATATGCATCGTTGTTTGTATTGAAATCGTGCTTCATGCAGATTATCAACTTTCAACTACAATTCCAAACTCAACAACGATAACTTCAAAAACAAACTCAACTTTCGCTGCAACCTAGTCCTACACAATCAAGGCGACTGCTCGAGTGACGCACCCGTCGGAACTCATACACTAATGGATGGAGCAACCACTCCAAATCGGCTCCATTTCATTTGCCTCAGCTAGCAGCGTTCCTACCCTTCAAGCTCCAATGATGGATAGACCGGTCTCAAAATGGAGGAGGCCAAATGTTGTATTTGCAATGGCGTCTGAGTCTAAACACAAGTTTTGAACGGCTCTCTGTTGCTCCAGCCGGAGGAAAAGCGGTCAACACCAAGAAAACGACAAGGCGTCTCGGGCAAGCTCAGGCAGTGCCCTTCACAATTGCACGATCAGGTGTCTTCTTTTGACTCCTTGTCAATCAGTCTACGGCGACTTCCAAGAAAGCAGATGCCCGCCAAGCCCTCAAAACTGCAAAATTAAGACAGAAACGACTCAGATATAGAGCCAATAAGTGGGCTACGGCTCCTGCTAAGTTGAATTTCGTAAGGTTCCAAGAACAGGGTTACCCCGTGACAACAGTTAAATATGCCTTGAAAATCAATAACTTTTTCGAACCCTTAAAGCGGGCTCAAAAAAACGTCATAACTGCAAAAATCAAGAAGATGGCGATTCGAACAGTGCTGCATGGAGATGTGTCTAAGTCTTAATACAGAAAGCATGATATCGTCTCCTTAAGAGTTTACCAAGCGCTCCTCACCGTGCGAAAGCAACAGGGAGAATTCAGAAAGGGGTACCGGTGCCACCGAAGAACCCATCCAGGCCAACTGTCTTCAGTCGCCTGCCCTTTCCTGAAAAGGAAGGGTTACGACGATGTCCAAAAGACCAGTCGCCAACAATAAAGGGATGGCCGAATGCACGGTCCAAACGGTCTACATAGCAAGCACGCACCCCAGTGATAACCTTTGCATCAAGAGCAAAGATGGGGCTGTCACTTCCCAGGCTCAATCTGGTTGGAATGTGGATGCCATTTCTCAGGCCCGACCTCCTCTGAAAGACAATGAAAACCTTTTTGGTGAGGCTGCTAAGCAAAAAGATCTCTTAATTCATGAAGACTTGGACTCAGAAAGCGAGGAGGAAATAACTGCCGTCCCCAAGACCGCAGAACAACTGCTCTACGAACTTCAGAAACAGCTAAAAAACAAAGACAAGGAAATTAGTAACCTCTACTCCAAGATCGATGATTTGATAAACGCCGTGTTGCAACTCACAACCAAAGTTGCTCAAGGGCAGTCTAATCAAGTGCAAGGCTCCATGAACTAGGAAGTGATGCCCCGACACATATTCCCTCAAGTCCAAAGACAGGCGAGGCCCGCAAAAATCGACCGCATTCCGCTTCAAGAGCGGCACGCTAATGCAAGATCGGATCATTGACTTGGTCGCTAACAAAGTCAAGACATTAGTGGTCGATTGTTATCCGGAACGCGGAACGTTTCGGTATGAGAAATGAAAACGGGAACGCAGAACACCACTTGTTGTGAAACCCGGTATGATAAGGATAGTATTCCTCCGGTATGATAAGGATAGTATTCCTCCATATGATTATATAAGACGGAATAGATTCCTTTAAAAAGTAAAGTATTTGTAGATCATTTGTATGTTTGTGTGTGTATTGATCTATAATATACATACATATATATTTCAATTTTTTTGCAAAAACAAACATAATCTTTTAGTATAATTTAACACAAACCCAATTCGATCGGAACGACGATTCTTCCAATCCGGAGCGCTAATGTTCCCGAATTGGGAACGATAGTTTCAATTCGCAATTCACTAGTGGTATAGCAATTTATGGTGACATACTGAAACCGAAGTGCAACAAAACGTCAACAACAAACACATTTGAACGAAAAAACTTGACGAAAGCCCATCACCCGCGTCGCCTCCGCTCGTTGGCGGGGATCCCCAAAAGGATCGCCGCCACGGACATCCCCGCAAGGGGAATGTCCATCTCGGAAATCACCGCAAAGGGATTTTCCGCCTTGGCCTGTTGGGACCCTCTGTAGGGTGTTTTTCATCACCTCATTGAGATGGAAATATACGCCGCTTGTCAGGCGTACTACAGACCCCCTGCCTAGGATAGGCCAGGGTTTATTGATTGTGAGGATTCGAATTTCCGGCAGCCGCGGACTAAGCTGCCGTTAATTACCCCTCGCCTTTGAAGCGAAAGAACCTCCGATTGACGGGTCAACGAGTCATGCAAACTCAATATGCAGTGTGCACGTGTTGTGTTTTGGAGGGGACTTGGATGTATCGGGAGGCTACGCAGAGTTTACGGGGGTTCCGTTACCCGGATGGCGGGCTGGGGGTCAAGGGGGCTAGCAGCCCCCTTGCCGGGTGAGGGGCAGCGCCTTGTTAGAATTTTTTTTCTTTCGGGGACGTGTTTTAAGTGTGGAGTGCATAGGAAAAGAGAGGCGAGGAGCGTACTAAGGACGCGCGTGTGGCGTGTGGGCCCTGGGCGCCCGCGTGCGAGGCGCGTGGGCGTCAGCGGCTCACGGGCTTAGCGCATGGGCGCCGGGCGCCAGCGCCTCACGCACCTGGCAAGTGGGCGCCGGGCGCCAGCGCCTCACGTGCAAAGCGTGTGGGCGCTAGCGCCTCACGCGCCCGGCTCGTAGGCGCCAGCGCTTGCGAAAAAAAGGCGGAGGACTTAGCTCCGGGATTAGGAGTTAAACTCCGAGGGACTTTGGAAGCTTCCAGAAGAAGGAAGGATTTTTATTTTTATGGAGTTAAACTCCCAAAGGATTTTGAGTGGAGTTAAACTCCAAAAGATCTGGATTTGGAGTTAAACTCTTTTGAAGATTTTGGTCTTGGAGTTGAACTCCCCAGAGATCTTCAAAGGTGATCCAAAAGATCTGGATTTGGAGTTAAACTCTTTTGAAGATTTTGGTCTTGGAGTTGAACTTCCCAAAGATCTTCAAAGGTGATCAAATGGGACCCCTTTCTTCTCCCTTGAGCCTTGAATCTTCTCTTGAGTTTTGGATTTTTTCCAAAGTGGGATTTTTGGAGATAGGTCTCTTTTCTCCTCTCCGTTGGCTGGATCTTGGAGAAAAGAGGCGAGACTTAAAAATCTTTCCTCTTAGAGATTTGATGGAAGATCTGGGTTCTCCTTCAAGGGTTTTATGGTGAAAACTATTTCTTTTTGGAAAAAGAAGAGTTAAACTCTTGATTTAATTCAAAAAAGGGGAAGAAGGTTTAGAACCTTGAAGAAGCAGAAGGAGGCACAGAAACCCTAGTTTTTGAGGGAAATGGATTATTCTTCTTTAGTTCATCATCATGTTGCCTTATATAGGCTTACAAATTTATACATAGCCCCTTGGGCTTTACAAAATGACATTTTGCCCATCACATGCCTTATGTGCTCATTTCTTTTGCACATGAGCTATGGGCTTCACAAAAATTTGGGTTTATGCCCATTTTTCTTACATTTATTCATAAAAATTATATCAAAATTATTTATTACATAATCTTCATTTTGGCATGGGGTAGACCGGCCGCGGTGCTCGACTTGGTCATGGGCCCACTTGACCTGGGCTTAGGGCCCGCTTACTTGGGGTTGACTTTGATTTTGACTTGGTCAACCGGGGTGTAATTTTTGACCCCAACACCCCCAAGGGGGTCCCCGCCTTCGAGACCCCCATGAAGGTCCCGGCCGCCTCGGGAGGCCTCCCTCCCATTGTCGGGAGCTTCCCGACACATTCGAAACACAACACGCGCATATTGTATTTTGAGTTCACACGACTTATACGACCCGTTAATTGGAGGTTCCTCAGCCTCAAAGCGATGGTTAATTAACGGCAGTTTTATCCGCGGCTGTCGGAGATTAGAATCCTCATAATCAATAAACTCCCGTCTGCCCTCGACATAAGGAATCTGTACGCGCCTGACAAGCGAGCGCATCCTATCTCAATAGGGTGGCAAAAAAACACTCTACACTGGGACCTCTTGTAGGACGGAGCAGATAATGGGCATTAACTAGTTCCAACACCACACTTTGGACTTTTTTTAAAGTTGCTCTTCCCATCCTCTTTCATATAAACTTCATCCCTGGAACTTAGATACGCATGCCTCATTGTTGTTCTTAAAGAACTACAGTGACAAGTATCTATTTTAAGATAGAACAGAAATTAAGTTTATAAAGGTAAATAAAAGGCAGTTGTGCTATGTAGTTTCTGATGATATCGTAAGTAAGATGCTTCCTACATCTTTGTAGCCTACTTGAGCCAAATTCAAAATTCAATATCTAGTGGATGAGTTGAAGGAACTTTATGTCCTATTGCTATGGGCCAGAGGAATTGAACACAAGATTTTTAGTTGTTTTTCTTTTCGTTGTTTCCGAAATATGAAAGCAATTCCATATACTTTTTTAAGGTAAATGACCAAAAGTCGAAATAACAATCTCTAATTTTGAGGCGGAAATTGTTTATTTTGCATCCCTCGTGCATTGAACCTACGACGTCTGTTTTGTGCTATCTCTTGTAATTTGTTGGGAAATGGATAAAGGTAGTCCTTGGTCAAATCAGTTCCAACAATACTGGCCAATCCATTTGTAATATCCAACTCATTAGTTGGCCCACTTATGAAAACTACATAAATAATTCCATGCATATCTATTTTCAGTTCATCATTGAACTGTGAACTGTGCTGTCTTCTTTAGAGTTCTTTCACAAGTTTAAGATTCTATATTTATTCTAGATCTCTAGCTCAAACTTTATGAATCATCAGTAGTTTGCATCATATAAGTGTAAAGCGGGGAGAGTCCTTAAAACATGATCGGTATAAACTTCTTCTAAATGAAAAGCAAAATTACATTTGAAATTATATAGCTCTTTGTTTATCTTTGAAATATGCATTTCATTTGTTTTGGATTTATTCTTTTCTGTTTTATTGTTTCCCCCTTGGGCAGTTGAATGTGATTTATTTACTTATTCATTATTCATTATTATTATCCTTTTTCCCTTTTTTTAGGGGTGGGGTAAGGGATGCCTTTTTTGGATTTATTCATTTTTTGCGCAAAATAGTTCGAATGCTTAAATGATCCGTCACTTTACCAAAAAATGACTGCACGATTGTAGAGTATTTTTCGTCATCCATTGGTATGGATGCGCTCACTTGCCAGGCGTTGTACAGATTGCCTCCACCCGATGGTAGGCGAGAGTTTATTGATTTCGGAGATTCTAATTTCCGGCAGTCGCGGACAAAACTGTCGTAAATTACCTCTCGTTTTGAGGCGAGAGAATCTCTGATTAACGGGTCTTACGATCATGCGAACTCAGTATGAAATGTGTGTTTGAAAAGAAAGAATGTTTGTTCATATATATATATAGGTCGGGATGCCCCCGGGAGGGAAGACCCTGGTGGCTCCCCCTTTAGGGGTTGAGCCGGGGTCGGCTCCTTTAAGGGAGGCGACTCCCATCCTTTGGGGAGGGGCCGGCTTCCTTAGGGTCGGCTCTCTTAAAGGGGAATGGGTACCCGGTGGCTTTTTGAAGGAAGGGGTGCCGGGACTGGCATCTCCCGACGGCTTGAATTCATTTATTATTATTATTATTTTATTTATATATATTTTTATTTTTTGTTTTCTATTCTAAACTTATTTTCTTGAAAAGACCGAGTGCGGATTTCGGCGGCATAACCACTGGATTTCGTCGGTTTTTGTTTATTGAAATATAGACCGTAGCCTATGTTTCCATTTGGGTGAAGCACGGATGGAAATCCGCGTTCAAGAGGGGAGTACGGATCGAAATCCACATTCCTGAGAGAGAAGCCCAAAGACCTTTTCTTTGGTGCGATCACCCTCAACGTTCTCTCGATTTTGTCAAAAGGAGCTCTTTTGATTCTTGAGAAGTAGAGATTGGGATCTTGGACAACTTAGATCTTGAAGTGGTAGTGTTTTGAAAGAAGAATTCCTTTTAATTTTTCCTCTTTTCTTTGGATTTAAGGAAGAAGATGAAGGAGGAGGCCCAAAAACTCTTCTTTATGGGATTTGATGGAAGATGGAGGCTCTCTTTCAATGGATCTATGAGTTTTTGTTATTTATTTTAAGAAAAAGAGGGATTTTCCTCTTGATTTATTAGAAGAATAAGACAAGAGAGAGAAGAGGGAGGCACAAACCTTGATATTTTGTGGGAATGGGAAAACTTAACATTTCATCATATGGTTGGGGTTTAAATACCCATTACATTTTGCACTTAGCCCCTTGGGCTTTACATAACTGTTTTTGTTTTTCCCATATCCATGTGCTCATTTTTTTTTGCACATAAGCCATGAGTTTTACATAATTTTGGTTTTTTGCCTATTTGTATTACAGTTTTACACTTATTGCATACAAAACTTATTTATTACAAATTTCTTTCTCTTCTTCTTCGATGGTCGGCCTGCTTTGCTTGGGCTTGAGGCGGTTTGGGCGTGGGCCTACTTGCTTGGGGTTGGGCCCGGGTTGGTCGGGCTTGGGTCCACTTGTCTGAGTGTTGATTTTGACTTTGACTTTTAATTTTTAATTTTGGCAGTGGGGTGTAAATTTTGACCCCAACAACGATATTGTTTGTTATAATTATTTTTGTGATAATATGGAGTTTATTCAGTTTATTTCTGTTATGACTCAACTTTGATTCAACATATGTAAACAGAGATTGGGCTAGGGCTTACTGGATTTGGTGCATTCTTTACATTTCTTGGAATCATTTTCTTTTTTGACAAAGGCCTTCTAGCCATTGGAAATGTAAGTGTTCCCTCCTATGATTCATTTTCCTTCTTTTGATTCATATTTCTAACCCGGTAACTTCTCCACGTGCTTTACTTGTCAGATTCTCTTCATTTCAGGAGTGATGTTAACAATTGGGCTGAAATCTACCATGCAATTCTTTGCAAAACCTAAGAACTACAAGGTTCGGCTTGCATTACATACCTATACATGATTTCATTCTTGGAACTTTTGCTTATCAAGGAAATTCATTGCTTATTTGACAGGGTACAATATCATTTGGCGTTGGCTTTTTCTTGGTTCTCGTGGGTTGGGCTGTTACTGGCATGATCCTTGAGACATATGGGTTCATCGTACTGTTTAGGTAGAAACTCTGGTGTTCATTTTTTGCAATCATACATATTACTGTCGTACACTAAAGCAATCACTTCCTAGCATTTGGTTTTTCCCTTTTATATTTCCATGACCCTTGAGAGAGTTTAATTTCCACTACAGCAGCAAACAATGAAGCTTTCCTTTTGATCCCATTTGGTCATCTGCATGCATATTCCCCCCTCCCCTGCTCCAACATATCAAATTAACAACTACTGTATTCTGTTTCCGCTGCTTCTAAATTAGATTTGGGTGTCTTCACTGATTGGTTTCTTCTTTCAACAAATATATTCATGGAATCAGTTCCAACCAAAACTTTTAGTCTGCACATTAAGTTGTGTGGGTCATATAGACATAAGTAGTAATAAAAAAATATTCATCTATTTTGTTTCGTTTTTGTGGTTTTGTTTATTTCTTTTTAACGAAAGGGGGGGGGGGGGGGGCAACTAAATGTGAATAAATGTCAGCCATAGCGATGAGAAGGACGGTTGGAATGGTTTCTGTGATGCATCTGCTAAAACCCAATAAACTGGACACTAATTTAATATCTCAGCTTTAATTTGGAGTCGGCTTTTCTTTGCAAGTAATTTAATATCGGAACTTTGTTTACTTGACAGCGGCTTTTGGCCTACTCTCGCTGTGTTCATGCAGAGGATTCCTATTCTTGGCTGGTTCATTCCTTTCGTGACAGCGGTATGTAACATAGGAACAAATGCATATGACATTTTTCAGTCATCTTCTTGTTTGTATTGTTTTGGTACTATAATCTGATGCTTTACCAACTAGGTTCCAGATTACCATTTCTTTTGTTTTCTTTTTACAGTTCTTTGACCGGTACAGAGGCAAACGAGTACCCGTATGATTTTGAAGCTTCTCCGTTAGTGGAAAACCGATCTGCTAATGCCGCATTACAAAATGTGTTGTAAGAGGCAAAAGTACTTTGGCGCGCCTACCTTCTTCTAAATATACATGGATTATACCTGTGATTATAAGATCTAAACTTCAGTGTGTGGAGTTTTAGTTGATGAGAGCCTAATAGTTGATTTTAGTCAAGAAATGTAGTTTTTTTTTTTAATGTATCCACTAGAACAATTGAATTATAGTTATTTGTGGGAAACCTTGTGTTTTGTTGACTTTGAATAAATTTATATATTTTTTGAGGCTTAGGTAAGAATGTATGATTGTGATGAGTGCCTCCTACCAAAAATTTCAAATATCACAATGAGAATGATTTTTGATAAGCATTAGATTTCTCAACAGTGTGACCCAGTCCATGACATCAGATGATAGATATTGTGCAATACAATGGAATCAAAATTTCATCAGTAAATTCTTTATTTAACTTCAATCTCAAAAGCTGAGGAAAACACATTAACTAATACTTAGACAAGAAATCATTGACAGCATGAGCAACCAAAGCCAGATTCATCAGCTCCAAATTCTCCTTCATCAGCGGGGATGCGACCCCTTTCTTAGCTCTAAACGTCTCATCACAATCGCCAGGCATCGACGCAAACTTCCACATTATATCAGCAGCACCAATGTAATTCTTCATCACCGCATCTTTTGCAGCCAACCTCAAACTGGTTGTATTGCTGGAATACAGATTCATGCATTTCTCCAAAAGACCTTTAGTTACTGGATCTGCATTTTTCTTCAAAAGAAGGTCGAATTTGGATTGAACAGTTGTAGCATTAGTGAAGGTTAAATTCACGGAAATTACAGCGAGTCCGTGGTAATCAGCGGTTCGACTATTTGGGTCGGCTTTCAGACATTCGACACACCGATTGTAAGGTACATAGTATTGGCCCAGCCAGTTGCAAAGCTCGTAATCGGCTGCAGCAGCAAAGGAGAAGGATAGAGCGAAGAGGAAGACAGTGGAGAGGGTTGAGAACAAAGAGAGCTTCATGATCTTTGTGTCTTTGGAGAGCGAAGTATATTTTTAGGTGGGAGGGGTGTTGAAATTTATAGATGTACCTAACGCATTGGGAAACGTGCAATGAACATCCAATGAGTGACCTCTGTTAATTCAAGGTAGATGCATTGAATCATATTAATTTAGTTCATCGACTCTATAGATTCGACAAATATGGTTATAATAAAATGCATTGAATCAATTTATCTCCTAATATATAGGGAGCAAATACTATATATTAGTATGAGAATATATTTTGCCTTATAGAAAGTATAATCATATGTTTAAATTTTTGTGATGATTTCGATAACACATGATGACCTATTATATTCATCTCCTTATATTTTAACTATGATGTATATAATCAAAAAAATTCAAATTTAATTAAATATGAAACAATTTTTAACAAAGTTTAGAAGTGAAAAAGATTTGGGACTAGATTTGGTGCAATTATCTCTTGTTAACTTTAGAATTATTGTTTATTTTCTTCTTTTTGCTAAAATAATATGGTAGGGCATTTATCATGGTCAAAAGATCCCCTAAAAGGCTTATTATTGTTATTTACAAAAACATTTAAGTAGGAAGATACATAATCTCTAACTTTAAAATAGTTAAAATTGGTAGGTAATTGATAACTTTCTACTATATCACAACAATATTTTTGTTAAAAAGAAAAAAACATTTCCTTGAGATGAATTGGATTGTTCATAAACACAAATTAACTATCATGGTAAAACTATTGAATAAACACAATAAACATGGTAACAATATTTATAGTATTTATTATAATTAATACCACCTAATAATTAGCTCTGATATTATGATATAACTTAATTTTAAGTGAAGAAGTGTAATAGTTGTGTATCCTCTAGAACAATTGGAAAATTATAATTTTGGTTGACTTTGAATATGTTTTGATGTTTTTGACTTAGAATTTCTACTTCTCAGAAAATTTGGGCTTAAGAAAACTTTTAATAGCTGCGAGTGCCCTTTTCTCTCTTGACTTCAGACAGCTAGCATGCATGTTCATACCAAAATTTCAAACATCATGATGAAAAATGAGAGTTAATATGAATTATAACTTCTCATAATTAATTTGTTGTTCAAAACTGTAACTATGTCATGATACGGTGTATATTCTGTCATGCAGTAAATTTAGGATATCGACTATAGTTTATGTATGAAATAATCAATAAATAATTTTTTAGATCAGTAGCTGCAATACTCCACCAATTTGTGAGTTAGTAAAATCTTGTGGTCTATTCCTTTCCTTCGTTACAAAACTAGTTGCTTAGTTGATGTGCTAGGGATGAAAACAGTTGCGAATAATATGAGCTGATTTCGTAATAGTATTCGATTTCTATGGAAAGTATATTTTGTTTCCAATGACCATGATATCCATCAACGTATCATCAATAGCCACCGAATACGGATATGATAATATCTATATCAATTTCGTCTCCGTATCCGATATAAAAAATAGTAATGTTTGATATTACAAATCTATGTCACAGAATGTCTCATGCAAAGTTTTGAGCTTTTTAATCGGATGTTTTATAGATGGTTTGAGTAATCTCATGAAGTAGTTAAACATGTCCTCCGATCACATTTTCAAATAAGTTGGGAATCAAATTTTCTCAACTGGTTAATTAATGCATGTAATACAGATGTCATTTATTTATAATGAATAAAATAATCTATCTTTTGTCCCAAAAACGGCAGTTCATTGAAATGAAACAATGCAGTAGTTAAATAGATGAAACAAGCCTTGGTAAATGCAAATATTGGCACTTTATTCTTCCCAATTGCATGCTTTTGGTTTTTCAAACAAAAATAGCCAGAGATCTATATAAAAATAACAATCCAACATATTTTCCACCCCAAATTAAAAATCATGTTAGTTATTCACCCTTTATTCAACTGAAAACTCACACCAAAACAACTAATACTTAGACAAGAAATCATTGATAGCATGAGCAACCAAAGCCAGATTCATCAGATCCAAGTTCTCCCTCATCAACGGCGACGCGACCCCTTTCTTAGCTCTAAACTCCTCGTCACAGTCCCCCGGCATCGACGAAAACTTGAACGTAGCATCGGCAGCACCAGAATAATTCTTGGACGCGGCGCAATTCACAGCTGATCTCAGACTGGTTATGTTGCTCGAGTACAGGTTCGAACACCTGTCCAAGAGACCTTTCGTCACAGGATCCTCGTTTTTCTTGGCAATGTCGTCAAATTTCGACCGAACCGATGTCGCGTTGGTTATGGTCAGGTTTACAGAGATTACAGCGAGCCCGTGGTAGTCGGCGGCACGGCTGGTTGGATCGGGTTTCAGAGATTCGACGCACTGGTCGTAAGTTACGTAGTAAGAGCCGAGCCAGTTGCAAAGTTCGTAGTTTGTTGCAGCAAAAGAGGAGGATTGGGTGAAGAGGAAGAGAATGGAGAGGGATGAAAATAGAGAGAGCTTCATCATCTTGTTGTTGTAGTTGTGTGTGTGTATGTGAGAGAGAGAGAGAGAGAGAGAGAGCGAGCCTGAAATGGTTGGTGCTCCCTTGGTGTGTTATTTATTTAGGTGGGGTGAAGGTATTTTTTTGGACTTTTTCTTTGTTTTTTATTTTTTTCTTTAGGACTTAGGTGAATTTCCATTGTGGACTTGTTGTAGGTGGCCTATTTATTTTGACTTTGATCTTATATTTACATATGTGTCATTACATGCTTAGTTAAACTAAAATTAAACTAACCATATGGGGTCACAAAATGGTCCAAGAATAATTTGTATCAGGATAGGACGCAATTGATTTGTATCAAAATTTCATCAACTATCTCTTTGTTTTGATTTAATCTTCTGAAATTGATTTGTATGAATAGAAAAGTTGCATTTATCTTCCTAAAGCTTAGCGATTATTGATAACACAATAACTATATTTCGTGTATCGATAGAAGTGTTGGGGATGATGCCAGGATTGCAATGCTATATATATCTCATTTTTGGTGAGAGTCAGATTGGCTTGAGAGATTTGATTATGCGAGAGTATGTTGTGATTTTCCTCTCTTATGGTGTGAGAGCAAAAGAAGGGGTGTTTCTTGCAGTGAAATCCTCGTAATTAAGCCTCGTGGATGTAGGCCAAGGTGGTCGAACCATGTTATATCGATATGTTATGCTTCTTCTGAGTATGATTGTGTTTTGTTATCATATGAGCTTGATATATGGTTTATGAGATGAGTGGTTGGAATCCCTAACAAGAAGATTTACTTAATTGATATGCATGTTTATTTACATGTTTCTCTTTTGTTGAAGAAATTATTACATGCTAATTATGCTAATAACTTACCTATTGATTGCAAATGGTTAAAGGATATTTGTACATGGAAATAATATGATTGATTTGTATTAGAATTTCATTACAGCATAACAATCATACAACCTACATATAGAAGATTGCATCATTTCCAGAATAGAAAGAAGATGCTTGTATTAATTAATATGTTCATTTTAATGACTAATAACTTAGTTATCCAACATCTAATGCATTATATTTTATTAATCAAAATAATATTATTTTTATAAAGCTACGCGGCACTCTCAGCAAAAATTTCCTTGTTTCGGCCATGTTGATAGGTGATGGATCTTTTTATTATTCAAATAGGCGCCAAAAAAAAACCGATACGCGTCCGTCTTGGTTTTGAACACAAATCATCTGTCGCGTAAGACTAAGAATCACATGCAAGAGTAAGTATCTAGCATCTATGACAAGATAGAGAAGTAATGCACGGTTGGTTTGAGCATGTAACATATCAGTATGATCACAGATGGTTTGAATTAGCGTCGCCATTCATTCATTCGCCTTCTTCACCGTCGACAGGTACTATATCATGTCTATATCTTATTAAATATAGTGAATACTCTTTTTCGTTAGTCTGGCTAGAATATATATCTACCCGATAAGAATCGGTTCGTGAATTTGATTAAACCCCTAATTAATCTATGTCATGACTGGGTAGGATAGAGTTAGTCCCTCCTAACTCCTATATGTGCAAATAATGAAGTATACTTATTTCAACTATATACTCCATGTTTACTTTTTAATGAAGTTTAAGGGGGCTAATCATCCCATCTTTTTTCTATATATAAAATTTTAAATGAAATACACACACACACTCCATGCTGTAACCTATATTCACATTTAATGGATCCATTGACGAGCAATCTATTATGACACCCGGTGGCCCCACAATTTGTTGTTAGTAGTTGGATGGTAAAATTAAATGCAGCTAGTTTTTTTCTATTATGAAATTTGGATATTTGATTTATATGCTTTTTACCTCATGTTACATATGCGGGTTCATTTTTTTTTCCTCTGCAAGGTTTTGCAATGCTGGGTTTCTTTTTAGAATCATGCAACCTTTTCTGCATTTTTATGAACTTTTAATGAATTTTCAACATCAATCGTGCAGAGATTCAAAAAAATTGAACAACCAATATCTGTTTTAACATATCATTTTTTTCTTCAAGTACAAGGTAAGCACATTTTTTGGTAACATATTAAACATTAGATTCAGGTTAAACGTTAAGTTTATCTACACCCACAACTTTATTAGTGATGGAGGCATGAATCTCCTTCAGATGTTGTTCTCCGTCGATCTGTTGCGAGCGTTGATGAAGGGTTGAGATTGACGTTGATGACTGTCTTCTTGGACGTGTGGATCTTAATGGGTTGATTTTGGGGTGGAGCCAAGCATCCTGCAAAGAAGTCCCGGGGTGGTTGTACCGCCGTGGACCCTCCGACGATCAAGTTAGCCGAGAAATTTGAGCAGAGTAGCGGCTTGTTGGATTGAAATTGCCTTACCTGAGTCGTCTGAGAGAGGGGTTTTTATAGTGGTCGCTCGAAGCGAGCTGGCGCGAGACCTTCGCCGTCGGTTACGCCCCTGACGTCATGCCTGCGTGAATGACGGGATCCCCCCATTAATGACAAGATACGATCGTTAATGGGGGGGATACGACGGCGTGGAACGCGGGACGTTGGGTGGCGGATATCTCGCTTCTGGCGAGATACGCGGAGCCGTGGCGGAGGCGTTTGAGCTCTGCGTTCTTGGTTGCTCGGGAGAACCGGGGAGGCTTAGCTCGGCGGGAGGCTCGGAGGCGAGCGGGAGGCTGAGGAAGTTTGGTTCTGTGATAGCTCGGAGGCGGGCAAGGAGGGCCGAGGAAGCTTAGTGTGTAGGAGGGCTCGGAGGCGAGCCGATGGTTATCTGTAAGGCGAGCATGGGAGCGTTCTGGGAGGCCATCGAAGGTCGGATCAATTCTCGGGGCGAAGGCCCAGGGAATGCCTTCATTGTATCGTGTTTGCTCCTGTCCCGTGAGCCCCGAGACACGTCATCTACCACGTGTCATGATCTGGGGAATTCTCACTTATGAGCATTATCATTAGCCCCCCACTCTCGTCCCGACCTATTTATGGGTCGGGTCGAGAGTGGTCTGATCGGTTTTCTGGCTGCAGACTGTTGCCAAAAATATATCGACACGGATTTTCGGGGCGACTTGGTGAAGGGCAGTTGCATCGTTCGGATTTACGAGCCCGCGTGGCGTATCTCGGACGCTTGGATCTCTGCGCGCATCTCTGATGACGTTCGTGGATCAGGGGAAGGGATCGTGCATTAAAGAGGGGGCGCCGATTCGCTTATACGTCTGTTGAGATGCAGGACACGCGTCGACAGCGGGTTAGCGGACGCGACAGGTTGTCACTGTCGCTTGCGATCGAAGGGTCATCCCCAATGGTCGTTCGACAAGTGGAGACTTGACGGCCGGCGGGCGCGAAGCTTCGTTTTGACTGGAATTAATCTGGACTGTTAGATGCCTTTCCTGGAGGGTATAAATAGGAGGGCCCCCCATAGGGCCAACACATCCTTCATAATTTCCCTTCGTTGCCGAAAATTGCCCGGCGCTCCTACCTTTTAGTTCGGATCGCCCGTACTTTTTCCTTGGCTAGCCCATTCTTTTGAATCAGGCTAGATGTCTCCATTTGAAGAGTCTGTAGAGGTAGTTAGAGTAGAGTAGGGCGATGAGGTTCCAGTTGTTGGAGCCAAGTCCGAAGGATCTTCCTCCTCTTCGGCTTTAGATAGCCAAGAGGGTTCGTCTTCTTCTTCATCCTCTGTGTCGGGGTCGCATCCGAGAGTCAGGGCCAGCCGCGTCGCTCGTCGCCAGGCGACGGCAAGGGCCCCTAAGGTGCGCATCGGGAACTCCCGTGATGCACCCTCCGTCTTGAGCGATGTGGGCGAGCTTGCCGAGATTTAGGTTCGTTTTCATATCCCCTCCAACTATTCGCTCCATTTAGCTAGGAAGGGAGAACGGGCGGATCAGGTGCAGGGCAAGGAGATTGCTCTATACTTGGAAGCTTTCCGGGAAGGAATGCGTCTGCCTTTCTCAACCGAAGTATGCGGGGTGTTTCGTTGTTTCCAACTTGCCCCGGGCTAGCTAGTGCCGAACTCGTAGAGACTCCTGCTCCGGTTGAAACTTGAAAATATCCCTTTCAGTTTGACCCTCCTAGTCTCCTTACTTTGTTATAAGAATCATCCCGGAACCAGCAAGGATGAGCCGAGCTGGATGTATTTTTCCTTCAAAAAACGCAAAGGTGGGGTGGCCGGGTCGGGGGTAGTAGTCGTCCCTTCCTTCATTCACGACTGGAAGGAGAAGTATATATTCGTCGGGCCACCCGAGGGTGAGGATTGGCTTGTGCTTACACAATGGCACAGGGCCGACTGCCCGAGGGCGAGGCAGTCGTCCTCACCCGAGACGAGGGCGGTATCCATGTGGGAGCCGATCCAGCGGGCCGACATTCTACTTTCTGAGCAGGCCCTGAGCTGGGCTGGGCTCAGCCCTGCGTTCTTTCTTGGTAAGTTAGGGCCATCGTAGACGATCTATTTAGACTTTGATAAATTTTCTTTGCCCTTTTCAACGTCACTAATTCTCTTTGTGTATTCTCCTTTCTGCAGAGCAAATTGACCGATCAAAATTCTTAGCCTCTATAGCCGCGAAGGCAGGAAGGAAGACCAGTGGCGCTAGCTCGTCCTGACCTGGTTCGAGCTCGGCCCCGAAGCCAACTGCACCGGTGAAGCCTTTCGCTGCGCCCTGAGCCCCGGAAGTCAGCCGCGGGGAGAGCCAGAATCACGCACGGGAACCGGAGTCCTGGGCAAGAGGGGTGGAGGATGAAGCCGGCCTCACCGAGGTTCCCCTCAAGAGGCACAAAAGGACGGTCTCTCGCTCTCCATCCTCCGGGATCCCCGTGCAAGAGGGGGACATTTTTTTTGAGGCGCCTTCGGGGCTTTTCGTTGCCGATAGCCTGCTTTCGGACATGGAACGATCGACTGCGAACGAAATTCCTCAGGGAACCCTGAAGGCCCAAGTGGCCGCCATCGTCCAGGAGGCGTTCCAGGTCGGTATCTGTTTTCCTTTAAGGATTTTGTCAAGTATTTTTCCTCGGATTGAACATTTTTAACCCTCTTTTGCTACTTTTCTCAGGTCCTTCAACACCGCGCCCTCATCGTCAACATGAAGTCTGAGGAGATTGCCCCGGCCATGAGGATGGCAGGAGAATCATCCTCGCGGGAGGAGGACCTGCGCATAGAGCTGCAGCAGGCAAGGGAGAGGATAGCCATCCTCAAAACCCGGGTGGCCGCTGAGGAGTTGACAAACTCCAAGTGTAAGGAGTCCGTCCGACTTCTGAGTGAATCCAACAAGGCCATCCGGGCTAAGTTGGAGGAGGCTAAGGTGCTTAAGGTCACAATGAAGAAGTCGCGGGATGCCTGCAAGAGGGACACCCAGGAGGCGCTTGAAGCGGTGAAACTTGCCGATCTCCGGGCAAAGAAGTCCGTGGAGAGGTATAAGGCGTCGGACCAGTTTTACACCGACCTCGCCGATGCCTCGGCCATTTTTTGGCACCAGGTCTTCGACGCTATCAAGGCATTGATGCCGGGGTTTGCTGACGGCGAGCTTCGGCTCCAGTACCCTCTCTCCGAGGATGCGCCGCAGAGGGAGACTGCCAAGAGTGCCGCCGGGGGAGAGGCTGCCGGTGGAAGCACCGAACCAGAGGTCGCCATTTCGGTCCCCGATGCTGGTGTCGAACAGGGTGAGATCCTCCCCGGTCCCGAGGCCTGAGCTTTCCTTCCTTTTTCCCTTTACTTTTTCAAATTTTGTAAGCCTCCGGGCATCTTTTGTAAGGCTGAGGAGCTCATAATACATTGTAAAGACGTTCAGAACATAAATAAAACTGGGTTTATTTTCCTCTGCATGGCAATGTGTTTCTTGCGTGAGTACTTGAGCTTTTTGGTCTTTTCCTCGATGCAAATGTTAGGCCGTTTATTTTCCTCTGCATGGCAATGTGTTTCTTGCGTGAGTACTTGAGCTTGTCGGTATTTTCCTTAATGCAAATGTTAGGCCGTAGGTCGATGACCGGCCTTTTAGATGACTATTGCGCGTCGAGTGTAAGCCAATAAATCGCCAAGTGCGGAAAGGTCGGTCCCTTCCCTCCCCCGGAGTCGAGGTGGTGATCGTTTACTTAGAATACGTTGGGTGGTCCCTCCGTGTATGGGGGTTGATATCTGCCCATTCCTTAGCGTCTGACCGATGACCGCGTCTCTTATCGCGAGTTGGACAATAGCCATGTTAGAATTGGTCGGCGTAGACTGGTTCCTCCATGATGTATTTCCTAGACCTTCGTCTTGAGATGGTAGGAATTTATCACTCGGATTGACCGAGAAGGGAAGCTGCTCGGTGGCCTCTTAATGAGGGCTTTAGAGCCTTGGCGTAGGTGGGTAAGAAGTTACCCGCTAAGGATTGACCAGGCAGGAGAGTTGCTCGGTGGCTTCTTTATGAGGGCTTCGATCCTTAGCGTAGACGGGTAGGAAGTTACTCGCTAAGGATGGACCAAGAAAGGAAGTTTCTTGGTGGCCTCTCGGTGAGAGATTCGATCCTTAGCATAGATGGGTAAGAAGTTACCCGCTAAGGATGGACTGAGCAGGAAAGCTGCTCGGTGGCCTCTTGATGGGGGCTTCGATCCTTAGCATAGGCAGGTAAGAAGTTACCCGCTAAGGATGGACCGAGCAGGGAAGCTTCCTGGTGGCCTCTTGGTGAGGGCTTCAATCCTTAGCATAGACGGGTAGGAAGTTATCCGCTAAGGATGGACCAAGCAGGAAAGCTACTCGGTGGCATCTTGGTGAGGGCTTCAATCATTAGCGTAGGTGGGTAAGAAGTTACCCGCTAAGGATAGACCGAGCAAGGAAGCTGCTCGGTGGCCTCTTGGTGAGCGCTTTAGATCCTTAGCGTAGGTGGGTAAGAGGTTACCCGCTAAGGATGGACCGAGCAGGGAAGCTGCTCGGTGGCTTCTTGGTGAGGGCTTCGATCCTTAGCGTAAGTGGGTAAGAGGTTACCCGCTAAGGATGGACCAAGCAGGGAAGCTGCTCGGTGACCTCTTGGTGAGGGCTTCGATCTTTGGCGTTGGTGGGTAGGGAACTACCCGCCAGGGATTGACCAAGCAGGGAAGCTGCTCGGTGGACTCTTCTCGCCTTTATGGGGCGTCGGTCTGTCTCCTTTGACCCATAAAATCTGGGGGAGAGGCCGTCGCAGACAACACGTGGAAGAAACGCACGGACAAGACGTGACGCTCAATAGTGCGCGTCGTTCCAACTTCCATCAATCGCTTGAGGGCATGGTCGCCACATGGCAGCTCTGTGTTGGGAATTTTGAAAAGATCCCATGATTCACGCTGCTGCGCGCACAAACTTCAGCCTTTAGGGATTCTGTTGGGGCTATAAATAGTGAAGGCATGTTGGTTTCTTTTAGCCTTGCGTTTCTGAAAATGGCCGGACATCCGTGTGTGCTCATCAACGAGATGATTTCCCGGGACGATGTGTACCTCTACAACCTCGACCGGTCCGAACAGACGTACGAGGCGATAATAAACCACATGGAGGCCCACTTTGGACGTCTTCTTTCCCGGCAATCTACACTCCTCTAAGTGCTTATTTATGCGATCTGGAGGAGGTCCCCAGGTCTGCACAACGTCTTGTCTCCGCAGTTAAGGGATGAGGCGATCGAGAAGTAGCACTCGCTTTACCACCTCAGCCTGATCTTGAAGAGCATGTCGGATCGATCAGTGGGCCTTCTTCTGAGTGTTTCCAGAAGAGGTTGATCGTTGATTTTTTTCTGGCGGGTGGCGCTTCAGAGGCTGCCGAGGAAGCTAGGGCTCGACTGATGGAGATTTCGTCGGAGTATCATCAACAATGCTTCCTCCATCCCCGGCCCCCTTTGTTGTAATTTTTATCATAGTTTTTGTGTAAGGATGAGGAGCCCATAATACCCTTTAATGAATAAAGTTCTTCTTTTTCGATGTGTTTTATTTTCTTTGATCCCTTAGCACTTTTACACATTTTCTCAGAACGAATCTAGGGATGTGAGATCCGAGGAAGAAGAAAATTTATGGAAGAAGTCTCTTATAACTTGGGAGACTTAATAATAATAAAAAATTACATCGCTTTGAAAAGAAGAAAATCATTCATTTGTATAGTTTGAGTTTTTCAGCGTTGTAGGGCCGAAGAAACTTGCGTCCTCCCGCGTCTTGTAAATGATAGGCTCCACCGGGAAATACTTCGGAGACGGGGAAAGGGCCGACCCACTTCGGGGAGAACTTGTGCAGTTTGCCCTGGTCTACGAATTCGTTCCGGCTTAAGACCAAATCTCCTGTCTTCAAACCGCGATGCTTAACTCGTGTGTTGTAGTAGCGAGTTGTTTGTTGTTGGTAAGCAGCCGCTTTGATCTGTGCTCGGTCCCGCTTCTCTAGCAAGATATCCAAAGGGGTTGCTGATGGTGCCAGCCTGTCAAAAACTGACGTCCTTTGAGAGGAAATGGCCAATCTTTCGAAGGCCGACTTTCTGGTAGGGAAGCACTTTTGATGACTTCACCTGCCGGAAGAGTTGGGAGAACTATCCATTTTGGGATAGCCTCTTCAGGTATCGCGAGCCACTTTGCGGGCCACTTGAGCTTCGGCTCAACCTGTTGAAGACTGAGTTGGCAGACTTGGACGACCCATGGAGAGAGGCCGTAGTGGTTGCAAGTCGATTGAAGAACGACATCTTAGGAGCTTCCTATGGTGGCACTGGGGTGCCGAAGGTTGCTGGCGGGAGAATGGTCCCGAAGAACAATCCAGTGGTGGCTTGAGTCATCTGCCCCACCAGTATTGAAAAGATGGAGGCCGCATTGGGCCCGTATGTCACTCCTCCAGTTGGGGCGGAGCGGGAGTTGCTATTGTAGTTTGTGCAGCTGGAAGCCATTGATGTCCACTTCTTCTTTCTGCACAGGAACAGGACACCAAATCTTAGTACCTCAAATCCAAATGCAACCATAGCGAACCGCAATTTTGTTCGCGAAACACGACACACGAAGTGTGGAGTGGAAAGAGGAAAAGGTCCCACCATGCGTGCCAGAATCTGTACACCGCCGAAAATAGAGACGAACCGGGATGGATCATCATGCCTGAATTTAGGGGCAGATGCTATTTGGATTTATCCGTCCACCTCTCCGAAAATACCAAGTTGATTTATGGCACCGTACATCGGAGGTTTGGACAGACACGACCGTTGTAGCAGACTCCATCAGATTCCCCCTCGTTTACAAGGGGTTTTTGATTGTGGGGACGCTCTTCCCTGCAGGCGCAAGCCCCTGCAGTTAATTACATTACCGCATCGCGATAACCACTTTCTCCTACTCCGGAAGTTCACTTTGTGTCATGTGTATTTTTGTTTGTTTAGGTTGCCCGTGGATTGTATACAGAGACTAATTTACGTTGTCGCCCGTAGGGCGTGGATTAGTCCAAATCCGTATATTTTAGATTTGGGGGTTTTATTTAAGGACCGTTGATCTATTTTGAGATTAAGATCGACTTAAATGTATGTGAGCTAAGATCCACTTAATGAGATTTCAGGATCATTTTTATTTAAGATCCAACAAAAGAGCGTTTGGGCTCTATTGTTTTAGTTTAAGAACGTTTCGGTCCATTATCGCCATTTTGGAGGCGAATATTAGTTTAAGAACGTTTCGATCCGCTATCGCCATTTTGGAGGCGAATATTAGTTTAGGGACTTCTCGGTCCTTTGTTCATCTTGCGCGCACGTGTATTTGTTACGTGAAGAAGTGAAAAATGGTGATATGGAATGCACTCAATTTAGGATGCGGTCTGATTTGAGGTGTGCACGTCAATTTGGAAGTGCACCAAAGAGTTGTTGGTTATCGGGACCCGCCACCTCTCTGAAGACGTTGAAGAATTACAACGATATATATCAGAGGTGTGGAGAGATGTACCGTTAAACCAAATCTCGTATTTGAGGGGGAAAAGGGCTATTGTAGACCTAAGAAATGTTAGTCATGTTTGAGACTAAAATTATCTTAGAAGATATAAGATGTATATCATTTGGGATATCATCAATGGGAGACCACTAGTTATTTTTGAGATTGATGTCAGCTTGGGAAAACATGAGCAATATGAGCTCGGTTATTTCAGTATCAAAGAGGTCTAACCTTAGGAAACTTAGCCAATTTGAGCTAAGATTGAGTCTCCAACAGTGCTAAACACTGAGAAATACAGTGGTCACGTGCGTTTCACGTAGGCACTGGATTAGTGTTAAACACTAGAGTTTTATAGTGCTCACGTGACACATGTGAAGCACCCCAAATATGGGCATTGGACTAGTGTTAAACACTAGAGTTTTATGGCGCTCACGTGACACACGTGAGGCACCCCAAATATGGGCGCTGCCCTTTGTGTTTTATCTCCCCCCTTATATAAGTGCTAAGCACTTGGTTCTTGTTGCGCCCGCATATGAAACACGTAAGACACCCCAAATATGGGCGCTGCCCTTTGGGTTTTATTCCCCCATTTTATATAAATGCTAAGCACTTGGTTGGAGTTCTCGTACAAAGCATGTGGCTGTCTCTTTTTATACTGGGATGCTTTAACACTCACGTGGAAAACATGTGAAGCAGTTTTGATTGTTCTCTTTGTTCATTTGAAGCACTCACGTGGGAAACACCTGAGGCTTCGAAATAGTGCTAAGCACCAACGATTTGGCTTTGGAGATCTTGGATCACTGGTTTTTTTTATTGAAGATCTAAGTTCTTTATATAGGGTTAAACCCTAATCTTCGGAGGAATTAAATTCCTATGTATTCCCTGTTCCCCTCCGAATGGCGGCGACGACGTGAGGACGTCTTGCCTAAGATTCGGGGCAGATGCTATATGGTTTTATCCGTCTACCTCTCCGAAGATGCCAAGTTGATTTATGGCACCGTGTATCGGAGGTTTAGACGGATGCGGCCGATATAGCAGACTTCGTCAGATTCCCCCTCGTTTGAGGGGTTTTTGATTGTGGGGACACTCTTCCCTGCAGGCGCAAGCCCCTGCAGTTAATTACGCTACCGCATCGCGGTAGCCACTTTCTCCTTCTCCAGAATTTCACTTCGTGTCGTGTGTGTTTGTTTTGTTTGTGGATGCCCTTGGATTGTATACGGAGACTAAGTTATGTCGTCGCCCGTAGGACGTGGATTAGTCCAAATCCGTATTTACTTAGATTTGGATTTGGTGTTTTAGTTTAAGGATACGTTAGCCATATTGAGGCTAAGATCAACTTAAACGTTCGTTAAGGATACGTTAGTCTGATTTGAGACTAAGATCAACTTAACGGGATCGTTTGGATCCGACAAAAGAGCATTTGGGGGCTCTATTGTTCCAGTTTAGGGACATAGTGGTCCATTGTATGCATAGCCATCGGACCCGTCACCTCTCTGACGTCGTTGAAGGATTACAACGATAGGTGTCAAAGGAGTTCGGAGATGTACCTTTGAACCAAAGTTGATTGGGGGTCTTATAGTCCAATTTGGGACTAACATCTGTTTGAATGTTTAAGGATACGTTAGCCATATTTGAGGCTAAGATCAACTTAAACGTTAGTTAATGACACGTTAGTCTAATTTAAGACTAAGATTGACTTAACGGGATCGTTTAGATCCGACAAGAGAGCATTTAGACTCTATTGTTTAGTTCAGAGACTTTGCGGTCGATTGCCAGTTTAGGGACATGGTGGTCCATAGGTAGTTTAAGGACGCTTAAGTCCGTGGGTTTAAGGACCCCACAGCCCGTGTCTTAGTTTAAGGACGCATAAGTCTATGAGTTTAAGGACCCCACAGTTCGTGTCGATGTGTGGTTGTCGGGACCCGTCACCTCTCTGACGTCGTTGAAGGATTACAGCGATAGGGGTCAGAGGAGTTCGGAGATTTACCCTCGAACCGGATGTAAATTGATTTAAAAGAGCGGCTGTGCTCAGTCAATTTAATTTAAGGACTTACGGCCATGATTGGGCTAAGTCCAGTTCAACGCTTTTATTTGTTTTTGGCCTATTAGGCCTGTGCTAGGGCTTGGCCCCTTTTTAATAATGCATTACATTATTTATTTTGTCTAGGCTGTGCACATTTATAAACGATGCAGAGCATCAGTTTTGTTTGGGCTCTGCCCTTTTTATTGCATTTTCAATTTTGTTTGGGCTCTGCCCTTTTATAAATGATGCAGAGCATCAATGTTGTTTGGGCTCTGCCCTTTTTATTGCATTGCAATTTAATTTGGCCTACTAGGCCCCTCTGATTTGGGCCTGGCCCTTTAGTAAAAGAAATGCATTGCATTTGTCAGGCGCTTTGCGCCAATCACTGAGCGCAAGTGATTGCGGTGATGACACGTGTCACGCAAGCGCAGTGCGCTGCACCAGCGCGCTGCGCTTGCGCTGCTGACACGTGGCGTGCTCTGGTGAGTTGCGCCAGTTTCAGAGAGCAAGGCTCTATTTCAAAAGCGCATAGCGCAAGTGGTTTAGATGCTGACACGTGGCTCTCTCTGGTGGCTTGCGCCAACCCAAGAGCGCAACCGTGCAGTTTTGCAAGTGCAAGACACTATTAACTTGAGAATCTTTTAGATTCCAGAACCAATGGTTCATAAAAAAGTGCAAAGCACTGTTTGTTTTCTTGATCTAATTTAGATCAAAGAAAACAAGTTTCTTTTGTTTTTCTTATTCAGAGAACCAGTGGTTCATAAAAAAGTGCAAAGCACTTATTATTATTTATTTTTCTTTTTATTGAAGATCATTGATCTTGTTCTCAGATCAATGATCTGTTCATAAGATAATTTTCTCTTTTTTCTAAAGGTTTTTACCTTTTTTGTTCTTGAGGAATTCTCTCCAATTCTTCAGAGTTCTCAATGATGATGTTGATCCTTTTGATTCGGGATCTGGGGGCCTTTATATAGTGCCCATAAATTTGTTAAAGAGATCTTTCTCTGAGTGATTTGGGGAATTTTCCCCACCGTTGGATCTTTGATCCAAGGGCTTCTGTTTTACAGAAGGCAATCTTCTTGTTTTAACAAGAACAGAAAAATCTTGCTAGAATTTAATTCTGTTTGGCGCAAACGCCCCAGTGCATAACACGTGTCAAGCAGCACTTGCGCAACTGCGCTCGCGCATCTGCGCTGACACGTGTCGCGCAGCGCAGCGCTTGCGCAACTGAAGCGTTGCTTCCTTTAATTTTGTTTTAAATAGAGCTTTGCTCTGATTGGGCACGCTGCCTTGGGCGCTATGCTGATGTATCAGCTTTTGACACGTGGCGCATTGCGCGCAGCGCAAAGAATCTGAAGCGTTGCTTCGAATTTTGAATTTTGAAATTCAAACAGAGTTTTGCTCTGATTGGGGGAAACAAATGCCCCCCCACCGTTGCGCTCACGTGGCGCGCACGTGAGTGCAGCGGTGGCAAGATCCTGACCGTTGGATCAACGGTGAGCTGAAGGGGCGCAAGCGCCTTATAAATAGGACCCCTGTCCCTTAGAAAATCTTCACCATTTTCTAGATTTTGATTTACAGAGTTTTGCTCTTGCTTAAGAACTTCAGAGCTTTGCTCTTGCTTTCACACTCTAGAGCTTTGCTCTCATTTCCCAAAGTTAGAAACTTTAGGTAATAATTAATTTTAAATTAAATTAAATCAATTTTAACCAACAGAGCTTTGGTCTCATAGATCTTTTGATCTAAAGAAATCCCCTTTGGGGTTTCATAAACAGAGCTTTGCTCTCAAGAATTTGTTTCAGGGTTTCTTAGCCCATGAACAGAGCTTTGCTCATATTGACAGAATATAGATCCCTGATCTTCTGATGATGAACTCTTAAGAGTTTTTTCATATGGATCTTTAAGATCCCATAACTTCAACTTTTTTAGGAATTAATTAATTAAAAAAAAAATCTTTGATGAATTTTTTTTTATTATTACAGAGCTAAGCTCTTTCAAAGAATCTTATTCTCCTGAGACCAGAGTTTGACAAGTGTCACTTTGTGACAGAGTTTTGCTCTGAAAGAGGAGATTTTCTCCTTGTCTCTAGAGATTTTTTTATTATTAATGGGAATATTCTCTTGGGGACCAACTGACAATCTCATCCAATGATGAGGTTGTCTTATTAACTGACGTATTGTCGTCCAGATTTTGTGGGTCCCCCTTGATCTCCTGCCCACTGCACTGCTGTGTGGTGTAATTAATTTTAATTAATTTTTAATTTAATTAATTAATTAATTAAAAAATTTAGTTGCAACACTAACGGCTACTTTTGTTCCCTTGCAGCGGCTATGTCTCTCGATACTTCATTCCCGTTTGCTCGTTCGGAGGAGGGATTTCCTGAGGCGCCCTTAGACCGCGAAGTCCTAGCTATGATCAAGGACCACGACCCGGAATATAAGAGTCTCCAACTTTGGGGGTCGTGGTATAATCAGATTATCATGGGTCGACGGAGCTTCACGTGTGCAGTGCCGGCGGAGCCCATTACGGCGATCCATTATGTCAGCCCACCCCCGGTGCAGTATGCCGTGGAGATGGTTGATTGGACATCGAAGGGATTTCTTCATCCTGCCATAGATGCAATCCCGGTCCAGCGTCCTATGGTTTTGGATATCCTGGGACGCCATATCTGTCAAGGCGAGGCGCGACCTTGGGGGCAATCATACAACATAGGTCTGATCCCCCGCCACCCAATCGGCTACCTGCCGTGGGCTCGGTATATCCTGTCGGTAAAGAAGTCGCAGTTGATAAGATTAGGATTGTACACTGCGGTTTATGTCTCCCTCTTCCAGTATCCCACGCTTCCCACATGGTGGTTCAAGGCTTTCTTGGAGCAGTAGAACATCCCCACTCACACTTTCCTCGCAATGGATCGGAAAGTGTCAATTTCTCTGGAGGAGTTCACAGAGGTCTCCGGTTTACCGGTTATAGGGGAGCACTATGAGGAGTTGCTTCCGACAGACGAGTATGTCTTCGGTGCCAAGCCGGCGGTAAGGGGCCTCACGCCAGAGAATGCTGTTCAACACCAATTCCCAAGTTTGATCAAGGTGTTGAACATCTACGAGGCCCTTTTCATCGAACGTGGGAGTCGCGGAGTTAGTTTTGAGGATTTCATCGCCCGGTTCCTTCACCCAAGTGTCCTCTCGGCAGAAGCTGCCAAGTTTGCCACCCTCAAGGACCCTTTCGGTCTAGGTTTGGATAACCTACAGGCGAAGGAAATAGACCAAAAGGGTTTTTTCCTTCCTAACTCTCCGGCTATGTCTTTTGCGGAAGTTGCAGCTCCTGGGATGGATGAGGAGGCCTTCTTCTTAGGATTTCTTGGGCTATGGCTGAGTTGGTTTGCGCTCCCCATGCATTCTCGCCATATGCGGTCCTCTGTCTTTTACCCTGCTCACCGGATGACCATCGGGGTAAAAGTGGCCGTTGGGATAGCCGGCTTGGCACACTTGTATCACGGCCTCAGTCGAGCGGCGGATGCTAATGAGCCTGGGGTGCTGCACATGATTTTCCCGATGCACTACTTCGTATCGTGGCTCGAGCTATATACATCGGGTGTTTTCGGCATGCATAAAAGGCCATCGTTCTATGACAGGTGCAGCTTCCCTCGCATCATACAGTTGATTGGAGCATCAATTATGACTCCATCGCCACGGAATGCCAGAGGGTTACTCCTTCGCCCCCACACCGTTGGAGACGGGGTGTCTTTTGTCGACAATGTGTTGACCATTAGAAAGGTGTCAACCACTGCGGTGCGGCCATTGCAGGACACTTTCAAAGATGGAGCCTCGGTTCTAACGGCCTGGGAGACCCTTCACTTATATTCTATTAGACCGGGCTTCCTAGTGTTCAGGCAGAACGGTGCGGCGACTTTCATGAGGTACAACCCGCATCGCTTCGCCCAACAACTGAGCTACAATCAAGGGGTACCATTGGAGGCCTTCCTTTCGGAACCTGCTGCGACTGAAGAAGGGATGGAGAGCGCGCTGCATCATTTCATGCGACTGAACACGGGCTCCCACTTCTTTATCAGTGAACCGGCTTGCGTCCCACGACTCCTCAAGGTATATACAGAATGGTACAGTCATTCGACGGGAGCCGTCATAAAGGAGGAAAGGTGATTGCTGGTCGACCGTAAGGGTGCGCCTCCAGGTAGCGACCGCAACGCTCCTTCAGTGCTAAGGACCCCGGTAGTTCCCCCTCTAAAAGATGCCAGAGCCGGACCATCGCGTGCGCAAAGTCCTCCATACGGATTGCCGCTCCCCGATATCGCGAATGCACCACCAGCGCCCTGTGCTCCAGTGGAGACAGTGGTTGTAGCCTCGCCGGAGTCTGGCATGGGTGCGGACATCGGGACCCGCCGCCCCAAGGTGTCTGCAAAGCGCAAGTCGATTCCGGGTGCACCTAGGGTTGGTGGGCAAAAGAAGAAAAAGAAGTCGCTCTTCGCTGCTGACGTCGCGTTCGGTCAAGAACCCCACGCTCCCTATGGTGAGGGCCTGAGTGAATATGGGACTAACGAGGGATTAGTCATGCCGCCGGATGACATGGATTTGGAGGCCGCCCTCGAAGCTTCGAAGCGGTTGGCGAGGCGTGACGCATGGCTGGCTAAGCTTGCAGAATCAGGTAATCACTAGTCGCATTTTCTATTGCATCATATCTTTATTATTGCCTTTGACTAACATTTTTCCTTCTTTTATTCCAACAGGCATCACCACTGAAGAAGCCATTGCCGCTTCCCTCAAGACCTTCCAAGAGGAGGAACGCCTTAGAGCGTCTTTAGGCCTTAGTAAGTTTCAATTCATCAAGTTTTCATTTTCCTTGTGTTATGGTCGATCTAACCTTTCCCTTTTTATCGCAGGAACCTCAATGTCGTTCCCGCCAAGTGAGGCGGATATTCTGTCAGCTGCCGATGTTCCTGCTTCCTCAGGGCTACTGCGGGAGGTCCGTCTTGAAGAGCCGATGAGAGATGCCTTAAAGGATCTGGAGGCATCTCTGAACGAGGATGACGACGCCTCGATGAAGGAAGTGTCGAAGAGGTCCATCGCGACAGCCCGGGAGGAAAAGAAGCGGTCGAGGCACGAAGCAAAGGCACGCAGGGCTGCCTTGGCCATTGGAGCGGGCCCAAGCACCGTCCCTCGTGCCGATACTCCGTCAGAAGAGCCCCCGGTCGCCTTGTCTACAGCTCATAGACAGGTGATTCGCGCCAATAGGGAGGCTAACGACAAGTCCACCTCAGGTAATACTTCTTTCAGAATTTTGTTGTAAGAATTATAAAGCTGTCGGTTCTTATATGTTCTACACTGCAGGGCCAAGTCCAACCGAGGGGGAGGCGGAGACTGTCGAACCTGAGGGGCTAAGGGAAGAGGCATTGGTCGAGCCTGAGCCGGTGGCGGATGACACAGCTGGGATTGCTGGGCCCGAGATAGTGGCTGACGAACTGGTCATGTCCACTATGCCTGAGCAAGTGGTAGACGTCGAGCCCGAGGTAGCAGCGGGCGGAGTGCCTGAGACCGATGACCTCATGGTGACGGTGGACGAGACAACCGTGACTGCTGAGCCCGAGGGAGTAGCGGGTGAGGTAGATATGATTCCTGAGGACGAGCCAACCGCTCTTTCCCAAGAGTCTGGCAATGCTCCAGTCATAGCTCTCCCCGCCTATAGCCCTCCGCCGTCTCCTGGCTTCGCGAGCACGACAACGGCCCCCGTGGAGTCTGGGGATGAGGCCACGGGTGGTGGTCTTATGTCGATGGAGGAGGGAGACGCCTCCGTCTCGACTGGAGGCTCATCAGGTAAATTTCGGATTACCGTCCCCCCTTTTTTATCTTGCAATCGCTTCTGACAGGTTTACCCTTGTTTTTTTTTAACGCAGGTGCGGCCAGCGCCGATGCTCCACTGCTCGAGGGAGCGCCGTCAACTACTGCCTTGGCGGTGGTCACTTCTCAGCCCTCTCTTATACCATCGAAGATGCTGGAAGGTATGGATTTGCAACCCATTAGTTTCGTCTTTCAGCCGCCTAATTTATATACTAAAGTAGTACTGCTGTGTCTTTTTAGGAGTGCTTTTTGATCATCTCTATCAAGTGTTTCTCCCACACTTCTCCTTCCCATCTGAATTCGCTTCTTCCTCTGGTGGCACTGGTGCGTATGGTTTTTCATTGATATCTTTCTTTTTCATTGATGGAATTACTTCTAACTTTTTTCCTCGTCCCGACTGCAGTGCTACAAATTGAAGGAGGGGATGAAAGATCGGCCGCGCCACCGGCTCTTCCGGCCTTGCCATCTGCCGCAGCTGGTACAGCAACTATCGCATTGATAACTCCCCTTTTTCTTCTTATCTCTTGAACTGTTATCTGATCATATCTTGTTTTTTCAGCTATCGTTCCGGTCTCGGCGCCCTTCGAGCCTCGCATCACAATGCCGGCATGTCCTTTCCTGAGACGTCCGTCTTCGAAAGGCGCCGCGAACAGTTTGTGTATGTTGAGCGACTACATTGAGGAGCTCGACGTCGAGACTCCTACGTCTGCTGCGGATTTCGCTACGGCAGTTAACCCGATGCTGGTGATACTCGTGAATTTCCATGACGAGAGCATCATCGCATCTTGGGTTAACCATTGCAGGGAGCTCGAGGCTCGCCTGCATCAGCTGGAGTCGATGCGTCCCGCCCCTGAGACCTTAGCCATAAGCAATGAAAGAGCAGCGTGGATCGAGCAAAGCGCTTCTTACGTCCACCACTTAGAACAAGAAGCGGCTTTAAGGCTGAAGGAATACCAAGAGACCTCGAGCGAGACGGCTCGTCTGCGTGCTGAGGTCGAGGCGAATGCTGCTCAAGTGAAGGCTATCTTTGAGGGCCTCCTGGAACGCATCTCTCATGGGCTAAACTTGAAGCGAAAGCTTGATGTCGCCGAGCATGATACCCCAGGCCGCGAAGCTGCTCATCAGGCGGTTAGGGAGCAGCTTGCATCTGTCTTGCAGCAGCGGGCTCAAGTGGAGGCAGATCTGGCGGTGGTGGCCGATCAAGAGAAAATGTGGAAGGAGGTGCGCGAACAATTGCTAGAGTTATGCAAGACGCTTCATTCCCAGTGATTCCCCTTGTATCTACATACTCGTAAATTTTTTCTTTTTAAATAATATGTATCCATTCTTTGTTCTTTTGTACGCTTCACTTTGTACTTGATTACATTCAATAAAGATACACATTTTTCTTTGCAATGTCTTGTATGCTCTTTTGCTTTCTCCCTTTCTCTTATTATCAGCATGTTGTCTTGATAAACATAATTGGCAGATAACTTAGTTTTTCCAAGAGATAGCGATGGCTTAGGCTGCAGCTTCAGATCTGCCGCCTAAGACTTTTCAACTCTATGAGCCGTGAGGGCCTCATAGAGACTTTTCTCCTTACGGATCGAGAGGATCTCGTAGGTGTATTTTCTCCTTAGGAATCGTGGGGATTCCTAAGCGCGTTTTCTCTTATAAGTCGTAAGGATCCTATAAGAGAATTTTTCCCTCTTATCCAGAGGACCCGTAAGCGGTTGTTTCCTTCCTTGTCGAAACTCGACTTTGGAGAGTGAGACCCATGAATAGTATGCAAGAGACCGTTTTAGACCGACTTGCAGGGTCCCATTGTTCAGGAAACAAGTTTTTTAATCCCTGCTGCCTGAGGCTTCATCTTACAAGTTAAGACGAATCGGGAATTTCCCGCGGAGACACTGGTTTCTCTGCGAGCCGACGCGAATCAGGAGGCTCTTATCAAGGATGCTAACTTCCCTGAATTGAGGAGTTTACTAAGGACACTTCTTTCCCTGGTGTTGAAACGAATCGAGAATTTTCCGCGGAGACACTGACTTCTCTTCGAGCCGATGCGGATCAGGAGGCTCTCATCAAGGATGCTAGTCTCCCTGAATTGAGGTATTTGCCAAGGATATTTGTTTCCCTGGTGTTGAAACGAATCGAGAATTTCCCGCAGAGACACTGGTTTCTCTGCGAGCCGATACGGATCAGGAGGCTCTCATCAAGGACGCTAGTTTCCCTGAATTGAGGTATTTGCCAAGGATATTTGTTTCCCTGGTGTTGAAACGAATCGAGAATTTCCCGCGGAGACACTGGTTTCTCTGCGAGTCGACGCGAATCAGGATTTTCTTCGTCAAGGACACTTGTTTCCTCGAGTCGAAGGATTTTGCCGAAGACACTGGTTTCTTCGGAGTTGAAACGAACCGGGAATTTCCCGCGGAGACACTGGTTTCCCTGCGAGCCGATGCGGATCAGGAGGCTCTCATCAAGGACGCTAGTTTTCCTGAATTGAGGTATTCGCCAAGGATATTTGTTTTCCTGGTGTTGAAACGAATCGAGAATTTCCCGCGGAGACATTGGTTTCTCTGCGAGCCGATGCGGATTAGGAGGCTCTCATCAAGGACGCTAGTTTTCCTGAATTGAGATATTTGCCAAGGATATTTGTTTCCCTGGTGTTGAAACGAATCGAGAATTTCCCGCGGAGATACTGGTTTCTCTGCGAGTCGATGCGGATCAGGAGGCTCTCATCAAGGACGCTAGTTTCCCTGAATTGAGGTATTTGCTAAGGATATTTGTTTCCCTGGTGTTGAAACGAATCGAGAATTTCCCGCGGAGACACTGGTTTCTCTGCGAGTCGACGCGAATCAGGATTTTCTTCGTCAAGGACACTTGTTTCCTCGAGTCGAAGGATTTTGCCGAAGACACTGGTTTCTTCGGAGTTGAAACGAATCGTCGAGATTTGGCTTCGTTTTCTGGCGGAGTCTGTTGGGAAAGTATGGTTCCCTCTTTGTTTGCGTCCTTGGATTGTATACAGGGATCGATGTGATCTCAACTGTAGGGCTAAAGTTTTATCATTTCTTTTTTTTTGTTTTATTTCCGCGATGCTCTATCATTTCAGCTTTTATATCGCGAAGGTCGCGATTGCCCAATCATTTCGGCTGTCTTTCGCGGTGCCCAATCATTTCGGCTGTTTATTTTATTTTTACTCGCTGCTTTTTATTGCGAGTTGCCCAATCATTTCGGCTATTTCGTGTGCATACGTTTTTACTTGCTGCTTTTTATTGCAAGTTTCCCCATCATTTCGGCTATTTCATATGCATGTGCGACCTACTGGCTTTTCGCCGTAAACCTAAAATTAGACACCGATTTCGGCATCAGCACCGCTACAACCGGGATATTTCCAGGAGCGAATCATCATCTGCCTCTGTCGATGTCGAACAAAGGTGGCCTAGTGACCAGGGTTAAGGTCCTGTCGACTAAGGCTCTTGACTTCATGAGCCGTAAGGGTCTCACAAAGTTATTTCTCCCTACAAGTCGTGAGGATCTTGTAGGTGTATTTTCTCCTTAAGAATCGTGAGGATTCCTAAGTATATGTTCCTCTGTAAGTCGTAAGGATCCTACAGGAGGGTTTTCTCCTTGTAAATCGAGAGGATTTACAAGGGTCGTCCACCATGCGAACATATCCCCAGTCTCGGATGGGACTTGGTTAGAGAAATGTTTATTCGCGCCCATGGATTGTATACAGGGGTCAGTATTGAGCCACTTGTAGGGCAATATTAGAGCTTGTGGGGGTTGCTTAAGCACAGGTTTAGGTCTCTGTAAGTTAAGACTTTCAAATCTTATGAGCCGTGAGGGTCCCATAAGAGAGTTCTCCTTACGAGTCGTGAGGATCTCGCAAGTGTATTTTCTCCTTAGGAATCGTGAGAATCCCTAAGTGTGTTGCTCCCTTATGAGTCGTAAGGATCTCACGCGGGTGGTTTCTCCTTATAAGGTCGAGAGGACCTTGTAAGTGTCTTTTAACGAGGTTGCGCCCTTTCGGGTTTTCACAAACACTCGCCGGTAGTCCTGCTGTTTTTACTCACGGAGCCCTTTCGGATTTTCATCCGTGCCCTTTTTGCTTATGGACATACCTTTTTTTTTATTCTTTTTATTTTTATATATATTTTTTTTACGAGGTCGCGCCCTTTCGGGTTTTCACGAACACTCGCCGGTAGCCCTGCTGCTTTTACTCACGGAGCCCTTTCGGGTTTTCATCCGTGCCCTTTTTGCTTATGGACATACCTTTTTTTATTATTATGTTTATATTTTTTTTCTTTTTCTCTTTTTTTTATCTCGTCAGCCTAAGGGTGCTGCGGTAGTAGTTTTAAGGACGTTTCGGTCTGTTATTAGTTTAAGGACATTTCGGTCCGTCATTAGTTTAAGGACGTTTCGGTCCGGTCAGGAGAAGGCTGGCCACTGCTTATAAAGTTTGAGCTTAGGAAGATAGCGAGCGGACATAGTCGTCGTCATCTATCATTGACCTAGGCAGTAACTCATTAAGCGTGGTATTTCTTTAGGAAGCGACCATTTATTGGCCTGAAAGGCCTTTCACCGTGCATATCCATGAGTAGATAGGCTCCACCCTGGTAGACCTTGTCTATGATGTACGGGCCTTCATAGTTTGGCTCAAATTTTTCCCGTTAGGCGCGATTGGGGATCATAGGCCTTTTGACCACTAGTACGAGTTCGCCTTGGCGGAATGTCCTTGGTCGGGTCAATCTCTCATATGAGCGCGTCATCTTCGCTTTATAAGCTTCCAGATTTTGTTGCGCTATGAGCCGGGTTTCATCAAGGGTATCAAGCTCCTCAAGCCGAAGGTGAGCATTTTCTTCGTCCGTCAGCTCGTAGTGGATCGCCACTCGTAGAGAGGGTAACTCTATTTCGAGGGGGAGTACTGCTTCTGTACCGAATACCAACGCGTACGGCGTTGTGTTCGTGGCCATCTTGAACGTAGTTCGATATGCCCAAAGAGCTTCTTGCAGTCTCTTATGCCAGTCCTTCTTATTTCGGGACACCGTCTTCTTCATGATTTTTGTCAAGGTCTTATTGAAGGTCTCAGCTAGACCATTAGCTCGCGGATAATAAACCGAGGAATATCTCCAGTCTATATTGTGTTGTTGCGCGAAGTGACTGATCTTGTGGCTTCTGTAAGCTGGCCCATTATCGGAGATGATCCGTCTCGGAGTTCCAAACCGATATATGACGTGCGTCTTGAAGAAATGGAGGATATTCTCCGTCTTCACTTCCCTCAACGGTACTGCTTCTGCCCATATGGAGAAGTAGTCAGTCGTCGCCAGGATGAAACGATGTCCCCTGAACGATGCTGGTTCGATGGGGCCGACTATATCAGTTCCCCACATTTTGAATGGCCAACTAGCCACCGTTGGATGGAGTGGATTTGGATGCTGGTGGATGAAGTCTCCATGAATTTGGCATGAGTGGCATTGCTTCGCATATTCGAGGCAGTCCTGAATCATCGTGGGCCAGTAGTAGCCCATCCGCTTGATCTTCAACTTCATCTTTGGGCCTGCTTGGTGAGAACCACAGAGTCCGTCATGAACTTCCTGAACGACTCTTTTTGCTTCTTCAGGTCCTAGACATCTCAACCACAGAGAATCAAATGACCTCTTGTACAGAGTATCATTGACGAAGGCGAAAGACAGAGCTCGTTTCATAAGCTGATGTCTTGAGGACACATCTTCGGGCGTTCGACGGTATTTGAAGTAGTCTATAAAGACTTCTCTCCAATCCTCGGTATTTTCCCGATCTTTTATTTGCAGGGTCGTCTTCTCACTCGCTCCTTTTTCTTCGGATGATTCCGGAGATATTTTTGCTGGTGCAAGCACGCGACGGCTTTGTACCACGATTCTTACGTCATCGAGGTTTTCATCAGCCAGTTCCTTAGCGAGTTTGGCCAATGCGTCCGCTTTGCTGTTTTCCGCGCGCGGTATGTTTTCCAAAGTATAGGAGGGAATTTAGGTCAACAGTTGCTGCACCTTCTCGCCGTACTTCACCAGCTCTGGTTTGCACGTTTGATAGTCGCCGTTTACTTGACTAACAACCAGCTGGGAGTCTCCGTATATGAGGAGGTTTTCAATTCCCATGTCGATGGCGATCTCGAGGCCTGCTATCAGAGCTTCGTATTCGGCTTCATTGTTTGTCCTCGGCTCTGTTAGGGAGAAAGCAAAATGCATTATCCCTCCTTGTGGAGTTACAAAGATGAGTCCTACCCCCGATTTGATTATAGGGGTACTTTGTTTGCGTTTCTTCATGGAAGATACTCCATCGAAATAAAGCTCCCATCGGGTATCACCACCGTCAATCGCATCAAACGCATTTTCCTCTAGAAGATCGCAATTTAAAGGAGAATCGGCGGGTATCGGATGCTCAGCGAGGAAGTCGGCGATGGCCTGGCCTTTCACTGCCTTGAGAGGTTGATATGTTATCGAGAACTCGATCAAGAGCAGGGCCCATTTAGCGAGTCGCCCCGTCAATATGACCTTCGACATCAAATATTTAAGGGGGTCCACCTTTGAAATGAGACGGACTTCATGTGCCAACGCATAATGTCTGAGCTTTGTTATCGCAAAGATCAACGCCAGGCAATGTTTTTCAATGGGGGAGTAGTTGCTTTCTGCCCCCAGTAGAACTCGACTTAAGTAGTAGAGTGCTCTTTCCTTCCCTTGATCGTTCTCTTGTGCCCATAATGCGCCCAAGGAGCCTTCGAGAGCGGTTGTATAAAGAATGAGGGGCTTTCCCTTGACCGGAGCAGCCAGCACCGGCGGGTTCTGCAGGTATTGCTCTCGTCTAGCGCGCTTCGGCATTTTTGGTCCCAGACGAACGGGGTTCCCTTCTTCATCAGGTGGCTGTAAGGACGGCACTTGCCTGAAAGGTTAGCTATAAATCGCCGTATATACACGAGCTTCCCTTGGAGAGACCGCAATTGTTTGAGAGTCCTTGGCAGAGGCATTTCAATGATCGCCTTGATCTTTGACGGATCTATTTCGATACCTCGGTGTCGGACGATGAATCCCAGGAATTTGCCCGAGGAAACTCCGAATGCACACTTGAGAGGATTCATCTTCAAGTTGTATTGCCGAAGGCGTTGAAATACGGTCTTCAGATACTCGAGATGTTCCTCGTATGATTTGCTTTTAACCACGAGATCGTCGATATAGTATTCAACGATTTCGTGTATAAGGTCATCGAAGATCTTCGTCATGGCTCTCTGGTAGGTGGCACCGGCGTTCTTTAAACCGAAGGGCATCACCTTGTAGCAGAATATACCCAGAGGGGTCCGGAAAGCGGTATGCTTCTGATCTTCGGGATGCATCTTTATCTGATTATACCCTGATGAGCCGTCCATGAAAGAGAAAACCTCATGAGTGGACGTATTGTTTATCATCAGTTCGGTGACTGGCACTGGGAAATCGTCCTTCGGGCAAGCTTTATTGAGATCCCGGAAGTCCACGCATATGCGCACTGTCCCATTTTTCTTCATCACCGGGACGATATTGGCGATCCATTCGGGATACTGGACCTCCTGGATAAAGCCAGAGTCAATTAGCTTCTTAACCTCAGCGTTGATACTCATCTCAAGTTCGAGCCGCATCCTCCTCGGCGCCTGTTTGACTGGCTTGACGTCCGGGGATATCGCCAATTTATGCACAGCAATTTCTGGATCCAGTCCCGGCATTTCGGAATAGTTCCATGCGAAGCAATCCTTATGCTGCATAAGCAGGTCCTTTAATGAAGCTACCCTTTCTTCAGACAGCAGCTCGCTAATGAATGTCGGTCGCGGGTCGTTCACCGTTCCCAACTCAATTTTCTTGAGGTTATCTACGGTGGTATGAGTTCCATCTTCCAGCTCTTTTGGCGCTGGTGGAAATTCTGAGATTACCTCATCGTTGCTGTTTTCGAAGCACCAGGGAAGGTCATCCATGTTCTCGGGCTCTTCCTTTGATATTGTTATCATGTGACAAGTACGAATTCGCTTCCAATCCCAATGTGGAACTGGTTCTTCTTTCGCGGGCTTGGGTTCGTGCTTTTGCGGCGGTGCTACCCTCCATTTGTCAGACAGAGCGAACTTGCCAAGCTGATACTGATCTTCAACCCAATTCTTGAAGGTGAAGCAGTCCTCGAGAGGGTGCCCTATCACTCGATGATAAGGGCAATAGTCCGGGTGAGAGACTTCGCCTGCTTGTTCGGGGTGTTTAGACTCCGGCAGTGTAAGTATCTGATGTTTTAGAGCGAGATCAAGTATTTTCTTCGTCTTGTCCCGAGGAAAAGAGTACGCTCGACCCATTTTTCTTATGAGCGATAGATCGGAACCGCTCGATTCCCGCTTGCGTGGCTTCTTAGTCCCGCTTTGTTGCTGTTGAGCGTCTTTTTCGCGTTTCGACTTGTTTCTGCCTCTGCGTCGAGCCTTTTTTACAAAAAGTTGACAAGGAGTGGCACTTTCATCTTTCACGGCCTGTTAGAGGAGGCGTTGCGTTTTGGCTTTCTCGTAAATGGCCATCTCGCGGTTATGGTCATCTCGGACTTTTTGACCAGCTTCCCTTATAAACCTGTCCATTTGTTCTTCAAACGATAGACTGGGCACTTTTGCATCAGGAATTTTTACTCGTTCAGGATTGGCGTCCTCCCATTGAGCATCCCTTTCTTCATTGAAGTCATGCACGACGTAACAGTCGCAGAGCAGCTCTCGTTTCTTAGACCGAATATATCCGAGCCTGATTGTTTCCATTCTCCCATTAGGCAATTTGTGCTGAGTTCCGGGGACGTTCCAGACCCTGTCGTAGAATTTGGCTTTCCGAACGGTCTGTTTGAAGGATATCCCCTGGCGCTTCAATAGCCTTTTCAAGCCTTCCGTATAATATCTGGGGAGACAGATGGGCTGAAGCCTGTCAAGCGTAGGATCTGCACGGTGCCAGGTTTCTTTCTCCACTTTGTTTTCTTCAGAGCGGTAGAATAGAATTGCTTTTTCACCTTTTCGCCTGGGAGAGACGTAGAACGTCCGCAGCTCCTCTACACTGTAGATATCAAGTGCGTCCAGTTCTTTGTAATGTTTGGGTGGAACCATGGCGACTTGCAGACTTTGCTCTTCATCGGCGGATGTTTGTATTGAAGGCCGAGCAGAGAATACAGCATGGACCTCATCTTCCGAGTCACTACCAAAGATCAATGTAGGAGCAGATGGTCCCGGCTTGTTGTGTTGGGGTAGACCTGAATAAATCATCTCCTCTTCCTCCTCGGTATCACTGCCGAAGACAGGGATGGTGGCATTAGCTTTGTTCTCCGGCTTGTGACACCTCTCTGTGTCTTCGAAATCCGGTAAAAAGTATTTGGCATCTTCATATTTGCGGACTTCGTTCACGAAGAACGGGTTCAGTTCTCCCGTCACGGTATACTCGAGACCATCCTTAAAATACTTCATACACTGATGTTGTGTAGAAGGGATGATATTGTACTCGTGTAACCATGGTCGGCCGAGCAGAGCATTGTAGCATGTCTTGGCGTCTATGACGTGGAACTTAATATCCGTGACGAGTAGCCCAAAGCGTAGCGTCAGTATCACAGACCCAAGAGTTCTTGATGATTGGGAGTCAAACCCGGAGATGGTGATCTTGTCCTGAGCAAGGTGCTGGACGCTCATGCAGATTTCTTTTAACACCCGCATTGAAGAGATTAACGGAGGATCCATTGTCGACCAGGATTTTGCCTATCTTTATATCATGGCAGTATCCTGAGACATAAAGGGGCGATTGTGTTCACACGTCCCAAGGAGAAGGTCTTCATCCCCAAAAGTGACATCGGCCGTGTGCACTTCCTCAAATTCATCCTTCATCTTTTCCTCGGCCAGGAAAGCTTGGAATTGCTCCGGATCCTGTAGTGCCTTGATTAACGAATCTCTCGCCTCTTTTGATAGCAAAAGGGCGTCAAGAATGCTGAGCTGTGAGGGTAGTTTCCTCAAATGCGCTAAGACGTTGTAATCCACCTTATTTCTCTTCGGTGGGTCCTTGGTACTTAGCTCCTCCACAACTTGGTCATCCAGGGCGATCTCCTCAGGGACTTTCTCTTTCCTTTTATCTTTTTTATTTGAGGGTCCGAGATTCTTTTCGGGAAGCGTGCGATTACGCAGCCGGATATTTTCACAGACCTTCTACTCTTCTTCTTTCCCCGAGGTGGACTCTTTAAAGAGGGGGCTAAGAGCCATCTCCTCGTCAGAGTCGCTCCCGAATGTAAGCACTTGTGATCCCCCGGCGTTAACCATGCGACAGTCGCCGGTAGTTCTTCTAAGCTCTTCGGTTGTACTTTTCCGCTCCCGACGAGTTTTGCGCTTCTCCCGCTTAAAATGTTGTCGATGAGCAACATATCCTTGCCACCATCTATCGAAAGCTTTGCACTCTTCAATGGGGTGCGAAATCATCTGATGATATAAGCAATAGGAGGGATGCATTTCCACTTCACCAGTAATGTTTCCTTCGGAGGATGATAGTTTCATGCCCATTGATGTGGTCTTAGCAAACCTTTTCCTCATCTTGAATTGGCTTTTGTCGGTAGTGGAGGTATTTTGCTCCAGCGGGAGCGTCTCAACTCTTTCATCAAGTTGCTGGCGCTTGGCCATTTCAAATATAGTCATCTCGCGTTCCCGATCAGCTTTACTCTTCAGCAGAGCTTCGTTGAGGAATGCGTCAATTACCTCATTTGATGGCCCCAGAATTTTTGATTCAGTATCTGCCCCCAGCTTTTCAGTGCAGGGAGTCTCCTCATCGTCTGTCAACGAATGGGAGATCATATGGCAGCTCGCCACGTATGCCTCAGACTCATCAGACGAACTTTCTGCCTCATCTTCCTCTTGAAAGACGTGATTGAGAAACTCTTGGAGTGTAATGGGAGTCCGTGCTTTCTGGTTGTATTCCTCCAACGCGTCAATTTATTTTTGTAATTTTGTGCGCTTGTCTCCAGGCTTTACAGACTTCTTAGATTTCTTCTTCTTCTTCTTCGAAAATTTTGACGGCTGGTTGCGAGTGCTTGAGCCACCATCATTGGTCTTTGGAGTTGGACGTGGCTTCAACATCCCCTCAATGACCTGCGGTTCCAACGGGTTCTTCCACTTGATCGCTGGGCATGCCTGAAGATCGTTCAACATCCTCTTGGTCTTAGCTGACAGCACAACCTCCCATGGGGCTTCTTCGATGAGAGAGCACATTGCCCCCGGCATATTCGTCCTTTTAGAGGTGTGAGGTTGCGGCGGATTCACCTTCCATCTATCGGATAATACGAATTTGCCCTGTTGGTACTGGTCTTCAAGCTAATTTTTGAAGACATAGCAATCTTCGATCGGATGACCCAGTACCCGGTGATAGGGACAGTAGTTGGGCTCATTGACATCATTTGGTTGCGACGGACGTTTTGGATCCGGCAGATTTATGAGTCGGTTGCGCAACGCCAGCTCGAATAACCTTCTCGTTTTATCTCGGGGAAATGAGTAAGGACGTCCTAGCCTCTCCTCAAGGGCTACGTACGGGCGCATATTATTTTGACGAACAACCGGCTTCGAGTTGCTCGGTTGTTGTTGAACATTAGCGACAACGATCGCTTTTCCCTTCCCCTTGTCATTTTGGGAGTCCGGCTTTGGAAGAGGGGGTTTATGGCCCATCTGATCCATTTGCGCTAGCTTGTCGATCAAGGCCTGGAAGGTAGTCGGCTTGAAAAACATCATAAATTGTGAGATGGTTGCTTGCGGATCAAGGGTTCCCACAAACATACCCACTGCAGGAGCTTCTTCAATGCGCTGCTCGCACTTTGACCATAAGTTCCTCCACCATATAGCATATTGAACCCATGTCTCGCCTGGCTTTACCCTGGCGTTAATCAGTGCCGTCATCGGGGTGCGTTCACTGGCACTTGCAAAACGCTGGGTAAACAGCAGCTCCATCTCCGCGAATGTCTTGATAGAGTCGTTCGGGAGCTCAGAGTACCACTCGAACGCTGTATCTGATAAGCTTCCAACAAACTGGCGAAGCAACAGCTTGTCATCACCGCCGGTGTTGCCGCAGAGTGCCCTGAACTGGGCAACATGCTAGTGAGGATTGCCCGTCCCCTTGTAGACATGGAACTTGGGAATTGTGTAGCCCGGCGGGTACTTGATCTGGTCGTACCAACTCGGATACGGCCGTTTTGTTTTTACGACCTGGCCGGCTGCTTCAGTCGCATGATGAACCCGTATTTGTTGGGCTATGTACTCGTCCAAATCAGCTTTGGAGATTGTATCCTCCTTAGCTGTTGATAGAGCTGGTGGAGGATTCGACGTTTCTCCCCTATCGTCTTTAAGGACGATCGGGGGATCTTCGGCCGGAGGATCTTGCTGGAGCATCATCCCTACCATGTCTTGGAACAGGAGGCCCATACGCTTTATGTTGGCTGCTTGTTTAGCAGCCTCTTTGTCCTTCTTCTCCAATATTCGACGAAGGAATTCGGCATCGGTTTCTTGCTCCTGGCGTTCATCCGAGGATGTTTCAGGGTTTTCTTTTGGCCCAGTAAGTGCGGCCATAGCGTTCATCATCTCTTGGAGCTTCTGCTGCTGCACCTGCGCTTTGGTCACCGATCGCGTGAGCGGTCTATGACCTGTTGATATGCGGCTGTCTTCTTTGCCGGACGCCATGTAGACGGTATGAACTATGATGCCCCCGGACTTAGGGCGTTTAGATTCACCACCTTTAATATTTGCCGTCGGCGTAAGGACTTTCTCCAGCCTTCTTCTCTTATGGGCCGTTGAAGTTGAGAGAGCCGTTGCTTTGGGCACCCAAGTGGTCGTCACCTTCCGCTGCTTGATCGGGGAATTTTCTTCTTGCCGACCTTTCGACTTCTTGTGTTGGCAAGAGAAATTAGGATCAATCACAGATTCTCGGACTCGTCGCCATGTCTTGTAAATCCTGGAGGACAGCGACTGAGGAGACTGCTCCGGCTTTTCTGCTTCCACGGCGGTCTCTACCGGTGGAGGAGATCTTTTAAGGACCACAGTTGGCGAGTTTCTGCGTACCCTGTTCAACAGCTCAAAACTGTTTCCGGTTGGAACAGCAGCGTTAACTTCCACCGTCGGAGCCGGCGGAGTTATCCCAGAAGGGGAGTTGCCCCCAGTCTTCCTTATCCGGCGCCAGTGGTATTGTCGGGCGTGACGAGTCATCGGTATTGGTTCAGAGACAGAAACAGCTTCTTCTTGCCCCCTGTTCAGGTGTGGGGCTGTTGCCGGCGTCAGCCTATTGAAGACTGATGTCTTTTGAGCAGCAAGAGCGGGAGTGGGAGTTAGGACGGTCAATCTTGTAAAGACCGATCTCTTAGCAGGAGAAGCCGTCTTGACGACTTCAGGAGCAGGTTTGGCTACTCTTTTTAGAATAACCTTTTCTGGGACTGCAAGCTTCATTATGGGCCCGCAGGAGTTTTGGCCCAGTCTGGAGAAGACCGAGGCACTGGTGTTGGGCGACCCGTTGAGAGGGGCCTCAGTAACTGAAAGTTGATCGAAGACCGACTTCTTAGGAGCTTCTTGTACGGGCACGGGGGTGCTGAAGCTTGTTGGCGGAAACATAGTTCCGAAAAACAACCCCGTGGTGGCTTGAGTAATCTGCTCTACGGGCATGGTGAACAAAGAGGCCGCTTAGGGCCCGTAGGTTATGCCCCCAGTTGAGGCCGGACGCGAGCTGCAGCTGCAGTTGGAGCACTTCGAACAAGTAGAGGCCATCGATGCTTGATTTCTGCGCCAGGCAAAAGACCAAATCTTAGTAACTTAAAATCCGAAGGCAACCATTAACAAACCGCGATTCGTTCGCGAATACGACACACGAAGTGTGGAGTGGAAAGAGAAAAAGGTCCCACCGGGCGTGCCAGAATCTGTTCCCCTCCGAACGGCGGCCGCGACGTTAGGACGTCTTGCCTGAGATTCAGGGCAGATGCTATTTGGTTTTATCCGTCCACCTCTCCGAAGATGCCAAGTTGATTTATGGCACCGTATATCGGAGGTTTAGACGGATGCGGCCGATATAACAGACTTCGTCAGATTCCCCCTCGCTTGAGGGGTTTTTGATTGTGGGGACACTCTTCCCTGCAGGCGCAAGCCCCTGCAGTTAATTACGTTACCGCGTCGCGGTAACAACTTTCTCCTTCTCCAGAATTTCACTTCGTGTCGTGTGTGTTTGTTTTGTTTGTGGATGTCCGTGGATTGTATACGGAGACTAAGTGATGCCGTCGCCCGTAGGACGTGGATTAGTCCAAATCCGTATTTACTTAGATTTGGGTTTGGTGTTTTAGTTTAAGGATGCGTTAGCCATATTTAGGCTAAGATCGACTTAAACGTTCGTTAAGGATACGTTAGTCTGATTTGAGACTAAGATCAACTTAAACGGGATCGTTTAGATCCGACAAAAGAGCATTTGGGGGCTCTATTGTTCCAGTTTAGGGACATAGTGGTCCATAGGTAGTTTAAGGACATTGCGGTCCATTGCCAGTTTAGGGACATGGGGGTCCATAGGTAGTTTAAGGATGCTTAAGTCCGTGGGTTTAAGGACCCCACAGCCCGTGTCTTAGTTTAAGGACGCATAAGTCCATGAGTTTAAGGACCCCACAGTCCGTGTCGATGTGTGGTTGTCGGGACCCGTCACCTCTCTGACGTCGTTGAAGGATTACAACGATAGGGGTCAAAGGAGTTCGGAGATGTACCCTCGAACCGGATGTAAATTGATTTAAGAGAGCAGCTGTGCTCAGTCAATTTAATTTGAGGACTTACGGCCATAATTGGGCTAAGTCCAGTTCAACGCTTTTATTTGTTTTTGGCCTATTAGGCCTGTGCTAGGGCTTGGCCCCTTTTTAATAATGCATTACATTATTTATTTTGTCTAGGCTGTGCCCATTTATAAATGATGCAGAGCATCAGTTTTGTTTGGGCTCTGCCCTTTTTATTGCATTTTCAATTTTGTTTGGGCTCTGCCCTTTTATAAATGATGCAGAGCATCAATGTTGTTTGGGCTCTGCCCTTTTTATTGCATTGCAATTTAATTTGGCTTACTAGGCCCTTCTGATTTGGGCCTGGCCCTTTAGTAAAAGAAATGCATTGCATTTGTCAGGCGCTTTGCGCCAATCACTGAGCGCAAGTGCTTGCGGTGATGACACGTGTCACGCAAGCGCAGTGCGTTGCACCAGCGCGCTGCGCTTGCGCTGCTGACACGTGGCGTGCTCTGGTGAGTTGCATCAGTTTCAGAGAGCAAGGCTCTATTTCAAAAGCGCATAGCGCAAGTGGTTTAGATGCTGACACATGGCGCTCTCTGGTAGCTTGCGCCAACCCAAGAGCGCAACAGCGCAGTTTTGCAAGTGCAAGGCACTATTAACTTGAGAATCTTTTAGATTCCAGAACCAATGGTTCATAAAAAAGTGCAAAGCACTGTTTGTTTTCTTGATCTAATTTAGATCAAAGAAAACAAGTTTCTCTTGTTTTTCTTATTTCAGGGAACCAGTGGTTCATAAAAAAATGCAAAGCACTTATTATTATTTATTTTTCTTTTTATTGAAGATCATTGATCTTGTTCTCAGATCAATGATCTGTTCATAAGAGAATTTTCTCTTTTTTCTAAAGGTTTTTACCTTTTTTGTTCTTGAGGAATTCTCTCCAATTCTTCAGAGTTCTCAATGATGATGTTGATCATTTTGATTTGGGGTCTAGGGGCCTTTATATAATGCCCATAAATTTGTTAAAGAGATATTTCTCTGAGTGATTTGGGAAATTTTCCCCACCGTTGGATCTTTGATCCAAGGGTTTCTGTTTTACAGAAGGCAATTTTCTTGTTTTAATAAGAACAGAAAAATCTTACTAGAATTTAATTCTGTTTGGCGCAAACGCCCCAGTGCATGACACTTGTCAAGCAGCGCAAAGCGCAGCGCAACTGCGCTCGCGCAACTGCTCTGACACGTGTCGCGCAGCGTACGGCGCAGCGCAACTGCGCTCGCGCAACTGCGCTGACACGTGTCGCTAACTACGCTTGCGCATCTGTGCTGACACGTGTCACGCAGCGCTTGCGCAACTGAAGCGTTGCTTCCTTTAATTTTGTTTTAAATAGAGCTTTGCTCTGATTGGGCGCGCTGCCTTGGGCGCTGCGCTGATGTATCAGCTTTTGACACGTGGCGCGTTGCGCGCAGCGCAAAGAATCTGAAGCGTTGCTTCGAATTTTGAATTTTGAAATTCAAACAGAGCTTTGCTCTGATTGGGGGAAACATTCCCGTTCTTCTTCTCCCCCTTTTTATGTAGCTTAGTTCTTTTCCCTAAGGTTTTGAATCTTGCAGAGCAAAACTTCCCCGATGAGAATTAAATTCTCAACTTGTGGGAAGATTTACCTCTGCAAATCTCAACCAGGGGAAAGAACTGAGTTCTTATATGAAGGGTTAAACCTTCAAAGAGGCAAAGGAGAGGTATTTTCTTTTTACCTAGTGTTTCAAGGAAGCAAGTCTTTTCTTTGAGAATTAAATTCTCCTGTTCCTCAAAAGCTCACTGTATATTCTTTTTTTAAGCCTCTGGGGAGCTCTCTCTCTGTGCATGTGTGTGAGACTTGAAGTCTCGGGTTCTTTATATAGTGGAGAGAAGTTTGTTTAATTCTGAGAAAATCTTTCATTGAGAGATCCCGATTAATTTAATTAGTCTCAGAATTGATTTGGGGAATTTTATCCACCATTGGATCTTTGATCCAAAGACTTCTGTTTTTTACAAAAAATATTATTCTTTTCTTTAACAAGATTGGGGATATTCTCCCATATATATAATCAAATTCTATCGAGCGGTGACATTTTACTTGAATTTTTAATCCAAGGGTGCTCAGTTTAACAGAGTATAATCTTTCTCTGTTTAGAAATATAAAGAAAATATTTTGGATCTTTGATCCACTAACTCTCTGTTTAACAGAAAATATTCTTCCCAATAGAATTTAATTCTATGTTTAATCACTGTTGGATCCTTGATCCAACGGTTCATTAAGTAGAATTTAATTTACGCAAGGAGGTGTCCTCACGTGTTTAGCACGTGGGACTTAATTTGGCCCTCTTAGCTGTTTGATTGTAGTGCCTATATGCTTTGCATATAGGCGCTCACGTGTTTAGGCTTTTTTAGCCTATCAGTAGTTTAATTGCAGCGCCTATATGCCTTACATATAGGCGCTCACGTGTATAACATGTTAGGCTTGTTTAGCCTATCAGTAGTTTAATTGCAGCGCCTATATACCTTGCATATAGGCGCTCACGTGTGTAACACGTGAGGCTTGTTTAGCCTATCAGTTGCTTAAATGCAGCGCCTATATGCTTTACATATAGGCGCTTGTTCAGCCTATCAGTAGTTTAATTGCAGTGCCTATATGCCTTGCATATAGGCGCCCACATGTTTAACACGTGAGACTCGAATAGTGGGGAGTTTTTCCCTTTCTTACTCTCCCCTTTTTTTATGAGTGAACAGGCACGAAATCAACTGCCCGAACAGGAGAAGTGACGTTTCCATTATGACACCGCCCTCTTATTGATTTGCTGACGTTATCGGGGATACACACAAAGATTAAGGCGCATGGTAAACGTCGCATGGACTCGGAGATCGAAAAGACACAACCACAGAACGCCATATAGTTCCCGGACAACCTACCACGAAAAATCCTCGGCACCACGCTGAACACTTTTGCTTAACCCATAAATAGGTCTGAACGAGAGTGGGGGGATAATGATGATACTCAAAAGTGGGAAATTCCCCAGATCACGATACGTAGCAGATGACGTATCGTCCACGTAAGCCCACTAGATTCATGCGAGCCATAGAGCTGCAATGGGGGCATTCCACGGCGTCTCGCCTCAGAAGTAGCACCCGACCTTTTGGGGGTCCTCCTTTGAGTACGTCCCACTTCGCCTAACCACCAGCCAATTGCTCGTCTCCGAGCAATCACAGAGTTGAGCTTTCTAAACTCCCTAGCTCGTCTCTGAACTATCCTATAACTGAGATTCCTCACGTCCCTGTTTGGCCGGGAGCACGTGCGCCCCTGTAACAGCTCCGTGTATCTCGCCACGGTGAGATCTCCGCCGCTCCATGTCTCGCGTCCCACGCTAGCGTATCTCGTCATTAATAAGTGTATCCCACCATCAATGCGAACGTGATACAGGGACGAAACAGACGGCAAGAATCTCGCATTGGCTCGATCCAATGCGACCCCTATATAAGCCCCTCCTCCAGACGATTTAGGTAACTCGAATTGAATCCAACACGCCTCTACTCTGCCCAATCATTTCTCGGTACTTACTTGATCGTCAGAAAGTCGTAGAGTGGTTTCCCATCCCAGGTCTTCCTTTACAGGTAGCTTGGCGTCAACAACAACCCATTGAAATCTACACACTCAAACTTCCACAACAAATTTCAGCCGTTTAACCCTGCTGGCTGGAAGATCGATGGAGGATAACATCTAAGGGAGATTCTGACCTCCATTAGGTTTTAAACCATCCTCGAAAACTTCTACTAAATATCTTGATGATATTAATGATAATGCTTTCATGAACGTTGCTACTTCTTGCGAAGTTATTATTAAGAATGACAATACAATTAATAGTATCCGTCTGTTGGATAAGAACAGAAGTAAGATAAAAATCTTGATTGTTTAGGTAAGCTTATATCAACAAAGCACATGATATTAGATGGAGCTATCAATGAGTGGATACATGTTTTGCCTTCAAACCCCATAATTTTGCAACATACTCAAATTTAGTGGCAGCCGATGTTTGGAATAAATTGCAACGGTGTTTTTTTTTCATTGTACTTTTTTTTCCTTCTAATTTTGTGCATCAAGAAATTTTTATTCCAAGGTATAGGGCTTATATTTGTATTTGTGTGAAAAATAAAAATGATACGTTTTCCTTCCATAAATAAAAACCATGAGATATGAATTCATTCGCTAATTGATTTATCTCAATGCACACGATTGCTCTGTCTTGTAATTATTGTACTTTATTTCAATTTATTTTATTGAGTGGAACTTCTTGTCCATATGCTTTTTACTTCATATATATATATATATATATAGATATATAGAGAGAGAGAGACACAGGAAAAAAGATTAGTACTGTGGAATCGGAGGCAGTAAAATTAATTAGCTGTTTTAGGCTGGCTCGTTAAAGCATTGATGACAGCTTAAAAGAAACAGTAGAATGCGTTGTCTCATTTGTAAGCTCATAGCACTGAGAACTTCCAAAGACCCACGTCACAATTTAACGTAAGTGAATATTGATATATTATTTTGACATGACATTAATATATGCTGATGACATTAGGCAGGCTTTGTTGATCAAGTAGATATTCAGTCTCTGAAATTACACTGTAGCAGTGGCAGTCAAACTGCAACTGCTGAGATAAGATTTGGGCGATTCGATTATAGCATGAAAATTATCTCCAAAAAAATTTATAGCATGAAAATTTACGGAAACGATAGGATCGACGGGCTGGTCGGGCTAGCTCTCGCTTCCCTCGAGCCTCCGCAAGTTATCTAATTCAAATCACCGTGTGATCGGTGATCCACTTGTTATGATTTTTTACTTGAGATGATTTATTTTTCCATGTTAACATTTCGATGTTTCACTTGTGAGCTCTCAGAATACTTGTTAGTGCAAGCATCTTTTGGGGCTTTTATAGCGGTAAAGTCGTTTCATAAGGTGTTTTTATTCTGATTTATGTTTTTATAGTTAACTGCGCAAGCCCGTGTTACGTGAAATCGGTTGTCTGGATAACTCCATAGTACTTTTGTGTTGTTTATCAAAGAATTTGAGTATATTTAGGGTTTTGGTTGATGAGCATAGGCGGCGTTTGCGGTAGTAGTGGGAGTAATTAGTTGTGTTATATGGGTTGCACTAGGACAAGTAGAAATAGGAGAACCGGCCCTATGTTAATGTGCCTACGTCCATTGATGGTTATGGACCTTAGCCCATTTTATTGGCCTGGTTTGTGGTGACACAGGCTTGACCTAGATCCGAGAACTTGATAAATGGGCTTGCTGAATACGCCCCGCCCTTGCTGATAAATCAATAACAAAAATGGGCCGGGTGTGACCATAACTTCATGGCTGTGGTGGCGTGACTTATCCCCGTGGGGGAGCCCCGCCCCTCTTGTTTTATCCCTTTGCGCGGAGCTATAGAACTGTGGTCGCAGCAGTCCCATAAAACTTTAAATTGATTTAATCTGCATGTAAATTGTTGTAACTTTTTCTGCTCAAGAGCAAACATGTAAACGGATGTGGATAATCCAAATGAAATCCATATTCATGTCCGACTTTTGTTAAGTACGGATGCTGGTTTTCGTTACTGATGACTATCCATGCCCGTAATCGTATCTGCCAGCGTTAACCGGGTACGGATATAGTAACACATATATTCCTCTGTATCCAATTTAATATCCAGATTTTATACTGTGTCTAATTATAGTTTTTACAATCGTTTTATATCCGTATGTATATCCATGTCTGAATTTTTCAAATACGGATGGTGGTTTTTATTATCTGTATTTGCATCCGCCAACGACCACCGGATACGGATATAGTTACACTTATATTCGAATATAGTTACACCTATATCCGATCCGTATCCGGTCTGTTTATATCCTAAGTAAGCATCCTTTAAATATTAATAAATAAGTTACACCTATATTACGAAAAAGGTTATGCATATATTACATTGCTAATATTTTTATTTACTTTAAATATTAATAAATAAGATAATAATATCATAAATATTAATATAATAATGCGGAAATATGACATGTTTAAAAAAATTAGTATATTAAAACTGCAAATGGTTTCCCGCGTGTATTTAAAAAAATAATATAAAATTACTCAATTCTTGCATTCAAACTTTTTAACAAATAGCCGCATACATTTAAAACTAATAATTCTCAATGACGATTATGACGAATGAGTTCATCTTTTATACAGTCACGGACTGCGGCTATTGAACCTTGCGGTGCAGGCAGCGGTGGTTCTCGATATCGTCCGGTTCTACGTCGTTCTTGTTCTTCTCAATACTCATCTTTCAGATGCTCTGGCCAATGATCTGGATCGTTACCATATTGTTTAAATTCAAAGCCACCAGAAATAACCCTTCTTATGAAGTTGTGCACCACCATAGTAGCAATTACAATTTTCACCTGATCTTCGAAACTATAACTGGGCATATTTTGCAAAATTGCAAATCGCTTCTTCCATACCCCAAACGTTCTCTCAACTGCGCACATTAAGCTTGATTGGCAGCAGTTAAAAATTTCTCTTTCATTTTTTGGAATATTTGAGATGTCACGAAAGTATGGAAGATGATATCTTTCACATTTGTATAGTCATAAATCCATCTAAAATGCCGAAATCCACCAGATAATACCTACCTAATAATCATATTGAAAATCCATATTATTTAAACAAACAATGTATATAAATTGAAATTGTTAAAAATCTATAAATATAAATAGTATACCTACTTTTTTTGAAATGCAAGCATGTTTTAACTAAAAAAATTAACCACTACTAAAAACACAAACAACATACGGTGCAAATTAAAATTTTGAAGAGAGGAGAAAATGTTGGAGAGGGAGTTAAAGATGTGAAGTTGTGTGAAGAAAATGATAGATTCAACTTTGTTTTATAGACGAAAAAATATTTAAAAAATAAGAAATCATTTAAAATTTAAAATAGGCCAAAGGCCAAATTTCTAAAATTTAAAGGGGCAACCATACACTTTTGATCGTTGCCCCTTTAAATAAATAATTTATTTTTGAAACGGGGAAAAGCGGGGCACCATCTTTTCCCACCGTTTAAAAGAGAAGTGGGAAACTTCGCCCACTCCCCCGTTCTGGGGGAGCGGCGCCCCATTGGGCAGTGGGCACCGCTTAGCGGTAGGGGGGCATCGGCGAACACTACTCCAAACAGGGGCTTAGTTAGAAGGAAACTTCTCCTATTGGCGAGGTGCATGGTTCGATCCCCAAGAGTGGAGGAGGCCATAATTTAATCGTTTTGGGGAAAAATTTATGGCTACCTGACGTTTTCGGGACAATTTTGTGGGTTTTCTGGATGCGCGTGTCATTCGTTTGTGTTTGCTTGTGTGTGTTTTTTTATAGGTTATGAGGCCAGCTCACAAAAAGAAAAATGTCTCAAGCACAACCCTATCCCTCATTCAAAATAAGGTAAATTATACTCTAAAAACCTCTGTGCTTTTGGGTCTTGTTAAAAAACTTCTAGGCCCAATAAAAAATCCCAAGTATACAATTCCTCATTTGTATTTTCCGTATAACCCCAAAATGCCCCATTACCCATGTGGCCTGACTGTCCTTTACAGCTGGATTTAAAACGGTTAATATATATAGACTTGACTGTAATATCTGAAAACTTCCCGGTAATATCTATTTTATTTTTATTTTTCTTGCCCGTAATATCTAACTAGTTGCCTATAATATCCAAATAATGCACGTAATATCTAAGCAGCTGCATGTGTTGACTGTCATATCTAAGCACAGCCCAGGAGAGGGAGGGGTATTTTTTTAATTGCATTTAAAATGGAACAAAAGGCCTAAATGAACCACAATCCATGGATTTTTTACAAAGATTTTGAAAGGCAGGTCCTTCTCAGCAATTTTGCAAATACCATGGGTTTTTAGACCGCTCTAGCGTGGACCGGGGGCTTTTTGATACTTCAAAATATGCCAACTAATATTGCACTTCCGAAACCTTTTTCATCTTGGCAGAAGTCCTACGATCCACCGTCAACCTTTTTGGGGATGCTCTTCGTAAATAAAACCTATTAGAAAAGAACAAAATGGATATTATCGTTGCGGAGTCGGGTACGAGTATCTATGTACATGCCTGACAACCAGTGATCACACTGTGTGTCCGGAAACTTTCATGGATTCAAGGCACAAAACTAAAATCTCGTGAGTCCAACAACCCACGATTATCAGCTGCAAAGTTGCCGCATGCAGCATGACCTCCACTAACTTTAAAAAGGGAGCCGATTCATGCTTCACTGTTGAGGACCAGCAGAAAGCATATTCCTCAACCACAACAACAACATCACAGCATAAAGGATTCCATTGAATACAGTGGCATCACTCCAGTTTAGAGTGACAGGGCGAACTCACCAATTTTAGTCAATAACGAAATCCCGTAAATAACAAAAGTTTTATGGAGAAGTATTAAAGTTATTTAAATATAGAGAATAATAACATTATTTGTTACCTTTGACTAGGGATTGTAACCCTTGACCTACCTTTGCTAGTGATGGAGGTCCTTTTTAGAACTCCTTCGGAGGGTGTCTTCCGTCGATCTTCCGGTGGATTCTGCAGGGGATCCCCTGCCGTGTGTGAGTCTCAATGGGTTTTGAGGAGATTTGGTGATTGGAGGACTTTGACGCCAAGTACCTGCAAAAAAATCCCGGAATGGTTTGTTACCATCGAGGACCCTCCGACGATCAAGTAAGTACTAGATCCGAGCAGCGTAACGGCTAAGTAGAATAAAAATGGCTTACTTGACCCCTCTGTGATGGGGGTTTATATGGTGGTGGAGGCACGCAGCAGCAGGCGCGAGAATCTCGCCGGCAGTTACGCTCCCGACGTCACGACCGCGTAGAGAGCGGATCGCCCATGAATGGGGATCGTGAAGGCGTGGAACATGGGTTGTTGCTGGCGGAGAATCCACGCATGGCGAGATTCGCGGAGCGGCGGTTACACCTGTGAGTGGCGGAACTGGTCGGAGGACCGAGGAAGACGGCCTCGGCCAAGGGGCTCGGGGACGAGTGGGAAGGCCGAGCAGACTTGGTCCTGTGGCAGCTCAGGGCGAGTTGAGGGGCCGAGGAGGTCAATCTGCAGGGAGCCCCGAGGAGGGCTAGCTTGTGCTGGCCGGTCGGGTACAGGGGTGGCCCGGTCGGCCTTTGTGGGCCCTTTCTTCTGAGTTCTGGGACACGCCATCCGCCACGTGTCCTGATCTTAAGGGTCGCCAATATTGAGCATTATCATTATCCCCCCACTCTTGTCCCGACTAGCCAGCGGGTCGGGTCAGGAGTGGACCGCCGGGCCACCCGGGGTGAGCTCCCTCCTAAGGTTTCGTCGGGACGCGTTCCCGGGCCGCCCGGGGTGAACTCCCTCCTAAAGTTTCGTCGGGACGCGTCCTCGGGCCGCAAGCTGCCTTTTCTGCCAGCAAATCAGCGCGAGATCTCTGCATTTAAGGAGGGTGCGCCGGTTCGTGTATCTTGCCTTTGAAGTGACGGCCCACGTGTCGAGCGTCGGTTGGCTGACGCGACGTGTGCAGACCTGCGACACCTGAAAGGATGCGTTCCAATGCGGGGATGACAAGTGGAGTAGTCGGAGCCGTTGGATGTGAGGAGGCGTCTTGGCGAGAGATGAAGGGCACCGTTGGATGAGCTCGCTCGTGGCAATAAGTAGGGATGGGGCCCGTTCCAGGGCCGTTACTCCTTCATATTTCCCGTTCTAAGTCTCGGTTGCTCGGCGCTCGTCTTCTTCCTTCCACTTTCGTTCCCCGGGGATCATTCTTCCCAAGGTTAGATGTCTTCTCTTGTCGAGTCAGTATATGTCATTGAGGTAGGTTCTAGGAACCCTTTAGGTGATCCTTAGTCCTCCCGGGGAGTAGGGGTTGGTCCCTCTTCCCGGGATCATGTGGTGGGGGGAGCCCCCAGGGAGGAAGCGGTAGATGCTGCCCCTAGCGCCTTGTGTTGCATAAGGCATGAGGATGAGCTTGCCAACGCTCGGGCTCGCTTCCACATCCCTTCACGCTATACGCTCCGCCTGGTCAAGGAGGGAGAGAGGGCAGACCAAGTACGGGGCAGGGAGATCGCCCTGTATTTGGAAGCATTTTGGGGTGGAATGCGTCTGCCCTTCTCTCCTGAGGTCGTTGAAGCGTTGAACTTCTTCGGGTTAGCCCCCGGTCAGTTGGTGCCGAACTCGTGGAGGATTCTCCTCGGGTTTCTGGTCCGCCTGAAGTTACAGACGATCCTCTTCAGCCTTTCCCACCTTGATTCTTTGCTTGTCTTCAAAAATCACCCCGGTGGTCGAGCGGGCAACCCGAGGTGGGTTTATCTCTCTTTCAGAAAGTGACCAGGGGGCGCCGCCGGGACGGAGGTTGTGGCCCTGCCTTCCTCCATTCATGACTGGAAGAAGAAGTTCTTCTTCGTTTTCCTTCCCGAGGGCGAGGACTGGCCCGTGCCTACAGAGTGGTCGAGGGAGAAGCACTTGCCGGGGAACCAGTCTAGTGACCCCGTCGCGGTGAGAGTGGCGTCGTGGGAGCCCATCCCCCATTTCGACGTGCTGTTTGTAGGGTTACTAGCTGGACGTAACGGCTATCCGTGTATTGAGCGATCAGAAGATCAGCAAGCAAGCCAGCTCCAACTCCTGTGAAAGCCTGCCGGCAACACTTCCCGTACAGTCCGGTCTCCTCGTCTGATATGTCGCATATCAAGTCTAGGGGTGGTAAACGTCAGACCCCAATAACCGATAAGTCGTGCCGATGTGAGGCTCATAACGGGTCGAGAAACTACTGGTAACACTTACCAGTAAATCTCTGAACAGCCCTGGCCAGGGACTTCCCTGTTACGGCCAATCGAGCACAGCGCAACATCAACCCCCAATACCGGGAGAGACGAAACCCCTCCTATCGCTCGTTGCCTTCATGTGACTCGGGACTGTACCCAAAAACCACCGTTTTGCACGCCCTCATGGACGTGGTAAGGTGGAAATCAAAGCACAGTGGGAATCATACGAGACTCTATGACGATCTCGGGTCTACAGACTAACCTGCACAAGTGTCACCAGAGAACTGCCATCTGACGTGAGGTATAATACCATCTGGGAGTTCTCGGCGAGTCCGTCCAGTGTACCCAGTCTCCACTGAGCACCCGTATACCATCTCTGATGTCAAACACCAATGGATATGGGATCATTCATTGCCCATCTCATGGGTCGAGAAGCGTATACGCTAGTCTACACCGGTATATCGATACCCCGTCTCGATACACCCTCGACTAGGGACCTTGAAGGATGTACTTATGGACCACCATGTCCCCACTAGTATGATCCGCATCATAGTCCAGGTAGTCAAGTACACATCCTAAGGGCTTTACCAACATGTAACTATTAGACAGTATAAAGAGACAAGTATACATGTTAAAGTAAAGAGCAACCAGATAGCATACTATCATGACGAGCAAGAAAGTCATCTCTATATATGTCCAAGCATCCAATATAATATACATCATCTGTACAATACTGGCCTCTAGGGCATACATACAACTAACAATCTCCCACTTGCACTAGGGCCAGCTGCTGTAGTATCGCATACCCAGCATCTCGAAGAGTCTCTCAAACTGTATCTGGGGAATGGCCTTCATGAGTGGATCCGTTGTGTTATTCTTCGTGTCAACCCTCCTGACCTTGATCTCCCGGCGATCAACTATTTCCCGGATCAGGTGATACCGCCTCAGAATGTGCCTGGATCGTTGATGGGACCTGGGTTCCTTGGTCAAAGCCACCGCTCCATTGTTATCGCAATACAAAGGTATTGGATGCTCAATGGACGGAACCACTCCAAGTTCAGTAATGAACTTCTTGATCCAGACAGCCTCTTTGGCAGCATCGTTGGCAGCGATATATTCAGCCTCCATCGTCAAGTCTGCCACGGTTTCCTGCTTGGAACTCTTCCAGCTAACCGCCCCTCCGTAAAGGGTAAAGACAAATCCCGACTGCGACTTAGAGTCGTCCTTATCACTCTGGAAGCTCGAATCGGTAAAGGACTCCACTTGGAGTTCACCGTTACCATACACCAAGAGCATCTCTTTAGTCCTTCGTAAGTACTTGAGAATGCTCTTCACAGCTGTCCAGTGACTCTCTCCAGGATCAGCTTGATACCTGCTCACTACACTTAGTGAGTATGCTACATCGGGTCTGGTACATAGCATCGCGTACATGATAGAGGCTACAGCCGAAGCATAGGGTATCCCTTGCATGCGAGCTCTCTCCAAATCAGTCTTGGGAGACATCTCTTTGGAGAGAGTGAGCCCTGAGATCGTGGGTAAAAACCCACGTTTGGACTCTTCCATACTAAACCTCTTTAGTATGGTGTCAATGTATCTGGATTGGGACAATCCCAATATCCGTTTAGATCTGTCTCTATAGATCCGGATTCCCAATATGCAGGAGGCATCACCAAGATCTTTCATTGAGAATCTTTGTGATAAGAAGAGCTTCACCGACTGCAGCATAGGAATGTCATTTCCTATCAAGAGTATGTCGTTCACGTACAATACGAGGAAGACAACCTTACTCTCTGCCACCTTCTTGTAGATACAAGGTTCATCTACGTTTTTGACGAAATCAAACTCTTTGATAACGACGTCAAAGCAGATGTTCCAACTCCGCGATGCTTGCTTCAATCCATAAATGGATTTAAGCAGCTTGCACACCTTCCCGCTGCTCCCACTATCTACGAAGCCCTCTGGCTGAGTCATGTACACGCACTCTTCTAAATCACCGTTTAGAAAGGCGGTCTTAACATCCATTTGCCAGATTTCGTAGTCATGGTATGCAGCGATGGCAAGCATGATCCGGATGGATTTAAGCATAGCCACTGGAGAAAAGGTTTCGTCATAGTCCACACCTGGTCTTTGACGAAAACCCTTTGCAACAAGTCTAGCTTTGAAAGTCTCCACTTTCCCATCTATACCAAGTTTTTTCTTGAAGATCCACTTGCTCCCAATGGTTTTACCCCTTCAGGAGCAACTTCCAAAGTCCACACTTTGTTGGTGTACATGGATTCCATCTCGGACCGCATTGCTTCCAGCCATTTCACTGAGTCCACACTCGTGATGGCCTGCTCGAAGCTAGTAGAGTCATCATCAACCATGATGCAATCCTCGCTCCCACCATCCATGAGAAAGCCGTAGTATCTCTCAGGTGGGTGAGGAACCCTACTAGATCGGCGGAGAGGCTGAGGTTCGTTGGAAACTACCGAATCCTCTGGTTCCACTAAATCTTCAGTTGCAGTTTGTGTATCTGGAATCTCTTCCAGCTCTACCACTTTGCCACTAATTTCTTTTGCAAGAAATTCCTTTTCCAAAAAGGTGGCATATTGAGAAACAAACACTTTTTGTTCTTCAGCGTGGTAGAAAAAATATCCTTGGGAATTCTTAGGATATCCCACAAACTTGCAAAGAACTGACCGTGCCTCGAGTTTGTCTGGATTTTGCCTTTTGACATAGGCCGGATAACCCCATATCTTAACTCGTTTAAAATATGGTCTCTTCCCACTCCATATCTCATATGATGTGGTAGGTACAGATTTAGACGGAACTTGATTCAGTAGGTATGCTGCTGTCCCAAGCGCATAACCCCAAAAGGAAATAGGTAACTCAGCTGTACTCATCATTGAGCGCACCATATCTAATAGGGTGCGGTTCCTCCGTTCCGATACACCGTTGTGCTGTGGTGTATATGGAGGAGTCAGCTGAGAGAGGATCCCATTCTCTTTTAGGAAGTCCAGAAATTCATTGCTCAAGTATTCACCTCCTCGATCAGATCGTAGGATTTTAATACTTTTTCCGGTTTGGTTCTCGACTTCTTGTTTATATTCTCTAAATTTCTCAAAAGCTTCTGATTTATGTTTCATTAAGAACACATATCCGAATCTAGAGAGATCGTCAGTGAATGTAATGAAGTACGAAGAACCATCCCTGGCATGTGTAGACATGGGACCGCATACATCACTATGTATCAGTCCCAAGAGTTCGGTAATTCTTTCTCCGTGTCCCGTAAACGGAGTTTTGGTCATCTTGCCTTTGAGACATGACTGGCAAGTGTCATAAGATGAAAATTTGAACGGTTTCAAGTATCCATCCTTATGCAACTTAGCTAGCCGTGTCGCATTTATATGACCGAGTCTACAATGCCACAAGAAGGATTCGTTCAGTTCTGAACTCTTCCTCTTGTGTGTGTTTGTTATACTCAGAACTGTTGATTGATTTAGAACATAAATGCCATTGCACATCGTGCCTGATCCGACCAACTTTTGGTTTAGGAAAATGTTCATAACATTATCCTGTAATACAAAATTATATCCCTCTTTACTCAACAAAGAAACCGATATAATGTTGCATATCAGGTTCGGCATGTAATAGCATTCGTTCAGAATCAATATATTACCAGTTGGCAATACAAGGTGATATTCCCCGACGGTTTTAGCTGCAACAATTGCACCATTTCCAACCCTTATGTCTTTATCACCTTCTCCAAGTTCTCTACCTTTCCTAAGCCCATGTAACTGATTACATATATGGGGTCCTGACCCGGTATCTAATACCCAGGACGTAGAGGAAATAGAGATACAGTTCTCTGTAAGGAACACACCCGAAGAAAATGCATCAACATGTACTTTCTTCATTCGGGTGGCATGAGAATCCTGGTATTCCCCTATATCCTGTTCAGTCTTATAACTCTTATAAGAAAGAACGGAACCAACGTTCCCCGGCACAGTATAACATGCGGGTTCGGTCAATACATCCATATTATTATCTTTATTAAGGCATGATATGGTCGCTACCTGGAGAGAGAGAGAAGAAAACACTTTAGCGTATGCTCTTGCAAGATTAGATTGGTTATTATCTTATCTAATCAGGATGGCCCCCACTGTTTTTTTATCAAATCTTCCTTCAAACCCTAAAAGGAAAGACTAGCCGTGATTAATTACACTCTACAACTTCGCCAATCTTTCAGCCAGGCCAGTGTCGGTACTTTGAGGGAGGTTCCCCGTGCTTTCGCACGGACCTAATTATAGTAAACCTCGTTTTCCCAGAGGCGTAACCCCGTTGAAACCTTTCTAGACACCTACTTGATCGGCTAATTGTCTTGTGTAAAACTCTCCCGGGAGTAACAATTACCCGCAGTGGGTATCGGGATCCAACTATCTCATAGAAGGTATGCAATCTCATTGCAAATCTTAACACTTGAAATTCTCGATAATATTTTGCCCCTAGCAATTTATGACCTTAACATAGTCAACAAATCATAATTGCTAGTCAAGTTCAACCCGTCATTTCCTGATTGAATTAAACCCACCTGCACGACCTTTAACATAGTCAACAAAGTCGTACAACTACCCTAATCCAATCACATCTCATGTTTTAGCAGATAAGTACTTGTTCCCCTCCGAATGGCGGCGCACAAGACTGCGATGTCCTGACGCTGAGATTCGGGGCAGATGCTATTTGGTTTTATCCGTCCACCTCTCCGAAGATGCCAAGTTGATTTATGGCACCGTATATCGGAGGTTTAGACGGATGCAGCCGATGTAGCAGACTTCGTCAGATTCCCCCTCGCTTGAGGGGTTTTTGATTGTGGGGACGCTCTTCCCTGCAGGCGCAAGCCCCTGCAGTTAATTACGCTACCGCGTCGCGGTAACAACTTTCTCATTCTCCAGAATTTCACTTCGTGTCGTGTGTGTTTGTTTTGTAATGCCGTCGCTCGTGGATTGTATACGGAGACTGAGTAATGCCGTCGCCCGTAGGACGTGGATTAGTCCAAATCCGTATTTACTTAGATTTGGGTTTGGTGTTTTTAGTTTAAGGATGCATTAGTCGCGTTGCGGCTAAGATCAACTTAAACGTTCGTTAAGAATACGACAGTCCTGTTTGAGACTAAGATCAACTTAACGTGATAATCCATTTAATATCCGGCCATCGGGACTCGTCACCTCTCTAACGTCGTTGAAGGATTACAACGGCAGATGTCAGAGGAGTTCAGAGATATACCCTTGAACCAAGGTTGATTTGGAGTTTTAGAGTCCGTTTGAATGTTTAAGGATACGTTAGCTGTGTTTGGGGGCTAAGATCAACTTAAACGGGATCGTTTAGATCCGGCAAAAGAGCATTTGGAGGCTCTATTGTTCCAATTTAGGGACGTAGTGGTCCATCGCCAGTTTAGGGACGTGGTGGTCCATTGTTAGTTTAAGGACGTTTCGGTCCATCGCCAGTTTAGGGACGTAGTGGTCCATCATTAGTTTAGGGACATTTCGGTCCAACATTAGTTTAGGGACGTTTCAGTCCACGAGTTTAAGGACCCCGCAGTCCATGTTGATATGCGGTTGTCGGGACCCGTCACCTCTCTGACGTCGTTGAAGGATTACAACGACATGTGTCAGAGGAGTTCAGAGATGTACCCTTGAACCGGTTGTAAATTGATTTAGGAGAGCATTCTTGCTCAGTCAATTTAGTTTGGGGACTTACGGCCATGATTGGGCTAAGTCCCGTTGAGCATATTCAACATTTTTCTTGATCTTTGGCCTATTAGGCATGTGCTAGGGCTTTGCCCATATTTAAGAATGCACTGCATTTTATTCTGGCCTGTTAGGCTTTTTTGATTTGGGCTTTATCCCTTTATTTATGATGCAGAGCATCTGTTTTGGTTTGGGCTCTGCCCTTTTTAAAATAATGTATTGCATTTTATTAGGCCTGTTAGGCCTTTTTGATTTGGGCTTGGCCCTTTTGTAAGCAATGCAGTGCATTTGTCTGGCGCTTTGCGCCAAGTAATGAGTACAAGCTCATATGGCGATGACACGTGTCATGCTCTGGCGAGCGCAAGCGCAACAGCGCTGTTCTAGTGCGCTGCGCTTGCGCTGCTGACACATGGCGCGCTGTGGTGAATTGCGCCAGTTTTAGAGAGCAAGGCTCTATTTCAAAAGCGCATAGCGCAATTGGTTCAGATGCTGACACGTGGCGCTTTCTGGTGGCTTGTGCCAACCCAAGAGCGCAACAATGCAGTTTTGCAAGTGCAAGGCACTATGATTTAAGAATCTTTTAGATTTAAGAACCAATGGTTCATAAGAAGTGCAAAGCACTATTTTTTTTTATTAAAGATCTATGATCTGTTCATAAGAGAACTTTCTCTTTTTCTAAAGGTCTTTACCTTTTTTGTTCTTGAGGAGTTCTTCAGAGTTCTCTTTCTTTCTTTTTTTTTAGAAAATGTTGATTCCTTTGAATTGAGGCTTAGGGTCCTTTTTATAGTGCCCATAAATTAGTTAAATTTGTTAAAGTGATCTTCCTCTGAATGATTCGGGGAATTTTCCCCACCGTTGGATCTTTGATCCAAGGGCTTCTGTTTTTACAGAAGAAAATCTTCTTGTTTTAATAAGAACAGAAAAGATTTCTTTAGAATTTTAATTCTGTTTGGCGCAGATACCCCAGCGCGTGACACGTGTCGCGCAGCGCAACTGCGCTAGCGCATCTGCGCTGACACGTGTCGCGCAGCGTACAGCGCAACGCAACTGCGCTAGCGCATCTGCGCTGACACGTGTCGCGCAGCGCAGTGCTTGCGCAACTGAAGCGTTGCTTCCTTTAATTTTACTTAAAATAGAGCTTTGCTCTGATTGGGCGCACTGCCTTGGACGCTGCGCTGCCGTATCAGCTTTTGACACGTGGCGCGTTGTGCCCGGAATTTGAAGCGTTGCTTCAAAATTTGAATTTTGAATTTCCAGCAGAGCTTTGCTCTGATTGGGGGAAACAAATGCCCCCCCACCGTTGCGCTCACGTGGCGCACACGTGAGTGCAGCGGTGGCAAACTCCTGATCGTTGGATCAAGGGGTGAGCTGAAGGGGCGCAAGCGCCTTATAAATAGGACCTTTGGCCCTTAGTAAATGTTTTACCATTTTCAAGAATCTTGAGTTTTCAGAGCCTTGCTCTTGTTTAAGAATTTTAGAGCCTTGCTCTTGCTTTTTCACAAGAACTCCAGAGTTCAGAACTTGAAAACATCTTAGGTATTAATAATTTAAAATTGATTAATAGAGCCTTGCTCTCATAGATCTTTGATCTAAAACCCTTTTGGGGTTTCATCAGCAGAGCCTTGCTCTGGAAAATTCATAGATCTACAGAGATCTTGTTCATGGGTTTTAACTCATGAACAGAGCTTTGCTCATGGATCAAATGTAGATCTTTTCTGATCTGAAAATGGAGAACTCCTAAAAGTTTTCATTGATCTTTAAAATCCCAAATTTTAATCTTTAAGGGTTGACGTTTTCTTTTTGATGGATTTTCCATCATTAATATAGGGCTAGGCTCTCCTTAAAGAAATTTTATTCCCTTGAGACCAGAGTTTGACAAATGTCACTCTGTGACAGAGCTTTGCTCCAAAAGAGGAGATTTTCTCCTTGCCTCTAGGGATTTCCCATCAATGATGATATTCTCTTGGGGATCTTTTCATTAACTGACAGTCTCATCCAATGATGGGGCTGTCTTATTAAATGATGTACCGTCGTCCAGATTTTGTGGGCCCCCCTTTGGTCCCCCTATCCACTGCATTGCGGTACGGTATAAAAATTTAAAAATGTTGAGCGTTGGAATTATAATACTGACGGCTAATGTTTGTCTCTTTGCAGGAAACATGTCTGCCAATTCGTCTTTTTCGTTTGTTCGCTCGGAGGGAGGGTTTCCCCAGGCACCGGTGGACCGCGTGGTGCTCGCTCTCATCAAGGATCATGACCCCGAACACAAAAACCTTCACTTGTGGGGTAGGTGGTACAATGAAATCATCCAGGGTCGTCGTAGTTTCAGTTCCGCCACGCCGTCTGAGCCAACATCTTCACTCCCCTACGCAGATGAACCCCCGGTGAGGTATGCCGTGGAGGTCAAAAATTGGAATTCGGATGACCTCCTCCAGCCTGCGATTGGTGCTATCCCCGTGCAGCCGCCGCCGGCAATAGATATTTTAGGGAGGAGAATTTATCAGGGTGAAGCGCGCCCTTGGGGACAGGCTTATAAAATTGGACTTATCCCACGACCGCCTGCTGGATATTTGCAATGGGCCCGGTACATCCTATCAGCGAGGAGGACTCATCTGATGAGGATTGGTTTGTACTCGGCCATTTACGTCTCGCTCTTTGAGTATCCTTCTCCTCCAACGTGGTGGGTTAAGGCTTTTATCGAGCAATGGAATATTCCCACACACACCTTCCTGATGACGGACCGGGAAGTCTCTATCTCCTTGGAGGAGTTTGCTGAAATCTCGGGTCTGCCGATGAGGGGAGAGCCTTACGAGGAGCTGCTTCCTCCCGATGAATACGTCTTTGCCACCAAGCCGCTGGTGTTTGACCTGACGCCGGAGAACGCTATTCAGCACCAGTACCCGGGCTTAGTGAAGGTATTGGAGATTTATGAAGGACTCTATCTAGAATCGGGTGACAGGGGAGTCAGTTTTGCAGATTTCATTGCTCGCTTCATTCAACCAGAGTTCTTATCAGAGCAGAGCGAGAAGTTCGCCCAGCTTGACGACCCTTTTGGGTTCGGTTTTGATCGCCGACCCACATCGGAGGATGACCACAAAGACTTTTATCTTCCCGGTGCCGCCGTCGTCCCTTTTTCAGAAATTGCCGTCCCCGACATGGATGAAGAGACCTTCTTTGTAGGGTTCTTGGGCTTGTGGTTGTGCAGTTTTGCTCTTCCTATGCATCCACGCCATATGCGGCCGACTGTTTTCTACCCAGCGCATCGGATGGTGGCTGGTTTACAGTTGTCAGTAGGAATTGCCGGGCTGGCTTATCTTTATAATGGACTTAGCGTAGCGGCGGACGCTAGTGAGCCTGGGGTGCAACCCGCCAACTTCCCGATGCACTACTTTACCTCCTGGATGGAAATGCACGTGCACGGGGTGTTCGGTGCCCATAAGATTCCTCCCTTTTTTGAGAAGTGCAGGCTTCCGAGGGTCATACGGCTGGTCGGGGCTTCGATCGTAGTTGCACCTCCGCGGGAGGCTAGGGGGCTGCTCCTTCGACCACACCTGGTCGGGGCGGAGATTTCTTTCTTGGACAAGGTCATAACAATAGGCTCAGAGACCACCAAGTCAGTAGTGTCGCTACGCGATGAATTTAAGGACGGGGCTTCCATATTGAAGGCTCGGGAAATCCTCCATCTCTACTCCATTCGGCCGGGCTACCTGGTGTTCAGGCAGAATGAGACAGCACTCTTCATGAGGTATAACCCTCACCGGTTTGCTCAGCAATCGAGATACAATCAAGGGATCCCGATGGAAGCCTTCTTGGAAAAGCCCGTGGTTAGCCGGGAGGGGATAAAGAATGTAATGCACCACTTTATGCGGCTTAACACGGGTTCTTATTTCTTTATCAGTGAGCCGAGCTGCGTCCCCAAAGTCCTCAACGCGTACGTGGCCTGGTATGCGCATGCAATGGGGCCCGTTATTTTGATGGAGAAACGTATGCTGGTTGATCGCAAGGGTGCACCTCCCGACGGCGATCGCAAGGCTCCCTTGAGGCCGAGGACTCCGGTCATTCCTCCATTGAAAGGTGCTGGAGGCGGACCTCCGCGCGTGTTGAGTCCTCCGCGCGGATTGCCGCTTCGCGATGTTGTGGATGCGCCACCAGCCCCCCGTGCTCTAGTGGAAACGGTAACTGTGGTATCGCCGGAGTCTGGTGTAGGAGCGGATATCAGGACCCGCCGCCCCAAGGTGTCTGCCAAGCGTAAATCAGTCCCGGGTGCATCCAGAGTTGGCGGGCAAAAGAAGAAAAAGTCGCTCCTTTCCCTTGACGCGATTCTTGGCTTAGAGCCTGAAGCCCCTCTTACCGAAAGAATAAGTGAATAAGGCAGCAATAAGGGCTTCGTGGTAGACCCCGCAGACACCGACCTGGCGGCCGCCATTGCGGCTTCTGAGCGATCAGCGAGGCTTGAAGCGTGGTTGAGTAAACTCGCTGATTCAGGTAATTATTAGCTGCTTTTTTCATCATTTCATTGCATTTTTTTTATCATTATTCTTGACTAATACTTTTCTCCATTTTCAACAGGTGTCTCTACCGAAGAAGCTATTGCTGCCTCTTTGAAAACCTTCCAAAAGGAGGAGGAGAAACGTGCTTTAGCGGGCGCCGGTATGTCCCACCCCCCTTTTTTTTAAAACAAATTTCGTTATCTTTTTCGATGGTTAACCTAACTTTCTTCCTTTGTTTCTTTCTAGGGGTTATACCAGTCGACGAAGAGATCTTTCCGGAACCCGTCACTGGAGTTCCGGTCTCGTCGGGGCTGCTGCAAGAGCCTCGACTTGACAAGTCGACGAGGGATGCCTTGAAGAGCTTGGAGGCATCTCTGTATACAGACGAGGATGCCTCAATGAGAGAGGCTCTGGTGAGGTCCGTCTCAACGGCCCAGGAGGAGAGAAAGCGGCTGAGGCGTGAGGCGAAGGCGTGCCGGACTGCTTTGGCTACGGGAGCGGGCCCAAGCACCGTCCCTCGGGCAGATACTCCTTCCGAAGAGGCCCCTGTCGCCCTATCCACTGCTCGCAAATAAGTGGCGTGCGCCGCTCGAAGCGCAAATGATAAGTCCACTTCAGGTAACATTTCTTTCAGAATTTTTATTGTGAGAGTTATAATGCCGACGGTTCTTATATATATTATTTTACAGGGCCAAGTCCGACCGAGGGTGAGGCGGAGACCGTTGAACCCAGGGGAACAGAGGAGGCGGTGCCTGCCGAACCCGAGCCGACAGTGGGCAACATCGTTGAGGCCTTGGAGCCTGATGCGGAGGTTGAGGGGCCTATAGCCGAGAAGGTCATTGATGACGAGCCTGAAGTGGCGGCAGATGAAATGATCATTACAACTGAGCCCGTGGTGGTGACGGACGAGGCACTTGAGGCTGGCGACCTATTAGTGACGGCGGATAAACCGATGGAGATTGCGGAGCCCGAGGAAGTAGCGGGTGAGATGGGCACGACTCTTAGGGAAGAGCCAACCGCTCTCTCTCAAGAGTCCGGCAATGCTCCGATCATTGCCCTCCCCGTCTACGATCTTCCGCTGTCTCCTGGCTACGCGAGCACGACGACGGTCCCCATCGAGTCGGGTGATGAGGCCACGGGCGGTGGCCTCATGTCGATAGAAGAGGGAGTCGCCTCCATTTCAGCCGGGAGCTCCTCAGGTAAACCCTAGGTTGCTTTTTTTCTTTACTTTACAATCCTTTTTGATAAATTTACCTTTCTTGTAACGCAGGTGCGGCCAGCGCTGATGCCCCACTGCTTGAGGGAGTGCCTTCCACGACTGCCTTGGCGGTGGTTACCTCTCAGCCCTCTCTCATACCGGCAAAGATGTTGGAAGGTATGAGTTTGCAACTTATTAATCTCACTTTTCAGACGTATAATCCATATACTAAAATCATACTGTTGTGTTTTTCAGGAGTGCTCTTTGACCATCTTTATCAGGTGTTGCTCCCACACTTCTCCTTCCCATCCGAACTTGCCTCTTCCCCTGGTGGCGTTGGTGAGTATGATTTCCGTAGATATCTTTCTTTCTTTTTTTTTATTGATGGAATTACTGCTAAACCCCTTTTTTCTCATCTCGACTGTAGTGCTACAGATTGAGGGAGGGGATAAAAGATCAGCTGCGCCACCGGCCCTTCCGACCTTGCCACCTGTCTCAACTGGTACGACTATCACATTGATAACTCCCCCCCTTTTTTATTTTTTGTACTGTTATTTGACCACATCCTGTTTCTTTTCAGCTGTCGTTCCGGCCTCGGCGCCCTTCGAGTCTCGCATTACAATGCCGGGCGGCCCTTCCCAAAGACGTCCGTCCTCAAAAGGTGCGGCGAATAGTCTGCGTATGTTGAGCGACTATATCGAGGAACTCGACGTCGAGTCTCCTACTTCTGCTGAGGACTTCGCTACGACGATTAACCCAATGTTGGTGATATTTGCCACCTTCCATGACGAGGGCACCGTCAATTCTTGGGTTAACCATTGTCGGGAGATTGAGGCTCGCCTTCATCAGTTGGAGTCGATGCGTCTATCCCCTGAGACTTTGGCTGTGAGCGCTCAACGGGGAGCATGGCTCGAGCAAAGCACTTCCCATTTCCGTTATTTGGAAGAAGAAGCAGCTTTGAAGCTGAAGGAGTGTCAGGAGTCTTCGAGCGAAACTGCTCGCTTACGTGCTGAAGTTGAGGCGAACGCTACCGAGGTAAAGGCCGTCTTCGAGGGCCTTCTAGAGCGCATCCCAAATGGGCTGAAACTGAAGCGGGCACTTGATGTCGCCGAGCATGACATTCCAGGCCGTGAAGCTGCTCATCAGGCCGTTAGGGGTCAGCTTGCGTCTGTTGCGCAGCAACGGGCCCAAGTGGAGGCGGAATTGGCAGTGGTGGCTGATCAGGAGAAAGCGGGGAAGGAAGTGCGCGAACAATTGCTAGAGCTATGCAGAACGTTTCCTTCTCAGTAACTCTCCATGTATCATTTGTACTTGTAAATAAAAAAATGTATATATATATTTTTTTATTCTTTAGCACAATGTATCCTGTACTCAATCAAGTCTATGAATAAAAGATACGCATTTTCTGTAACGTCTTGTGTCATTTCTTCGCCCTTTCTTTCTTTCATTATCAGCACGCCACCTTAGTAAACATGGTCAACAGATAATAGAGCATGCATCTTGACTTTCTTAAGAATCAGCGATGGCTTAGGCCGCAGGTTCAGATCTGCTGCCTAAGACTTTTCAACTCCATGAGCCGTGAGGGTCTCATAGAGACTTTTCTCCCTACGGATCGAGAGGATCTCGTAAGTGGTTTTTTTCTCCTTAGGAATCGTGAGGATTCCTAAGTGTGGTTTACTCTTATAAGTCGTAAGGATCCTATAAGAGAATTTTTCCCTCTTATGAGTCGAGAGGACCCGTAAGCGGTTGTTTCCCTCCTTGTCGAAACTTGACTTTGGAGAGTGAGACCCGTGAATAGTATGCAAGAGACCGTTTTAGATCGACTTGTAGGGTCCCATTGTTCAGGAAGCAAGGTTTTCAATCCCTGCTGCCTGAGGCTTCATCTTGCAAGTTGAGACGAATCGGGAATTTTCCCGTGGAGACACTGGTTTCTCTGCGAGCCGACACGAATCAGGAAGCTCTCATCAAGGGTTGTTTGTTTCCTTGAGTTGAGGTGTTTGCTAAGGATTATTTGTTTCCCCAGCGCCAAGGATTATTTGTTTCCTTGGGGTTTGAAACGAGTCGAGGATTTACCACGGAGGCACTGGTGGCTCTGCGAGTCGACGCGGATCAGGAGGCTCTCGTCAAGGAGTGTTTGTATCCGTGAGTCGAGGAATTTGCTAGGGATTATTTGTTTCCCAAGCGCCAAGGATTATTTGTTTCCTTGGGGTTTGAAACGAGTCGAGGATTTCCCACGGAGGCACTGGTGGCTCTGCGAGTCGACGCGGATCAGGAGGCTCTCGTCAAGGAGTGTTTGTATCCGTGAGTCGAGGAGTTTGCTAGGGATTATTTGTTCCCAAGCGCCAAGGATTATTTGTTTCCTTGGGGTTTGAAACGAGTCGAGGATTTCCCACGGAGGCACTGGTGGCTCTGCGAGTCGACGCGGATCAGGAGGCTCTCGTCAAGGAGTGTTTGTATCCGTGAGTCGAGGAGTTTGCTAGGGATTATTTGTTTCCCAAGCGCCAAGGATTATTTGTTTCCTTGGGGTTTGAAACGAGTCGAGGATTTCCCACGGAGGCACTGGTGGCTCTGCGAGTCGACACGGATCAGGAGGCTCTCGTCAAGGAGTGTTTGTATCCGTGAGTCAAGGAGTTTGCTAGGGATTATTTGTTTCCCAAGCGCCAAGGATTATTTGTTTCCTTGGGGTTTGAAACGAGTCGAGGATTTCCCACGGAGGCACTGGTGGCTCTGCGAGTCGACGCGGATCAGGAGGCTCTCGTCAAGGAGTGTTTGTATCCGTGAGTCGAGGAGTTTGCTAGGGATTATTTGTTTCCCAAGCGCCAAGGATTATTTGTTTCCTTGGGGTTTGAAACGAGTCGAGGATTTCCCACGGAGGCACTGGTGGCTCTGCGAGTCGACGCGGATCAGGAGGCTCTCGTCAAGGAGTGTTTGTATCCGTGAGTCGAGGAGTTTGCTAGGGATTATTTGTTTCCCAAGCGCCAAGGATTATTTGTTTCCTTGGGGTTTGAAACGAGTCGAGGATTTCCCACGGAGGCACTGGTGGCTCTGCGAGTCGACGCGGATCAGGAGGCTCTCGTCAAGGAGTGTTTGTATCCGTGAGTCGAGGAGTTTGCTAGGGATTATTTGTTTCCCAAGCGCCAAGGATTATTTGTTTCCTTGGGGTTTGAAACGAGTCGAGGATTTCCCACGGAGGCACTGGTGGCTCTACGAGTCGACGCGGATCAGGAGGCTCTCGTCAAGGAGTGTTTGTATCCGTGAGTCGAGGTATCTGCTGAAGACACCGGTTTCTTCAGAGTTAGACTGAACCGTCGAGATTTGGCTTCGTCTTATGGCGGAGCCTGTTGGGAAAGTATGGTTCCCTCTTTGTTTACGTCCTTGGATTGTATACAGGGATCGATGTGATCTTAACTGTAGGGCCAAAGTTTTATCATCATTTTTTTGTTTTATCTCCGCGATGCTCTGTCATTTCAGCTTTTATATCGCGAAGGTCGCGATTGCCCAATCATTTCGGCCATTTTTCGCGTTGCCAATCATTTCGGCTATTTATTTTATTTTTACCCGCTGCTTTTTATCGCGAGTTGCCCAATCATTTCGGCTATTTTATTTTTTTTTATTTTTACTCGCTGCTTTTTATTGTGAGCTGCCCAACCATTTCGGCTATTTTGCATGCATACATTTTTACTTGCTGCTTTTTATTGCAAGTTGCCCCATCATTTCGGCTATTTCGTATGCATGTGCGGCCTACTGGCTTTTCGCCGTAAGCCGATTTCGGCATCAGCACCGCTACAACTGGGATATTACCAGGAGCGAATCATCATCTGCTTCCGTCGATGTCGAACAAAGGTGGCTTAGCGAACAGGGTTAGGGTCCTATCGACTAAGGCTTTGACTTCATGAGCCGTAAGGGTCTCACAAAGTTATTTCTCCCTATATGTCGTGAGGATCTTATAGGTGTATTTTCTTCTTAGGAATCGTGAGGATTCCTAAGTGTTTGTTTCCTCTGTAAGTCGTAAGGATCCTACAGGAGGGTTTTCTCCTTGTAAATCGAGAGGACTTACAAGGGTCGTGCGAACATATCCCCAGTCACGGATGGATCTTGGTTAGGGAAATGTTTATTCGCGCCCGTGGATTGTATACAAGGGTCAGTATTGAGCCACTTGTAGGGCAATATCGAAGGTTGTGGGGGTTGCTTAAGCACAGGTTTAGGTCTCTGTAACTTAAGACTTTCAACTCTTATGAGCCGTGAGGGTCCCATAAGAGAGTTCTCCTTACGAGTCGTGAGGATCTCGCAAGTGTATTTTCTCCTTAGGAATCGTAGGGATCCCTAAGTGTGTTGCACCTTTGTGAGTCATAAGGATCTCACGCAGGTGGTTTCTCCTTACAAGGTCGAGAGGACCCTATAAGTGTCCTTTAACGAGGTTGCGCCCTTTCAGGTTTTCACAAACACTCGCCGGTAGTCCTGCTGTTTTTACTCACGGAGCCCTTTCGGGTTTTCATCCGTGCCCATTTTGCTTATGGACATACCGTTTTTTTTATTCTTTTTATTTTCTTTTTCTCTTTTTTTTACGAGGTCGCGCTCTTTCGGGCTTTCACGAACACTCGCCGGTAGCCCTGCTGTTTTTACTCACAGAGCCCTTTCGGGTTTTCATCCGTACCCTTTTTGCTTATGGACATACCGTTTTTATTTATTATATTTTTTCTTTCTTTATTTTTTTTTATTCATCTCGTCAGCCTAAGGATGCTGCGGTATTAGTTTAAAGACGTTTCGGTCTACTATTAGTTTAAGGACATTTCGGTCCGACATTGAGAGGCTGGCTACTGCTTATAAAACTTGAGCTTAGGAAGATAGCGAGCGGACATGGCCGTCGTCACCTATCATTGACCTAGGCTGTGGCTCATTAAGCGTAGTATTTCTTTAGGAAGCGACCGTTTATCGGCCTGAAAGGCCTTTCACCGTGCATGTCCATAAGTAGATAGGCCCCACCCTGGTAGATCTTATCTATGATGTACGGGCCTTCATTGTTTGGCTCGAATTTTCCCCGCTTGGCGCGATTGGGGATCATAGGCCTTTTGACCACTAGCACGAGTTCGCCTTGGCGGAATGTCCTCGGTCGGGTCAATCTTTCGTATGAGCGCGTCATCTTTGCTTTATAAGCTTCCAGATTTTGTTGCGCTATGAGCCGTGTTTCTTCAAGGGCATCAAGCTCCTCAAGCCGAAGATTAGCATTTTCTTCGTTCGTCAGCTCGTAGTGGACTGCCATTCGTAGAGAGGGTAGCTCTATCTCGAGGGGAAGTACTGCTTCTGTATCGAACACCAACGCGTACGGCGTTGTGTTCGTGGCCGTCTTGAACGTAGTTCGATACGCCCAAAGAGCTTCTTGCAGTCTTTCGTGCCAGTACTTATTTCGGGATACCGTTTTCTTTATGATCTTTGTCAAAGTCTTGTTGAAGGCCTCGGCTAGACCATTAGCTCGTGGATTATAAACTGAGGAATATCTCCAGTCTATATTGTACTGTTGCGCGAAGCGACTGATCTTGTGGCTTCTGTAGGCTGGCCCATTATCGGAGATGATCCGTCTTGGCGTTCCAAACCGATATATGACGTGCGTCTTGAAGAAGTGGAGGATATTCTCCGTCTTTACTTCCCTCAGCGGTACTGCCTCTGCCCATTTGGAGAAGTAGTCAGTCGTTGCCAGGATGAAACGATGTCCCCTAGACGATGCTGGTTCAATGGGGCCGACTATATCAGTTCCCCACATTTCGAATGGCCAGCTAGCCACTGTCGGGTGTAGCGGATTTGGATGCTGATGGATGAAGTCCTCATGAATTTGGCATGAGTGGCATTGCTTCGCATATTCAAGGCAGTCCTGGATCATTGTGGGCCAGTAGTAGCCCATCCGTTTGATCTTCAACTTCATCTTTGGGCCCGCTTGGTGAGAACCGCAGAGTCCGTCGTGAACTTCCTGAACGACTCTTTCTGCTTCGTCAGGTCCTAGGCATCTCAGCCACAGAGAATCGAATGACCTCTTGTACAGAGTATCGTTGACGAAGGCGAAAGACAGAGCTCGTTTCATGAGCTGATGTCTTGTGGACGCATCTCCGGGCATTCGGTGGGACTTAAAGTAGTCTATAAAGACTTCCCTCCAATCCTCAGCCTTTCTTCGTTCTTTTATTTGTAGGGTCGTCTGTTCAGTCGCTCCCTTCTCTTCGGATGATTCCGAAGATATTTCTGCTGGGGCAAGCACTTGACGGCTTTGTACCATGATTCTAACGTCATCAAGATTCTCTTCAGCCAGTTCTTTAGCAAGTTTGGCCAATGCGTCTGCTTTGCTGTTTTCCGTGCGCGGTATGTTTTCCAAAGTGTAGGAAGGAATTTAGGTCAACAGTTGTTGCACCTTTTCGCCGTACTTCACCAACTCCGGCTTGCACATTTGGTAGTCGCCGTTTACTTGACTAACGACCAGTTGAGAATCCCCGTATATGAGGAGATTTTCAATTCCCATGTCGATGGCCATCTCGAGGCCTGCTATCAGAGCTTCGTATTTGGCTTCATTGTTTGTCCTCGGCTCTGTTAAGGAGAAAGCGAAGCGCATTATCCCTCCTTGTGGAGTCACGAAGATGAGGCCTACCCCCGATTTGATTATAGGGGTACTTTGTTTGCGCTTTTTCATGGAAGATGCTCCATCGAAATAAAGTTCCCATTGGGTATCACCACCGTCGATCGCGTCAAACGCATGTTCGTCTGGCAAATCGCAAATCAGAGGAGAATCAGCCGATATCGGATGCTCAGCGAGGAAATCGGTGATGGCCTGGCCTTTCACTGCCTTGAGAGGTTGATACGTTATCGAGAACTCTATCAAAAGCAGAGCCCATTTAGCGAGTCGACCTGTCAATATGGCCCTTGACATTAGATATTTGAGAGGGTCCACCTTCGAAATGAGACGGACTTCATGTGCTAATGCGTAATGTCTGAGCTTTGTTATCGCAAAGATTAGCGCCAGGCAGTGCTTCTCAATAGGAGAGTAATTGCTTTCTGCTCCCAGCAGAACTCGACTTAAGTAATAGAGTGCTCTTTCCTTCCCTTGATCGTTCTCTTGTGCCCATAATGCGCCTAAGGAACCTTCGAGGGCGGTCGTGTAAAGAATAAGAGGCTTTCCCTTAACTGGAGCAGCCAATACTGGAGGGTTCTGCAGGTACTGCTTGATCTCGTCCAGTGCGCCTTGGCATTTGTGATCCCAGACAAATGGGGTTCCCTTCTTCATCAGGTGGCTATAGGGACGACACTTGCCTGAAAGGTTGGCTATAAATCGCCGTATGTATGCGAGCTTCCCTTGGAGAGATCGCAACTGTTTGAGAGTTCTCGGCGGAGGCATTTCCATGATCGCTTTGATCTTTGACGGATCTATTTCAATACCTCGGTGTCGAACAATGAATCCCAGGAATTTGCCTGAGGAAACTCCGAATGCACACTTGAGCGGGTTCATCTTCAAGTTGTATTGCCGAAGGCGTTGAAATACGGTCTTCAAATGCTCGAGATGTTCCTCGTATGATTTGCTTTTTACCACGAGATCGTCGATATAGCATTCGACGATTTCGTGTATAAGGTCATCGAAGATCTTTGTCATAGCCCTTTGATAAGTGGCACCGGCATTCTTTAAACCGAAGGGCATCACTTTATAACAGAATATACCTAGAGGGGTCCTGAAGGCGGTGTGCTTCTGGTCTTTGGGATGCATCTTTATCTGATTATACCCTGATGAGCCATCCATGAAGGAGAAAACCTCATGAGTGGATGTATTGTCTATCATCAGTTCGGTGACTGGCACTGGGAAATCATCCTTCGGGCAAGCTTTATTGAGATCCCGAAAGTCTACGCATATGCGCACCGTCCCATTTTTCTTCATCACCGGGACGATGTTAGCGATCCATTCAGGATATTGAACCTCCTGGATAAAGCCAGAGTCGATCAGCTTCTTGACCTCGGTGTTGATACTCATCTCGAGCTCGAGCCGCATTCTCCTCGGCGCCTGTTTGACTGGCTTGATGTCCGGGGATATCGCCAATTTGTGTACATCAATTTCTGGATCTAGTCCCGGCATTTCGGAATAGTTCCACGTGAAGCAATCTCTATGCTGCAGAAGCACATCCTTTAACGCAGCTACCCTTTCTTCAGATAGTAACTCGCTGATGAATGTCGGTCGTGGATCGTTTGCCGTCCCCAACTCAATCTTCTTGAGGTTATCTGCAGTGGTATGGATTCCATCTTCCAGCTCTTTTGGCGCTGGTGGGAATTCTGAGATTATCTCGTCGCTGCTGTTTTCGAAGCACCAAGGGAGCTCATCTATGTCCTCGGGCTCTTCTTTTAATATTGTAATCATGTGACAGGTGCGAATTCGCTTCCAATCCCAATATGGAACCGGTTCTTCTTTCGTGGCCTTGGGCTCGTGCTTCTGTGGCGGCGCTACCCTCCAGTTGTCAGACAGAGTGAATTTATCAAGCCGATACTGATCTTCGACCCAATTCTTGAAGGTGAAGCAATCTTCAAGAGGATGCCCTATTACTCGATGGTAAGAGCAATAGTCCAGGTGTGAGACTTCGCCCGCTCGTTCAGGATGTTTAGACTCCGGCAATATAAGCATTTGATGTTTTAGAGCAAGATCAAGTATCTTCTTCGTCTTGTCCCGAGGAAACGAGTACGCTCGACCCATTTTCTTCATGAGGGTTAGATCAATAACGCTCAACTCCCGTTTGCGTGGCTTCTTAGCCCTGCTTTGTTGTTGTTGAGCACCTTTTTGGCCTTTCGACTTATTTCTGCTTTTGCGCCGAGCCTTCTTTATAACAGGTTGACAAAGAGAGGCATTTTCATCCTTTACGGCCTGTTGGAGAAGGCGTTGCGTCTTGGCTTTCTCGTAGATGGCCGTCTCGCGGTTGTGATCATTTCAGACTTTTTGACCAGCTTTCTTTATAAGTTTGTCCATTTGTTCCTCGAACGACGGACTGGGCTCCTTTGCATCTGGAACTTTCACTGGCTTAGGATTAGCGTCCTCCCATTGAGCATCCGCTTCTTCATCAAGGTCATACACGACGTAGCAGCCGGGTAGTAACTCTCGTTTCTTTGACCGGATGTATCCAAGCCCTTTTGTTTCCATTCTCCCGTTAGGCAGTTTGCGTTGAGTCCCGGGGACGTTCCAGACCCTGTCATAGAATTTGGCCTTTCTAACGGTCTGTTTGAAGGGTATCCCCTGACGTTTCAGCAGCTTTTTCAAACTTTCCGTATAATATCTGGGGAGACGGATAGGCTGAAGCCTGTCGAGCGTAGAATCCGCGCCATGCCAGATTTCTTTTTCTACCTTGGTTTCTTCAGAGCGGTAAAACAGAATTGCTTTCTCGCTCTCTCGCCTGGGAGGGATATAGAATGTCCGCAACTCTTCTACACTGTAGATATTAAGTGCATCCAGTTCTTTATGGTGTTTAAGCGGCACTATGGCGACTTGTAGACTTTGCTCTTCGTCAGCTGACGTTTGTATTGAAGGTCGAGCAGAGAATACAGCATGGACTTCATCTTCCGAGTCGCTGCCAAAGATCAATGTAGGAGCCGATGGTCCCGGCTTGTTGTGTTGGGGCGGACCCGAATAAACTATCTCCTCTTCCTCCTCAGTATCACTGCCGAAGACAGGGATGGTAGCGTTAGTTTTATTCTCCGGCTTGTGACACTTCTCTGTGTCTTCGAAATCCGGTAAGAAGTATTTGGCGTCTTCATATTTGCGGACCTCGTTCACAGAGAACGGGTTCAGTTCTCCCGTCACGGTATACTCGAAACCATCCTTAAAATACTTCATACACTGATGTTGTGTAGAAGGGATGATGTTGTACTCGTGTAACCATGGTCGGCCGAGCAAAGCGTTGTAGCATGTCTTGGCGTCTATGACGTGGAACTTAATGTTCGTGATGAGTAGCCCGAAGCGTAGCGTCAGTATCACAGATCCAAGAGTCTTTGACGATTGGGAGTCGAACCCGGAGATGGTGATCTTGTCCCGAGTAAGGTGCTGGACGCTCATGCAGATTTCCTTCAACACCCGCACGTTGAGTAGGTTAACAGACGACCCGTTATCGATCAGGATTTTGCCTATCTTTATATCATGGCAGTATCCCGAGACATAGAGAGGGCGATTGTGTTCACACGTCCCAAGTAGAAGGTCTTCATCGCCAAAAGTAACATCGGCCGTGTGCACTTCCTCCAATTCATCCTTCATCTTTTCCTCGGCCAGGCATGCTTGGAATTGTTCTGGGTCTTGGAGCGCCTTAATCAACGAATCTCTCGCCTCTTTTGATAGCAAAAGGGCGTCAAGAATGCTGAGCTGTGAGGGCAGCTTCCTCAGATGTGCTAAGACGTTGTAATCCACCTTATTCTTCTTTGGCGGGTCTTTGGCAGCTAGCTCTTCCACCACTTGGTCATCTAAGACGATATCTTCAGAGGCCTTTTCTTTCCCTTTATCTTTTTTGTTCGAAGGTCCGAGGTTCTTTTCGGGCAGCGTGCGATTACGTAGCCGGATATTTTTGCAAACCTTCGGTTCTTCTTCTTTTCTCGAAGCGGACTCTTTAAAGAGAGGGGCAAGTTCTAGCTCTTCATCAGAATCACTCCCGAATGTAGGCACCTGTGATCTACCGGTGTTAACCATGCAATAATCGCCAGCAGTTCTTTTAAACCATTCGGTCGTATTTCTTTGCTCTCGACGAGTTTTACGCTTTTCCCGCTTAAAGCGTTGTCGATGAGCAACATATCCTTGCCACCATCTATCGAAAGCTTTGCACTCTTGAGTGGGGTGCGAAATCTTTTGATGATATAAGCAATAGGAGGGGTGCGTTTCCATTTCACCAGTGATGTTTCCTTCAGAGGATGGTAGCTTCATGCCCATTGATATGGCCTTAGCAAACTTTTTCCTCATCTTGAATTGGCTTTTGTCGGTAGCGGAGGTGTTTAGCTCCAACGGGATCGTCTCAGCTCCTTCATCAAGTCGCTGGCGCTTGGCCCTTTCAAATATAGCCGCCTCGCGCTCCCGATCAGCTTTACTTTTCAACCGAGCTTCATTAAGGAATGCGTCAATTACTTCATCTGATGGCCCCAGAACTTTTGGTTCAGGATCTGCCCCCAGCTTTTCGGTGCAAGGAGTCTCCTCATCGTTCGTGATCGAATGGAAAATCATATGACAGCTCGCCACATATTCCTCGGATTCATCCGACGAACTTTCTCCCTCATCTTCTTCTTGAAAGACGTGATTGAAGAACTCTTGGAGCGTAATGGGAGTCCGTGCCTTTTGGTTGTATTCATCCAACGCGTCAATTTGCTTTTGTAAGTCCGTGCGCTTGTCGCCAGGCTTCACGGGCTTCTTAGATTTCTTCTTCTTCTTTTTCGAAGATTTTGACGGCTGGCTGCAAGTGCTTGAACCACCACCATCGGTCTTTGGAGTTGGACGTGGCTTCAACATCCCTTCAATGACCTGCGGTTCCAACGGGTTCTTCCACTTGATCGCTGGACATGTCTGAAGATCGTTTAGCATCCTCTTTGTCTTGGCTGATAATACAACCTCCCAAGGAGCTTCTTCAATGACGGAGCATGTTGCCCCCGGCGTATTCGTCCCCTTAGAGGTGTGGGGCTGCGGGGGATTCACCTTCCATTTGTCAGATAACGCGAACTTGCCCTGTCGGTACTGGTTTTCAAGCCAATTCTTGAAAACGTAGCAATCTTCGATCGGATGGCCTAGTACTCGATGATAAGGACAGTAGTTGGGCTCGTTGACGTCACTTGGTTGCAACGGACGTTTTGGATCCGGCAGATTTATGAGACTGTTGCGCAACGCCAGCTCGAATAACCTCCTCGTTTTATCGCGGGGAAAGGAATAAGGACGTCCCATCCTATCCTCAAGGGGTACGTACGGGCGCATATTATTTTGACGAGCAACCAGTTTCGAGTCGCTCGGTTGTTGTTGAGCATTAGCGACGACGATCGCTTTTCCCTTCCCTTTGTCATTTCGGGAGTCCTGCCTTGGAAGAGGGGGTTTATGGCCCATTTGATCCATTTGCGCTAGTTTGTCAATCAAGGCCTGGAAGGTAGTTGGCTTGAAAAACATCATAAATTGTGAGATGGTTGCTTGCGGATCAAGGGTTCCCACAAACATACCCACCACGGGAGCTTCTTCAATGCGCTGCTCACACTTCGACCACAAGTTCCGCCATCGTATAGCGTACTGAACCCACGTATCGCCGGGTTTTATCCTGGCGTTAATCAGTGCCGTCATCGGGGTACGTTCACTGGTGTAACACCCGGCCCTTTTTTATACCAATATTGGAGTTTCTCGTTGACTTATGAGATTTCAATTTTATTTATAATTAATTATTAGTTTATTTATTTTGGGAACTCCTTTAGACCCTAAACTCCCAATCATTTGTACCCCGCTATTTTCTCAAACCATAATTCCAATCCCTTATTTTTCCCTTTCCTATTTATATAAACCCCGATCTCAATCTAGAACTCCATTTCATTTTTAGTATTTTCCCTAGCCAAGTTTAAAACAAAATGTTAAATGTAAGGCCAAATCCCCAAGCCATTCTTTATAACTTAATTTATTTTATTAAAACCCCATTATTCTTTGAGCATTACACAGCCCACTTTTGTTAATGAATTCATTTTTCCTTATTAAATCTCTGGCCCGACTCAGCCCCAGCCCACTCCACTAAATTCATTATTCTTTTTCCCTTCAATTAATTTACGAGCCCAGCATAAATTTTCTTTGGCCCGGCCCGTGTCACTCTTCACCCGCGCCCGCTTCACTCCCTTACCCGACCCGACTCCTGTGCATCTTCTCTTCAAATTTTTTCCCCAACGGCTAAATCCCATCGAGCGCGCGCGACCCGCCTCCTCCGCCGTCGCCCACGCCCTCGTCGCGAGCCGTTACCCCACGTCGCGCGAGCGTTACCCACGACCCGTCCCCTCAATCTCCTTCTCTCCTCCTCCATCACCATCGCCCAATACCCCAAAACCCAACACCAGAGCACAAAATCCCCTGCACCCCTCACTCGAGCCCCTGCACCCCGCTCCCTCACCGCCGGCGAAAACCGTGCCTCCTCCACAACCCCAAGCTCTCCTCTCTCCCCTCTCCACAAGACTCCCGAGTAAACCCATCACCATCGCCTCCCCTGCTCCTTTCCTCACCAACGTCGACGGCAACCGCAACCGCCCCAACCCTCCTCGTCGCCTCGCCGTCGTCCCACGTCGTCGACCCTCGACCTCACCACCACGACGAGCTCCCCTCGCGCCTCCGTCGACCCCGTCATCACCCAGTTAGTCTCTCTCTCTCCCAATCTCTCCTTCTAACTCTCTCTCCCGATCTCTCTCTCTCCCAGTTTCTCTCACCCCCTCTCTGTATTCTCTCTCTCGCTCTCAGTGCTCTCTCTCTCCCTGATCTCTCTTTCTCTCTCTCTCTACAACTCTCTGTCCCTCACTCTCTCGCTCTATCCCTCTCTCTCTGCCCTCCCCTCTCTCTCACTGTCTCTCTCACTCTCTATTTCTCTTTTCCCTCTAACTTCTCTCTCTCTGTGTCTCTCTCACCCCCTCTAATCCCCTCTCTCTCTCTTTCTAACTCTAACTCTCTCTCTCCTTCTATCAACCGACCACCCCCACAGCATCGCCTGAGCTCGCAACCGTCACAGCCATTACACAAGAGTCAAGCTTCACAGCCGAGCCCGACCACCAAACTGCGAGCCGTCGTGCCGAGACTCGTGTTCGAGCCAAGTCAGGTGCCGAGCCGCGCGTGTGTCGCGTGTTCGTGACGTCACGCCACCGTACATCCCTGAGACGTCTCCAGGCAAGTTCTTACTTGCTACATGCTATGTATTACTAGTTTACAAATTAAAATCGTAGATATACCACATGTTTTGCCTTATGTAAATATTGCCACAAACTGTTCGATGCTTGTTCTCATAGAAAAACATTATCAAATTTGACGGAACTCAATGGTGTAGGTTGGCCCGTAGGGCTGTGAACATAGTGTGTGAATTTTGTTGGATGATGTAATCGATAACGACGAAAACAACTGCCCCCAAGTTTAATCGTAAAACCGTAATCCTGTTGTATCTGAAAATCGTTAAATTCACCATAAATCATACACATATTAGAATGGTGCGTTCGAGGGCTCAAATCGAAGCCAACTCGACGAAATTTAACCCTATGCTAGTTTCCAGACATTTCTGTATTTAAACTGTGATGATATTCGGATCGGAGTGCGACTCTGGACTGCAGTCCAGAGCGACTCCAGCCATTGCTTGCTGTTCCGTATTGGATACCACAGGTGTTCCTTAACTCGTAGGTTGCGGAACTCCGCTGCTTATTGTAGGTAACTCTGTTAGCTAGACAACACGATTGGTCTCATTCTGTTTCATTACCGTTTGATATTTAAACTGTAATTTAGAACATCGGGACACATAACAGTCCCAGCAGATTCAGAATTGACATGTTAATATTAAACAGAGTATAACTCCTAATGTACAGACGCGATTGAAGATCCGTCTATTGCGTTGAAAACCTTACTGAAAACCCTAGAATTCATCTAACTGTAGCGTCGCTAAATTATGATCCCAACTGGGATTAAAATGCGTTCCGAAATGGATTTCTGATTCTGAAACCGGATTTCCAGCCGCGTGCGCTTAAAATGAAATGGTTATAACTAATGATCCTGGAACCCGATTGGCTTGGAATAAAATTCTAGGGATGGATAACTGAACATACTAATTACTACCTGCTTATTGTTTCGCTAAATTATATACGTACGTTTCATGATAAATCGTGCAAGTGAAAGAATGCTGTTTCATAACATCCTCATCATGTTTATATACTTGTTCACGCATCATATCATACCCATATCATCGTATTGATAACTTAGTGACATCGTGCATTTACCCAGTGGTAGATTTTAGTGATGATTGTGGCAAGTACGTCAGTGTTCGTGTATTCGTGATTAAGTGGAAGTGATACGTACTTGTACACAATCAGTGACCCTAGTGTTCTATTGCATTGTCGACGTCTGTGGGATGCGTGTACGCGTGACTATAAGTGGTATGGGACACTTATGGAAGCGCTTGCACGGGTGTCACAGATAAGGCATCCGACACTGCCATTTATCTTAGGTATTAGTCGGGACGTGCTTGATGGAGGTCCTGCCTCCAGTTCTCGCGCAGAATTGTCACGGATCGATTAGTATTTAGGGTTATGGTTAGCGTTTGATGTAGACCACGGGGTGTGGGGTAGTTTAAGTGTGAGCTCAACAGAATCTCGGGAGTCCCATGCCGGCTTATATATTTAGGGAGTTATATGGAGATTTACAGGGTACGTGATATATACACCGTGATATTCTTGTTACATGTTGGGCCCGTGGTCCCTTGCCCTTGGGTTCTACCCCTGGGTGGAGGACACTCACGAGTGGTTGACTCTCACACTTGGACTGACGATAGGCTTAGTGACCTGTACAGTGAGACTTAGAGACTGATAGGGGCACTGGCATTTATATTCTTTATATGCTTTGTTGGCATACGTGACATATCGTTATACTGCTTTACTGTTCCGCTGCGTTGATTACTGCACATGCATATTCATGATGTCATTTATTTACTGCTTCATATACCTATTATCACTGTTAGAACTGTCACTTGATTTTATACATATTATATTGCTATTGTGTCGCTCTGACGACCTGAGTATGCATGCTCAGTGTGAGGAGAAGATTTAGCCTGGACCAGTGCATCACAGATTTCCTGACTTGCCGTTCCTAGTTACATCCGTTTGTTCCACTTCAGGTCAGTTTATATTATTGTACCTTTCAGTTACTGCATTTCTCATTACCTGCGCATCGTTCACTGTTTACCATGATAAACTAGAAGCCGAAGTATGACTACGGCAGGACATTTCCTTGACCGTAGGAGCATGGCTGGCCTTGTCTACCCCTCGTATTCCGTATTTTGGGAAGCGGGGCGTGACATGGTTTAGTTGGTATCAGAGACAGGTTTTGCATCAATTAGGGATTGCAGTTTTCCGTGTACAGTTTGGCAATCTAAGACATCCTTCGGTCTAGGTTGTAAACTGTCATTCTTGATCCATATTCACATCGTGCGTTCAGCTATCCATTCAATATGGTTTTGGGTGACTTGACAAGGGTACGTGGTGGAAATTGCACTACCGTACCCTATTCAAGTGACTTAAAGTGATACAGTTGATTCCCCACTTGTAATAAATTCATCATCTCTAATATTCTTGAATCTTTGTCCTATCCATATTACGTTTTGACTCGTATATCTTGCGACTTATATCATCCTTAAAATCATTGTTTCAGGATCATGTCTTCCAACGACTCTTCGTCTTTATCCGCGCCCCAGAATCAGACTGTTGAGATCCTTAGTGTACTACAAGGTTTAAAGGAAGCCCAGGAGCGAACAAATGACTTGTTGGCGGAAGGACTGAGAAGACAGGTGAATCAGGCACCAGCGGGAGTATCCTATCATAAAGGGATCCCTATTAGACGAGGAAAAGAGAGGAAGATGAAGCGTTAACAGAAGCATCAGAAGAACCCTTGCTGTGGATATTGTAAGAGGCCAGGACATATTCAGAAGGATTGTCGCCGTGCCCAAGGGAAATGTCTGATATGCGGTTCCGACAAACATCTCATCAACGGTTGCCCGGAAAGGAAGGAGCTAAAAGGAGGAGACTCGTCCACACTCTCCACTTCGGCCAAGTGAGGATTATTGCGTAGTTCGAATTTCAAGAATAAAAGCGGACCCGACAAAAGATTCGACTCGCATAACGATGATGCAGCGTTCTGGCAGTCAAAGAAGAATTTTATGTTTTTCCAATTTCAGTATTATGTTGTCATACTCTTATAAACATTTCCTTCCATTTGAACCTTTGTATCCGTCGAACTTTAGTTGAATGAAATAAAATTTGAATCATAATATGTGTATCATTCTCATGCTTTCTCTATGTCAAATTCTATTCATTATCACAGTATTTTCATTCTGATCTTTCAGTTCCTGCAACCGCATATTTTCCTATATTTCGTACCCTGAGCTTTCCTTGATGTATTCCACTGTCTAATCATGACTTCTCTTTTCAGGCCATGGCCCACCCCGGAGCAGCGCCGCATTTAGACGAGGATGCACAATCATGCGTCTCTTTAGACCACAAGTTGATGAGTTCTGACGATGAGGTCAACGGTCCCCAGGTCAACTTCGGAAACAACGATTCAGGGGATGAAGGAGCAGCCGTCCCAGAGTTTGACATGATAGCTGATTCTGATGAAGAGGGAGAAGATCCCGAAGAGAACCCTGTAGAGGAAGACCCCGAGGAAGAACCGATGGAAGAAAACCCAGTGGAGGTAAATCCCATGGAAGAGAATGCAGAAGAAGAAAACCACATGGGATCGGACCTCGATGAAGAAGTTTTATCCGAGGATGAAGAACCAAAAGATCAAGACCCTGCTGAGGAAGAACTTCCAATGGCGATGCCCGTGAGGCGTTATGGAAATGGACGCCCCTACCTGAGTGCGCGAGCCTACCGCAACCTGCTGAATCTCCACAACCGCGACTGATGGATTACCTTTTGATGCTGTCTTTCTGGCCAGATAAAATGTGTATAGTTTAGGGCCACTTTTCGCCTTTGAGAATGTCTTGTTTCGAATTTTCTTGAATGAAATAACTCTTCTGAATTTGTAAGCCTCTTGATTTTGGTTCACTTGATACTTGTATATTGCCCATATCCATTTATTTTTCTGCTGAGTTCCCTGACTGTCCACCCCTACTCATTGTATAGTTTTCACCCTGTATCGATTAGAAAGTACCACACCCTGATCTTGGGAATGAGCCCCTCCATCCATCGTCTGTGCCCCGTTTGAGATCCTTCTGGGCGGAGGACAGTTTCTGGTGAAACTTCCGAGTTCACTAACTCTTCAAATTTTATTCGTGTGTTGTATCGACTGTTGTTTTCCCCACACCTTCCCTTTTGTATCCCTTGTTGCTCATCCTTATTTCCTGGGTTGACCCTATCCCGATCCCCCTAACATTCAGCCTAAAACCACCACATTCCGACCTTCTAATTGAGCCACACTTCCTTGTAATCACTATCCTAGCTAGCTCTATTCATATTGGTGATTTCTCTATTACCCCAAAATATATTTAGAGACATTATTATTCAGAATTTAGTTTTCACAATTTTAAATTTATCAAGGAGTGTGTTATTGATTACTCTATTTTATGTATTTTTAAGTACACTATTAGTATTCTTATTTTCAGTAGCGCGACCTTACACCGCGCATATTTCGTTATATGTTCCTAAATTTCACTATACAAGCTTCTTAAATTATTTTAAACCCATTTTAACGATACAGTATTCTAAAATGTTTTAACTTACCGATTAATTTTTCACTGCTTTATTCTCATTATTTTATTTTCGGGTTTTGTGCCCATGTTTGCTATTATAAATGGTCGTGCCTTACTTATATTTTTGTGGGGCTACTTTTGATATATTGATATGTGCATTTATCGAGTACACCTCGAATATCAATATTCGTTGTTGTTGTTATTATTAATTTGTATACATGTAGTTGCCCCTATAGTGATTCCTGTCTGATATCTATTTAGACCTGTCGGTTGTATGTTGTTCCTACATATTTGTACCTTCAACTCCTTTGTTCACGGTTTCTTTATAAACCTTTATGTGTTAGTTTGCAATATAATAGCCTTCACCTATATTTGTATGACTTATCATTTATTTTAAATTTCGAGGACGAAATTTTTATAAGGGTGGTATGATGTAACACCCGGCCCTTTTTTATACCAATATTGGAGTTTCTCGTTGACTTATGAGATTTCAATTTTATTTATAATTAATTATTAGTTTATTTATTTTGGGAACTCCTTTAGACCCTAAACTCCCAATCATTTGTACCCCGCTATTTTCTCAAACCATAATTCCAATCCCTTATTTTTCCCTTTCCCATTTATATAAACCCCGATCTCAATCTAGAACTCCATTTCATTTTTAGTATTTTCCCTAGCCAAGTTTAAAACAAAATGTTAAATGTAAGGCCAAATCCCCAAGCCATTCTTTATAACTTAATTTATTTTATTAAAACCCCATTATTCTTTGAGCATTACACAGCCCACTTTTGTTAATGAATTCATTTTTCCTTATTAAATCTCTGGCCCGACTCAGCCCCAGCCCACTCCACTAAATTCATTATTCTTTTTCCCTTCAATTAATTTACGAGCCCAGCATAAATTTTCCTTGGCCCGGCCCGTGTCACTCTTCACCCGCGCCCGCTTCACTCCCTTACCCGACCCGACTCCTGTGCATCTTCTCTTCAAATTTTTTCCCCAACGGCTAAATCCCATCGAGCGCGCGCGACCCGCCTCCTCCGCCGTCGCCCACGCCCTCGTCGCGAGCCGTTACCCCACGTCGCGCGAGCGTTACCCACGACCCGTCCCCTCAATCTCCTTCTCTCCTCCTCCATCACCATCGCCCAATACCCCAAAACCCAACACCAGAGCACAAAATCCCCTGCACCCCTCACTCGAGCCCCTGCACCCCGCTCCCTCACCACCGGCGAAAACCGTGCCTCCTCCACAACCCCAAGCTCTCCTCTCTCCCCTCTCCACAAGACTCCCGAGTAAACCCATCACCATCGCCTCCCCTGCTCCTTTCCTCACCAACGTCGACGGCAACCGCAACCGCCCCAACCCTCCTCGTCGCCTAGCCGTCGTCCCACGTCGTCGACCCTCGACCTCACCACCACGATGAGCTCCCCTCACGCCTCCGTCGACCCCGTCATCACCCAGTTAGTCTCTCTCTCTCCCAATCTCTCCTTCTAGCTCTCTCTCCCGATCTCTCTCTCTCCCAGTTTCTCTCACCCCCTCTCTGTATTCTCTCTCTCGCTCTCAGTGCTCTCTCTCTCCCTGATCTCTCTTTCTCTCTCTCTCTACAACTCTCTGTCCCTCACTCTCTCGCTCTATCCCTCTCTCTCTGCCCTCCCCTCTCTCTCACTGTCTCTCTCACTCTCTATTTCTCTTTTCCCTCTAACTTCTCTCTCTCTGTGTCTCTCTCACCCCCTCTAATCCCCTCTCTCTCTCTTTCTAACTCTAACTCTCTCTCTCCTTCTATCAACCGACCACCCCCACAGCATCGCCTGCGCTCGCAACCGTCACAGCCATTGCACAAGAGCCAAGCTTCACAGCCGAGCCCGACCACCAAACTGCGAGCCGTCGTGCCGAGACTCGTGTTCGAGCCAAGTCAGGTGCCGAGCCGCGCGTGTGTCGCGTGTTCGTGACGTCACAGCCACCGTACATCCCCGGGACGTCTCCAGGCAAGTTCTTACTTGCTACATGCTATGTATTACTAGTTTACAAATTAAAATCGTAGATATACCACATGTTTTGCCTTATGTAAATATTGCCACAAACTGTTCGATGCTTGTTCTCATAGAAAAACATTATCAAATTTGACGGAACTCAATGGTGTAGGTTGGCCCGTAGGGCTGTGAACATAGTGTGTGAATTTTGTTGGATGATGTAATCGATAACGACGAAAACAACTGCCCCCAAGTTTAATCGTAAAACCGTAATCCTGTTGTATCTGAAAATCGTTAAATTCACCATAAATCATACACATATTAGAATGGTGTGTTCGAGGGCTCAAATCGAATCCAACTCGACGAACTTTAACCCTATGCTAGTTTCCAGACATTTCTGTATTTAAACTGTGATGATATTCGGATCGGAGTGCGACTCTGGACTGCAGTCCAGAGTGACTCCAGTCATTGCTTGCTGTTCCGTATTGGATACCACAGGTGTTCCTTAACTCGTAGGTTGCGGAACTCCGCTGCTTATTGTAGGTAACTCTGTTAGCTAGACAACACGATTGGTCTCATTCTGTTTCATTACCGTTTGATATTTAAACTGTAATTTAGAACATCGGGACACATAACAGTCCCAGCAGATTCAGAATTGACATGTTAATATTAAACAGAGTATAACTCCTAATGTACAGACGCGATTGAAGATCTGTCTGTTGAGTTGAAAACCTTACTGAAAACCCTAGAATTCATCTAACTGTAGCATCGCTAAATTATGATCCCAACTGGGATTAAAATGCGTTCCGAAATGGATTTCTGATTCTGAAACCGGATTTCCAGCCGCGTGCGCTTAAAATGAAATGGTTATAACTAATGATCCTGGAACCCGATTGGCTTGGAATAAAATTTTAGGGATGGATAACTGAACATACTAATTACTACCTGTTTATTGTTTCGCTAAATTATATACGTACGTTTCATGATAAATCGTGCAAGTGAAAGAATGCTGTTTCATAACATCCTCATCATGTTTATATACTTGTTCACGCATCATATCATACCCATATCATCGTATTGATAACTTAGTGACATCGTGCATTTACCCAGTGGTAGATTTTAGTGATGATTGTGGCAAGTACGTCAGTGTTCGTGTATTCGTGATTAAGTGGAAGTGATACGTACTTGTACACAATCAGTGACCCTAGTGTTCTATTGCATTGTCGACGTCTGTGGGATGCGTGTACGCGTGACTATAAGTGGTATGGGACACTTATGGAAGCGCTTACACGGGTGTCACAGATAAGGCATTCGACACTGCCATTTATCTTAGGTATTAGTCGGGACGTGCTTGATGGAGGTCCTGCCTCCAGTTCTCGCGCAGACTTGTCACGGATCGATTAGTATTTAGGGTTATGGTTAGCGTTTGATGTAGACCACGGGGTGTGGGGTAGTTTAAGTATGAGCTCAACAGAATCTCGGGAGTCCCATGCCGGCTTATATATTTAGGGAGTTATATGGAGATTTACAGGGTACGTGATATATACACCGTGATATTCTTGTTACATGTTGGGCCCGTGGTCCCTTCCCCTTGGGTTCTACCCCTGGGTGGAGGACACTCACGAGTGGTTGACTCTCACACTTGGACTGACGATAGGCTTAGTGACCTGTACAGTGAGACTTAGAGACTGATAGGGGCACTGGCATTTATATTCTTTATATGCTGTGTTGGCATACGTGACATATCGTTATACTGCTTTACTGTTCCGCTGCGTTGATTACTGCACATGCATATTCATGATGTCATTTATTTACTGCTTCATATACCTATTATCACTGTTAGAACTGTCACTTGATTTTATACATATTATATTGCTATTGTGTCGCTCTGACGACCTGAGTATGCATGCTCAGTGTGAGGAGAAGATTTAGCCTGGACCAGTGCATCACAGATTTCCTGACTTGCCGTTCCTAGTTACATCCGTTTGTTCCACTTCAGGTCAGTTTATATTATTGTACCTTTCAGTTACTGCATTTCTCATTACCTGCGCATCGTTCACTGTTTACCATGATAAACTAGAAGCCGAAGTGTGACTACGGCAGGACATTTCTTTGACCGTAGGAGCATGGCTGGCCTTGTCTACCCCTCGTATTCCGTATTTTGGGAAGCGGGGCGTGACAACTGGCACTTGCAAAACGCTGAGTAAACAGCAACTCCATCTCCGCGAAGGTTTTAATAGAGTCGTTCGGGAGCTCAGAGTACCATTCGAACGCCGTATCTGATAAGCTTCCAACAAACTGGCGAAGCAACAGCTTGTCATCACCGCTGGTGTTGCCGCAGAGTGCCCTGAACTGGGAAACATGTTGATGAGGATTGCCCGTCCCTTTGTAGACATGGAACTTGGGAATTGTGTAACCGGGTGGGTACTTGATTTGATCGTACCAACTTGGATATGGCCGCTCCGTTTTTACGACCTGACCGGCCGCTTCGGTCGCATGACGAACCCGTATTTGCTGGGCGATGTACTCATCCAAATCAGCTTTGGAGATTGTATCCTCCTTAGCCATCGACAGAGCTGGTGGAGGATTTGATGTTTCTCCTCTATCGTCTCCAAGGACGATCGGGGGCTCTTCAGCCGAAGGATCTTGTTGTATCATCATCCCTATCATGTCTTGGAAGAGGAGGCCCATGCGCTGTATGTTAGCTGCTTGTTCAGCAGCCTCTTTGTCCTTCTTCTCCAATATCCGACGAAGGAATTCAGCGTCGGTTTCTTCCTCCTGACGTTCATCCGAGGACGTTTCAGGGCTTTCTTTTGGTCCGGTAAGTGCAGCCATAGCATTCATCATTTCTTGGAGCTTTTGCTGTTGCTCCTGTGCCTTGGTCACTGATCGGGTGAGCGGTCGATGACCCGTAGATATGCTGCTATCTTCTTTACCAGATGCCACGTAGACGGTATGAACTATCATGCCCCCTGACTTAGGGCGTTTGGGTTCATCACCTCTGATATCTGTCGCCGACACGGGGGTTTTCTCCGGCCTTCTTCTTTTGTGGGTCGTTGAAGTTGAAGGGGCCTTTGCAGTGGGCACCCTAGCGATTGTTGTCCCTTGCTGTTCAATAGAACGGTCTTTTCCTTTTTGCACCTTCGTCTTCTTTCATTGACGAGAGTGATCTGGGTTGATCACAGAGTCTTGAACCCTCCGCCAAACTTTATAAATTCTTGAGGACAGCCGTTGAGGGGGCTGTTCTTGTTTTGTTTCCGGAACTCTCTCCGCAGGCGGAGGAGATCTTTTCAGTGTAGCGGTTGGAGAGTTCTTACGTACCCTCCTCAGCAGTTCAAAGCTGTTCCCAGTTGGAACAGCAGCGTTGACTTCCACCACTGGAGCCGGTGGAGTTAGCCCTGAGGGGGAGTTGCCCCCTGCCTTTCTCACTTGTTGCCAATGCGACGTCGAGCATGACGAGCCGTTGGGACTGGCTTGGAGATTGAGATAGCTTCTTTTTGCCCCCTGTCTGAATGAGGCGCCGCTGGTGTTAACCTCTTAAAGACTGAAGTTGTCTTTTGAGGGGTGATGTTCAACCTATCGAAGACGGATCCTCGAGCAACGGCAGGAGCAGGAATCGTCATTCTTGAAAAGACTGATTCTTTGACAGGGGAAGCCGCCTTGACGACTTCTGGAGCAGCAGTTATTGCTTTCCTTGGGACAGCCAGTTTAGAGTTCTGATTTAGCCTGGTGAAAACAGAGGCTGTTGGTTTGGTAGTGGGCGACCTGCTGACAGGGGTCGTCGTAGCAGTGAGCCGGTCGAAGACCGACTTCTTGTTCACTTCCGGTGCAGGTATTGGCGCAGAGAAGCTTGTAGGTGGGATCATGGTCCCGAAGAACAGGCCAGTGGTGGCATGGGTCACCTGGTCTACCGGCAGAGCGAGGAAGGAAGCCGCTTGGGTCCCATATGCTACACCTCCTGGTGAGGTGGAGCGTCCGTTGCAGTGGTACTTCGAGCAGTTGGTGCAGTTAAAGGCCATTGAATCTTGAGTTCTGCGCCAGGCAAAAGACCAAATCTTAGTAACTTGAAATCCGAAGGCAACCATTTAACAAACCGCGATTGGTTTGCGAGGACGACACACAAAGTGTGGAGTGGAAAGAGGAAGAGGTCCCACCGGGCGTGCCAGAATCTGTTCCCCTCCGAATGGCGGCGCACAAGACTGCGATGTCCTGACGCTGAGATTCGGGGCAGATGCTATTTGGTTTTATCCGTCCACCTCTTCGAAGATACCAAGTTGATTTATGGCACCGTATATCGGAGGTTTCGACGGATGCGGCCGATGTAGTAGACTTCGTCAGATTCCCTCTCGCTTGAGGGGTTTTTGATTGTGGGGACGCTCTTCCCTGCAGGCGCAAGCCCCTGCAGTTAATTACGCTACCGTGTCGCGGTAACAACTTTCTCCTTCTCCAGAATTTCACTTCGTGTCGTGTGTGTTTGTTTTGTTTGTGGTTGCCCGTGGATTGTATACGGAGACTGAGTAATGCCGTCGCCCGTAGGAGGTGGATTAGTCTAAATCCGTATTTACTTAGATTTGGGTTTGGTGTTTTTAGTTTAAGGATGCATTAGTCGCGTTGCGGCTAAGATCAACTTAAACGTTCGTTAAGGATACGATAGTCCTGTTTGAGACTAAGATCAACTTAACGTGATAATCCATTTAATATCTGGCCATCGGGACTCGTCACCTCTCTAACGCCGTTGAAGGATTACAACGGCAGATGTCAGAGGAGTTCAGAGATGTACCCTTGAACCAAGGTTGATTTGGAGTTTTATAGTCCGTTTGAATGTTTAAGGATACGTTAGCCATGTTTGGGGGCTAAGATCAACTTAAACGGGATCGTTTAGATCCGGCAAAAGAGCATTTGGAGGATCTATTGTTCCAGTTTAGGGACGTAGTGGTCCATCGCCAGTTTAGGGACGTGGTGGTCCATTGTTAGTTTAAGGACGTTTCGGTCCATCGCCAGTTTAGGGACGTAGTGGTCCATCATTAGTTTAGGGACGTTTCGGTCCAACATTAGTTTAGGGACGTTTCGGTCCAACATTAGTTTAGGCACGTTTCGGTCCACGAGTTTAAGGACCCCGCAGTCCATGTTGATATGTGGTTGTCGGGACCCGTCACCTCTCTGACGTCGTTGAAGGATTACAACGACATGTGTCAGAGGAGTTCAGAGATATACCCTTGAACCGGTTGTAAATTGATTTAGGATAGCATTCTTACTCAGTCAATTTAGTTTGGGGACTTACGGCCATGATTGGCCTAAGTCCCGTTGAGCATATTCAACATTTTTCTTGATCTTTGGTCTATTAGGCCTGTGCTAGGGTTTTGCCCATATTTAATAATGCACTGCATTTTATTTTGGCCTGCTACGCCTTTTTGATTTGGGCTTTATCCCTTTATTTATGATGCAGAGCATCTGTTTTGGTTTGGGCTCTGCCCTTTTTAAAATAATGCATTGCATTTTATTAGGCCTGTTAGGCCTTTTTGATTTGGGCTTGGCCCTTTTGTAAGCAATGCAGTGCATTTGTATGGCGCTTTGCGCCAAGTAATGAGTGCAAGCTCATATGGCGATGACACGTGTCATGCTCTGGCGAGCGCAAGCGCAACAGCGCTGTTCTAGTGCGCTGCGCTTGCGCTGCTGACACGTGGCGCGCTGTGGTGAATTGCGTCAGTTTTAGAGAGCAAGGCTCTGTTTCAAAAGCGCATAGCGCAATTGGTTCAGATGCTGACACGTGGCGCTCTCTGGTGGTTTGCGCCAACCCAAGAGCTCAACAGTGCAGTTTTGCAAGTGCAAGGCACTATGATTTAAGAATCTTTTAGATTCAAGAACCAATGGTTCATAAGAAGTGCAAAGCACTATTTTTTATTTATTAAAGATCTATGATCTGTTCATAAGAGAACTTTCTCTTTTTTTAAAGGTCTTTACCTTTTTTGTTCTTGAGGAGTTCTTCAGAGTTCTCTTTCTCTCTTTTTTTTTAGAAAATGTTGATGCCTTTGAATTGAGGCTTGGGGTCCTTTTTATAGTGCCCATAAATTAGTTAAATTTGTTAAAGAGATCTTCCTCTGAGTGATTCGGGGAATTTTCCCCACCGTTAGATCTTTGATCCAAGGGCTTCTGTTTTTACAGAAGAAAATCTTCTTGTTTTAACAAGAACAGAAAAGATTTCTTTAGAATTTTAATTCTGTTTGGCGCAGATGCCCCAGCCCGTGATACGTGTCGTGCAGCGCAACTGCGCAAGCGCATCTGCGCTGACACGTGTCGCGCAGCGCACAGCGCAGCGCAACTGCGCTAGCGCATCTGCGCTGACACGTATCGCGCAGCGCAGTGCTTGTGCAACTGAAGCATTGCTTCCTTTAATTTTACTTAAAATAGAGTTTTGCTCTGATTGGGCGCACTGCCTTGGGCGCTGCACTGCCGTATCAGCTTTTGATACGTGGCGCGTTGCGCCCGGGATTTGAAGCGTTGCTTCAAAATTTGAATTTTGAATTTCCAGCAGAGCTTTGCTCTGATTGGGGGAAACAGTACTAATTAGCTACCGCATACTACGCCTTAACATAGTCAACAAACGTAGCACGAATACTAACTAGTCTTTATCTGAAATGATGGAGGGCTGCGCAGGTTTTTCAGAACAACCATGAGCGTAATGAACTTGATATCGTCGTAGAATCAAGTGAATTTTGAAATGGAGTGATTTTGAGGCTTTTATTAGTTTTTCTAAAGAGGTCACTCCCGGTGAAGGGATCTCGGCTCTTTCCTTATGGAATAAGGTGCAAGATATATCATATACATCGCTATGCAAAGCAAAACTCCAAAAGCAGTCAAAAGTCAAACCGAGTGTTATAGCATCTGCCAGTTTTGCTAAAGAGGTCATTCCCGGTGAAGGGATCTCGGCTCTTTCCCCATCGAATAAGGTGCAGGGTATATCATATATACCGCTATGCAATGCAAAACTGTAGCTACCCTTTTTATTTGAAAATTTGATTCTACAACATCTATTAGGTTTCTTTTCTTTCATTAATCACATTAATGAAGTCCCATCATTTAAGTCACCTAAACATCACAGATAAATACGACATACACTTATGCCATCCGCATTCGCCTCGATGTCCCCTCGTGCACCGTTAGGTTAGGTAACTAACGGCAGAGCAGGGCAGGGCTAGCGCGAGTGTAAAACATAAGTAACTCCTATATAATATATCATATATACTATATACAGTATTTATCACAGAACATTACATGATCACATCACAGATATCGCAGCAGAAGAAACATATGAAACATTGGATATACTAGGACGTCCGTGTTTTATTTTGAGCCTCTATAAAACACGGATTCCACGGTCGCGATGAATAGCCAAACCTACACCCCTAGACCCCTACGAGAGTGGCAAGCAACCCTGCCAATTCTAGGGTTAGGAGACCCGGACCCGACTCCTCGAGTTGGTCTCCCACTGGACCCTAGAACCCGGTTACTTGTGCTCCCCTCCTTGGGTCTATCCTAGTGCGGAAAAGTAAATAATATACAAAAGGTGACATCAACCTCTACCCGGAAGTGCCCAATAAAAGAATATTACATACAATTTAAATTTACATGAATGAAAACAAAAGCTCTCATCTCACATAAAACCCCCGGCTATTCAGAACGCGACGATCCAATATAACATATCCAGCAACACAGAACATCACATGTCATCAACGTAAGTAAATATGCGCATCCCAATTGTCGTTGACATATAGCAACGAAACCGGCGATCGCATATTACACTTACGGTCGCAGAAAAGAAAGTGTAAAACTACAACATTTGGAATCCACAATCTCTTTAGACATCGTAAATCCGAAATATCACATATTTCGCATTTCATGCCTAACATGTATGAATTCCACATATTGTATCACATTCCAGATAAATAGACAGTATTAAACTTTCCGATCGAATAATCAAATACTCAAGATTTCCATAATAGCTCAACACTTGAGCGGAGTTTAAAAATTCCAAAATATGTCACAGTAGCAACGGTCCAGCCGTAAAAGGGTCAAGCCAACGCCTCACATGTAGCACGCCGTACTGCCCCAAACCCTAAGGTTCAAAGGGCAGTTCCAGACGGTCACATAATCGAGTTAAGGTTTGTTGTCTTCTAGAGGGTCCGTCACATTTCTTGCACGTTTTTCCGAAAGATTTAAACCCGAGAAAAATTCAACACTTGAAACTTTTTCGTGCCGGGAAAAATTGAGTTAGTGATATCCGTTCGAACATTTTAATACTTACTAAATTATCCGGAATAACAATAACGAATTTAAAATTCCCGATCGAATCGATGATTACAAAATAAACCCCAGATTACTCAACACTTGAGTTAAATAAAAATACTCAGAAAATACAAATAACAGAAATAGAAATAACAGTGCAAAAACGAGCACATAATTCCACTATACCGCCGCGGTTCCGTGGCCCAAGCGCGGTACGGCCGCGGTTCCGCGGCGGTTTAGACGTATTACGTGTTCGTTTTTCACTACATTTCTTAGCAAACCCTGCTGAATTTTTTAGGTATTTTTAATTCTGAAAAAACCAAGTTTTTAAAATTTGACCAGAGAGGGGGTTATTTCATCGATTCCTGGTTCGATCGGGGTTTTAATTTCGTTAACACATCGTCTAATACTCTAGCTAGGCTCTGATACCACTGTAGGGTTACTAGGCACACTAAGGAGGCTCTACAAGGCATCAACCATGCCGGACTAAAATTTTAGCATGCCGAACAACCCTAAGCTAGATCGTTGACTCGAGATTAGGCGATAACTAAAGCCAAGTAAACAACTTTACTCTAAGAGATCACGAAATACAACCTTTGTAGATCGGTCCTCCACTTCTTTAGCTCCTTGATGAAGTCCCTTCGTTGCGATCAAGCTTCTCCCGGACTCTTGCATGGCTTCACGACGCGAAGGATGCGACCTTGCTTGAAATCTCCGAGGCCGAAGATGATCTACGTCGAGGGAATTCCGACTCAAGCTCCTACTTCACTAACTAGAGAAATAGTGAAGTAAACACCCTAAACTAAAGTGCTAGTCTAGTAGAGAATTGAGAAATAGGAAGTGGGTTCTTTTTAGAATTTTGTTTCTCACTTTGTTTTTACTATGGATTTTTATTAACCCAACCATAACCATTAGCCTAGGGTTAAGTCTCTACAAGGGTTAGTATATGATACTCACTCACCATGGTTACTCTTCTTACTTGATCATTATCCTCATCTCTTTCTTTTCTTCTTCTTCTTCATTGTGAAAAGGAAAAAGGAAACTAGGGTTTGATCCAAAGTGAGAAACAAAGTGAGAAACAAAATTCTAAAGAGAACCTACTTCCTATTTCTCCATCCTCTACTAGACTAGCACTTTAGTTTAGGGTGTTTACTTCACTATTTCTCTAGTTAGTAAAGTAAGAGCTTGAGTCGGAATTCCCTCGACGTAGATCATCTTCGGCCTCGGAGATTTCAAGCAAGGTCGCATCCTTCGCGTCGTGAAGCCATGCAAGAGTCCGGGAGAAGCTTGATCGCAGCGAAGGGACTTCATCAAGGAGCTAAAGAAGTGGAGGACCGATCTACAAAGGTTGTATTTCGTGATCTGTTAGAGTAAAGTTGTTTACTTGGCTTTAGTTATCGCCTAATCTCTAGTCAACGATCTAGCTTAGGGTTGTTCGGCATGCTAAAATTTTAATCCGGTATGGTTGATGCCTTGTAGAGCCTCCTTAGTGTGCCTAGTAACCCTACACTGTTATCTGAGAGGGTTCTGAGTTGGGCCGGGCTCAGCCCTGTTGAGTTCGTCGGTAAGTTTAGGTTTTCTTTTTTGGTTCGTATATTTCCTGTGTCGCTTACTCCTTTTACACTTGGTTCCGTGCAGGACCCATGGACATGGACTCGCCCTGGGCTTCCATGCGCCAGCCGAGGCCGGTTGCGAAAGTTGGCGGCGCCGGCTCTTCCCGTTCACAGCCTGCCCGGTTCCTTCTCTCCTGGCAGTAGTGCCCCGCGAGCGCTCGGAGACGGATCTTGCCCCCGGGCCCAGCAGAACGTCGAGTCGGAGGCGGGCTCGGATTCTGGAGGACCCGGCCGAGGAGGAGGAGACTGGCTCTCCCTCAAGGCCGCTCAAGAGGAGGTCTTCCCGGGGACCGTCTTCACCGATCACGGTGGAGGAAGGCGGTCTCCAGTTCGCCGTGCCTTCGAGGCTATCCGTTGCGGATAGCCTGCTGCAGGAGATTGAGGCATCGGCCGGGGGTAGAGTCCCCGGGGGACCTTCAGGGCTCAGCTGGCGTTTATCGTCCAGGTAAGCACTTGTCTTTTATTATTAATATTTTTTGAGGTTCGGTGCCTCTCTCATCTTCCTAATCTCTCTTCTGTCTTTCAGGTCCTTCAGCATATCGCCCTCGCCTTACGCATGGAGGCCGAGGTGGTAGCCCCGGCGATGAAAGCTGCGGGCCAGCTCGCCTCGCTGGAAGAGAGCTCCAAGCGGGAGCTGGAGGCGATGAAGGCGAGGGTCGTCACCTTGGAGGGCGAGGTGGAGGCCGGGAAGCGGGAGGTTGCCAGGCACCGTGAGGCCGCCGCGGTTGCTGAGGCCAAGCTTGAGGATGCTCAGGTGCTGGCCGGCAACCTAAAGAAGACAGTGAAAACCCTCCGGAATGAGCTGTGGGCGGCGGCTGAGTGGACGAAGTCGGCCGACCTCTCGGCGGCCAAGGCGGTGGAGGGCTACAAGAAGTCGAAAGACTACTATGATGACCAGGTCGTCGCCACGACCCTCATCGGGCATGAGGCCCTCGACGCTGTTAAGGCCCGGGTGCCTGGGTTCGCCGATGAAGAGCTCCGGGCCCAGTACCCCCTCACGGACACCAGCGGACAGAGGCAGGAGATTAATGGCGAGGAAGTCGCCGAGGACCCAGCTCGCCTCGTGGTGGATGTCGAGGGCCCCGAAGTCGCTCCTGGCCCCGAGGCCTAAAGCCCCTGTCTTCCTCCTTCTTTTTATTTTGCTGCGTCTGGAACTTTGTAAGCCTCCGGGCATTTTGTTAGGCCGGGGAGCCAAAAATACCCTCTATAAAGACCGCCTTTTATTAATAAAACTTTTTCTTTGGTTTCATTGGCTTGGTTGTAAAAAAATTTCTTCTCGCGCTGTTGGTCTTCCATGTCAAGTCGGTTATTTGCCTAGCGATCATCCATCGAGTTGGTTTCGATCACTTGTCGAGCGTGCCCAGCGTTGCCGAAAAGGAGGCGTCTCCATGGCCCCGAAGTCGAGGGGGGATCGCTCAGACTTGGATAGACTCGACGTCCCTGGCCCCGAAGCTGCGCGGTTGCTTCTTGGTGAGGGCTTTTGATCCCTAGCGTGGCGGCAGGGAAGCTATCCGCCAGGGATAGCCGAGCAAGAAAGCTACTCGGCTGCTTCTATGGAGGGCTTTGTTCCTTAGCGTCGGAAGGGCTGTAAGGAGCCCGCTAAGGACAACCGGATAGTGAAGCTACGCGGTTGCCTCTTGGCGAGGGCTTTGATCTCTGGCGTCGAGGGTAGGCAACTACCAGCCTGGGGTGATCGACCGGGGTAGCCGGTCGGGTACCTCTTGCGAGGGCTTCGACCCCTGGCGTCACGGGTAGGGAGCCACTGTTCCCCGTCGAAACACAGAGACGCGACCGCGTAGGTCCGTCTTGCCTGAATTTCGGGGCAGATACTAATTGGTGCTATCCGTCCATCTCTCCGAAGATACCAAGTTGATTTATGGCACCATGTATCGAAGGTTTAAACAGATGCAGTCGATGTAGCAGACTTCGTCAGATTCCCCTCATTTGAGAGGTTTTTTGATTGTGGGGACGCTCTTCCCTGTAGGCGCAAGCCCCTGCAGTTAATTACGCTACCGCATCGCGGTAACCACTTTCTCCTTCTCCAGATGGTCATTTTGTGTCGTGGGTGTTTGTTTTGTGTTTGGTTGCCCGTGGATTGTATACGGAGACTAATTTATATTGTCGCCCGTAGGGCATGGATTAGTCCAAATCTGTATCTTCTTAGATTTGGGTTTGGAGGTTGGGTTTAAGAATACGTTAGTCTCATTTAGGACTAAGATCAACTTAAAGGTTAGTTAAGGATACGTTAGTCTAATTTTAGACTAAGATCAACTTAACGGGATCGTTTAGATCCAACAAAAGAGCATTTGGACTCTATTGTTTAGTTTAGGGACATTGCGGTCGATTAGTTTAAGGACATTACGGTCCAATGTTAGTTTAAGGACATCATAGTCCGTGAGTTTAAAGACCTCACAGTCAAGGTTAAGGACATCATAGTCCATGGGTTTTAAAGGACCCCACAATCCGTGGAATGTTTGGTTGTCGGGACCCGTCACCTCTCTGAAGACGTTGAAGGATTACAACGACAAATATTAGAGAAGTAAAGAGATGTACCCTCGAACCGATGTTAGTTGGTTGAAAGATCTGTAGTCCAATTTGGGCCTAAGATCTGTTAAAATATTTATGAGCAGATGGGCTCAATTAATATGAGTTGAGGACTTATGGCCAATCTTGGGCTTAGTCCAATCGAGTTAAAATGTTTAACATTTATCTTGGGCTGCTGGGCATTTGCTTGGGCCTGGCCCTTTTAACAATGTTTGAATTCTGACAATATTTTGTCTTTTATTGAATACTGGGCTTTCATCATAGCTCTGTGGTTTATTAAAGAACGATTTGTGTTCTATGAGCGCACACGTGAATGACACGTGGTGCGCTTGGCGCTTTGCGCCAGTCAAAAAGCGCAGTGCGCTTCTGCCAAGTAGCGCACACGTGAAGAACACGTGTTGCGCTTGGCGCTAAGCGCCAGATGATGGGCGCATTGCGCCAGTTTATGAGCGCATTGCGCTAGTAGTTTAGTGGCGCACATGTAATTGACACGTGGTGCGCGTGGCGCTGAGCGCCAGCCCATGAGCTCAGTGCGCTATTTCAAGAGCGCAAAGCGACACGTGTTGCGCTCGGCGCTGAGCGCCAGTCTAAGAGCGCAGAAGCGCAGTTCAAGAGCGCAAAGCGCATATGATCAATTTTGTGATCCAAAGAGAGAATTTGTCTCAAGATCTGAGAACAACCGTTTCAATCTCTTATATTGATGAAAAGGCTTTGCCTTTATGGATCTATGATCCTTAAGAGAATTGAATTATTCTCCTTTCCTTTCTATAATGAGACGTTCATGATCTCTTAGAGAAAGACTTTAGTCTTATAGATTTATGATCTGTGAAAAGTAAGTTCTTTTATTTTACGATAAGATCTTTTGATCTCTTTGTGAAAGACCTTTTGTCTTTGTAAATCTATGATCTTTTTAAAAAAATGAATTCTACTTTATTAATCATGAGATGATTTCATCTCTGTGTTCATCATCATCATTTTTACCTTGAAGAAAGATCTTCTTGTAAGAGCTTGCTCTTTGAATTTTCTCAAAGTTTTTGGGAAGGTTTCTCTCTCTTTCTCTATATCTGAGACTTGAAGTCTAAGGGTCTTTTTATAAGGTAGGCTGATTTGTTGAATCAGTTAAAAAGATTTTTCTCTGATTGATTTGGGGATGTTTCCCCACTATTGGATTTTTTTCCTAGAGCTTCTGTTTTACAGAAGGCAATCTTTCTGTTTTAACAAGATTGGAAAATCTTTCCATACAGAATTTATTCTGTCTTTTGGTAATTTTTTTTTACCATTAAATCATTGATCCAACGGTGCTCTGATTTACAGAGCACAATCTCGTTATTTGGAAAGATTTTGAGGAATCTTTCCTTAATTCTGATTAATTAATTATTTATCATTATTATTAGATTTTTGATCTAACGGTGGGGAGCTTTTAGTTCCAGCGCTAGCGCACCCGTGCTTTACACGTGGTGCGCTTGGCGCTTTGCGCTAGTCAAAAAGCGCAGTGCGCTTCTGCCAAGTAGCGCACACGTGAAGGACACGTGTTGCGCTCGGCGCTAAGCGCCAGATGATGGGCGCATTGCGCCAGTTTATGAGCGCATTGCGCTAATAGTTTAGTGGCGCACATGTAATTGACACGTGGTGCGCCTGGTGCTGAGCGCCAGCCCATGAGCTCAGTGCGCAATTTCAAGAGCGCAAAGCGACACGTGTCGCGCTTGGCGCTGAGCGCCAGTCTAAGAGCGCAGAAGCGCGATTCAAGAGCGCAAAGCGCAGTTCAAAAGTGCAAAGCGCATATGATCAATTTTGTGATCCAAAGAGAGACTTTGTCTCAAGATCTGAGAACAACCATTTCAATCTCTTATATTGATGAAAAGTCTTTGCCTTTATGGATCTATGATCCTTAAGAGAATTGAATTATTCTCCTCTCCTTTCTATAATGAGACGTTCATGATCTCTTAGAGAAAGACTTTAGTCTTATAGATCTATGATCTGTGAAAAGTAAGTTCTTCTTTTATTTTATGATGAGATCTTTTGATCTCTTTGTGAAAGACCGTTTGTCTTTGTAAATCTATGATCTTTTTAAAGAAATGAATTCTACTTTCTTAATCATGAGATGATTTCATCTCTATGTTCATCATCATCATTTTTACCTTGAAGAAAGATCTTCTTATAAGAGCTTGCTCTTTGAATTTTCTCAAAGTTTTTGGGAAGGTTTCTCTCTCTTTCTCTATATCTGAGACTTGAAGTCTAAGGGTCTTTTTATAGGGTAGGCTGATTTATTGAATCGGTTAAAGAGATTTTTCTCTGATTGATTTGGGGATGTTTCCCCCCCATTGAATCTTTGATCCTAGAGCTTCTGTTTTACGGAAGGCAATCTTCCTGTTTTAACAAGATTGGAAAATCTTTCCATAAAAAATTTATTCTGTCTTTTGGTAATTTTTATTTACCATTGGATCATTGATCCAACGGTGCTCTGATTTACAGAGCACAATCTCGTTATTTGGAAAGATTTTGAGGAATCTTTCCTTAATTCTGATTAATTAATGATTTATCATTATTATTAGATTTTTGATCTAACGGTGGGGAGCTTTTAGTTCCAACGCTAGCGCACCCGTGGTTTACACGTGGTGCGCTGCTTAAAGGGCAGCGCACCTTTGTTTGACACGTAGTGCGCTGCTTAGAACGCAGCGCACCTAGCGCCACCGCACACGTGGCGTGCTGCTTAGAGCGCAACGCACCTAGCACTGGTGCCCACGTGCTTTGCACGTGGTGCGCTGCTTAGGGCGCAGTGCACTTGGCGCTGCATCTAAAGCGTTGCTTCATTTCAAAAATTTGAATTTTAAACAGAGCTTTGCTCTGATTGGGGAAACAACCACCAGCCGGAGATGACCGGGCAGGGTAGCTGCCCGATTGCCTCTTATGAGGGCTTTTGATCCTTCAGGATGGGGACCGGGCAGGGTTACTGCCCGGTGCCTCTTGGTGAGGACTTTGATCCCTGTCGGTTGTGGTAGAAAGCTACAAGCCGGGGATAGCCGAGCGAGGACTCGACCGCCTCTGGGAGGACTTTGGTCCTTAGCGCGGAAGGGGCTGTAAGAAGCCTACCAAGGACCCTTGGTCGGGCATGGTTACTGCCCGGTGCCTCTTGGCGAGGGCTTTTGTCCTGAAGGATAGCCGAGCGAGGGATCCTCGGGCTCGACTGCCTCTTGCAGGGCTTTTTGATCCCTGGCGTTGCGGCAGGGAAGCTGCCCACCAGGGATAGCCGAGCAGGGAAGCTACTCGGCTGCCTCTATGGAGGACTTTGATCCTTAGCGCTGGAGGTGCTGTAAAAAGCCCACTAAGGATGACAGGGCAGTGAAGCTGCGCGGTTGCCTCTTGGAGAGGGCTTCGATCCCCAGTGTTGCGGGTAGGTAAGTTACCGGCCGGGGATAGCCGAGCAGGGTAGCTGCTGGGATGCCTCTAGGGAGGACTTTGATCCTTAGCATTGGAGGAGCCGTGGGAGGCCTGCTAAGGATAGCCGGGAAGTAAAGCTGCGCGGCTGCCTCTTGGCGAGAGCTTTGATCCCTGGCGTTGCGAGTAGGGAAGCTACCGGCCAGGGATAGCCGGGCATGGTAGCGGCTCGGATGGCTCTTCATGAGGTTTCGCCCGACCATCCAGTTGCAGGTATGGGGAACTGGAACGGTCGCGGCGACCGTGCACGTAGTATGTGCATCGAACGTGGGAGGAGGCGAAGCGCCAGGGTCGCGTCGCCTCGATTCCGCCAGAGAAAGCTTAACGATTGCCGCGTGTCCGCGACCTCTTGGGCGAAAGCGGGCAACTGTTGAGCTTCGTTGGAGCTCAGTGGGCTATATAAGGCTGAAGAGTACCGGTCCTTCCTTCCTTCACAAACAGAAGATCGAGAATGCATGACTTCCCATTCACCATCCCTGACATCATCCACTTCGAAGACGTATACCTTTATGACCAGAACTGTACCGAGGGCACGGTGCAGCTGGTCTACGGGAGCATCGAGGACCACTTCGGCCAGCTGTTCCCCCGACGCTCCTCCCTGCTGCAGCTGCTGATGTACTCCATCTAGAGGGCGTCGCCGGGGCTTTACAACCCCCTGTCTGAGCAGCTTTATGACGAGGCCGTGGGCAAGCTGCGATCTCTGAGGCGCTTCGGCCTGATCTCCGCGAACCGGCTAGCTCGCTCAGAGGCGCTCGTCCGCGAGTGTTACGAGCTGAGGCTCGGGGTCAACGCACGCGGGGGGAACCGAGGGCAGAGGTTGGATCTCGCGAGGCCTCGGCTGGCGGAGATCTTTACTGGTACCATGAGCAGTGCTCACTGCACCCCCTCCCCTCGCTGTTGTAATTTTCTCTCTCTTTTTCTTTCTTTTTCCGTATGTATGGCTGAGGAGCCCATAATACCTTTTTCGAATAAATGAAATCTTTCTCTCTTTTTTTGCATCGTTACATTGATCTTTATTTAATTAACAACAGACCCTAGGAGGAGTTTACATTGCGCCAAAAGAAAAGTACATGCTAATAGATAACCTTGTTAGTGCAGCCCGAGTCCCCCAGAGGCTTGTTAGTCTCTGTGCCCGGCACCGGGTACAGGGCTCCCTGAGCACCGGACTGATCGTCCGCCGAAACGAGCATGATCTGGCCGACGGTCAGCTAAGCGGGAGGGGGCGCTCTCCTGCTCGCGGTCGGCTTGCCGCTTGTCTCTCAAGTAGGCGGTGAGGTGTCCTGATCGGATGAGCTCCTCGACGTAGTCCCGGATCTGCTTACAATCCTCCGTGGCGTAGCCCAGCATCCGGTGGAAGGTGCAGTAAGGGCCTCGGGTTCGCTTCGAGGCCTGACGTAGGATCGGAGGGAACTTGAAGAACCTCTCGCCCTGGGCCTCCTCTAATAACACTGCGAGGGAGATGTTGAGCGGGGTGTACTCCTAGAACTTTGGGTGATAGGGCTGCTGACGCTCCGGCCTCTCCTCCCGAGCCCTCTTCTTCTGGTCGGATCGTTCTGCCCGGGGGAGGTTCGCGTTCACCTCGGACTCTAGCTGAACCTCGCGCTCGGTCCATGCCTTGATCTCGGCCATGGTCTTAGGCTGTGCCAACGCAAAAGAGCGCAGCCACTCCTTGTGCCTCAGACCAGATCCGAGCACCGTGATGACGGTCTCGTCCCGGTGCTCGGGAACCTCGAGGAGGGCGTTGTAAAATCAGGCGATGTAAGCCTTGAACGTCTCCTTGTCTCCACTCTTAATTGTGAAGAGGTAGTCGACCGTGCACTTCTGCCAACGGTTCCCAACGAAGTGGCCGAGGAACTGAGTAGCCAGCTCGTCGAAGGTCGAGATTGAGCGAGGCTCGAGTCCTCGGAACCAGTCCCGACCAGAACGAATGAGGGTGGTTGGGAAGGCCCTGCACCGGGCGGCATCGGAGTGGTCCTGGAAGCTAATTCTCGCGGTGAAAGCATCCAAATGGTCTTTGGGGTCGGTTTTCCCGTTGAACAGAGAGACCTTCGGGGGTTTGTTGCACGAGGAGACGTGGACAGCGAGCAGTTCCTCGGTAAACGGTTTGGTGAGCGAGTCGGCGGCGTACTCGGCCCCGTCGGCCGAGAGGTGACCTTCCCGGCACATGCCCTCGATCTTCTTCTCAAGGGCGTTGAGTCGGCCATAGTACCCCGAGGACCCAGTGCCTCATGATCCCTGGCCTCTGCCGTGGGAGACCTGTGTCTGGGCACGGCTCTGGTTCCTCTCGATCAGGTTCCTCAGATCCCCGGACGCGGTGGCTCTCGAGCCGTCGTGGCGAGCCCCTTCTGTGCGACCCCGTCGGGGGAGAGGGTGTCGGTCATGCCTGTGGGCGGGCGAGGTGACCGACATCTCCTCAGGGGGGCAAGGGTCGCGAGGAGGTCCGAGGCATGGTGCTCCGTCGGCGGGCCTGGGGGTGGTGCCGCGAGGCGCCCAACGGGCCTCAGGGAGTATCGGTCCGTGAGATCCGTGGTCAGGAGTCGCAGCCTGCTGGTGGTCGGCCATACCGATGGGGGCAGAGCATTCTGGAGGAGGAGGAGCGGTGATCTGGGGACCAGGCCCGGCCGTTTGGGCGCGGATGAACGCCTCCACAAGGGACTGTAGCCGATCTATTCAGCTGGCAAGGGCGTGGATGATGGTCGCCGGAGGGGGTTCATCCGCGCCTCCGGTGAAGGGGAGGCGGCGGCTGATACCCGAATCTTCAGCATGGTCGCTTGCCATGTAGACGGAGATCGGAAGGCCAACTTTGTTTTTGTGGAGTTTGCTTTCCTACAGATGGCGCCAACTGATGGAGGTCCTTGTCAGATCTCCTTCAGATGTTGTCTTCCGTCGATCTCCCGGTGGATTCTGAAGGGGATCCCCTGTTGTGTGTGGGTCTCAATGGGTTTTGAGGATATTTAGTGATTGGAGGACTTTGACGCCAAGTACCTGCAAAGAAGTCCTGGGGTGGTTTGTTACCACCGAGAACCCTCCGACGATCAAGTAAGTACTAGATCCGAGCAGCGTAACGGTTAAGTGGAGTAAAAATGGCTTACTTGACCTCTCTGTGATGGGGGTTTATATGGTGGTGGAGGCACGCAGCAGCAGGCGCGAGAATCTCGCCGGTAGTTACCCTCCCGACGTCACCCCCGCGTAGAGAGCGGATCGCCCATGAATGGGGATCGTGAAGGCGTGGAACGTGGGATGTTGCTGGCGGAGAATCCACGCATGACGAGATTCACGGAGCGGCGGTTACGCCTGTGAGCGGCGGAACTGGTTGGAGGACAGAGGAAGACGGCCTCGGCCAAGGGGCTCGGGGACAAGCGGGAAGGCCGAGGAGATTTGGTCCTGTGGCGGCTCAGGGCGAGCTGAGGGGCCGAAGAGACCAATCTGCAAGGAGCCCCGAGGAGGGCTAGCTTGTGCTGGCCGGTCGGGTACAGGAGTGGCCTGGTCGGCCTTTGTGGGCCCCTTCTTCTGAGTTCTGGGACACGTCATCCGCCACGTGTCCTGATCTTAAGGGTTGCCAATATTGAGCATTATCAGCTAGGGATGTATAATGCGGTCCATATCTAATATCATAAACTGTTATGTAATAAAATCCAAGATTTCGGGCGAATCAAATATTTATTTATAAATCATGATCAGTATAAAACCTTTGGATGCCTTATATTACGAGACACGGTACTAAGCTTATTTAAAACTTAGTACTAAGGGTTGAAATTTTTGTGCTAAGAAACGTCTCAACGGAATCCACCCTCTTAAATGGCTGAGACGGTTTGAACCGTTTCTAACCTCATGTATCCTATATACCCTTTTGCAGTGGTGGGGGTCAGGTCCTACCAATGCATTTGAAACCCGTCTATCGGTTCCCGATGTGCGGTGGATTTGCAGGCATACGCATTCCTTTTTCTCTACCTGATTATGGTTTTTTGGAGTCAGATGGTTTTGTAATCATATAAAAACCCAATGACAAGTTACTTTTCCTTTCTAAAGCATGGATGTATGGTGTTTATGATGGTGCAAAACTGGGGTTTGTATGGTCTATAACCTCCGCATACAAACAATAAAAATACTTTTTCTATCTACTTTAAGTTCTACTCGTACATATCCAAAAGTCGAATGCCATATATCTCATGTATGCATTTAATTTTTAAATGATGTGAGGCAGCTGGTATGAATAATTAGTGGCTGGGAAAATCATTTCCCTAACAAAGAACTGTTAATTGTTAAAACTCGATCCTAAGGCCAAGAGGTGCTTACTAATTTTTTTTATTTATTATTTATGTCATAGAAAATAACCCAAGAATATATATCAAGAACAATGAATGAAACAGTAATTTAAAAACATCAACCTTCGTCATCCCAAGGAGGCAGCAATGGTAAGAGCAATATCAGCCAATTTCCCATAAACCCTATCATCCTCCTCCATCGGTGACTCCTCCTCTTCGTCCTCGAACGCACCCTCGCAGTTATCCGACGCATCGAGCGCCGCGCCAAGATAGGTCACCGCTTCTTTATAACTCTTTGAATTCAAGTTAACCACCGCATCATTCAAGTGATCTATCGCATCGGAATAGACCTCGAAGCAAACACTCAAGCAATCTTTAAGCGAAGGGTCGGAATCGGACCTTTTCATCAACCAACTTATTTTGGATGTGATCCTCGTCGCGTTGGCTATCGACAGCTTGGTTGCGACGACCGCTAACTGGGTCGTGTCGGAAGCATTGGTCGACGGGTCAGAATTTAAAGACCGGACGCAGAATTCGTACCCGATGGTGGGTCGGGTTGCGGCGACGAACTTGCAGGTTTCGTCGATGGAGGCTGAGGCATTGATGATGATAATGAAGAAGATGATGAAAGGAAGAAGTTGTGTTAGAATTGATGGTCTCATTTTTATTTATTTAATTTATTTTTTTTGCTTGTTGGTTTGTTTTTGTAGAGAGTGTTGGGGTTTTATATAGAGTTTTTTGGGTTGGCTCGTGAAACGTCTCAGATGCGACCCGTGAGTGGCTGGGGCCGGCAACCTGTTTGGAAAGATTCTTGAGTTTACGCGGCTATTGTTCATTGGAATGCTTATGTTCGGACAATTACTTCTTATTATAAAGCTGAATTGGATCTTCGTTAAGTTTGTGGTATTTTTTGGTAACCGGTCGCTAAACTTAACCTTCACATACATCACACGCGCATCCAAGATACCTAGATATTTACGGCTAACACGTTGAATTATGATCGCTTTTCCTCTTATGGATCGATCCCTGCACGCTCTCCATGAGAGAGGCAGGGACGGCAGTGGGTGCTAACAGCAATAGAACCATGCTCATGCTCTTAAGTTTGTGGCATTAAACTAGCTTGAATGCAAAACCCTTTTTTGGTTAGAATACACTGGTATTTTACATGTGTGATCTACGTGGAATGTGAATTTGGAGATATATAAATTTACTATTTTTATATGGAATATAAATTGAAAATTTAATTGAGAAAGATGTTTGATTTGGATGAGGGGAAAGAAAGATGTTTATTTAAAAAAGAGAAGGTTTTTATTGAAAGAATTGATATTATTTTAAATTTTAAATAAGAAAAAGCTTGCATGAGTTCTGAAAAGCGTCATAAAGCATTAAGAATTTTTTCTTGTTTTTTTATATAACTTTTCTAAGGGAGAGAGATCATGACTTTCATATGAGCTACACAATTAATTGTAAATATGATGGGGCATTATAACAGTAAAGAAAAATATATAAAAGTACATATCTCTTTCCTTAATGCATGAAAATATCGGAAAAGATACATGAACCCTCTTGTTTTCACCTTATTAAACAAGACAATTTGTATTTAAATACAAATAAATATGACACTATAAGAAAATTGTATTTATTCCGTCAGCATAAGCCCAATGTATTAAATTGGTATCCGACGGAATAACGTTATTCCGTCGGACAATACCTGATGTATAAAAGTACGGCATTATAAGATTTGTTACGTCGGGTCTTGAACTTATTTCGTCGGCGGTATTTTTTCCATCGGCTTCATCCTGACGGAAAAGGTTAAAAAAACCTGGGAAGGTAAGTCATTTCTTCCCAAATTTAAAGACTTATTCCGTCAGCTGTTTACCTTTTTCGTCGGGTATGGCCCGACAAAATAAATTGGCAACAGAGAAAAAAAAAGTTTAAACTGCAATTGCTTCGTCGGAAAAATTCGATACACAAAAATATATACCTGCCATACAAGTCAGTTCCAAATCCAATCCAAAATCCATTTCCATTTCATCAATTCGTGCAAACGATACATATTCAATTCAATATATTGCTATACAAGATATATATATCCACCACAAACTCAATTCAAGTCACGACAAATTCAAATCAAATATCCACATAATGAATTCATTTCACAACAAATCAATTCAAATATATACAAAATCATAGGCTTACATCCCCTTGGTAGGTTAAGCTCTGGATGAACAAAATTGTATACAACAGCGATCGACTTCATTCTCATCCGACTCTGACAAAGCACACATCACATATTTAATTGTATGTTCAAAATTTGTGTAAATAATAACTATACAACCGTAGCAGTTATCTTACTCAGTACAAGTAAAATTTAGTTTTGAAACAAGCATGCATCAGTTAAACTTCGCAAAAGTATCTTTAGAATCACCAGTGGGCCTATAAATCAAATTAGATCGTGCAAATTAGGTTATGATATCAATGATGTTAACAAAAGACGGTCTACATCAAATTTCCTGCTCCGCTTCCCGGTGTACGGGGAGGAGACGCGGCGAGGCCCGCTACGTATTTACTCCGAAGTAAACAAACTAAGCGTATCTAGGCAATATAAAGTAAAAGTACACAAGAAAAATGACAATAGATGTAATTGAACAACAACTTTATTTATTAAATATTCTTTTACAGGTACAATTGGAAATGTAAATACAAATTTAGAATATAATGTCTAAACAATGGCATAACTGAAATGAAAAGTATGTACAAGTGACTATGGCTCGGGGTCTTTAGTGTACTGCTCCAAGTGCTCCTGGCTGGTCTCGATCTCTAGTGCGTCCGATCCACCTGACAACATTCCAAACAAGAAGAGAAATAGGAATGTCGTCAGCGAACAATCGCTCGGTAGGTCCCAAACATGGGTAGAGATAGAATAGACAGAAAGAGAGTATAACTAATAATATTTGATTATAATATTAACGCAGTTATTTATAGCCTGGTACAGAATATGTCGGTGTATACGAGAGGAGTCCAATTTACACCGTGAACTTTGGTAACCCGTAGTACAAGGCTCCGTCGAAAATACCACGGAACAACGACATGAATGTAATTACGTCTTTAGTGATCCCCTCGTGCCACCTTTAATATGTTTCGTACCAGCCTACCCCTTTAGAAACCCCATAATGTTTATTGTATTGATTATATTGATTGTATTGAGTGTACTGATTGTATTGTATTGTCCTGTAGTAAATGGAAGACTTGTCGAAACCATGATATTAGTAAATGGAATGGGTATAATGGATAGTCATGTAAACGGAGTATATCCATGGTTCGGTTTACTCAATATAAATTGATTTAGATTAAATAGACGGATTCATATTAAATTGTAGTTTATACTTGAATTATATTCAGGTTAGATTGATTAGATTGAGACTTGGTCTGAGTCAGACACTTTGAAAAAAAGTTGAAGTCTTGAATTATTTTTGATGTTATCGGTAACTGCTGCACATGAACGGCAGGATTTGTGTCTTTTTCCAAGACAATTGTCGTGTTGATAACACCGTTTGTTAGATTGTCTACCTTAGATAGGTAAGCACCCACATTCTCCGGCTCCCTGAGGCTCAAGAGAATTGCTCCCGCTTAAACCTATATTTACCAGGGTCCTTATTGTAATTTAGTATAATTTGAGGGGGTTTTATGTAAAAATAGTTTTGATATATTTTCAAAATACACCTCAAGTATTTAATTATTGTCTTTATGGTTTTCATAGATGTATATTTTATAAAAGTGAAATTTTTTAGTGAGTGGAATCTAGTTTTCATTGTATATGGTAATTTAATGAAATATTGGAATTGTTTTGTATTGAAATGATACTTTCATGTAATTGTGATTCAGTGATTCCTTTAATTTAGAAAACTTGGAATAGTTGTATAATATATTTAAAATAGATTTTTTGATAATATTCATATATATATTTATATATTTGATAAAAATAAATTTTATTATTTTGTAGAAATCTCATTTTCTTAAAAATAGCATTAAAAATTCCATCGAGATCGAATGCTCCTTGCGGAGGTCTACATCTCGCTCTATTAGATCCGAGAACGTGCGATAACCCGCACCATTCTGATCGAGGTTCCCCAAAATGAGTTGTAGAGGCGTAATTGCAAGGAATTAATGAATACTCTTTTTAAAGAAAACGGTTTTGTAATAGTTTAGGGTATTTTATTGTAACTCATAATATTCCCAAAAATATTGTCCAAAAGTAAATCGTGCTATGTCCAATATGTGTGTTGTGATGAAGTAGGTACTTACCTCGTGAGTTTTCTAAAGGTAATATAAGGAAATATGTGAATTATGTCGAAATGTAAAGTATATGGTATTTTACCGTATAAATACGATAAAAGTTGTATAAAAGATTCTTTTGAGATGAAACTTGTTCTAATGTGTTTATTTATATTTGTTAAATATTATATGAGAGTATGGTATTTTAGGGTTTAAGAAAAATAGAATTTTTCAAGAAAAACGAAACGGAAGTCGGATCAACTCCGCTTCAGTCGAGTTTTAAAAATGAAAGTTTTTAGAACGGGAAAAGAGAGGGGGAGAGAGGAATTACAGGCTATTAAGATAGAGGGGAGAAGGAGAAAGCTTAGGAAAGCGTCGGGACGTCGTTTCGTCGCCGGAATCTCTTCGAAACGTCGTCGGAATCTTGCCCTTTGCTAACTCCACTTGCACAACTTGAGACTTGGAAATTTTTAAGAGTTTTTGTGAGAAAATTCTGAATGAGGAGGGGTGAAATGCGGTGTGGTATTTATATGGAAAATTAGGGTTTAGGGTAATGAAGAATGGAATTAAAATGTGCATTAAAAATGGATTAAAGAGGGGATTTATCATCCTTTGAATAAATGCAGAGAAATCAAACAATATGGGGGTAGTGGGTAGGCCAAGAGATGCTAGGGTTAAATTTTAGGATTGGTACGGTTTGGACTGATGGTGCCGACCCAAATCACGATCTCACCGGTCATCATGGAGGGGATGGGGCTTGGATTGGAGCCACGCGTCCTAGGCTGTATAAATAGAATTTTCCATATGTTTGTTTTTATTGTGACTTTTCATTTTACTTGTGGTGTACGTGCAAACCTTTGAGCTTCTAAAAATTTAAAAGAAAAATCAATAAAAATAATATGTGGTTGATGGGATTTGAACTCAGGTGCTATATCTCAGCAGTGCAAGGTCTTTACCAGTGAGCTACAAGCTCTTTCTTGCTGTTCAAAAGCAAATTTAATTTATAACTTGTGCTCAGGTTTAGGTACTCCTTTCTGTATTTCGAAAAAAATTCATACAGAAAGTTTAAGGTTGTTACATCAAACAAACATTACTCTTCAAACACAAGTTTCTTGGTCGATTGTTCTATACTGCAGGTAGACTCCATGTTCCTTCCGATGCTAGATAGGAAATGAGACACAAAACACAAAATAAACTAATTAGTAGATCTTTTATCACAAATAAATAAGCAACCATCCCAGTATTTCTCCATCAATCCACTCCTTTTTCACATCAAAAAGATAGATAGTGGTGAGACACAATGCACATCACTCGCCGATACTCGATGACATATTTTCACCTCAATTCCAATTTGGAAAAGTATTTTATTAAAAGTCTACGTGTGTTGTGCATTGTGTCTCACTCCCTATCCATCTTTTCGATGTGAAAAATGAAAGGATAGAGGGAAAGAGACTGAAATGGTTACTTGGTTTATTTGTAGTAAGAAATCTACTAGCTAAATGTGCATAATAAGCAGGAGGCATTGCCAATGAGGAAGAAATCGATAAATTAGCTCAATTTTACTAATTACACTAAAATGCTCTAAACTGTTGCTATTTATTCACTTGTGTATGTGTATGTGCGCGCGCTTTTGTATGTGCGTGTATGTGTATGTACACACACACACACACATATATATACATGTATGTGAGTGTGTGTGTGATGTGTATGTGTATGTGTATGTATATGTGTGTGTGCGCACGCGCGCGCACACTCTCTCTCTCTCTCTCTCACACATACATACTCACACGCAAATGGTTTATTTGTCGCAAGAGGCTAGCTAAATGTGCATATAAGTCGAGACATTGCAAATGAGGAACAAATCGATAAATTAGCTTAATTTTGCTCAATTTTACTATAATGTTATCAATATATAAGTATTAATTATTACACAATACTATCGATAATTATATGAAAAATGTAAATAAAGTAAGGAATATCTATGTCCGGTACTTTCTCCTCTCGGTGTCTCAAGAGAGAATGACGACTATTGATTTATATACCTTGCATATTTCATGCTGGAATATGAATTCAAACCCTAGTTCTTTAAGTGTTAACTCATTTTTCATATCGAAAAGATGAATAGAGAGTATGAGAAGACGGGACACAACCACAAATCCAAGCACTTAACCCTAACCCCCAACCCGAACTGTCCCTAACCCATCAACAACAACAACATCAACAACATCGACAACAACAACAACATCATCGACAGCATCGCAAAAAAATTTAAAATTGAAAAAAAATTAAAATTAAACCGAAATCAATTACCTCTAGGTCTTGACGACGGTAGATCTCGATGGAGGTTTCACATCAATAATCGTAAGTTTCCGAAATCCAAAAAATGAGTAAAACCGATCAAGCCAAACCCACATTCATTCAGACCACTTCATCGTCTTCACCATCACCAATATCATCAAAAACTCCAACTCAATCCTCACATCATTACCAATATGGGTAAGAAACTTCATCACTAAGTAATTAAAGATTTATGAAATTCCGTAACCGCCGGTCAAAATTTCTGAAAATTTCGGTAACACCTCCACTTTATTTGGCACGTTAGGCATTTCGTCTACAAACTCTACGCTATTTCTATATACGTCGACAATCACAATTCAATCCAAAATCGATTCGAAAATTGAATATTCATAAATTTATACATTCTATATTTTCAATTCAAACCAACCTAATTCTCCATAAAACAATTCCCAAACGAAACCCACAACATTCACAATCACCCACGTTCCTATTCATACCCATATTCTATCCTCAATTCACGCGAAATTAACACGATAAAAAATGTCATGAAAATAAATTCGAGATTCATCGTCTATCCAGTGACGGCGGAGGAGATCAGCGGCGGACTAAAGGGCTAGTGATGGCTGCAGGTTGACTGGGTCGGCGATGAGGGGGGCGGGGTCGGCGATGATAGGGACGGTTGAAGATGAGGAGGTCAGGGTTTCCTGTGAAAGAGTGAGAAAGAGCGAAAGAGAGAGGGAGGACATACCAGAGGAGGCGGTCGCCGCCTGACCACGCCATCGGAGGGAGGGGAACGAAGGAGGGGGGAAGGGGATCGGAGGAGGGGAGGGCTTGGCGATGAGGGGGACGGGGGTCGTCGATGAGGGGGACGATCGGCGATGAGGGGGTCGGCGTTGGGGATTTCTGTGAAAGAGCGAGAGAGAGAGTCGGTGAGAGAAAGAGAGATAGAGGGACTTACTAGAGGGGTCGATCGCCGCCGGACTAGGCCACCGGAAGGGGAGGATCGGAGAAAGGGGAAAGGTGATCGGATGAAGGGGAGGGGATTTATGGTTATTTTTGGGATTGAATTTGGGGGATAGATCTAAGTTGAGAGTCTATTTTATGTATTGGGTTATTCCATTGGTATGTAACCGACGGAATAACCCGGTTAAAAAATTTATTAGCAATAAGCCAGACTTTTTTAATAATTGTTTTATTTTGTCGGCTTATAGCGGACGAAATAGCTTATATTTTCTTACAGTGTGAGATAGAAAAAAATTCCGATGGACGGCCTTACGATATACTTATACTTATTTATCTGATACAAGCATTGGATCACGACAAAAAATTGCTTATGTAAGGACAAATACTAATTAACTCAACCGATAACAAGATATATTAAAATCCAACGTTTTTATAGCAAAAGCCATGCAACAACATTGTTTTATGGGATGTATCCGAAGAGACATGGTCCGTTATGATTCGGTCTTTTCATCCCTCTCTGACCGGCTTAGATCCCATGCTCTGCTATTCCTGGTCATTGGATTCGTCTTCGGGTATCAGATAACTACAACCCTCTTGTTCCCTTTACCTAAAACACACCCGTTGGATTCACATTGTAAGTGTATATGTGCTCCTTGCCGTGACAACTGCGGCTATGCGAAATTAGAAACTTTAAGATCATGAGCACAATACGCTAAAAAACCCAGGATACAAGCCCAAATACTAAACTAAACAGTTCTAACTAGAGATTTATGAAAGGTTACGCTAGCGCCCCGTCCAACTTCCGTGGCCAAATGCGGAACAAATTTTTTTCTACGAATCGGAACTTGGCGCTAGAATAAACTTAAACTGGATCTACCATAAACCCAACAAGCAAAAAGAGAAGCTATCTACTATGGAAAGAAGTCTCAACAAACGATCCAAGTCATTCAGTCTTCTTTCCTCGTCGTTAGCTCCAAGTGATCACCTTGAACATGCTTGATCTTCTTTGTTGGCTCCTTTGGTTCTCCGCGATCAATCTCGCTCTTCGGTCTTCCTTGGTCATAGATGATCCACCCGAGAGATGTGATCCATGGCTCTAGCTCCACACTATATGTCAAGCGGAGCAACTAGAGAACTGGGGTTGCTAAACCAAGTAGTCTAGGATGTAGTGTGATGATCTAAGTGTTCTACTATCTCTATCTTACCTCTTTACTTGTTTCTCAACACATGAGAGGGTAGTGAAGAGGAAGATGATGAAGGTGGAGGAAACTCAAGAGGAGGGAGGAGGGTGAAGCAAAAATGGGAGCTCAAAAATAATGAAGTATGCAAGTGAGAGAAAATTAACACAAAGGTTTTGTGTATCAATTCTCATGAATAAACAAGTGTAGCCATGCTTCAATAGTAACCACAAATGAATAAAGAATTCATTTGTGAACTATTGAAGCCATGCCACTCACCATGCCTCCCTCTTCTTAATTTCCAACTCATTTCCATTTATCAATAAATGGAAAAGTCCATGATGAGGTGTCCACCTTCTAGAAGGTAATCTATAATAAAATACGGATTACAGTCTGCTGTATATATATACCTGCATTCGGATAAAAACACGAATGCCCAAAGAGATAGAATAACACGAAGAACGTAATACTAGAATATACATATCGAAATACATATATGTAAACTATTAAATCAATACCTGATTTAATAATCCGGCTCAAATCCGAGCCGGCTGGTATTACCAACTGTCCGATCGAAAGTCCGAGTATAAAGTACATCAATCGATCGAGACCCTACACGTATCCAATACAGCTACTACATCATTTCGCCCGAACCAGGGAAACCCTCTGTGTGGGACTCTAAAGACTCGACAGTATGCCGGCAGTGAGTTACTGGATATATCCATAACCACAAGCACGTCAGCGGCACTAGCTGTACGTAACGGCTACCCGGGTACCTGTCGAAAAGGAAGGCTGACGAGCAAACTCATCCGGATCCCTACTGAGCCTATCTGTGACAATCTCTGTACAGTCCGGTCTCTTCGTCTGAGAGTATCGTATACCGGGTCTGGGGGTGGTAAACGTCAGACCCTAATAACCCTGTAATTCGTGCTGATGTGGCTCATGACCAATCCGGGAAACTACTGATCAGCCTATCAGTAAATCCCAACAGCCTTGGCCAAGTTCTTAAGGTCCTGACCAATCAAAAACAGTGCAATATCGACTCCCTATACCGGGAGAGACGATTCCCCGACAATCGCTCACTGCCTCCATGTGGCTCGGAACTGTACCCAACCAAAACCTGTTTGCACGACTCAGTAGAGTCGTGGTAGGGTAGTGATCAAAGCACAGTGGGAACTCACATGAGACAAATGCCGATCTCAGGTCTAAAGACTAACATGTACTCATGTCACCAGAGAACTTCTACCTGACGATAGGTATAGTACCATCTGGAAGTTCCCGGCGAGTCTGTCTGGTGTACTCACCCCCAGTGAGCACATGTATACGATCTTAGGTGCGAAAGACCAATGGTTGCGGGACCATACCATCGCCCATCGTCGGGGCCTAGAAAAGTATACACTAGTCTACTCTAGAATATCGATGCCCAGTCTCGATACTCCCACGACTAGGGACCATTTAAGAATGTGCGTACCGACTACCCAGCTCCCATAAGTATGATCACCATCACAACGTGGGTAGTCTAGCAATGATCCTACGGACTTTATCAACATGTACAAAAGATATGTAATAGCAAGTAAAATATACACATGTTAAGATAAAGACAAATCAGGTAGCATACTATCATATCGAGCAAGACTGTCCTATACATATATATGTCCAAGCATCCAAATATATACATATACAATAATGGCCTCTAGGGCATACATATCCAACACCCTCTCTTTGTCCGCTCGCTTTGGTACCCAGAGCATTGACAGAAGAGAGTGGACCGCCTCTAGGAATAATCCTAATCTCCCACTTGCACTAAGGCTATATATCGGCGTATCGAGTACCCAATGTCTGCTCTAGGGCCAGTTGTTGGCGTATCGAATACCCAACATCTCAAAAAGTCTCTCGAACTGTGCTTGAGAAAGGGCCTTGGTGAATGGATCCGCAGTGTTGTGTTTTGAGTCCACTCTCCGCACCTCGATCTCCCGGCGATCAATGATCTCCCTAATCAGGTGATACCGCCTCAAGATGTGCCTGGATTTTTTATGGGACCATGGTTCCCTTGCTAAACCCATAGCTCCATTGTTGTCGTAATACACAGGTATTGGGTTAACAATGGATAGAACCACCTGAAGTTCAGTAATGAACTTCTTAATCCAAACAGTTTCTTTTGCGGTATCGTTGGCAGCAATGTATTCAGCCTCCATCGTCGAGTCTACGACGGTGTCCTATTTAAAACTCTTCCAACAGACCGCCCCTCCGTTGAGAGTAAACACAAAACTCGAGTTTTGCTTGTTGTCATCCTTGTCACTCTGGAAGCTCGAATCGGTAAAAGACTCTACCTGGAGGTCCCTATTACCGAATACCAGGAATAGTTCTTTAGTCCTTCTCAGGTACTTCAGAATGTTCTTAACAGCTGTCCAGTAGTTCTCAGCTGGGTTAGACTGATACCGACTCACCACGCTAAGCGTGTAAGCTACATCTGGTCGGGTATATAGTATCGCATACATTATAGATCCTACTGCCGAAGCATAGGGTATAGTGCTCATGCGAACCCTCTCCTCATCAGTCTTGGGAGACATCTCTTTGGAGAGGGTGATTCCGTGCAATATGGGTATGTTACCGCGCTTGGAATCTTCCATACTAAATCTCTTTAGTACGGTCTCTATGTACCTGGACTGTGAAAGTCCCAATAATCTCTTGGATCTATCTCTGTAGATCTTGATCCTCAGAATGTACGAGGCATCACCCAGGTCCTTCATGGAGAACCTTTGTTATAAGAATAGCTTGACCGATTGTAGCATAGGAATATCATTTTCTATCAAAAGAATATCGTCCACGTACAAGACTAGGAATACGACAGTTCGACCTACAATCTTCTTATAAATACATGGCTCATCTTCGTTCTTGATGAAGTCAAATTCCTTGACTGTTTCATCAAAACAGATGTTCCACCTCCGCGATACCTGCTTTAATCTATAAACGGATTTAAGCAACTTGCACACATTCCTGCTGCTCCCACTATCTAGAAAACCTTACGACTGATCCGTATAAACGCACTCTTCCAAACTGCCGTTTAGAAAAGCCGTTTTTACGTCTATCTGCCAGATCTCATAGTCATGGAAGGAAGCAATGGCAAGTAAGATCCGAATGGATTTGAGCATAGCCACTGGAGAAAAGGTTTCGTCATAGTCCACACCTGGTCTTTGACGAAAACCTTTTGCAATGAGTCTAGCCTTATAGGTTTCCACCTGCCCATCTACACAATTTTTTTTTGTAAATCCATTTGCATCTAACGGGTTTTACCCCGGGTGGAGCAATATCCAAGGTCTACACTTTATTGGTGTGCATAGACTCAATCTCGGATCGCATAACATCCAGCCATTTATCAGAGTCCCTACTGATAATGGCCTGCCTGAAACTAATAGGATCATCTTCTTCTAAGATGCAATCCTCTCGATCACCGTCTATGAGAAAACCGTAGTATCTTTCGGGCGGATGAGAAGTCCTACCAGATCTGCGGAGTGGCTGAAGTTTGTCGGGTATTACTGAATCTAAGGGTTCTACCAAATCTTCTGCTACAGTTTGTGGTTCCTGAATTTCTACTAGTTCCACCATACTCCCACTAATTTCTTTTGCAAGAAATTCCCTTTCTAAAAAGGTAGCGTGGCGAGATACTAACACCTTCTGTTCTTCAGTGTGGTAGAACAGATACCCCTTAGAATGCTTAGGGTATCCCATAAATTTGCACAATACAGACCTTGTCTCGAGTTTTTCTAGATTCTGCTTTTTAACAAAAGCAGGACACCTCCATATCTTAATGTAATTAAGACACGGTCTCTTCCCACTCCATATTTCATATGGGGTGGTAGGCACTGATTTGGACGGTGCTCTATTCAATATGAATGCAGCTGATTCAAGTGCAAACCCCCAGAAAGAAAGAGGTAACTCGGCATTACTCATCATGGAGCGAACCATATCCAAGAGGGTACGGTTCCTTCGCTCCGATACACCATTGTGCTGTGGTGTATACGGAGGAGTAGGCTGAGAGAGAATACCATTCTCTTTTAGAAAGTCCCGGAATTCCGTACTTAAGTATTCTCCCCCTCTATCAGATCGTAGGATCTTGATACTTTTGTCGATCTGGTTCTCTACTTCGTTCTTGAATTCTTTGAATTTCTCAAAAGCTTCAGATTTGTGCTTCATAAGATACACATATCCGAATCTAGAGAGATCGTTAGTGAATGTGATGAAGTACGGGAACCCATCCCGTGCATGTATAGACATTGGACCGCATACATCACTGTGTATGAGTCCCAAGAGCTGTCCTGCTCTTTCTCCGTGTCCTGTGAACGGAGATTTGGTCATCTTTCCTTTGAGACAGGACTGACAAGTTTCATAAGATGAAAATTCAAACGTGTTCAAATATCCATTTTTATGCAATTTACTCAGTCTTTTCTCTCCGATATGACCAAGTCTATAATGCCACAAGTAGGATTCGTTCTTTTCTGAACTCTTCCTTTTGCGTGTGTTTTGTACATTGAGAACTGTGTTTTGATTAAGAACATAGATACCATTACACAGTGTACCTTCTGCAACCAATACCTGATTTAGGTAATTGTTCATGATATTTCTATCAAAAACAAACTTATATCCATATTTATCAAGTAAAGAAACTGATATGATGTTGCAAACTATGGAAGGTACATAGTAGCAATTGTTCAAAATCAAACACCCCTCTCCATCATCACCATCATCGACTACATCACCACCCCCGTCGCCGTTGCCAACAAGATCAGAAGCAGCCGCAACAACCAATATAGCAACACGCTCTCGACCTTTGACCGCATAGTTGATGCATTCCAGACCGAGAACCGAGTCTCCAAGATTAGGCCCGAGTTCGCGTGAACGCCACGATCATTTTGCCGCCTCCGGATCCCCGTTCCGTCGACGTTTCAGTTTTACGCGAGACGGTGTTCGATGAAATGGCCAGATGAAAATTCCATCGTTCTCACGTACTAATTGCAAGTAAGTCACATCTTCTTCTCTCATCGATCTTCATCGTCAAAATCTAATTTTAATTTTATTAAAACACAGCATTAAATAAGAACAACTACTCTATATATGGAAAGGAGAGGTTGAACTGGTAGTTGAGAGGAAATGTTGGTGAATGAATTCATAATCAGTGTGGCATTTTCATAAACTGGAAAAAGTATTGGAAAATTGGATATTTAGTATTCTGGTGTTTGGATCGTCTCTATTTCAAATGACACATGAATCTTATCATAATACATTGGTACAACAACAATTTCAAGCTTCAATTTTGGGGCAGTTGTATAATCCTTTCTTTTCATTCTTAAGGATCATTCCTTTAATTAAGTTGACAATACAAACTAAACATAACCATAAAAGAATTAAATTTACAATATGAGGAAACCAACTAACAGAGGCTCCACAGAATAGCAAACATAAATAAGCTTATGGAAATTTTACCATTTTATGTATGGCTTAACTGTATACCTCATATTCACAACATATTTCCAAGTAGCTATCCATGTCTCACACCCTGGTTTGGAACAATCCAATATGATAATCAAATTCAAAGTATACTTTTATAACAAATAACTTTTAACCATGACTTTTCTAAATAAATAAAATTTCATTAAAACACCCCCGCTTTATAAAAAAAAATACGTTTTTAATCGTTATTTGAAAACCTTTACAATTACGTCTCTACAACTCTCGTTAGGGGACCTATTTTGTGGACGGTGCGGGTTATCGCACATCTTTTGAATAGTAGAGCGAGATGCAGAACTCCTCACGAAGAATTCGGTCTCGAAAGGTATAAAAATACGATTTTTTAAACAAATTAAATCATTGGAAAATTATATAAATTATAATTCTGTATTTTTTTATGAAAAAAAATTTTGAAAACTATATTTTTAAATGAAAGATTACAATTTTAATAAAATACCATCAAGTTTCCAAAATAGATAGTTTTTATAAAAATACTATAAACTTTAAAAAACTAAGTTTCATTGCTAAAATACCACTAAAATTAAAATACATGTTCATAAAAACTCTAAATTTTATAAATCACCATCGAGAATTATTTTTAAACAATATTAAAGTATTTTTTATAAAACCCCTTGAGAAATGCAAACAATATAGATACAATGTAAACCACAAAAATAAATATTTAAGAACTCTAGATTAATATAGGTTTAAGCAGTATCATTTCTATTAAGGCTCAGGGAGCCGGAGAAAGTGGGTGCTTTCCTAATCATGTTAGACAAATCAACGGGGTTTATCAAGTGACAATTGTCTTGGAAAAAAACATAAATCCCGCCGTCCATGTGCAGCAGTTGTCCGATTACTCTTGAACTTAAGAAATTCAAGAACTAAATCCTTTCATAAGATATTGACTCCAACCTGAATCCAAACTTAAACCAGAACCCAAAATCAAACAAATTTGAATACTTTGTCATGAACCTGAACACTCGAATTCAAATATCAAACTTGAACTTGAATACTTCACTCGATTTGACCGAACCATAGATATAACTTGACATGAATACCTGAATACACGATTAAATCTTGAACATGAACCTGCACATTTTTTATATTCATGGATTCGGTTAAGACCTGTAATCTTAAACTATACAATACAATACGCGAGGATAAAGGGGTAGATTAGTACAGAATGTATCTCATGGCACGATAGGTCACTTAAAAGACACTTATATGAATTCACGTGCCGTTGTTCTGTGGGTTATGATGGGGCCTTTTACTTCATGTTACCATAGTCCACGGGGTAATATGGACTCCTCCCGTATACATGAATATTTTATTTATCAAACTATAAATAACCACATTAGAATAACTATCTTATACCGGTAAATAAATATGTTTAGATACTCTCATATATAACCTTACCTATTCACTTTTTCTTTGTTTCTCTTCACTTTATATACCATCTCCTTAAACTTCTTTGGGACTTATCGAACGCTAGTTCGCTGATGACATTCCTCTCTGTTTCTTTATTTGGAATGTTCGTCTGGAGGAGCGGATTCGGAGGAGATAGAGCCGAGCCCGGAGGACTTGGACCAGTTTGCTTCTCAGCCTGATTATTAGCTTCTGCTTATATTTACTTCCAGTATGCCATTGTTTAGGCATTTGCTTTATTATTGTATTTTTTATTACAAACAATTGTAAGTAAATTTGAATGTAAATAAAATTGTTGTTTCATCTTATTACTCTTGTTATTCTTATATATTGTTATATTTCTTAATTACGCTTAACGTATCCTCATAGTAAATACGTTGCGGGCTTACCACATCACCGTTTCCGTCTACTGGGAATCGGAACGTGACAAGTTTTGTTGGCGGCCCATGTAGGTCAGTTCCGCATGAAGTCGTAAGCAATATATCATAAGAATTATAAGATTCAACAACTTTTACATTCCTTGCATTTCAATTCCTTTGAATCTTATCATATTCCTTGAATCTATCTTGAACTTCATTTGCGACTTCTTTGATGATCACCTCTCGTATTTTGAATCATTAACTCTAGTTTACCCCCTTCAAATTGTATCTCATAGGCCTAATATCTCAATTTGTTAGAGTATCGATCGACGAAGCTCGAAGAAGACATCGTACTTAGCTTTTCTAGTACCTTATTGTGGCGTACTTCTTAAGAGAATTTCGGAGACGAAATTCTTTTAAAGAGGGTAGACTGCAACCACCATGATTTCATCTCTTTGAATCCTTTCTTGTTGATCATGTCTTGACGTAAAGAAAACGAAAATGCAAACACTTCACCTCCTTTTGATTTTATTGCTTTTTTAAATTTTATCCTATTGAGTCTGATAATAGAATTTGAGTGACTTAAATAGAGTTATGTGATTGTAATTATGAACTGCGGTATGGTTACAATACGGTACTCTACTTGGGTGACTTAAAATTCTGCATTTGATTCTCTTTCCTCCTAATTTAGTTATGTTCTATCGCATCTCTTTATTCTTGATTATCGAATTTTATCTTCTTTGTTAACTTATATTCTTTCCTGATTTTAATTTGATTTTCATTCTTTATCTTTGAATCATTCTTGACGATCAAATCCTTGTTTATGTTTCTTCCATTCGAGTGCTTGTTTACGTCATTCCTAAAAACCACTCTTGATTATTCTAACAGCATCTATTCTAATTTTCGAAACTCCTCGTCTTACTGGTTGTCTTATCGCGATTTACTTAGAGTACTGACTGATGGAGCGCGACGACAAAACACGACTGCTTTATCTTAATCTTGTTTTTTTACTTTGTTGCAATATCCTTCTTTAGTAATTTTGAGAACGAAATTATTTTTAGGAGGATAGGATGTAACGACCGTAAAATCCCTATACCGTCATATCGATAAAATACAGTGTTTAGTTGTTTTATGTTTTCCGTATATTTTTGTTTTCCAATAAGTCTATTATGTTATTAATTCTATTTTTTCTCTCCATCTATTTTTCCTATCATATTTTTTTCCAAAACCCATAACCTACATTTTTATCTATTTTTCATATTAAATTTTTAGAGCCAAAAAAATAATAATAATAATTCCAAACTGAAGCCAACCCCCTCATCCAAAACAATTTGATTTTTTTTTATTTTATTCTTTTTAGCCCAAACCACAAACCCAATTATTTTTATTTAAATTAAAACAAAAAAAACCAAAAAAAAACCAAGGCTCCTCTGTTTTCCTTCAACCTTTCTCCTTCCTCACTAAACCTACGATTTCCATACCTTTTAACTCCCTAAAACTATTCCATCAAAAATCCTATCTCCAAATTAAAACCCCACCTCTTATTTTAACACCCACTGTTCTATTCCCTCCCCATACAACCGACCCTTCTTCTCCCCCCACTCTCTCACTCTTTCTTCTTTTAATTAAAACCCCATACCTTTCAAATTCCCTCACCCTTTCTTTTTCCCATAACCCCCATTTTCTCCCTGTGCACAGACCCCATCTCTTCTTTTTCCCTATCATTCTCAACTCCTTATATATTATATATATAATCCCATGCAACACCTTCTCCTTCACCTCCTATTCTTCTTTTTCTTCATGAACCGAGATCTCCATGGTCGACCCCTACAACTCCCACAACCGAGCAAGCACTCATCACCCACTATGGCCGAACTCCTACCCGAGTGCCTCTTCTCCCCATGATCGAGTACTTTTTCTTGTTTTTCACTCAAACAACAACACCCTCATCTCTATCTTCATCTTCCCTACAACCGATCCCCACACCTTGCAATCGACACTCAATCCAAACACCTCACTCCATCATCACCATCATTGTAACGACTCTAAAATCCATGTACAAAATTATTTGTTTAATGTATAGAAATGGCAGCATGTGTAGGAGTTATAAGTTAATTTTGTTCAATAAAACCAAAAAGCAACTTGTAGCTCACTGGTAAAGTCTCTACATTGCTAGGATGTAGCTTATGTGTTCGACTCCCCTCGGTCCCAATTATTTTTCAATATTTTTCTTTTTAATTTTTCGGAAGCCCAAGAGTTGCACGTGCAATTCACGAAGAATCGAAAGGTTTCAAAAAATCAAACAGGCGCAATGAGAAGTAAAAACTGATTAAAGCACGTGACACGAATCTCGTAGCAATTGGTGAAAATCCGACCGTCCGTTTCATCTCTTTGGCCACTACCGACGGTCTAAAATGCTTCGTTTGCCTTTGTGTTTTGCACACACGCCCCTTTAACTCCCCTCTACTCCCCTGCACTGTTTGAGTTCCCTGCAATTAAACAGTGACTATTCAATTCACCATTTAACACCCATTTTAATTCTTTTAATCCAAATTTTAATTTCCAAACCCTAAATTCTTCACTATAAATACCACCCCATACCCTAGCTCTCCTCTATTCTGAAAATTCCTAAAAAATTCTCTAAGTTCAAGAAGGATTAAGGCTATTCAAGTGAAGTTAAGTAAGCCAAGGGGAGTAGTGATCAAATTCTGACGACCGGAGCATCTCCGACGAGACCAAGACCCCCTCTCTCTTACTTACTCTCTTCCTAACACTACACAACCAGTAAGTCTTTTCATCTCTCTCTCTTTTCACATCAATATAATTTTTAAGACATATCGATAAAAGCAGAGTTAGCATATAAGCTTTGTCTTTAAACCAATTTTTGTCACTTTGCCATGTTTAAAAGTTTATACAAATTCTCTAATGTCACTTCAAGGTAATATTTTCATCAATTGCCATTTGACGTAACCAAAATTTCATGTTCAATAATCATATAAATGATTTTTTCAGAAAAAATACTGTGAACTTTAAAATAACCGTATTTTCAATAACTAGAGTATAAACCTTTAGATCATTCACGGGGTAACGACCTAACCCATACCCACACTATGGTTTCATAGCACGGTATTCTAATTATATGGTTAATTCAAAGAATAAGTTTTTCATTAAAACACCACAGTTTTTACAAAAAGAGTTTTCTTTTTAATTGATATTCTTAAATCCTTGGCAATTGCGCCTCTACAACCCATATTAGGGAACCCGCAAATAGATGGTGTGGATTATCGCACATCCTTGGGATAGTAGAGCGAGATGCAGAACTCCTCACGGAGTATTCGGTCTCGAAAGAAAATAAAAATACGGTTTTTAAGAAATACGACTTTTCTAAAAAAACTAAACTTTGGAAAATTATATAAAACTATGAATCCGTATTTTCAATAAAAACGTATTATAAAACTATATTTTTAAAATGAAAAATTAGAATTTTTAATAAAATACCATCAAGTTTCCAAAAAATCTAGTTTTCATAAAAAAATACCATAAACTTTTAAAAGCTAGATTTTATCGCTAAAACACCACAACAATTAAAATACAAGTTTATGAAAACCCTAAATATTACAATTCACCCTCGAGATTTATTTTTAAACTATATTAATGTATTTTTCATAAAACCCCATCGAGATGTGCAAACAATATTTAAGGACTCTAAATTAATTTAGGTTTAAACGATATCATTTTTCTTGAACCCCAGGGAGCCGGAGAAAGTGAGTGCTGGCCTATTCAGGTTAGACAATTTAACGGAGTTATCAATGACAATTTTCTTGGACATAGACACAAATCCTGCCGTCCATGTACAGTAATATCCGATTTCTCCTGAACATAAGATTTTTAACAATTTAAATCAATTCATATGAAAAAGACCTGAACTCGAATCAAAACTTGAACTCGAACTCGAACACAAAGACACAAATGCTGCCGTCCATGTACAGTAATATCCGATTTCTCCTGAACATAAGATTTTTAACAATTTAAATCAATTCATATGAAAAAGACCCGAACTCGAATCAAAACTTGAACTCGAACTCGAACACAAACTCGAACTCTAACCTAACTCGAATTTAAACCTGAACATGAACTCGAATCCAATCTACTCGAACTAACTTGACTCGAACCAAGATTGCAATAGACATGACTCGTATTTTACTCGACTCACTCGAATTCATTCTACATCTTTTGCAATCTATGGTTTCTATCAAAACATGTTAACACCAATCAATCAATTTAATCAAGTATACTATACAGTTATAAACTATTTCTACTCAGGGTGTTTGGGATAGTTTCTTGTGTGAATCCAACGGAACTTCAGGAATCCCGTATTAACCTCTTTTTTATTTTACTCGAATATCAGTCAGATTGACTCTGTTGGATATAGTGCCCTCAAGTCAATTATTGTAATCGCAGGCACGCGATTGTGATGATTGAGGGAGGACCTATACGGGTATAACATTCTTACGCAAAATGATAGTATGCTATCTGGTTTGTCTTTATCATCATGTAAATGTATTATGTGGTATTACAGATCACTATTACATGTTAATAGAGCCTATAGGATTCTTACTTGACTACCAGCGTTATGATGGCGATCATACATGTGAGGGCTGGGTAGTCCATAAGCACATCCTTAAATGTCCCTAGTCGTGAGAGTATCGAGACTGGGTATCGATATTCCGGAGTAGACTGGTGTAAACGTTTCTAGACCCCGACAAGGGATGATGGTTGGTCCCACAGCCATTGGTCTTTCGCACCTAAAATTGTATACAGGTGCTTACTGGGGATGAGTGTTGGGGTTTGCTAGCGTCCTGGCCATCTACTGTGGCCGGTGCGGAACAAAAATTGGCGTTTAAAAAACTGGCGCTAACGAACCCGTCCGAGAATCAAACCATAAACCTACATTAGCTATAAAAGACATTCTAGCTACAATGTTAGAAGTTGTTATACCGAATGGTTCGTGTCTTTCGGTCTTCTACCATCTTCGTTAGCTCCTAAAGGTCCTTTGGATCGAGCTTGATCACCGGTCTTCCTCCGTCGAAGATGCTCCACCCGAGAGATGTAGCTCATGGCTCTAGCTCCACACTAAGAATCTAATGAAGCAACTAGAGACTTTAGATTGCTAATCTAAAGTATCTAGGATGTAGTGAAGTGTTTTTTGTGTGTATCTATCTCACTTCCTCTCTTTATTCTCAACACATGAGATTGTAGAGAGGAGGTTGAAGATGAAAGTGGAGGAGCTCATGAAAAGAAGTGAGGAGAGTGAAGCTAATGGTGAGAATAAAAATCCTTCTAAAAAATGAACCATCCAAAAACTTAGAGAGCAAAACATGAAGCATAGTTTTGTATAACTCATTTTTCAATAAAACAATTCCAACCATGCTTGAATAGTTTGCACAAATGAATTGTTAATTCATTTGTGCAACACTATTGAAGCATGACTCTCACCATACTCCCCTATCTTATTTTACACCTCATTTTCCATTTAAAGTAAATGGAAAAAATCTAAAATGAGATGTCCGCCTTCTAGAATATTTTTCTGTATAAATACGGATTACACTTTACTGTATATATATAACCGTATTCATACCGAAATACGAATAACCAAAGAGATAGAATAACACAAAGAACATAATATTAGAATATACATATCGAAATACATATACGTAAATTATTAAATCAATACCTGATTTAATAATCCGGCTCAAACCCGAGCCGGCTAGTATTATCAACCGTCCGATCGAAAGTCCGGGTAAATAGTACAATCATTCGATTGGAAACCTACACGTATCCAATATGGCTACTACAACATTTCGCCAGAACCAGGAAAACCGTCTGTGTGGGACTCTAAAGAATCGTCAATACGCTGGCAGTGGGTTTAACCACAAGCACGTCAGCGGCACTAGTTGTACATAATGGCTATCCAGGTATTGAGCGAAAGGAAGGCCGATGAGCAAACTCATCCGAATCCCTACTGAGCCTGTCAGTGACAATCTCCATACAGTCCGGTCTGTTCATCTAAGACTATCGCATATCGGGTCTAGGAGGGTGGATAAAGTCAGACCCCTAATAACGTGATATTTCGTGTCGGTATGAAGCCCATCGCCAACTGAGAAACTACTGATTCAAATCAGTAATTCTCGTCTATCTTGGCTAAGGATTTCTGGTGATGGTCACCCGTGCACCGCGCGACATCAACCCCCAATACCGGGAGAGACGAATCGCCAACGATCCGCTCACAGCCTCCATGTAGCTCGGGACTGTATCCAACTAAAACCTGTTTGCACGACTCCTTTGAGCCGTGGTAGTGTAGTAATCAAAGCACAATGGGAACTCACACAAGACAAATGACGATCTCAGGTCGATAGACTAACCTGTACTCATATCACCTGAGAATTGCTATCTGACAATGGGTATAATACCAACTAGCATGTTCCCGGCGAGTCCGTCCAGTGTAACTCATAACCCAATGAGCACATATATACTATCTTAGGTGACTAACTGACACCAATGGCTTGTGAGACCGGCCACCGCCCCTCGTCGGGGTCTCGAAAAGTATACACTAGTATACTCCGGAGTATCGATGCCCAGTCTCGACACTCCCTTAACTAGGGACATTTAAGGATGTGCTTATAGACTATCCAGCTCCCACGTATATGATCGCCATCATAATACTGGTAGTCAAGCAAGAATCCTATGGGCTTTATCAACATGTAATAGTGATCTGTAATACCACATAATGCATGTAAATGATGATAAAGGCAAACCAGATACCATACTATCATTTTGAGTAAGACCGTTCTACCCGTATAGGTCCTCCCTCGATCATCACAATCGCGTACCTGCGATTACAATAATTGACTTGAGGGAACTATAGCCAACAATCTCCCACTTGCACTTAAGGCTAATTATTGCGTTGTCGCACACTCACAGGCCGTGTGATACCGAACACCCAACTTCTCTACTAATCAATCCTGCAAAGCCTGTTTGTGAAACTATTGCGTTCGAGAAAAAACCTCAGTGAGTGGATCCGCTCCAATATTTCTATCTTTATCTCTCTATATCTCAATTTCGCGGAGAAAGACTATCTCCTGAAATGAGCGATACCTGTCTTAGAATTTGTCTGGATATCTGATGGGACCCAGTTCATAAATGAACTCCAAATCCAACAAACTTTTTAGACTATGTCTTCCACTGAATTTAATCAGTATCTTGAGCCATGCCTTCCTCAGTATCCTCTTAGACAACCTGTCTAACATACTGCCCCTCAATAGAGTAAAACTATAACTCTGACAGTCACTCTGTCATCCAGATCACCTTAGAAGCCTGAAATGATAACCGACTCCTGAAGGAGGCTGTCGTTACCATATACCAAGAACATCCATTTATGTTCATAACTGCTTCCTAATATTTCTCCAGGATTGTATTAATATATATGCTTATTGCAGCCAGTGCAAAAGCAATATCTGGTGTGGTACTTGACATTTCATGATTAACTCAATTGCCTAATCAAGTGATATGCCAATCATGCAAATCCCTCACCTCATCAGTCTAGAAGACATCTCTTTAGAGAGGGTGACTCCATCACCTGTGGGTACACCACTACGCTGGGAGTCGTCCATTTTAAAACACTTTTAGAATAGTGTCAAAGTACCCGAATTGGGACACTTCCCAAATTTAGATCTAAAACCATTGATCTAGTGTCACGCCCTGCTTCCCAGTGTACGGGAAGGGGACGCGGCTGGTCTGCTACGTATTTACTCAGAAGCAAACACGCTAAGCGTATCTAAGCAATATAAAGTAAAGTACACAAGAGACAGGAATGTAGATAATCATCAACTTTATTTATTAAATATTCTTTTACAAGTACAACTGAAATGTAAATACATGAGTAGAAAGCGATGCCTAAACAATGACATAACTGAAAAGAAATAAATATGTACAGGTAAAGTCTAATGCTCTGGGTCTTCAGCGTACTGCTCCAAATGCTCCTGGCTGGTCTCGAGCTCTAGTGCGTCCGATCCACCTGACAACATTCCAAATAAAAAGAGAAATGGGAATATCATCAGTGAACTGTAGGGTTCCCTAGCGCGGCAGCAAGGTTTCGGGAGGTATCGTCCATACCGTTTTAAAAAATTTGCCGTTCTAAAGAACCCTAACCCTAGAATCTTAACTAGAGATTTACACGAAACAACATGCAAACATCTTTACATACTAAGTGAATGAGGAATACAACCTTTGTAGACTGGTCCTTCACTTCTAAAGCTCCGTGTAGCAGTCTCTTCGCTCCAAGTAGTGAACACTCAAACTCTAGTAAGGGTTCACATGAAAAAATGAACAAGCTTGCTCGAAGTCTTCGAGGACGAAGATGATCTACGTCGAGGAGACTCAAGCTCATGTTATCTCTTCACTAATGGTAGATTAGTGAAGCAAACACCTTAAACTAAATGGCTAATATAGTAGAGGATGATGATGTAGGAATGGGCTCACTTTAGATTTGGTTGGCACAACCCCAAATCTTAACTTGCTTAAAACATAGGCTCTTCCCATTCCATATCTTATATGAAGTGGTAGGCACGTGATTTGGTTGGAACCGAATTCAATAGGTATACAGCTTCACAAGTGCATAACACCCAAAGGAAATGGGCAACTCAGTAGTACTCATCATAGAGCGCATCATATCTAATAGGGTGCGATTGCTCTGCCCCGATACACCGTTGTGTTGTGGTGTATACGGAGGAGTAATGCTGAGAGAGAATCTCATTCTCCTTTAGAATAGTCCAGGACCTCCATGCTCAAGTATTCTCCTCCCTGATCGCATCAAAAGACATAATACTTATACCCATTTTGGTTCTCTACTTCTGACTTATATTCTTTGAATTTCACAAAAGCTTCATACTTGTGTTTCAACTGAAACATATATCCGAATCTCGAGAGATCATCAGTGATTGTAATGAAGTACAAAGAACCAGTCCTTGCATGTGTAGACAGGAGACCTACATACATCATCATGTATCAATCCCAAGAGTTCAATAACTCTTTCTCTGTTTCCAGTAAACGGAGCTATGGTCTTTTATCTTTGTGACATGACTGGCAAGTTTCACAACATGTAAATTCAAACTGATTTAAATATGCATCTTAATATAACTTCGCTAGTCGGGTCGCATTGATATGACCTAGTCTTTAATGCCACAAGAAGGATTCGTTCATTTCTGAACTCTTCCTCTTGTGTGTGTTCTGTACATTAAGAACTGCGGTTTGATTTAGAATGTATATGTCACTAGATAACGTGCCTGATCTGATTAACTTTTGATATAGGAAATGTCCAAAACATTATCCAACAATACAAAATTATATCCTTCTTTACTTAATAAAGAGACTGATATGATATTGTATATCAGGTTCGGTATCTAATAATATTTGTTCAGAATCAATGTATTTGGTAATACAAGGTGATAACTGCCAAGAGATTTGGCTGCAACATTTGCACCAATCTCTATACTTAGAGACATATCACCCTATTCTCTGTTCTCTACCTATCCGTAGTCCATGTAACAGATTATATATGTGGGATCCTGATCCGGTATCCCATACCCAGGACATAGAGGATACTGAGAAACAGTTCTCGGTAATGAACACACTCGAAGAAGATGCATTAACATGTACTTTCTTCATTTGGGCGGCACGGGAATTCTGGTAATCCCCTATTTCCTGCTTGGTCTTATAACAATTATAAGTTGGAGCGGGACCAACGTTCCCTAACTCAGTATAATAAGCGGGTTCGGTCAATGCATCCATATTATTATCTTGATTAAGGCGTGACATGATCGCTACCTGGAGAGAGAGAGAGAAGAAAACACTCTGTGTGCGCTCTTATAAAATTAGATTGGTTATATATTTTATATAATCAGGATGGCTCCCACTGTTCTCATCAAATCTTCCTTCAAACCCTAAAAGGAAAGACTAGCCGGGATTAATTACACCGTACAAGTTCGTCAATCTTTCAGCCAGGCCAGTGCCGGTACTTTGAGGGAGGTTCCCCGTGCTTTCGCACGGACCTAATTAAAATAAACCTCGTTTTTCCAGAGGCGTAACCCCGTTGACACATTTCTAGACACCTGCTTGATCGGCTAATTGTAAAGTGCGAAACTCTTCCAGGCGTAACAATTACTCGTAGTGGGTATCGGGATCCAACTATCTCATATAAGGTATGCAATCTTATTGCAAATTTCAACACTTGAAATTCCCGATAATGGTTTTTACCCCTAGTACTTATGACCTTGGCTATGGTCAACATATCATAAGTCCTAGTCAAGTTCTACCGGTCATTTCTAGATTAATTAGACCCAGCCACATGACCCTCGGTTATGGTCGACATAATCATGTGATTGCCCTAACTAATCACATCATATGCTTTATAGGAAGACATCGCTTAGCTACCGTACACTACGCCTCAGCTATGGTCGACATACGCAGTACGAATACTAAGTACTCTACTTCCTAAATTGACGGAGGGTTGCGGATGGTTTTTAAGAAAACCTTTAACGCTTTGAACTTGAAATCGTTGCGGAATCAAAATGATTTAAAATGGAGTGTTTTTTAGGTTTTTACTAGTTTCGCTAAAGAGGTCACTCCCGATGAAGAGATCTCGGCTCTTTCCTCGTCGAATGAGGTGCAGGATATTCACAATACCACAATGCAAAGCAAGAACTAGAAAAGCAATCAAAAGACGAAACCGAAGGTTGTAGAATCTGCCAGTTACTGCTAAAGAGGTCACTCCCGGTGAAGGGATCTCGGCTCTTTCCTTACCGAATAAGGTAATGGATATTCTACAAGGAATACCGCTTTGCAAAGCAACAACTATAGCTACCAATTTTAGAAAATTCGATTCCTCAACATCTTTAGGCTTGTTTTTCTTTCATTAATCTCATTAATGAAGGTCCCATCATTTAAGTTACCTGAACATCACAGATAAATACAACGTACGCTTATGCCATCCGCATTCGTCTCGAAATCCCACCATACACCGTTAGGTTAGGTAACTAACGGCAGAGTGGAGCAGGGCTAGCGCGGGTGAAAAACATAAGCAACGTCTATAATATATCATATATATTATAATGTAAAGTATCTATCTCAGAATATAAAATGATCACATCACAGAATATCAGCAGAAGAAGACAACATATGAAATATTGGATATACTAGGATTTCCGTGTTTTATATCAAGTCAATAAAAAACACGGATTCCACGTTCGTGCTGAATAGACAAACCCATATCTCTAGACCTCTACGAGAGCGGCAAGCAATCCTGCCAATTCCAAGGTTAAGAGACCCGGTCTCGAATCCTCGAGATGGTCTCCCACTGGATCCCAGAACTCGGCTACTTGTGCTCCCCTCCTTGGGTCTATCTTAATGCGGAAAAGTAAATAATATACATCAATGGTGACATCATCCTCAATCCGGAAGTGCCCCAATAAAAGAATATTACTGTTCCCCTCCGAACACAGAGACGCGACCGCGTAGGTTCGTCTTGCCTGAGATTCGGGACAGATGCTAATTGGTGCTGTCCGTCCACCTCTCCGAAGATGCCAAGTTGATTTATGGCACCATGTATCGAAGGTTTAAAAGGATGTGGCCGATATAGCAGACTTCATCAGATTCCTTCTCATTCGAGGGGTTTTTGATTGTGGGGACGCTCTTCCCTGCAGGCGCAAGCCCCTACAGTTAATTACGCTACCGCATCGCGGTAACAACTTTCTCCTACTCCAGATAGTCACTTCGTGTCGTGGGTGTTTGTTTTGTTTGTGGTTGCTCGTGGATTGTATACGGAGACTAATTTTGGTTGTCGCCCGTAGGACGTGGATTAGTCCAAATCCGTATTTTCTTAGATTTGGATTTGGGGTTTTGGTTTAAGGATACATTAGCCCTATTTAAGGCTAAGATCAACTTAAACTTTTGTTAAGGATACGTTAGCCTAATCTCCAGACTAATATCAACTTAATGGGATCGTTTGGATCCGACAAGAGAAAGCAATTGGCTCTATTGTTTAGTTTAGTGACATTGCGGTCGATTTCCAGTTTAGGGACATGGTGGTCCATCATTCCCATTTGGGGACGAACATTAGTTTAAGGACATTTCGGTCCAACGTTCCCATTTTGGGACGAATATTAGTTTAAGGACGTTTCGGTCCAACGTTTCCATTTTGGGACGAATATTAGTTTAAGGACGTCTCGGTCCACGAGTTTAAGGACCCCGCAGTCCGTACCAATATGTGGTTGTCGGGACCCGTCACCTCTCTGAAGACGTTGAAAGATTACAACGACAAATATCAGAGGAGTTCGGAGATGTACCCTTAAACCGGGTGTAAATTGATTTAAGAGAGCAGTCGTGCTCAGTCAATTTTAATTTGAGGACTTACGGCCAGTATTGGGCTAAGTCCAGTTGAGAATGTTCAATATTTTTATTTGTGGTTGGCCTGTTAGGCCTTGGCTTGGGCTTTACCCTTTGTTTAATAATGCATAGCATTAATCTTGGTCTCTGTTGGACCTTTATTTGGGCTCTGCCTCTTTTTAAATGATGCACAGCATCTGTTTTGGTCTGACAGACCTTTGTTTGGGCTCTGCCCTTTTTAAAATAATGGCATTTTATTAGGCCTGTTAGGCCTTTTTTAATTGGGCTCGGCTCTTCTTTTCAGTAATGCAGTGCATTAATTATCTGACACTGGCCATGTGGCCTGTCAGGCGCTTTGCGCCAATTAATGAGCGCAAGCGCATGTGGAGGTGACACGTGTCACGCTCTTGTGAGCGCAAGCGCAGTGCGCTGCGCTGTTGCGCTGCTGACACGTGGCGCGTTCTGGTGCAGTGCGCTAATTTAAGAGAGCAATGCTCTGTTTTGGAAGCGCATCGCGCAGTTTGTTCTAGGGCCGACACGTGGCGCTCTCTGGTGGCTTGCGCCAACCCAAGAGCGCAACAGTGCAAATTTACAAGTGTAGGGCACTTTTAATTATCTTGATCCAATTTTTGGATTAAATAATAGAATCTTTTAAGATTCCAGAACCAATGGTTCACCAAAAGGCAATGCTTTTTGTGTAGATCAAATGATCTAAAGAAGAAGTAAATTACTTCTTTTTATTTACCATTTTTTTATTGAAAATCTTTGATCTTGTTCTTAGATCATTGATCTTTTTCTTTTAGAAGAAAATTCTTCTTTCTCTAAAGGTTTTACCTTTTTCTTTCTTTCTTTCTGAATTCTCCTCAAAGTTCTTATAAGAGCTCTTGTGAATTCTCTCTGTGTTTCAATGTCCTTTAGACTTGAAGTCTGGGGGCCATTATATAATGCCAATAGATTTGTTAAATTAGTTAAAGAGATCTTTCTCTGAGTGATTTAGGGATTTTTCCCCACCGTTGGATCTTTGATCCAAGGGCTTCTGTTTTACAGAAGAGAATCTTATTATTTTAATAAGATCAGAAAGATCTTTCAGAATTTTTCTGTTTGGCGCAAGCGCACCTGCGCTTGACACGTGTCGCGCAGCGTAGAGTGCAGCGCAGCTGCGCTGCCACGTGTCGCGCAGCGCAACTGCGCCAGCGCAACTGAGCTGCCACGTCGCGCAGCGCAGAGCGCAAACCATCTGAAGCGTTGCTTCCTTTATTTTTATCTTAAATAGAGCCTTGCTCTGATTGGGTGCGCTGTCTTGGGCGCTGTGCTGGCGTGTCTGCTTTTGACACGTGGCGCGTTGCGCGCAGCGCAAAGGATCTGAAGCGTTGCTTCAAATTTTGAATTTTTGAAATTCAAACAGAGCTTTGCTCTGATTAGGGGAAACAAATGCCCCCCCACCGTTGCGCTCACGTGGCGCACACGTGAGTGCAGCGGTGGCAAGATCCTGGCCGTTGGATCAACTAAGGAGTTGAAGGGGCGCAAGCGCCTATAAATAGGACCCTTGGCCCTCAGTAGATGATTACCATCCTCAAGAATTCTTATTCTCAGAACTTCAGAGCCTTACTCTTGCTTTCAAGAACTTAAGAGTTAAACTCTAGAAAACTTTTAGGTAAAATTGACTTAAATTAAATTAAATTAATTTTAATTGACAGAGCCTTGCTCTCATAGATCTTTGATCTAAAGAAAACCCCTTTGGGGTTTCACTACCAGAGCCTTGCTCTCAAGAACCTGCTTCAGGGTTTCTTAACCCATGAACAGAGCATTGCTCTTGGACCAAACATAGATCTTTTTGATCTAAAATTGAAGAACTTTTAAAAGTTTTCATGGATCTTTAAGATCCCAAATTTTTAATCTTTTTGGAGTTAATAATAATTTTTTTTTGTTTTTTTATAGATTTTCTCATCATTTTCACAGAGCTAGGCTTTTTTTTAAAGGAATTTTATTCCCTTGAGACCAGCGTTTGACAAGTGTCACTCTGCGACAGAGCTTTGCTCTGAAAGAGGAGATTTTCTCCTTATCTCTAGGGATTTATCAGAATATTCTTTTGGGGATCTTCTCATTAAATGACAGCCTCATTCAATGATGGGGCTGTCTTATTAACTGATGCATTGTCATCTAGATTTTGTGGGTCCCCTTTGGTCCCTTGCCTACTGCATTGCGGTATGGTACAAATCTTGAAGTTCCAAGTGTCAGGCCTCCCCCTTTTTAAAAAAAAAATAAATTAAGATACTGACGGCCGATTTCTGTCCCTTTGCAGGAAACATGTCTGCTGATTTGTCGTTCCCTTCCGTTCGCTCAAAGGAAGGATTCTCTGAAGCGCCAGCGGATCAGGAGGTGCTTGCCCTCATTAAGAATCATGACCCCGAGCACAAGAATCTTCACCTGTAGGGCAGGTGGTATATTGATATCATCAAGGGTCGCCGAATCTTCGGTTCCGCGACGCCGTCTAAGCCCATCTCGTCGATCCCCTATGCGGACGAACCCCCGGTGAAGTATGCCGTGGAGGTCAAGAACTGGAATTCAGAGGATCTTCTCCAGCCTTCGATCGTTGCCATTCCCGTGCAGCCGCCGCCGGCCGTAGACATCTTGGGGCGGCGTATATGTCAGGGTGAGGCACGCCCTTGGGGACAGACATACAATATTGGATTGACCCCGCGACAACCGGCCGGATATCTGCAGTGGGCCAGATATATCCTATCGGCGAAGAGGACTCATGTGATGAAGATTGGTTTGTACTCGGCAATCTACGTCTCGCTTTTTGAGTACTCCGCTCCTCCGACGTGGTGGGTTAAGGCTTTCATCGAACAATGGAACATCCCTACCCACACCTTCCTTATGATGGACAGGGAAGTCTCCATCTCCCTGGAAGAGTTCATCGAAATCTCGGGTTTTCCGGTGAGGGGGGAGCATTACGAGGAGCTGCTTCCTCCTGACGAATATGTCTTCTCCACCAAGCCGCTGGTGTTTGATTTGACGCCGGAGAATACTATTCAGCACCAGTTTCCGGGCTTGGTGAAGGTGCTGAACATATACGAAGGTCTCTATCTGGAATCAGGAGTCCGGGGAGTCAGTTTCGCAGATTTTATCGCTCGCTTCCTTCGACCGGAAATTCTATCGGAGCGGAGTGAAAAGTTCGCCAAGCTTGATGACCCTTTCGGCTTCGGCTTAGATCGTCGACCAATATCGGAAGACGATCAAAAGGATTTCTATCTCCCCGACGCTGCCATCATGCCCTTGTCAGAAATCGCCACCCCGGGCATTGATGAGGAGACCTTCTTTTTGGGGTTCCTGGGATTGTGGCTGTGCAGCTTCGCACTCCCCATGCACCCGCGCTACATGCGGCCGTCCGTTTTCTACCCAGCGCATCGGATGGTGGCCGGCCTGCAGTTGTCAGTAGGAATCGCCGGGTTGGCTCACCTATACAATGGACTCAGTATGGCGGCGGACGCTAATGAACCCGGGGTGCAGCCTGCTAATTTCCCGATGCACTACTTCACCTCGTGGATGGAAATGCATGTGCACGGGGTATTCGGCGTCCATAAGAGCCCTTCGTTTTTTGAGAGGTGCAGACTCCCAAGAGTCGTGCGGCTGATCGGTGCCTCGATCGTGAATGCGCCTCCGCGGGAGGCTAGGGGGTTGCTCCTTCGTCCACACCTGGTCGGAGCGAAGATTTCTTTTGTGGATAAAGTCATAACTATCGGCTCAGAAACCTCCAAGGCGGTGGTGGCAATGCGTGACGGCTTCAAGGACGGGGCCTCCGTACTGAAAGCCCGGGAGGTTCTTCACCTCTACTCCATTTGGCCGGGCTACCTGGTGTTCAAGCAGAACGAGATGGCGCTCTTCATGAGGTACAACCCCCACCGGTTTGCCCAACAATCAAGTTATAATCAGGGGGTCCCGCTGGAGGCGTTCTTGGAAGAGCCCGTGGCCAGCAGGGAGGGGATACGGAGCGCGATGCACCATTTTACGCGGCTGAATACGGGCTCCCACTTCTTCATCAGCGAGCCGAGCTGCATCCCCCGGGTCCTCCACACGTACGTGGCTTGTTACGCGCACGCAATGGGTCCAGTTATCCGTGAGGAGAAGCGCATGTTGGTTGACCGCAAGGGCGCGCCTCCCGGCGGCGACCGCAAGGCTCCTCTGAAGCCAAGGACCCCTGTCGTTGCTCCGTTGAAAGATGCTGGAGCTGGACCACCGCGCGTGTTGAGCCCTTCGCGCGGATTACCTCGTGCTACCGCGGACGTGCCACCGGCCCCCCGTGCTCCAGTGGAGACGGTAAATGTGGTTTCGCCGGAGTCCGGCGTGGGCGCGGATATCGGGACCCGCCGCCCTAAGGTGCCCACAAAGCGCAAGTTAATTTTGGGTGCGACTGGGGTCCGCGCGCAGAACAGGAAGAAGAAGTCGATTCTCTCAGCTGACGTTGTGTTCGGTCAGGAACCTCATGCTCCCTATAGCGAGGGCTTGGGCGAGTACGGGACCAACAAAGGATTAGTTATGCCGCCAGATAACACTGATCTGGCGGCCGCCATCGTAGCTTCAGAGCGATTGGCGAGGCGCGACGCATGGCTAGCTAAGCTTGCACAATCGGGTAATCACTAGTTGCATTTTTTTTACTGCATCATACTTTTATTACTGTCTTTGACTAATGCTTTTCCCCTATTTTCTTTAAACAGGCATCACTACTGAAGAAGCTATTGCTGCTTCCCTCAAAACCTTTCAAGAGGAGGAACGACTCAGAGCATCCTTAGGGCTCGGTATATTTCGATTCATTAAGTCTTTATTCTCCTTTGTTATGGTTAATATAACCTTTTCTTTGTCTTATTGCAGGGACTGCGGGACCTATTTTTCAAGCCGATACGGGGACTCTCCCCGGGCCAACTACTGAAGTCCCGGCCTCATCAGGGCCGCTGCGAGAAACCCGACTTGAGACGCCGATGAGAGATGCCTTGAAGGCTCTGGAGGCAACTCTGTACGAGGACGAAGACGCCTTGAAGGAAGCGTCAAAGAGGTCCATCGTGACGGCTCGGGAGGAGAGGAAGCGGTTGAGGCGCGAGGCGAAGGAGCGCAGAGCTGCTTTGGCCGTGGGAGCGGGCCCAAGCACCGTTCCTCGTGCTGCTACCCCTTCAGAAGAGTCTCCGGTCACCTTGTCTACTACTCACAGACAGGCGGCGCGTGCAGTTCGGGAGACCAACGATCGATCCTCCTCAGGTAATGTGTCTCTCGAGACTTTGTTGTAAGAATTGTACAACTATCGGTTCTCATACATCTTTTCCTGTAGGGCCAAGCCCAACCGAAGGGGAGGCGGAAACCGTCGAGCCTAAGGGGACAGAGGAAGAGGCACCGGCTGAACCTGAGCCGACGGTGGGCGATGTCGCCGGGGTTGCTGGACCCGAGCTAGGGGCTGAGGAAACTGTGCCAGAGAAGGCCATCGATGCCGAGCCCGAGATAGCGGCAAATAAGACAGTTGTTATAACTGAGTCTGGGGCAGCAGCGGACGGAGCGCCTGAGACCGGCGACCCTATGGCGACGGCGGACGAGACAGCAGCGACCGCTGAGCCCAAAGGAGTAGCGGGTGAGACGGGCATGACTCCCGAGGACAAGCCAGCCGCTCTTTCTCAAGAGTCTGGCAATGCTCCAATCATCGCTCTCCCCATCTACGGTCCTCCGCCGTCTTCTGGCCGCGCGAGCACGACGACAGCCCCCATAGAGTCGGGTGATGAGGCCACGGGAGGTAGACTCATGTCGATGGAGGAGGGAGACGCCTCCGTTTCGGCTGGCGACTCATCAGGTAAATTTCGAGTTACTGTCCTTTTTTTCTTTATCTTGCAATCCTTCGTGACAGGTGTATCTTTGTTTTTAACGCAGGTGCGGCCAGTGCTGATGCTCCATTGCTCGAGGGGGCGTCGTCAGCTACTGCCTTGGCGGTGGCCACCTCTCAGCCTTCTCTCGTACCATCGCAGATGCTGGAAGGTATGGATTCGTGACCCATCAATTTCATCTTTTGGCCGCATGATCTATGTACTGATGTTCTACTACTGCGTCTTTGCAGGAGTGCTTTTTGATCATCTCTATCAGGTGTTGCACCCGCACTTCTCCTTCCCGTCTGAACTCGCCTCCTCCAGTGGCGCTGGTGAGTATAGTTTCCAATTGATGCCTTTCTTTTTTCAATAATGGAATTATTTCTGACTCTTCCTCGTCCTGATTGCAGTGCTACAAATCGAAGGAGGAGATGAAAGATCGGTCGCGCCACCGGCCCTCCCGGCTTTGCCGCCTGCTGCAGCCGGTATAGTACACTATCCCATCGATGACTTTCTGATATTTCTTGAACCGTCATCTGATCGTATTTTGTTTTTTCAGCTGTCGTTCTGGTTCCGGCGCCCTTCAAGTCTCGTATCGTAATGCCGGCGGGCCCCTTCTTGAGACGTCCATCTTCAAAGGGTGCCGCAATAAGCTTGGGCATGCTGAGCGGATACGTCGAAGAGCTTGACGCAGACACTCCCCCATGTGCTGCAGATTTCGCTGCGGAGGTTAACCTGATGTAGGCGGCGCTTGTAAATTTTCATAATGAAGGCGTCGTCGAGTTTTGGGTTAATCACTGCAGGGAAATCGAAGTCCGCCTGCATCAATTGGAGTTTATACGCCCTGCCCCCGAGACCTTAGCTGCAAGTACTCAACTAGCAGCATGGATCGAGCAAAGCGCTTCTTACTTCCGCCACTTGGAACAAGAAGCGGCTTTAAGGCTGAGGGAATGCCAAGAGACCTCAAGCGAGACGGCTCGTCTGCGTGCTGAGTTTGAGGCGAACGCTATCCAGGTGAAGGCTATCTTCGAGGGCCTTCTGGAAAGTATCTCTAATGGGCTAACACTGAAGCAGAAGCTCGATACCGCTGAGCGTGATGCTCAAGGCCGCGAAGCAGCTCAGCAGGCAGTTGAGGAGCAGCTTTCATCCTTCTTGCAGCAGCGGGCTCAAGTGGAAGCAGAATTGGCGGTGGCGGCCGATCAGGAGAAGGCATGGAAGGAAGTGCGCGAACAATTGATAGGGCTATTTAAGACGCTTCCTTCCAAGTAGCTGCCCTTGTATCGATCATATACTTAATTTTTTTTCCGAATAAGATGTATCCATTCTTTATTCTTTTATACGATTCACCTTGTACTTGATTGAATTGATGAATAAAGATATACATTTTTTTTTGCAATGTCTTGTGTCATCTCTGCTCTTTCTTCCTTCTTTTATTATCAGTATGCTGTCTTAGTAAACATGGTTGACAGGTGATAGAGCGGGCATCTTGTCTTGGCCTCTTCAAGAGGTAGTGATAGCTTAGGACGCAGGTTCAGATCTGCTGCCTAAGACTTTTCAACTTTATGAGCCGTGAGGGTCTCACAAAGACTTTTCTCCCTACGGATCGAGAGGATCTCGTAGGTGTATTTTCTCCTTAGGAATCGTGAGGATTCCTAAGTGTGTTTTCTCTTACAAGTCATAAGGATCTTATAAGAGAATTTTCCCTCTTACGAGTCGAGAGGACTCGTAAGCGGTCGTTTCCCTCCTTGTCGAAATTCAACTTTGGAGAGTGAGACCCATGGATAGTATGCAAGAGACCGTTTTAGACCGACTTGCAGGGTCTCAGTGCTTAGGAAACAAGTTTTTTAATCCCTGCTGCCTAAGGCTTTTATCTTGCAATTCGAAACGAATCGGGAAGTCCTCGCGAAGACACTAATTTCCTCACGAGTCGAGACGAATCGAGCAGCTCTCGTCAAGGACACTAATTTCCCTGAGTTGAGGAGGTTGCCAAGGACACTGATTTCCCTGGGGTTAAAACGAATCGGGGTATTCCTGCAAAGACACTAGTTTCTCTGCGGGTCAACGCGAATCAAGAAGCTCTCATCAAGGACGCTAGTTTCCCTGAGTCGAAGTATTTTGCCGAGGACACTGGTTTCCTCGGAGTTGAAACGAATCGGGGTATTCCTGCAAAGACACTAGTTTCTCTGCGGGCCGACGCGAATCAAGAAGCTCTCAAAGGACGCTAATTTCCCTGAATCGAGGAGGTTGCCAAGGACACTGATTTCCCTGGGATTGAAACGAATCGAGGTGTTCCTGCAAAGACGCTAGTTTCTCTGCGGGTCGACGCGAATCAAGAAGCTCTCATCAAGGACGCTAGTTTCCCTGAGTTGAAGTATTTTGCCGAGGACACTGGTTTCCTCAGAGTTGAAACGAATCGAGGTGTTCCTGCAAAGACGGTAGTTTCTCTGCGGGTCGACGCGAATCAAGAAGCTCTTATCAAGGATGCCAGTTTCCCTGAGTTGAAGTATTTTGCCGAGGACACTGGTTTCCTCGGAGTTGAAACGAATCGGGGTATTCCTGCAAAGACACTGGTTTCTCTGCGGGTCGACGCGAATCAAGAAGCTCTCATCAAGGACACTGGTTTCCCTGAATCGAAGTATTTTGCCAGGGACACTGGTTTCCCTAGGGTTGAAACGAATCGGGGTATCCCTACAAAGACACTGGTTTCTCTGCGGGCCGACGCGAATCAAGAAGCTCTCATCAAGAACGCTGGTTTCCCTGAATCGAAGTATTTTGCCGGGGACACTGGTTTCCCTGGGGTTGAAACGAATCGGGGTATTCCTGCAAAGACACTGGTTTCTCTGCGGGCCGACGCGAATCAAGGTGCTCTCATCAAGGACACTGGTTTCCCTGAGTCGAGGAGGTTGCCAAGGACACTGATTTCCCTGGGGTTGAGACGAATCGGAGTATTCCTGCAAAGACACTGGTTTCTCTGCGGGTCGACGCGAATAAAGAAGCTCTCATTAAGGACACTGGTTTCCCTGAATCGAGATATTTCTGGTAGTCTTTCAGGTTTTATATGAGTTGCCGTCAAGACCCTGAAGCTAGGAATTTGGCCTTTGCTTCGCTTGCTGTGATGTGTCCGAATCCTGTTGGAGGAGGGACGCTGTAGTGACATTTCGTCTGTTGTGTAGAGATGAACGATGAAGTGGTGATCACTCGACGCTGGGGTGAGATGATCTCCGATTGTCTTCAGGCTTTATATGAGTTGCCGTCAAGACTTAGCTCCGTTTCCTGATGGAGCATGGGGAGGAAAGATGTGTTTCCTTCTTTGTTTACGCCCCTAGATTGTATACAGGGATTGCTGTGATATCGCCTGTAGGGCAAAAGTTTCATTCATTTTCATATCATTATTTTATTTCCGTGATGCTCTATCATTTCAGCTTTTATATCGCGAAGGTCGCGATTGCCCAATCATTTCGGCTATTTTTTGCGGTGCCCAATCATTTCAGCTATTTATTTTATTTTCACTCGCTGCTTTTTATTGCGAGTTGCCCAATCATTTCGGCTATTTTGCATGCATGCATACATTTTTACTTGCTGCTTTTTATTGCAAGTTGCCCCATCATTTTGGCTATTTTGTATGCACGTATGGCTTGCTGATTTTTTTTATCGCGAGTGTGGAACTCGGAATCTGACGCCAATCTCAGTATCAGCATCGCTACAACTGGAAAATTGCCAGGAGCGAATCATCATTTGCCATGAAAGGGCTTGGGATTTGATACCGGTTTAGGCATCAGCATCGCTACAACTGGGATATTGTCAGGAGCGAATCATCATTTGCCTCTGTCGATGTCGAACAAAGGTGGCTTAGCGAACAGGGTTAGGATCCCGTCGACTAAGGTTTTGACTTCATGAGCCGTAAGGGTCTCACAAAGGTATTTCTCCCTACAAGTCATGAGGATCTCGTAGGTGTGTTTTCTCCTTAGGGATCGTGAGGATTCCTAAGTGTATGTTCCCCCGTAAGTCGTAAGGATCTTACAAAAGAGTTTTCTCCTTATAAGTCGAGAGGACTTATAAGGGTTGTTCATCATATGGACATATCCCTAGCCACGGGTGAGACTTGGTCAGGGAAATGTTTATTCGCGCCCGTGGATTATATACAAGGGTCAGTATTGAGCCACTTGTAGGGCCATATCGAAGGTTGTGGGGGTTGCTTAAGAACAGCTTAAGGTTTTTGTAACTTAAGACTTTCAAATCTTATAAGCCGTGAGGGTCCCATAAGAGAATTCTCCTTACGAGTCATGAGGATCTCGCAAGTGTAATTTCTCCTTAGGAATCGTGAGGATCCCTAAGTGTGTTGCTCCTTTGTAAGTCATAAGGATCTCACGCGGGTGGTTTCTCCTTACAAGGTTGAGAGGATCCTGTAAGTGTCATTTAACGAGATTGCGCCCTTTCGGATTTTCACGAACACTCGCCGGTAGCCCTGCTGTTTTTACTCACGGGGCCCTTTCGGGTTTTCATCCATGCCCATTTTACTTATGGACATACCGTTTTTTTTATTCTTTTTATTCTTTTTTCTAACGAGGTCGCGCCCTTTCGGGTTTTCACGAACACTCGCCGGCAGCCCTGTTGTTTTTACTCACGAAGCCCTTTCGGGTTTTCATCCGTGCCCATTTTGATTATGGACATACCGTTTTTATTTATTTATTATTTTTTTATTCTATATTTTTTTATTCCTTCTTTTTTTTTTATCTCGTCAGCCTGAGGATGCTGCGGTAGTAGTTTAAAGACGTTCCGGTCATCAGCTAGTTTTAAGACGTAGTGGTCCATCATTAGTTTAAGGACGTTTCGGTCTGTCATTTGAAGAAAGCCGGCTACCACTTATAGAGTTTCGAGCTCAGGAAGATAGCGAGCGGACATAGTCGTCGTCATCTATCATTGACCTAGGCTGTGACTCATTAAGCGTAGTATTTCTTTAGGAAGCGACTGTTTATTGGCCTGAAAGGCCTTTCACCGTGCATATCCATGAGTAGATAGGCTCCACCTTGGTAGACCTTGTCTATGATGTACGGGCCTTCATAGTTCGGCTCAAATTTTCCCGCTTGGCGCGATTGGGGATCATAGGTCTTTTGACCACTAGCACGAGTTCGTCTTGGCGGAATGTCCTCGGCCTGATCAATCTTTCATATGAGCGCGTCATCTTTGCTTTATAAGCCTCTAAATTTTGTTGCGCTATGAGCCGGGTTTCATCAAGGGCATCAAGCTTCTCAAGCCGAAGGTGAGCATTTTCTTCGTCCGTCAGCTCGTAGTGGACTGCCACTCATAGAGAGGGTAACTCTATTTCTAGGGGAAGTACTGCTTCTGTACCGAATACCAACGCGTACGGCATTGTGTTCGTGGCTGTCTTGAACGTAGTTCGGTACGCCCAGAGAGCTTCTTGCAGTCTCTCGTGCCAGTCCTTCTTATTTCGGGACACCGTCTTCTTCACGATCTTCGTCAAGGTCTTGTTGAAAGCCTCAGCTAGACCGTTAGCTCGGGGATTATAAACTGAGGAGTATCTCCAGTCTATGTTGTGTTGTTGCACGAAGCGGTTGATCTTGTGGCTTCTGTAGGCTGGCCCGTTATCGGAGATGATCCGTCGCGGAGTTCCAAACCGATAAATGACGTGCATCTTGAAGAAATGGAGAATATTTTCCGTCTTCACTTCTCTCAGCGGTACTGCTTCTGCCCATTTGAAGAAGTATTCAGTCGTCGCCAGGATGAAACGATGTCCCCTGGACGATGCTGGTTCGATAGGGCCGATTATGTCAGTTCCCCACATTTCAAATGGCCAGCTAGCCACTGTTGGGTGTAGAGGATTTGGATGCTGATGGATGAAGTCCCCATGAATCTGGCATGAGTGGCATCGCTTCGCATATTCGAGGCAGTCCTGAATCATCGTTGGCCAATAGTAGCCCATCCGTTTAATCTTCAACTTCATCTTCGGGCCTGCTTGGTGAGAACCGCAGAGTTCGTCGTGAACTTCCTGAACGACTCTTTTCGCCTCCTCAGGTCCCAGACATCTTAACCACAGAGAATCAAATGACCTCTTGTACAGAGTATCATTGACGAAGGCGAAAGACAGAGCTCGTTTTATAAGCTGATGTCTTGAGGACGCATCTTCAGGCGTTTGACGGGATTTGAAGTAGTCTATAAAGACTTCTCTCCAATCCTCAGCCTTTTCCTGGTCTTTTATTTGCATAGCCATTTGCTCAGTCACTCCCTTTTCTTCGGATGATTCAGGAGATATTTCTGCTGGGGCAAGCACCCAACGGCTTTGTACCATGATTCTGACGTCATCGAGGTTCTCATCAGCCAGTTCCTTAACGAGCTTGGCTAACACGTCCGCCTTGCTACTCTCTGCACGCGGTATGTTTTCCAAAGTGTAGGAAGGAATTTGGGTCAACAGTTGTTGCACCTTTTCGCCGTACTTAACCAGTTCTGGCTTGCACGTCTGGTAGTCGCCGTTTACTTGACTAACGACCAGTTGAGAATCTCCATATATGAGGAGGTTTTCAATTCCCATGTCGATGGCGATCTCGAGGCCTGCTATTAAAGCTTCGTATTCGGCTTCATTGTTTGTCCTCGGCTCTGTTAAGGAGAAAGCAAAGCGCATTATTCCTCCTTGTGGAGTTACGAAGATGAGGCCCACCCCCGATTTGATTATAAGGATGCTTTGCTTGCGCTTCTTCATGGAAGATGCTCCGTCGAAATAAAGCTCCCATCGAGTATCACTACCGTCGATCGCATCAAACGCATGTTCATCTGGCAGCTCGCAATTCAGAGGGGAATCAGCCGGTATCGGATGCTCAGCGAGGAAGTCGGCGATGGCCTGACCTTTCACCGCCTTAAGAGGTTGATAAGTTATTGAAAATTCCATCAAGAGCAGGGCCAATTTAGCGAGCCTCCCTGTCAATATGGCCTTCGAAATTAAGTATTTAAGGGGGTCCACCTTCGAAATGAGACGGACTTCATGCGCCAACGCATAGTGCCTGAGCTTTGTTATCGCGAAGACCAACGCCAGGCAGTGTTTTTCGATGGGGGAGTAGTTGCTTTCTGCCCCCAGGAGAACTCGACTTAAGTAATAAAGAGCTCTTTCTTTCCCTTGGTCATTCTCTTGTGCCCATAATGCGCCTAAGGAACCTTCGAGGGCGGTTGTATAAAGAATGAGAGGCTTTCCCTTGACCGGAGCAGCCAACACTGGCGGATTCTGGAGATACTGCTTGATTTCATCCAGCGCTCTCTGGCATTTGTGATCCCAAACGAAAGGGGTTCCCTTCTTCATCAGGTGACTGTAGGGACGGCATTTGCCTGAGAGATTGGCTATAAATCGCCGAATATACGCGAGCTTCCCTTGGAGAGACCGCAATTGCTTGAGAGTCCTTGGCGGAGGCATTTCCATGATCGCCTTGATCTTTGACGGATCTATCTCGATACCTCGGTATCGGACGATGAATCCTAGGAATTTGCCCGAGGAAACTCCGAATGAGCACTTTAGAGGGTTCATCTTCAAGTTGTATTGTCGAAGGTGTTGAAATACGGTCTTCAGATGCTCTAAATGCTCCTCATATGATTTGCTTTTAACCACGAGGTCGTCGATATAGCATTCGACGATTTCGTGTATTAGGTCATCGAAGATCTTTGTCATGGCCCTTTGATAGGTGGCACCGGCGTTCTTTAGACCGAAAGGCATCACCTTGTAACAAAATATACCCAACGGGGTCCAGAAAGCGGTGTGCTTCTGGTCTTCGGGATGAATATTTATCTGATTATATCCTGATGAGCCGTCTATGAAGGAGAAAACCTCATGAGTGGACGTGTTATCTATCATCAGCTCGGTGACTGACACTGGGAAATCGTCCTTCGGGCAGGCTTTATTTAGATCCTGAAAATCTACACATATGCGCACCATCCCATTTTTCTTCATCACCGGGACGATGTTGGCGATCCAATCAGGATACTAGACTTCTTGGATGAAGCCAGAGTCAATTAATTTCTTGACCTCGGTGTTGATACTCATCTCAAGCTCGAGCTGCATTCTCCTCGTTGCTTGTTTGATTGGTTGAACGTCCGGGGATATCGCCAATTTATGCACAGCAATTTCTGGATCTAGTCCTAGCATTTCGGAATAATTTCATGCAAAGCAATCTTTATACTGCATAAGCACGTCTTTTAATGAAGCCACCCTCTCTTCAGATAGCAGCTCACTAATGAATGTCGGTCGCGGGTCATTCGCCGTCCCCAACTCAATTTTCTTGAGGTTATCCGCCGTGGTGTGTATTCTATCTTCCAGCTCTTTTGGCGCTGGTGGGAATTCTGAGATCACCTCGTCATTGCTGTTTTCGAAGCACAAAGGAAGGTCATCCATATTCTCGAGCTCTTCTTTTGATATCGTTATCATATGACAAGCACGAGCTCACTTCCAAGACCGATGTGAATCTGGTTCTGTTCTCGCGGCTTTGGGTTTATGCTTCTGTGGGGGCGTTACCCTCCAGCTGTCAGATAGAGCGAACTTGCCGAGCTGATACTGATCTTCGACCCAATTCTTGAAGGTAAAGCAATCTTCGAGAGGGTGTCCTATTACCCTGTGATAAGAGCAATAGTTCGGGCGTGAGACATCGCCTGCTTGTTCAGGGTGCTTGAACTCCGGAAGCGTAATCATTTGGTGTTTTATAGCTAGGTCAAGTATCTTCTTTGTCTTGTCCTAAGGAAAAGAGTATGCTCGACTCATCTTCTTCATGAGGGACAAATCCGAACCGCTCGATCCCCGACTGCGTGACTTCTTGTTCCCGCTTTGTCGCTGTTGAATGCCTTTTCCGCTTTTCGACACGTTTCTGCCTCTGCGTCGAGCCCTTTTTGCAACAGGTTGACAGGGAGCGGCATTTTCGTCTTTCACAGTCTGTTGAAGGAGGCGTTGCGTTCTGGCTTTCTCGTAGATGGACATTTCGCGGTTATGGTCATCTCGAACTTTTTGACCAGCTTCCCTTATAAGTTTGTTCACTTGTTCTTCGAACGAAGGACTGGGCATCTTTGCATCGGGGACTTTTTCTGGCTCAGGATTAGCATTCTCCCATTGAGCATCCCTTTCTTCATTGAAGTTATGCACAATATAGCAATTGCGGAGTAGCTCCCGCTTTTTGGATCGAACATATCCAAGCCCGATTGCTTCCATTCTCCCATTGGGCAATTTGTGCTGAGTTCCGGGAACATTCCAGACCCTGTCATAGAATTTGGCTTTTCGAGCGGTCTGTTTGAAGGGTATCCCTTGGCGCTTCAATAGCCTTTTCAATCCTTCCGTGTAATATTTAGGCAGTCGAATGGGCTGAAGCCTGTCAAGCGTAGAATCCGCACCGTGCCAGATTTCTTTTTCCACCTTGGTTCCCCCGGAGCGGAAGAATAGGATCGCCTTTTCGCCTTCTCGCCTAGGAGGGACGTAGAACGTCTGCAGCTCTTCCACACCGTAGGTATCGAGCGCATCCAGTTCTTTATAATGTTTAAGTGGAACCATGGTGACTTTCAGACTTTGCTCTTCGTCAGTGGATGTTTGTATTGAAGGTCGAGCAGAGAATATAGCATGGACCTCATCTTCCGAGTCACTACCAAAGATCAACGTAGGAACGGATGGTCCTGGCTTGTTGTATTGGGGCGGGCCCGAATAAACTATCTCTTCTTCCTCCTCGGTATCACTCCCGAAGACAGGGATGGTGGCGTTAGCTTTGTTCTCCGGCTTGTGACACATCTCCGTGTCTTCGAAATCCGGTAAGAAGTATTTAGCATCTTCATATTTGCGGACTTCGTTCACGGAGAACGGGTTCAGTTCTCCCGTCACGGTATACTCGAGACCATCCTTAAAATATTTCATACACTGAGCTGTGTAGAAGGGATGATGTTGTACTCGTGTAACCATGGTCGGCCGAGCAGAGCATTGTAGCATGTCTTAGCGTCTATGACGTGGAATTTAATGTCCGTGACGAGCAGCCCAAAGCGTAACATCAGTATCACAGACCCGAGAGTTCTTGATGATTGAGAGTCGAATCCGGAGATGGTGATCTTATCCCGAGCGAGGTGCTGGACGCTCATGCATATTTCTTTCAACACTCGTACATTGAGGAGATTGACGGAGGACCCATTGTCAACCAGGATTTTTCCTATCTTTATATCGTAGCAGTATCCTGAAACATAAAGGGGACGATTGTGTTCGCACGTCCCAAGAAGGAGGTCTTCATCACCGAAAGTGACATCAGCTGTGTGCACTTCTTCCAGCTCGTCCTTCATCTTTTCTTCGGCGAGAAAAGCTTGGAATTGCTCTGGGTCCTGTAGCGCTTTGATCAATGAATCTCTTGCTTCTTTTGATAGTAGAAGGGCGTCAAGAATGCTGAGCTGCGAAGGTAGCTTCCTCAAGTGTGCCAGAACGTTGTAGTCCACCTTATTTTTCTTTGGCGGGTCCTTGGCGATTAGCTCTTCCACAACTTGGTCATCCAGGGCGATATCCTCAGAGACCTTCTCTTTTCCCTTATCTTTTTTATTTGAGGGTCCAAGATTCTTTTCGGGTAGCGTACGATTACGCAGCCGGATATTTTCGCAGGCCTTCGGCTCTTCCTCTTTTCCCGAGGTGGACTCTTTAAAGAGAGGGCTAAGCTCCATTTCCTCGTCAGAGTCGCTCCCGAATGTGAGAACTTGCGCTTCCCTGGCGTTAACCATGCGACAATCGCCGGTAGTTCTTATAAGCTCCTCGGTCGTACTTTTTTGCTCCCGACGAGTTTTGCGCTTTTCCCGCTTAAAAGGTTGCCGGTGAGCGACATACCCCTGCCACCATTTATTGAAAGCTTTGCACTCTTCGGTGGGGTGTGAAACCTTTCGATGATATAAACAATAGGAGGGGTGCATTTCTGCTTTGCCGGTATTGTTTCCTTCAGAGGGTGGCAGCTTCATCCCCATCGACATGGCTTTAGCAAACCTCTTCCTCGTCTTGAATTTGATTTTGTCCGCAATGGATGTACTTTGATTTGACGGGAGTGTCTCGACCTTTTCATCTAATCGCCGGCGCTTGGCCTTTTCAAATAGGAGCGTCTCGCGTTCACGATCAACCTTACTTTTCAACAGAGCTTCATTGAGGAATGCGTCAATGGTTTCATCTGATGGCCCCAGAAGTTTCGGTTCAGGATCTGCCCCCAGCTTCTCAGTGCAAGGAGTTCTCTCATCGTATGTAAACGAGTGAGAGATCATATGGCATCTCGCCACGTATTCCTCGGATTCATCCGACGAGCTCTCTCCCTCATCTTCCTCTTGAAAGACGCGGTTGAGGAACTCCGGAAGTGTGATGGGAGTCCGTGCTTTTTGATTGTATTCCTCCAGCGCGTCAATTTGTTTCTGTAAGTCCGTGCGCTTGTCGCCAGGCTTCACGGGCTTCTTGGATTTCTTCTTCTTTTTCTTTGAAGATTTTGATGGCTGGTTGTGAGTGCTCGGGCCATCACCACCGATCTTCGGAGTTGGGCGCGGCTTCAGCATCCCTTCAATGATTTGGGGTTCTAGCGGGTTCTTCCACCTGACCGCCGAGCATGTCTTGAGATCATTCAGCATCCTTTTGGTTTTGGCTGATAACACAACCTCCCATGGAGCTTCTTCAACAAGGGAGCACGTTGCCCCCGGCGTATTCACCTTTTTAGAGGTATGAGGTTGCGGAGGGTTCACCTTCCATCTTTCAGACAACGCGAACTTGCCTTGCTGATATTGATCTTCAATCCAGTATCCTCAATCGGATGACCCAATACTCGGTGATAGGGATAGTAATTAGGATCATTGACGTCGTTTGGCTGCGACGGACGTCTTGACTCTGGTAGATTAATAAGTCTGTTACGCAATGCCAGTTCAAACAGTCTTCTCGTTTTATTTTGAGGAAACGAGTAAGGACACCCCAGCCTTTCCTCGAGGGACAGGTGTGGACGCATATTGTTTTGACGAACAACCGGCTTCAAGTTGCTCGGCTGTTGTTGAGCAACTGCGACGACGATTGCTTCCCCTTTCCCCTTCTCATTTCGAGATTCCGGCTTTGGAGGAGACGGTCTATGACCCATCTGATCCATCTGGACTAACTTATCGATCAAGGCTTGGAACGTGGTTGGTTTAAAGAACATCATGAACTGTGAGATAGTTGCATGAGGATCTAGGGTGCCCACAAACATGCCCACCGCCGGTGCTTCTTCAATGCGTTGTTCGCATTTCGACCATAGGTTCCTCCACCGTATCGCGTATTGGATCCACGTCTCGCCCAGCTTTACTCTCGCATTAATCAGAGCTGTGATTAGGGCACGCTCACTGGCGCTCGCGAATCGCTGAGTAAACAACAACTCCATTTCAGCGAAGGTCTTGACGGAGTCATTTGGGAGTTCGGAGTACCACTCAAATGCCGTCTCCGATAAGCTACCAACGAACTGGCGAAGCAACAACTTATCATCACCACCGGTATTGCCACAAAGAGCCCTGAACTGGGCAACATGTTGATGGGGGTTGCCAGTCCCCTTGTAGACATGGAACTTTGGGATGGTGTAGCCCGGCGGGTTCTTTATCTGATCGTACCAGCTCGGATATGGCCGCCCCGTTCTGACAACTTAACCGGCTGCTTCAGTTGCCTGATGAACCCGTATCTGTTGAGCTATATATTCATCAAGGTCAGCTTTGGAAATTGTCTCCTCCTTGGCTGCTGACAGAGCCTGTGGAGGATTCGACGTTTCTCCTCTGTCATCTTTAAGGACAATCGGAGGATCCTCAGCAGGAGGATCTTGCTGGATCATCATACCCACCATGTCCTGGAACAGAAGGGCCATTCGTTTTATATTGGCTGCTTGTTCCGCGGCCTCTTTATATTTCTTTTCCAGTATCCTGCGAAGGAATTCAGCGTCAGTTTCTTGCTCCTGGCGTTGATCCGAGGACGCTTCGGGGCTTTCTTTTGGCCCAGTGAGTGCGGCCATCGCATTCATCATTTCTTGGAGCTTCTGCTGTTGCTCCTGAGCTTTAGTCACCGATCGCGTAAGCGGTCTATGACCTGTAGATGTACGGCTGTCCTCTTTCCCGGACGCCATGTAGACGGTGTGTACCACAATGCCCCCGGACTTAGGGCATTTGGGATCACTGTCTCTGACATTTGTTGCATGCGTGGGGACTTTCTCCGGCCTTCTTCTCTTGTGGGTCGTCGAAGTCGAGGGGGCCGTTGCAGCGGGCACCCAGGTAGTTGCCATCCTTTGCTGTTTGACAGGACGGTTCTTTTCTTCTTGAACTTTCACCCTCTTCTGTCGGCGAGAGTGATATTTGTCGATTACTGAGTCCTGAACCCGTTGCTAGACCTTGTAAATTTTGGAGGACAGCCGTTGAGGGGGCTGCTCCGGCTTTGTTCACGCAACATTCTCTGCGGGTGGAGGAGATCTTTTCAGCGTAGCAGTTGGAGAGTTCTTGCGTACCCTCCTTAGCGGTTCAAAGCTGTTCCCAGTCGGAACAGCAGCATTAATTTCCACCATTAGAGCCGGTGGGGTTAACCCAGAGGGGGAGTTGCCCCCGGCCTTCCGTACTCGGCGCCAATGGCGACGTCAAGCGTGTCGAGCTGTTGGGGCTGGTTCAGCGATGGGGATGGTTTTATCTTGCCCCCTGTCTAGACGAGGCGCCGCTGGTGCCAGCCTCTTGAAGACTGATGTCTTTTGAGTGGCGGTGTCCAATCTGTCAAAGACAGACCCTCGAGCAGGAACGGGAGCCGGAACAGTCAGCCTTGAAAAGACCGACTCTCTAGCAGGAGAAGCCGTCTTGACGACTTCAGGAATGGAGATGGCTGTCTTCTTTGCGATGGCCACGTCAGGGGTCCTGGGCTTCTTGGCAGGCCCATCAGAGTTCAGGTTCAGCCTGGTAAAGACCGAGGCTGCCGGCTTGACATTGGATGACCCGTTGAGAGGGGTCGTGGTAGTAGTGAGCCGATCGAAGACCGGCTTCTTTTGCGCTTCCGGTACGGACACTGAAATGGTGAAGCTTGCTGGCGGGAGCATGGTCCCGAAGAACAGGCCGGTGGTAGCCTGAGTCACTTGTTCTACCGGCATAGCAAGGATGGAGGCTGCTTGAGGCCCATAGGCTACGCCTCCAGGTGAGGCAGAGCGTCGGTTGCATTTGCATTTAGAGCAGCTCGAGCAGTTGGATGCCATTGATGCTTGATTTATGCGCCAGGCAAAAGACCAAATCTTAGTAACTTGAAATCCAAAGGCAACCATTAACAAACCGCGATTCGTTCGCGAAGACGACACACGAAGTGTGGAGTGAAAAGAGGAAAAGGTCCCACCGGGCGTGCCAGAATCTGTTCCCCTCCGAACACAGAGACGCGACCGCGTAGGTTCGTCTTGCCTGGGATTCGGGGCAGATGCTAATTGGTGCTATCCGTCCACCTCTCCGAAGATGCCAAGTTGATTTATGGCACCATGTATCGAAGGTTTAAACAGATGCGGCCGATGTAGCAGACTTCGTCAGATTCCCCCTCATTCGAGGGGTTTTTGATTGTGGGGACGCTCTTCCCTGCAGGCGCAAGCCCCTGCAGTTAATTACGCTACCGCATCGCGGTAACAACTTTCTCCTTCTCCAGATGGTCACTTCGTGTCGTGGGTGTTTGTTTTGTTTGTGGTTGCCCGTGGATTGTATACGGAGACTAATTTTGGTTGTCGCCCGTAGGACGTGGATTAGTCCAAATCCGTATTTTCTTAGATTTGGGTTTGGGGTTTTGGTTTAAGGATACATTAGCCCTATTTAAGGCTAAGATCAACTTAAACTTTTGTTAAGGATACGTTAGCCTAATCTCCAGACTAAGATCAACTTAACGGGATCGTTTGGATCCGACAAGAGAGAGCATTTAGGGGCCCTATTGTTTAGTTTAATGACATTGCGGTCGATTTCCAGTTTAGGGACATGGTGGTCCATCATTCCCATTTGGGGACGAACATTAGTTTAAGGACATTTCGGTCCAACGTTCCCATTTTGGGACGAATATTAGTTTAAGGACGTTTCGGTCCAACGTTCCCATTTTGGGACGAATATTAGTTTAAGGATGTCTCGGTCCACGAGTTTAAAGACCCCGCAGTCCGTACCAATATGTGGTTGTCGGGACCCGTCACCTCTCTGAAGACGTTGAAGGATTACAACGACAAATATCAGAGGAGTTCAGAGATGTACCCTCGAACCGACTGTAAATTGATTTAAGAGAGCAGTCGTGCTCAGTCAATTTTAATTTGAGGACTTACGGCCAGTATTGGGCTAAATCCAGTTGAGAATGTTCAACATTTTTATTTGTGGTTGGCCTGTTAGGCCTTGGCTTGGGCTTTACCCTTTGTTTAATAATGTATAGCATTAATCTTGGTCTCTGTTGGACCTTTATTTGGGCTCTGCCTCTTTTTAAATGATGCACAGCATCTGTTTTGGTCTAACAGACCTTTGTTTGGGCTCTGCCCTTTTTAAAATAATGGAATTTTATTAGGCCTGTTAGGCCTTTTTTAATTGGGCTCGGCCCTACTTTTCAATAATGCAGTGCATTAATTATCTGACACTGGCCAAGTGGCCTGTCAGGCGCTTTGCACCAATTAATGAGCGCAAGCGCATGTGGAGGTGACACGTGTCACGCTCTGGTGAGCGCGAGCGCAGTCCGCTGTACTGTTGCGCTGCTGACACGTGGCGCGTTCTGGTGCAGTGCGCCAATTTAAGAGAGCAATGCTCTGTTTTGGAAGCGCATCGCGCAGTTTGTTCTGGGGCCGATACGTGGCGCTCTCTGGTGGCTTGCGCCAACCCAAGAGTGCAACAGTGCAAATTTACAAGTGCAGGGCACTTTTAATTATCTTGATCCAATTTTTGGATTAAAGAATAGAATCTTTTAAGATTCCAGAACCAATGGTTCACCAAAAGGCAGTGCCTTTTGTGTAGATCAAATGATCTAAAGAAGAAGTAAATTACTTCTTTTTATTTACCATTTTTTATTGAAGATCTTTGATCTTGTTCTTAGATCATTGATCTTTTTCTTTTAGTAGAAAATTCTTCTTTCTCTAAAGGTTTTACCTTTTTCTTTCTTTCTTTCTGAATTCTCCTCAAAGTTCTTATAAGAGCTCTTGTGAATTCTCTCTGTGTTTCAATGTCCGGGGGCCTTTATACAGTGCCAATAGATTTGTTAAATTAGTTAAAGAGATCTTTCTCTGAGTGATTTAGGGATTTTTCCCCACCGTTGGATCTTTGATCTAAGGGCTTCTGTTTTACAGAAGAGAATCTTATTGTTTTAATAAGATCAGAAAGATCTTTCAGAATTTTTCTGTTTGGCGCGAGCGCACCTGCGCTTGACACGTGTCGCGCAGCGCAGAGCGCAGCGCAACTGCGCTGCCACGTGTCGCGCAGCGCAGAGCGCAAACCATCTGAAGCGTTGCTTCCTTTATTTTTATCTTAAATAGAGCCTTGCTCTGATTGAGTGCGCTGCCTTGGGCGCTGCGCTGGTGTGTCTGCTTTTGACACGTGGCGCGTTGCGCGCAGTGCAAGGGATCTGAAGCGTTGATTCAATTTTTGAATTTTTGAAATTCAAACAGAGCTTTGCTCTGATTGGGGGAAACAATTACATACATTGAATTTTACATGAATGAAAATGAAAAACTCTCATCTCACATAGAAACCCCCGGCTATTCAAACACGATGATCCAATATAATATATCACAGCAACACATAGCATCACATGTCATCAACGTAAGTAAATATGCGTATCCCAATTGGCGTTGACGTATAGCAACGAAACCGGCGATACACCGCATATTACACTTACGGTCGCAGAAAAGAAAGTGAAAAACTACAACAGTTGGCATCCGCAACCACCTTAGACATCATAAACCCAAAATATCACATATTGCGGATTTCATGCCTAACAATATGAATTCCTTAGACATCGCATGCCTAACAGTTATAAACAACGCATTTTAGTCTCGATATTGAAAACACTTTCCAATAACAAGTCGGGTAATTAAACAAGATTCCCGACATCCCGATCGAATGCTTGTCGGAAACTTTAGTAGACGGCCGCACCCCCGATGCCGTCGACGAAGTGCACTAAGGCGGAACACTGCGGCCGCGAGCACCCGAACGGATGTTTTAGGCAACGGGGTTCTCCTACAGTCACTTGCTCGGGGCTATGGGGCGTATCTATCTAATAATGTTACCTGGCGAGTATCCGCGTACGCTACGTGATTGCGACGGACTTTTGATCACATCAAAATCCCGTGGCAACCGATCAAATGAGACTAAACTGCTAGATTTATAAAATTCGAACTAGTTATCACATAACTAATTATTGTGGATTCCACTGTTGGGATATTTAAAAAGGTGGCATATTGAGAAACTTGGTGTAGATGGAAAAGTTGAGACTTTCAAAGCTAGACTTGTTGTAAAGGGTTTTCGTCAATGACTAGGTGTGGATTATGACGAAACCTTTTCTCCAGTGGCTATGCTTAAGTCCATCCGGATCCTACTTGCCATTGCTGCATACCATGACTACGAAATCTGGCAAATGGATGTTAAGACTGCCTTTCTAAATGGTGATTTAGAAAAGTGTGTGTACATGACTCAGCCAGAGAGCTTCGTAGACAGTGGGAGTGGCGGAAAGGTGTGCAAGCTGCTTAAATCCATCTACGGGTTAAAGCAGGCATCGCGGAGTTGGAACATCTGTTTTGATGTTGTAATCAAAGAGTTTGACTTCATCAAGAACGTAGATGAACCTTATATCTACAAGAAGGTGGCAGAGAGTAAGGTTGTCTTCCTCGTATTGTATGTGGATGACATACTCTTGATAGGAAATGATGTTCCTATGCTGCACTCGGTCAAGCTCTTCTTATCACATAGATTCTCAATGAAAGATCTAGGTGATGCCTCCTGCATTTTGGGAATTAAGATCTCATAGAGATAGATCTAAAAGGATACTGGGATTGTCCCAATCCAGGTATATTGACACCATACTAAAGAGCTTTAGTATGGATGAATCCAAGCATGGGAACTTACCCACGATCTCTGGACTCACTATCTCCAAAGAGATGTCTCCCAAGACTGATTTGGAGAGAGCTCGCATGCAAGGGATACCCTATGCTTCGGCAGTAGGCTCTATCATGTACGCGATGCTATGTACCAGACCCGATGTAGCATACTCACTAAGTGTAGTGAGTAGGTATCAAGCAGATCTAGGAGAGAGTCACTGGACAGCTGTGAAGAACATTCTCAAGTACTTGAGAAGAACTAAAGAGATGTTCTTGGTGTATGGTAACGAATAACTCCAAGTGGAGTCCTTTACCGATTCGAGCTTCCAAAGTGATAAGGACGACTCTAAGTCGCACTCGGGATTTTTCTTTACCCTCAATGGAGTGGCGGTGTGTTGGAAGAGTTCCAAACAGGAAACCGTGGCAGACTCGATGATGGAGGCTAAATACATCGCTGCCAACGATGCTGCCAAAGAAGTTATCTGGATGAAAAAGTTCATCACTGAACTTGGTGTGGTTCCGTCCATTAGGCATCCAATACCTTTGTATTGTGATAGCAATGGAACTGTGGCGTTGGCTAAGGAACCCAGGTCCCATCAGAGATCCAGGCATATTCTGAGGCGGTATCACCTGATCTGGAAGATAGTTGATCGCCGCGAGATCGAGGTCAGGAGAGTTGACACGAAGGACAACACTGCGAATCCACTCACGAAGTCCATACTCCAGATGCAATTTGAGAGACTCTTCGGGATGTTGGGTATGAGATATATAGAGAGGACTTTCTTGCTCGACATGATAGTATGCTATCTGGTTTCACTTTGTCTTAACATGTTGACTTGTATTGGGTTACTGTCTTGCTCTCAGATGTTGATAAATCCCTTAGGATATGTACTTGACTACTAGGACTATAATGCAGATCATACTAGTGGGGCCAGGATAGTCCATGAGTACATCCTATAATTGTTCCTAGTCTAGGGTGTATCGAGACAGGGCATCGATACTCCAGAGTAGACTAGCGTATACGCATCTTGACCCATATGATGGGCGATGGATGATCCCACATCCATTGGTGTTTGACATCAAAGATGGTGTACGGGTGCTCAGTGGAGATTGGGTACACTGAACGGACTCACCGAGAACTCCCAGATGGTATTATACTTATCGTCAGATAGCAGTTCTCTGGTGACACTGGTACATGTTAGTCTGTAGACCCGAGATCGACATAGAGACTTGTGTGATTCCCACTGTGCTTTGATTTCCACCTTACCACGTTCATGAGAACGTGCAAAACGGTGGCTTTTTGGTAAAGTCCCGAATCACATGGAGGCAATGAGCGATAGGAGGGGTTTCGTCTCTCCCGGTATTGGGGGTTGATATTGCGCTGTATTCAATTGGCTATAACTGGAAGTCCCTGGCCAGGGCTGATATGAAGATCTATTGGTAAGTGTTATCAGTAGTTTCTCGACCCGTTATGAGCCTCATATCAACACGACTTATCGGTTACTGGGGTCTGACGTTTACCACCCTTAGACTGGATATGCGACATATCAGAAGAAGAGACTGGACTGTACAGTAGTGTTATTGATTGGATTCACAGGAGTGTGTGCAGGCTTGCTTGTTGATCTTCTGATCGCTCAATACCCGGGTGGCTTTTACGTTTAGTTGATCGCTTGCAGCTTGTGGGTGTTTGATATGATCATCACCTACTGCCGGCGTATTGACGAGTCTTTAGAGTCCTATACAGAGATTTCCTGGCTCAGACGAAATGGAGTAGAAGCACATATGTGATATGTGCGGGACCGAGAATAATACATGTATGTGATACCGTATTCTATTCTCGCGATATGTGATATCGGCCGGGTATATGTGATATTGCCGGGTTATCGGATCAAGTGTTGATTCGATAAAATGATGCATATTATATTAGTCGGTTATATGTAATATAGCCGGATTATTAAATCAAATATTGATTTAATAATCTAATGTATAATTATATATGTGATATATTACATTACATTAACTAATATAAGCTCACTTAAAAGATTCTTTTTCTCACTTGATGATACATTGATATATATGTGATATATGTTAATTGTATTATTTTCTTTTGTTACATAATTATATATATGTGATATGTATAATTGTAACATGCTAGGTTAAAAATGCAACTAGGGTTTATGAGATTAAACCATGCTAGGGTTTAGATTAGGGTTAATATTTTATTTTTTGGTTAATTCTAAATTATGAATTAATATTGAGATATTTTGTTACCTTGACTTAGTCCACTCTTTAGATATTTACTAGATATTTGTTAACCTAACCTTTTAACTCTAGCCTATGGTTTATTCTCTACAAGGTTAAGCATGCCATGCTTAACCCATGGTTGCATTTCCTAACCTAATAACATTTATTCATTCATCACTTATCTTCTTCTTCCTCCTCAAAAATACTTTCTAGCTTTTTCATTTTGTGATGAATAATTGTGAGAAATAAAAAACTAAATAGAGCAAAATTCCTACTTCATCATCCTCATCTATACCAGCCATATAGATTAGTGTGTTAGCTTCACTAATCTCTAATTAGTGAAGTAATAGCTTGGGTTTGTGATTCCTCAAGGTAGATCATCTTTGATTGTGAAGACTTCAAGCTAGTATGGATCATTCACCTCATGGAGCCGCTCTAGAGTCCGGGAGCTTGATGATCGTAGCAAAGGAACCTCAACTCGGAGCTTATGAAGCGAAGGAACGGACTACAAAGGTTGTAATCCCTCTCACTTAGATGTTAAGTTGTTAACATGTGTTTCTAGTTTGATTCTCTAGCTAAAGATCTTGTCTTGGGTTGTTTAAACATGGCAAAAATTTAAACTTGGCATGGATGATGCCACCCGAAACCTTGCTGTCGTGTTAAATAACCCTGCATTAACCTCTTTGTAGCTCGCTAGTTTTATGTTTGATTTCGATTCTAGGTTGTTGTTTTTAGCGCCAAGTTTTTAAACACCAAAATTTTTCGTTCCGCAACGGCCGCGATCAACGGCCAGGACGCTAGGAACCCCAACATAGTATCAGAGCTACCCAAACAATAGAAACTAGTAGTAGACGATGTATTGGTTTCAAAACCGAAAAAATCCGATTTCAAAACCCACTCTCTGTTATGAATTTTTTTTTGTCTATAATATTTTTTTAAACAAGTGCAGAGATTTAGTCTAGATATGTTTATGACACTCAATGAAAACGAGATCATTCCTTCAAGATTTGGCTGGCCAAATTGCCAAAATTCCCGATACTTCCTTTTTACTACTCACCAATGTACCTCGTTTTCATACAGTGTCTAGGGTTTTGAGAATTGGTATTTTTGGTCTTGTTTGATTTCTCCATATTTCAATTAGTGTTGTCTTTACTTTGGGGGAAACTTGGAGAGTTTCAAAACTTGAAATTTTGCATCGTTGATATTTGTGATGTGGTGTATGTGTTTTTCAAATGTCGTTTATTTGCTATATGTCATTTAGACGAATTTGCATATACTTGCTTATACTGCTGTGATGTTGATATCTGTGATGGAATATTCGGATTGTCGTGTGGGATAGCCTCTAGTGCAATGGTAGTTGTACAATCATTTGTATATTCATTATTGCGGGGCGAGCGTCCGACTTGTGGACTGCCATTTCCGCCAGTTTGTATATTCTTATATTGGGACACGACCGGGTTGAGGTCGATGTCACCATTGTATATATGTTTTTCTTTTCTGTACTAGGATTACCCTGTGGAGGAGTGCTCGAATAGCTGGATTGTAGAGGACAACAGAACCGCATCTCATGACGTTGAGACGAAGGGGGCTTTACTCTAGAATTGGTAGTCTATTCACCACACTCGTAGGGGGTATAGGATGACCCACGGAGGGGTGCTCAAGTTACCGAATTCTGTGAAGTGCTAGATGGCCCATTCACTTTGTTAATTGGGGTTGCCTCACTTCTGGGATTGGTGGGTAACTTGTCGCAATCGTAGGGGTCTTGGTTATACATTGCACGGGCTATCCACACGACCGGGGAACGTCGGGTTTCATTTGCGGCTCAAATGAAACCCGGGGCTCCTAGATTATCCGTTATTCTGTTTTGTTTATCGCTTTTCTATGATGTTGCTTATATCATGCCTGGGATGAATGTTATATATATATATATTTATATATACTAGTAGATGTTGTATGTGTTTTGCATCCGCGCTAGTCCAGCCCCCAATCTGCCGTTAGTTAAGTAACCTATCGGTGAATGACGGGGCCCCGTGGCGACTGTGGATGGCATATACGTACATTGTATTTTCGTTCTTTTCTGGTGTGATAGGGATTAATTGATGGGACCGCATTAATTTTAATTAATGCAAGGAAAATAAACCTAAAAGATGTTGTCGGAACAAATTTCGAAAAACTATAGTTGTATTCTTTTGCTTTACATAGTGGTGTTCGTTCAGGAATATCCAGCATCTCATTCTAGGAGGCAAGAGCCTAGATCCCTTCACGGGGAATAACCTCTTGAGAAAAAGTTTATGATACTATAGATTACTCGGTTTTCTTCAAAACCACTAATTTTTAAAAGCAGAGCCTAAACCACTCCTTTTCAAAGCTATCTGGTTCCTTCAACGATATCAAATTTGTTACGTTAAAGGTTTATCGCCAAAAACCAACCATAGCCCTCCGTCATTTCAGATAGGTATCTACTAGTATTCATGCTATGTGTTTTGACCTTCGCCAAGACATAGTGTTTAGTAGCTAGTGGGTGCTTATCTGTAGCATAGATAGATGCATTAATTTAGGACAGGCGTACAGCTGTTTTGACTTTCGCCAAGAGCTTGTACGAATGGGTCTAAATTAATCTGGATAATGATGGGTTGAACTTGACTTGCGACTTATGATTTTTTGACCTTCGTCAAGGTTATAAGCGATCGAAGCAAAAACCATATCGGGGGTTTCAAATATACAGGAAACTTGCTAGTGTTGTATACCTTCTGGAGTATGGTAATTTTTGTAGGCTTCCTTCAAAATTATCATACAATGATAGTTGGGTCCTGATCCTACTATGAGTATCCGCTACTCTTCGGGAGAATTTTTCACTTTGCAATTAGCTAATCAAGTAGGTGTCTAGAAAGGTGTTAACAGGGCTACGCCTCTGGGAAAACGAGATTATTTAATTAGGTCCATGCGAAAACACAGGGCACCTCCCTCCGAAGTACCAACACTGGCCTGGCCAAAAGATAAGCGAACTTGTAGGGTGGGATTAATCCTGACTAATTCTTCTTTTAGGGTTTAAAGGAGAATTCGAGAAAATAATGGGAACCATCCTGATTAGATAAATTGATCAACCAATCAAATCTAGATTAGAGTGCACGTTGAGTGTTTCTTTTCTCTCTCTCTTCGGCAGCGACCATGACCTGACCTTAAACTAAAACTTATAAACCAAGTTAACCAAACCTTCTTAAACACTTTGGCTTTTGGATTGTCATGAATCACGATAAAGTCGCATATATCCTTGCCTCTCCAACTTTTCCTTTGCATTTCTCCAGAACACTCTGTATCACTACGAAAATCTATATTGCTTGGGTATGCCATCGTATAGTTACATACGAACTCGAAAAAGCTTGTTTCGGTTCGAGAATGGTTCCTGGTTCTGGAGAAATTGAATAGAATTATTCGGTTGTCTTTTCTCTTTACCTTCTCTCAGGTTGCGAGGGCTCCTGGTATTAGGAGAGTACACCTATTACTCTTATTGGATAGTCTTCTTCCAAACTATAGGCGGGTGCTGAAAGGTAGGGAAGTAAGAAAACCAATTAGTCTAAGTATGGTGTACAGAAGGTAATAAGTAAAGACATATAAAGAGATTATAGTGAGGGTAAAGAAAATTGCGACAACTATCATTCACGATGAAGCCGCATACATCCCTGCAACTCCTACTTCCCCTTTGCATTTCTCCAGAACACTCAATATCACTACAAAGATCCATATTTCTTTGATATGCCATCGTATAGCTACATACGAACTCGAAGAAATTTGTTTCTGTTTGAGGATGGATTCCGGTTCTGGAAAAATTGAATAAAATTATTCAGTTGTCTTTTCTTTTTACCTTCTCTCAGGTTGCGAGGGCTCCTAATATTAGGAGAGTATACCTATTACGCTTATTGGATAGTCTTCTTCCAAATCTTAGGCAGGTGTCAAAAGATAGGGAAGGAAGAAAACTAATTAGCTTAAGTATGGTGTACAGAAGGTGAGAAGTAAAGACATATAAAGGGATTGGAGTGAGGGTAAGGAAAATTGCGACTACTGTCATGAATCTGGATAGTGGAAGAGGCATTACTAGGAATGCCCGGCCACCCCCTCGAAACATTTTCATGTTTCAGTCTTACTGTGCGGTGTTAATTGAAAACTGCTTTTCCAATTAAATTCTGACTCCAGGGTATGTATTTACCAGACTTTATTCTCACATCTGTAAAGCATTGCAGATGCTGAGTGGGAGTAGAACATTGGGAATTGGGTGATTAATTCCTCAATATCTGAATTCTTTGTAATTAGTGATATTTGAGGAAATCGTCTGGGTTTTGCCTAATGGCAAATATTTGGTTTTGAATATCCATTATTGTGCACCAATTTCAAACTGATATATCTGTAAGTTTATATTATAAAGTGAGATATAATATTTTGAAATTATGTTTATAACGTTTATCTATATCAGTTGATGGTTAGGTAAGGTGCATTCAACAACGGTGTAATTCTTCTTAACCATAACACAGTTTTCAACCTACGACGCACGGGGTTTGAGCTATTAAACTCAGAGGACTTATACAAAGTATTTTATGTTGTTCGATATCCATTAGGACAAGGGATTGGTACTCGTACTATATTCCGTTTACTTATGACTTCTCTGGTTTTAGACACGCATTTCGTTGAAATACAAGGTCCAAATTTTGATAAGTTATAAGTATAAGAATAAAGTAGATAACTATATGTTGCAAGTATCAGGATTTTTCGAGGTGATCGAAGTTGTAGATACTTGTGCTAGGTATTCCGTTGTAAGTAATATATTTGAGAACTTGCTTTTCTCTCAGGTTACTCTTCCGTGAGTATGCTCATAGATGAGTAATGTTGCTTGGTCTTCTTCCATTTAGTCGATATGCACTAGAAACAGCTGCATGTTTTTTGAATCTGGTTCAAATTAAATTAGTGTCTTTGTTTCTATATTGGATATAGAATGGATTCATATCTTAACGATATTAAGGTATATGGAGTAGTCCGGGTTATGCTTAAAACCAAAATCTGGATAAACTCAAGGCACGTTTCAGTAACGGCAGTTTATGGGTTATCCCGGGCTTTGACGAAGGTTAACATTCTACCATTTGGAGGATCAATAGTTATATTGTTCTTGACTCGCCACCTCTTTAGTAAAATGAATTCTTTTCAGAAAACACAAGTGGGAGTATGGTAGAACTGGAAATGATTCCAGAATCACAAACGATTACTGAAAATTTAGTAGAACCTAATATTCAATTTGATTCGACAATCCATTAGCCACTCCGTAGATATGGTGGGTAATCTCAGCCACCCGAGAGGTACTTCGGTGTCCTCAAAGACGGTGACAGGGAGGTTTTTGATGACCCAAGCTTACCACTACTGCTGTCCTAGACTATGAGATCTGGCAGGTGGATGAATATAACGTCATTCTAAGTCAGCTTTAGAAGTATACATGTATATGACTCTGCCAGAGGGTTGTTATAGTCAGTGGGAGCATCGGAAGCGTGGTAGGCCGATAGCTTATGTTTATTTATAGACTAAAGCAAGTATAGTGGGGATAGATCGTTTATTTTTGATATGACAGTCATAGAGTTTGACTTCATCAAAACAATAGATGGACCTGGTAAGAAGGGAGTAGGGAGTGATGTCCTGGTATTTGGATGACGTACTCCTTATAGGAAGTGATATTCTTATACTACGATCAGTTATATTATGGTTGTCACAAGATATTTCTCCATATAGAATCTGGATAAAATATCAGGAATTCTGGTCACTATATCTATAGTTTTAAATCTATATTTGGGAAATGTCCCAATTTGGGTATTTTAACACTATTCTAAAGTGTTTTAGAATAGACGACTCTTGGCGTGGTGGTGTACGCACAGGTGATGGAGTCACCCTCTCTAAAGAGATGTATTTCACACTGATGAAGAGAGGGATTTGCATGATTGGCATATCACATACTTAGACAATTGAGTCAATCATTAGATGTCAAGTATTACACCAGATATTTCTTTTGCACTGGCTACAATAAGCATATATTAATCCAATCCTGAAGAAATATTATGAAGCAGTTGTGAACATAAGTGGATGTTCTTAGTATATGGTAACGGCAGTCTCCTTCAGGAGGCGGTTATCATTTCAGGCTTCCAAAGTGACCTGGATGACAGAGTGGCTGTCAGAGTTAATAATTTTCCCTCTTTTGAAGGGCAGTATGTTGGACAGGTGGTCCAAACGGATATTGAGGAAGGCATAGAGCAGAATACTGATTAAATTCAGTGGAAGATATGGTCTAAGAAGTTTGTTGGATTTGGAGTTCATTTGTGAACTGGGTCCCATCAGATATCCAGACAAATTCTAAGACATGTATCGCTCATTTCGGGAGATAGTCTTTCTCCGCGAATTTGAGATATAGAGAGATAAAGATAGAAACATTAGAGCGGATCCACTCACTGAGGCTATTTCTCGAACGCGATAGTTTCACAAACGTGCTTTGCGAGACTGATTAGTAGAGAAGTTGGGTGTTCGGTATCACACGGGCTGTGAGTATACGACACCGCAATAATTAGTCTTAAGTGCAAGTGGGAGATTGTTGGATACAATGCCCTCAAGTCAATTATTGTAATCGCAGGCACGCGATTGTGATGATTGAGGGAGGACCTATACGGGTAGAACAATCTTACTCAAAATGATAATATGCTATTTGGTTTGTCTTTATCATCATGTACATGTATTATATGGTATTACGGATCACTATTATATGTTGATAGAGCCCATATGATTCTTTCTTGACTACCAGCTGTTCCCCTCCGAACGGCGGCCGGGACGTCGGGACGTCTGAGGCGTTAGGTTCGGGGCAGATGCTAGTTGGTGCTATCCGTCCACCTCTCCGAAGATGCCAAGTTGATTTATGGCACCATGTATCGAAGGTTTAAACGGATGCGACCGATGTAGCAGACTTCGTCAGATTCCCCCTCGTTTGAGGGGGTTTTGATTGTGGGGACGCTCTTCCCTGCAGGCGCAAGCCCCTGCAGTTAATTACGCTACCGCATTGCGGTAACAACTTTCTCCTTCTCCAGATGGTCACTTCGTGTCGTGGGTGTTTGTTTTATTGCCCATGGATTGTTTACGGAGACTGAGTTATGTCGTCGCCCGTAGGGCGTGGACTAGCCCAAATCCGCATTATCTTAAATTTGGTTTTGGGGGGGGTTTTGGTTTGAGGATACGTCAGCCCTACTCGAGGCTAAGATCAACTCAAACGTTTGTTAAGGATACGTTAGTCTAACTTTGTGACTAAGATCAACTTAACGGGATCGTTTAGATCCGACAGAAGAGTGTTTGGACTCTAATGTTCCAGTTTAGGGGACATAGTGGTCCATCGTCTGTATGGCTGTCGGGACCCATCACCTCTCTGACGACGTTGAAGGATTACAACGACAGATGTCAGAGGAGTTCAGAGATGTACCCTTGAGCCGAAGTTAATTTGGGGGATTCGTAGTCCAGTATGTTTGAGGGTTTAAGGACGCGTTAGCCATCTCCAAGGCTAAGATCAACTTAAACGGGGCCGTTTAGGTCCAACAAAAGAGCATAGGAAAGGGCTCTATTGTTCTAGTTTAGGGACGTTGCGGTCCATGGGTAGTTTAAGGACATTGCGGTCCGTAGGTAGTTTAAGGACATTGCGGTCCGTGGGTAGTTTAAGGACATTGCGGTCCGTTGTTAGTTTTAAGACATCTCGGTCAAGGTTAAGGACGTCGTAGTCCGTGGGTTTAAGGACTCCACAGTCCGGTATGTGCTCTGGATGCTTCACACGGGTTCACTGCCGTGCTTAGCGAGGACCAGGCTCCGCTCTGGATGCTTCACACGGGTTCACTGCCGTGCTCTGCGAGGACCAGGATCCGCTCTGGACGTTTCCCACGGGGTCAAAGAGTGACATTATCCGTGTTCCACGTAACCAGGAATTTTGCATTAGGCATGGGTTTAAGGACCCCACAGTCCATATCATGAATGGTCATCGGGACCCGTCACCTCTTTGAAGACATTGAGGGATTACAATGCCAAGTATCAAAGGAGTGAAGAGATGTACCCTAGAACCGGAACGGCTTGAATAGTCCCTGACCCAATTTGGGGTCAAGACTAATTTATTATTTTATGAGCCCATTAGCCCAGTTAATCACAAATTGAGGACTTATGGCCAGCTTGGGCTAAGTCCAGTCAGGTCTGGAATATTGACTTCTTGTTGGTTCATTGAGGGAGAGGCTTTGCCTCTATCCCTTTAGCCAATTGGGCCAAAACCTAGTGTTAAACACTACAGAGCAATCAGTGTTGAACACTGGGAATGAGGTTGACAAGTTAGTGTTTAACACTAAGAGATAGTTGGTGTTAAACACCAGCGACAAGGCTTTTCAAATTAGTGTTAAACACTAAAACAGATCAGTGTTGAATACTGCAAATAAAGCTTTTTAATCAGCGTTGAATGCTAAGGCCCAACAGTGTTTTAACACTGGGTTTGAGAGCTTTAATTTAGTGTTAAACACTAAGGCAAGAGGGGTCACGTGGCAGCACGTGAGAGCGCCCTCCCTTCGTTTGTTCTGCTGACATTGCTACATCTTTCAGGGCATCACGTGCCATCACGTGACGGGCATTCATATGCCTATGTATCAGAGCCTCTTGTCAAGGGTCACGTGGGTCACGTGGGGTGCTGTTTCAAGGGGCTTTCTGTTTATCTCTTGAGGGGGTCACGTGGTGGCACGTGACCCTGCCTTCATGTATTTTGTTTGGAGTCTTTGTTAATCTTTTTCAGGAATTAAATTCCTCGAGCTGTAGATTTTCAGAGGAATTAAATTCCTACTTCCTTTCGAAGACTTTGTTTTTTTTTTTTTCGAATAGAGTTTAACTCTGAATTTTCTGTAGGAATTAAATTCCTCATATATGCGAGGGGCTGAATAGGGTTAAACCCTAATAAAAGTTTCTCAAACTTCCATCCTCTGTTAAATTATGATTAAGGGGATTGAATTCCTGATGTTTCAACAGAACTGGTTTTTTACTTAGGGTTAAACCCTGTTTCTTCTTTTGTTCTGAAGGAATTAAATTCCCATGATACAGGGTCGAACCCTAACTTTTATTTTGGAGGAATTAAATTCCTATAGTTCTGTGAGAATTAAATTCTCGAGCTTGCATTCCTTCTCTATGTTTTGGATCTGCATGGCAGGATCTCGACCCATTGAGAATTAAATTCTCAACCTTAAGGGGAGATGTGCGCTTTGCAGATCCTCTATCAAAGAGAGAAGAAATATGTTCTTCTGTTTTTACATATCAGAGTTAAACTCTGTTGAGAATTAAATTCTCTTTCTTTCCAATGTCTTTCCCTTTCTTACCTAGGGTTTTTGCAGAAGATCTGAGTATCAAAGCTCTTCTCCTTCTCTCTTTTCTTCTCTGCGTATGTCTATTTTTTGTGTCCCTTGGCTCCTATTTATAGGAGAAGCAGCCGTATCAATCAGTTTTTTGACGAATCTTCATTGAGATTTGATTTGCGTCCATTATTCATTTTTGGGCCTTTGGATTATCAGGTGAATTCTATTCACCATTGGATCTTGAATCCAGAGATTCTCCTTTGTTATTTTGGTTAGATTTAAGGGGAAATCTTTCCAAACCCGAGATTTTCCATAGATAGATGATATTTAATCATCTCTGAATCTTTAATTTGATTGGTCCCAAATAATTACTTTCCTTTGGAAAGATTCGAATTTCTTTCAGAATTTAATTCTGTCGTCAAAAATGGGCTTTGAAAGCCGGTCACGTGTGACCACGTGACCCATGGTCACGTGTGAGCACGTGACCCCCTTTGGAATGAGCCTTCTGCGCTGCGTCTTCTGATTGCTGCTTAAACATCACGTGCTACCACGTGACCCCTGGTCACGTGTGAGCACGTGACCCTTGTTTGAACTCTCTTTCTTTGGTTCAACGGGAGAACGGGTCTGCTGTCTTGAACGTCATGTGTCAACACGTGACTCTGGTCACGTGAGGGCACGTGACCTTTTCTGAAGCTCTTTTCCTTGACTTGACCAGGGAACCAATGTGCGCCTTTGCTGCTTGAATTTAAATGTCACGTGCCGACACGTGACCTTGATCACGTGGGAGCACGTGACCCTTCCTGAAGCTCCCTTTTCTTCGACTTTGTCAGGAGACTGAACTTGCTTGAATGATGCGTTCAGGTGTCACGTGCGAACACGTGACCGCTAGTCACGTGTAAGCACGTGACCCTCTTCTGAAGCTTTTCACAGAAGCTTCCTGATTTTAAATCAGGAAACAAATGCCCCCACAGCGTTGTTCTCACGTGTCTGCACGTGAGTGCAACGCTGTCACCTCTTGTGACCGTTGGATTCCTCTAGGGATTTGGGGAGACGAAGCGTTTTCATTGTCTTCTATAAATACCGCTGTTTCTTCATAGGAGCCTTCACTTTGTTCATCTTCTTCTTCTGAGGACTTTTTCTGAGAATTTAATTCTCTTCTTCCAGAGCTTAGTTCTCTGTTTTAAAATATCTTCAGAGTTTAACTCTGCTCAAAAGGAATCCTTTTTCCTCAGGTAAGAATGTTAAACGGCCAAAGCGCCTTTGTCTTTAAAAGAACTCTTTGGATTTCAAATCTATACTAAGGGTTTCGCCAAGAACCCATTTTTCTTCACGTTTCTCCATAAGAACAGGGAGCCTTCGAACTGTAGATCTCTTAGGTTTTAGGTGACCTTTGGGGAGATGATGACAACGTTTCAACTCCATGGACTTTAATTCCATCAAAATTATTTCTGGGAATTTAATTCCCCTTTTTTTTTTTTAATAAGGAATTCAATTCCTATGAATAACTCAATCTCTTCACACAGAGGCTCCTTGGGGTCTCTTGGCCCGAGGCTGTTCTTCTGTAATTAATGCAATGGGGATTTTGTAATGATGCTAGTGACTTTTATTTCAGGTATCATGGACGCCCATCTGTATCGCCTTGACGAGATCATTTCCTATGGGAACATTCGTGCGCTGGGCCGCAGTCAGGACCAAGAGTTCACTGATGCCCAGTGCGCCGAGATCATGAGCCGCTTTGATGAGTACAACCATCGACTACTTCCCCGTCGCTCTTCACTTCTGAGGCTGATCGTACTGGCGATCCGGGAGGCCCTTCCTCTCTTTTGCGCCGGCATACCACTCGGGGACTTAGACGCTGCCGAGGATAAGGTGCATTCGGTGTACCTTATGGGCTTGATCTCAAAGAGGAGGCGGGATGCTCTCATTGATCTTCTTCATCAGCTTTTTCAACAATCAGCCATACTGGGCGCCTATCGGAGGGTAGAGGACATCCGTGGGGATCCCGATGCTTGTGACCGTGAGCGAAAGCATACTCGGGAGGTTCGCAATGTTTGGAAGGTTTTGGATAAAGTTAATTTTGAGTTTCTCAACCCATGCCCCGCATCTGAAGTGTTTCCATTGTGAATGTGTCCTCTATATTTTGTATGAATCTCTTGAAGTATGAGCGGCGAGTTTTATTATGTTCTCCCATGTTTGCACGCCTTTTTCCTAGAATTTTATCATTTCACTATTGTTGTTGCTGATGCCTTTAATATGCATGGTGCCATTCTATTTTCTAGTGCACGTCAAATTTGGGTCTCACACGTTCCGCACGTGGGACCATTTGATGGGACTGTTCACAAAATTTTCCATGCCGCATTTTTAGCGCGCAGTATCAGATGCATAAAAAAAAACCTTGGAAATAGTTATTTCTCCTTGATTTTCGATGCCTTTCCTTTTTGGGCCTTGGAAACATCTTTCGCCTGCAAGATTTTTCGCGCATGGCACTTAATGCACCTCTTTATATTCTTGAGGCCATAGCCTATTTTCTCCTCACAGAAAAATTCATTCCCATATCGACGTGATTTAATTTGAGGAGTATCTGAGCGTTATGGCCTGCAACCGTCCACACGCTCGTCGGCAGCCATGGGAAGTGCCCATCGAGGAGATGATCCCCCGCTTTGCCGCTCGGCTGGTGGATCCACTTCTTACTGATGACGAATGCGACTTAGCCATGCATGAACTCTCGATCCGTAGGGGGTCTCCCCTCCCGATGGGTTCCTTCTGGCTCCGGATGATTCTCACGATCGTGCTTGCCGACATTCCTCCTCACCCAGCGGAGATGACCTTGGCAATGCTTGATGCGGCGGAAGAAAAGCTCGAGGGCTTTCATGAAGCGTGCCTGATTACCCAGGCCTTGAAGGCCTGCTCAATTCATCTGTTGAGCGAGATAAGGGCCCGGCGAGCCATTATGTTTGCTTTCGCGGACGAACACGGCACCAACCGATGGGGAGCGACTCCTCGCGAGAATCGTCGTTTCGATGTGCTGGAGAAAGCGGAGAGAGAGATGGAGAATCTTGTCCTTTGCTTCATCAACCCCTGCGCCGTTGATCCTGTGTTTGGTGATCTTTTTCGTTAGTGTAGAACCCCTTTTTTTTTTGTACATACTCATGAATAAGAGTATCTGCCCTTTTTTGCTTTGAATTGTATTTTGCATCCATTTTGGTTTATGAATAAAAGATACAATTTTCCTCTCAGTGATGTGTCCCCTTTTCATTGAATGCATTCTGCGGATATTCTATCTTAATCTTCTTGCACAGCCGTGGCTTAGGATTCAGGGTTAGGATCTGCTTCCTAAGGCTTTTGCTTCTTATGAGCTACGAGGGTCTCATAAGGAGTCTTTCTCCCTATAGGTCGAGAGGATCCCATAGGTGTGAGTTCCTCTTAAAGATCGTGAGGATCCTTAAGCGGGTTTTCCCTTGAGAGCCGCAAGGATCTCACAAGAGAGTTTTTCTTCCTTACAGGTGGCGAGGGCCTGCAAGTGCCGGGTGTGATCACCTTTTTCCGTGTTTCACGGGGTTAGGGATCTCTCAAGGTATCGTAGTTTAAAGACGTCGCGGTCAAGGTTAAGGACCTCATAGTCCATGGATTTAAGGACTCCACAGTCCGATGTTAGTTTTAAGACATCCCGGTCAAGGTTAAGGACCTCATAGTCCGTGGATTTAGGGACTCCACAGTCCGGGGTTTGGTTGCAGGGACCCGCCATCTCTTTGAAGACGTTGAGGAATTACAACGCCAGGTATCAAAGGAGTGAAGAGATGTACCCTCAAACCAAGGCGAAATCCGTAGGGAATCGGGAGGGTTGATTGTTAGTTTTAAGACATCACGGTCGAGGTTAAGGACGTCATAGTCCGTGGATTTTAAGGACTCCACAGTCCGGTGTTTGCTCTGGATGCTTCACACGGGTTCACTGCCGTGCTTGGCGAGGACCAGGCTCCGCTCTGGACGTTTTTCACGGGGTCAAAGAGTGACGTTATCCGCGTTCCACGTAACCAGGAAGTTTGCACTAGATGCTTCACACGGGTTCATTGCCGCATTAGGCGAGGACTAGGCTCCGCTCTGGATGCTTTGCACGGGTTCACTGCCATGCTCTGCGAGGACCAGGATCCGCTCTGGACGTTTTACACGGGGTCAAAGAGTGACGTTATCCGCTTTCCACGTAACCAGGAAGTTTGCACTAGATGCTTCACACGGGTTCACTGCCGCGTTAGGCGAGGACTAGGCTCCGCTCTGGATGCTTCGCACGGGTTCACTGCCATGCTCTGCGAGGACCAGGATCCGCTCTGGACGTTTTCCACGGGGTCAAAGAGTGACGTTATCCGCGTTCCACGTGACCAGGAAGTTTGCACTAGATGCTTCACACGGGTTCATTGCCGCGTTAGGCGAGGACTAGGCTCCGCTCTGGATGCTTCGCACGGGTTCACTGCCATGCTCTGCGAGGACCAGGATCCGCTCTGGACGTTTTCCACGGGGTCAAAGAGTGACGTTATCCGCGTTCCACGTGACCAGGAAGTTTGCACTAGATGCTTCACACGGGTTCACTGCCGCGTTAGGCGAGGACTAGGCTCCGCTCTGGATGCTTCGCACGGGTTCACTGCCATGCTCTGCGAGGACCAGGATCCGCTCTGGATGTTTTTCACGGGGTCAAAGAGTGACGTTATCCGTGTTCCACGTGACCAGGAAGTTTGCACTAGATGCTTCACACGGGTTCACTGCCGCGTTAGGCGAGGACTAGGCTCCGCTCTGGATGCTTCGCACGGGTTCACTGCCATGCTCTGCGAGGACCAGGATCCGCTCTGGACGTTTTCCACGGGGTCAAAGAGTGACGTTATCCGTGTTCCACGTGACCAGGAAGTTTGCACTAGATGCTTCACACGGGTTCACTGCCGCGTTAGGCGAGGACTAGGCTCCGCTCTGGATGCTTCGCACGGGTTCACTGCCATGCTCTGCGAGGACCAGGATCCGCTCTGGACGTTTTCCATGGGGTCAAAGAGTGACGTTATCCGCGTTCCACGTGACCAGGAAGTTTGTACTGATTGTATCCGCATTTTGCGGGATGGAGGCTTGACTGTTGGCGATATGTATACCACCGAGCCATGGAACTGGGAGCTGCCGCTGCTCTGCTTTGTTTGAAGTCATGTCCGTTGTTACGAGACGAGTGTTTGGATGATCTCTAGGTCGCTTGTGGCCCGTCGAGACCTGGCTTCTTTTTCTGATGAAACCTGGGGGAGAAGCATGATCCCTTTTTGTTTACGCCTTTGGATTGTGTACAGGGTGTGATGGAATATCACCTGTAGGGCATAAATTTTATTTTTATTTTATTTCTTTTTCCGCGATGCTCTATCATTTCAGCTTTTATATCGCGAAAATCGCGATTGCCCAATTATTTCGACTATTTTTCGCGGTGCCCAATCATTTCGGCTATTTATTTATTTTCTGCTCGCTGCTTTTTATTGCGAGTTGCCCCATCATTTCGGCTGTTTTTCATGCCTTCATTTTTACTTGCTGCTTTTTATTGCAAGTTGCCCCATCATTTCGGCTATTTTGCAGGCATGTGTGGCTTGCTAGCTTTTCGTTACAAGCCTGGGTTTTAGGCACCGATTTTTTGCATCAGCACCGCTACAACTGGAACGTTGCCAGGAGCGAATCATCATTTGCTTTTGTCGATGACGAACAAAGGTGGCTCAGCAAACAGGGTTAAGGGTCCTGTCGACCAAGGCTTTTGACTTCATGAGCCGTAAGGGTCTCACAAAGGTATTTCTCCCCGCGAGTCGTGAGGATCTCGTAGGTGTGTTTTCTCCTTAGGGATCGTGAGGATTCCTAAGTGTGTGCTCCTCTGTAAGTCGTAAGGATCCTACGAGAGGACTTTCTCATTATGGGTCGAGAGGACCTATAAGGGTTGGACTTTGTTGGGGAAATGTTTATTCGCGCCCGTGGATTGTATACAAGGGTCAGTATTGAGCCTCTTGTAGGGCAATATCGGAGGTTGTGGGGGATTTGCTTAAGAACAGGTTCAGGTTTCTGTAACTTAAGACTTTCAAATCTCATGAGCCGTGAGGGTCCCATAAGAGAATTCTCCTTACGAGTCGTGAGGATCTCGTAAGTGTATTTTCTCCTTAAGAATCATGAGGATCCCTAAGTGTACTGCTCCTTTGTGAGTCGTAAGGATCTCACGCAGGTGGTTTCTCCTTACAGGGTCGAGAGGACTCTGTAAGTGTCCTTTAACGAGGTTGCGCCCTTTCGGGTTTTCACAAACACTCGCCGGTAGTCCTGCTGTTTTTACTCACGGAGCCCTTTCGGGTTTTCATCCGTGCCCATTTTGCTTATGGACATACCGTTTTTTTTATTTATATCATTTTTACTCTTCTCTTTTTTTTTTTACAAGGTCGCGCCCTTTCGGGTTTTCACGAACACTTGCCGGCAGCCCTGCTGTTTTTACTCACGGAGCCCTTTTCGGGTTTTCATCCGTGCCCATTTTGCTTATGGACGTACCGTTTTTTTTTTATCATTTTTTTTTTCTTTTTTCTTTATTTATCCATCTCGTCAACCTAAGGACGTTACGGTGGTAGTTTAGGGACGTTTCGGTCCGTCGATAGTTTAAGGACGTTTCGGTCCGCTGTTAGTTTAAGGACGTTTCGGTCCGACGATAGTTTAAGGACGTTTCGGTCCGACGATAGTTTAAGGACGTTTCGGTCCGCTGTTAGTTTAAGGACGTTTCGGTCCGACGATAGTTTAAGGACGTTTCGGTCCGCTGTTATAGGAAGGCCGGCTGCTGCTTGTAAAGTCTGAGCCTAGGAAGATAGCGAGCGGACATAGTCGTCGTCATCCATCATTGACCTAGGCTGCAGCTTATTAAGCATGGTATTTCTTCAAGAAGCGGCCGTTTACTGGCCTGAAAGGCCTTTCACCGTGCATGTCCATGAGTAGATAGGCTCCACCCTGGTAGACCTTGTCTATGATGTACGGGCCTTCATAGTTTGGCTCAAATTTTCCCCGCTTGGCGCGATTGGGGATCATAGGTCTTTTGACCACTAGTACGAGTTCGCCTGGGCGGAATGTCCTCGGCCTGGTCAATCTTTCGTACGAGCGCGTCATCTTTGCTTTGTAGGCTTCTAGATGTTGTTGCGCTATGAGCCGGGTTTCATCGAGGGCGTCAAGCTCCTCAAGCCGAAGGTGAGCATTTTCTTCGTTCGTCAGCTCGTGGTGGACTGCTACTCGTAGAGAGGGTAACTCTATCTCAAGGGGGAGAACTGCTTCCGTCCCAAATACCAACGCGTACGGCGTTGTGTTCGTGGCCGTCTTGAATGTAGTTCGATAAGCCCAAAGGGCTTCTTGCAGCCTTTCGTGCCAGTCCCTCTTATTTCTGGAGACGGTCTTTTTTATGATCTTCGTCAAGGTCTTATTGAAAGCCTCGGCTAGACCGTTAGCTCGTGGGTTGTAAACTGAAGAATATCTCCAGTCTATATTGTGCTGCTGTGCGAAGCGGCTAATCTTATGGCTTCGGTAGGCTGGCCCATTATCGGAGATAATCCGTCGTGGAGTTCCGAACCGATAGATGACGTGCGTCTTGAAGAAATGGAGGATATTCTCCGTCTTCACTTCCTTCAGTGGTACTGCTTCCGCCCATTTGGAGAAGTAATCAGTTGTCGCCAGGATAAAGCGGTGTCCCCGGGATGATGCTGGCTCAATGGGGCCGACTATGTCAGTCCCCCACATTTCGAATGGCCAACTAGCCAGCGTCGGGTGCAGTGGATTCGGATGTTGGTGGATGAAGTCTCCATGGATCTGGCATGAGTGGCATTGCTTCGCATACTCGAGGCAGTCCTGGATCATCGTGGGCCAGTAGTAACCCATCCGTTTAATTTTTAACTTCATCTTTGGGCCTGCTTGGTGAGAACCGCAAAGTCCGTCATGAACTTCCCGAATGACTCTTTCTGCTTCGTCAGGTCCCAGGCATCTCAGCCATAGAGAATCAAATGATCTCTTGTATAGAATGTCGTTGACAAAAGCGAAAGATAAAGCTCGTTTCATGAGCTGATGCCTTGAGGACGCTTCTTCGGGCACTCGGCGGGACTTAAAGTAGTCTATGAAGACTTCCCTCCAGTCCTCAGCCTTCTCACGGTCTTTTATTTGTAGGGTCGCTTGCTCAATCGCTCCCTTTTCTTTATATAATTCCGGAGGTATTTCTGCCGGGGCGAGCACTCGACGGCTTTGTACCACGATTCTGACGTCATCGAGGTTCTCGTCGGCCAGTTCTTTAGCGAGTTTGGCCAACGCGTCTGCTTTGCTGTTCTCCGCGCGCGGTATGTTCTCTAGAATATAGAAGGGGATCTGGGCCAACAGTTGTTGCACCTTTTCGCCGTACTTCACCAATTCTGGTTTGCACGTTTGGTAGTCACCATTTACTTGGCTAACGACCAGCTGAGAATCCCCGTATATGAGGAGGTCTTCAATTCCCATGTTGATGGCGATTTCGAGGCCTGCTATCAGGGCTTCGTATTCGGCTTCATTGTTTGTCCTTGACTCTGTTAAGGAAAAGGCGAAGCGCATTATCCCTCCTTGTGGAGTTGCAAAGATAAGGCCTATCCCCGATTTGATGATCGGGCTACCCTGTTTCTGTTTCTTTATGGAGGACGCTCCATCGAAATAGAGTTCCCATCGTGTGCTTCCACCGCCAATTGCGTCAAATGCATGCTCGTCCGGCAAATCACAGTTCAGAGGAGAGTCGGCCGGTATCGGGTGTTCTGCGAGGAAGTCAGCAATGGCCTGGCCTTTTACTGCCTTAAGGGGTTGATATGTTATCGAGAACTCCATCAAGAGCAAGGCCCATTTAGCGAGTCTTCCCGTCAATATAGCCTTTGACATCAGGTATTTAAGGGGGTCCACCTTCGAAATGAGACGGACTTCATGCGCCAACGCATAGTGCCTGAGCTTCGTTATTGCAAAGATTAATGCCAAGCAATGTTTTTCGATGGGCGAGTAATTGCTTTCTGCCCCCAGCAGCACTCGACTTAAGTAGTAAAGCGCTCTTTCTTTCCCCTGATCATCCTCCTGTTCCCATAATGCGCCCAAAGAACCTTCAAGGGCGGCCGTGTAAAGAATGAGAGGCTTTCCTTTCACTGGGGCAGCCAACACCGGAGGATTTTGCAAGTATTGTTTGATCTCGTCTAGTGCACCTTGACATTTGTGATTCCAAACGAACGGGGTTCCCTTTTTCATCAGGTGGCTGTAAGGACGGCATTTGCCCGAAAGATTAGCGATAAACCGCCGGATGTATGCGAGCTTCCCTTGGAGAGACCGCAACTGCTTGAGGGTTCTTGGCGGAGGCATTTCCATAATCGCTTTAATCTTTGACGGATCTATTTCAATACCTCGGTGTCGAACGATGAATCCCAGGAATTTACCCGAGGAGACTCCAAACGCGCACTTGAGGGGATTCATTTTCAAATTGTATTGCCGAAGGCGTTGAAATACGGTTTCGAGATGCTTTAAATGCTCTTCGTATGACATGCTCTTCACTACGAGGTCATCGATATAGCATTCGACGATGTCGTGTATGAGATCGTCGAAGATTTTTGTCATGGCCCTTTGATAGGTGGCGCCAGCGTTCTTTAGGCCAAAGGGCATAACCTTGTAGCAAAATATACCCAAAGGGGTGCGGAAAGCGGTATGCTTCTGGTCTTCGGGATGCATCTTTATCTGATTGTATCCTGACGAACCATCCATAAAGGAGAAGACCTCGTGAGTGGATGTGTTATCTATCATTAGCTCGGTTACCGGCACCGGGAAATCGTCCTTTGGGCATGCTTTATTGAGATCCCTGAAATCCACGCATATGCGCACCGTTCCATTCTTCTTCATTACCGGGACGATGTTGGCAATCCAGTCGGGATATTGGACTTCCTGGATAAATCCGGAATCGATCAACTTCTTGACTTCGGCGTTGATGCTCATCTCCAGCTCAAGTCGCATCCTCCTTGGCGCCTGTTTGACTGGCTTGATATCTGGGGATATTGCTAATCTATGCACCGCAATCTCCGGATCCAATCCTGGCATCTCGGAGTAGTTCCACGCGAAGCAGTCTTTATGCCGTAGGAGCACGTTCTTTAGCGCGGCCACCTTTTCCTCGGATAACAGCTCGCTGACAAATGTCGGTCGCGGGTCGTCTGCCGATCCCAGCTCGATCTTCTCGAGGTTATCTGCGGTAGTATGTATACCGTCTTCAAGTTCTTTCGGAGCGGGCGGAAATTCCGAGATCAACTCATCATCGCTGTTCTCGAAACACCGGGGAAGGTCATCTTCGTTCTCGGGTTCTTCTTTTAATATCGTAATCATATAACAGGTGCGAACCCGCTCCCAAGACTGAGGTGGATCCGGTTCTGCTCTTATGGCTTTGGGCTCGTGCTTTTGCGGCGGCGTTACTCTCCAACCGTCGGATAAAGCGAATCTACCCCGTCGGTACTGGTCCTCGACCCAGTTCTTGAAGGTGAAGCAGTCTTCGGTAGGATGTCCTATGGCTCGGTGATAAGAGCAATAACACGGATGAGAGACCTTGCTAGCTTGCTCAGGATGCCTAGAATCTGGAAGCGTGATCATCTGATGTTTTAGGGCGAGCTTGAGCAACCGTTCCGTTTTGTCTCGGGGGAAGGAGTATGCTCGACTCATCTTTTTCACGAGGGACGAATCCGAGCCGCGCAGTACCCGTAACCCTCTAATCCTGCGTCGTTGTTGTCGGCTTCTTTTCCCGTTTCTTAATTTATCTCCGTCCCCGCATCGGGCCTTTCGTATGACGGGTTGACAATGGTGAACATCTTTATCTTTTGCAGCCTGTGCAGTCTGTTGGAATAGACGTTGCGTCCTGGCCTTCTCGTAGATGGCCATTTCGCGGTTGTGGTCTTCCCGAGCTTTCTGACCCACTTTCCTGATAGGTTTGCCCATTCGTTCCTCAAACGACGGACTCGGCGCTTTAATCGCGGGGTCTAGTTTTGATGGACGGTTGGCATCTCCTGACAGGGCGTCCTCCTCTTCATCAAAGGTATATATAGCGTAGCTGCTGTGAGCCCGTTCCCGTTTTCCGGCTCTTGCGTATCCAAGCCCGAGTGTTTCCATCTTCCCGTTGGACAATTTGCGTTGAGTCCCGGGGACATCCCAAATCCTGTTATAGAACCGAGCCTGCCGCACCGTCTGTCTTAAGGGTACTCCTTGGCGCTTCAATAACTTCTTCAATCCATTTGTATAGTATCTAGGCAGACGGATGGGTTGGAGCCTGTCGAGTGTAACATCCGCGCCGTGCCAGATCTCTTTCTCCACCTTCGACTCTGAGGATTGGTAGAATAGGATCACCTTCTCACCCCTTCGCCTGGGAGGGACGTAAAATGTTTGCAGGTCCTGCACGCTGTGAGCTTGAAGCGCGTCGAGATCCTTATAGTGTTCTCGCGGTACCATGGTGATTTGCAGACTATGGTCCTCGCAAAGGGATGCCTGTATTGACAGCCGACTGGAGAATACGGCGTTAACCTCGTCCTCCGAATCACTCCCGAAGACCGGTATGGGGGTGGGCGCCCCCAGGTTGTTGCGTTGGGATGGCCCTGTATACACTATTTCCTCCTCCTCTTCGGTATCGCTCCCAAAAACGGGAATGGTGGCGGCGGCTTTGTCCTTTGGGTCGCGACACCTTTCTGTATCTTCGAAATCTGGCAGAAAGTATTTCGCGTCTTCGTATTTGCGAACTTCGTTTACAGAAAACGGGTTCAACTCGCCTGTTACGGTGTACTCGAAACCATCCTTGAAGTACTTCATACACTGATGTTGCGTAGAAGGGATGATGTTGTACTCGTGTAGCCAAGGACGACCGAGCAAGGCGTTGTAGCAGGTCTTGGCGTCAATGACATGGAATTTGATGTCTGTGATGAGAAGTCCGAAGCGTAACGTCAGTATTACAGATCCGAGAGTCCGTGACGATTGAGAGTCGAAACCGGAGATAGTAATTTTGTCACGAGCGAGGTGTTGCACACTCATGCAGATTTCCTTCAACACCCGAACATTAAGGAGGTTAACGGAGGATCCATTATCCACCAGGATCTTGCCTATCTTGATGTCATGGCAGTATCCAGAGACATATAGGGGGCGGTTGTGGTCGCACGTCCCGAGAAGGAGGTCTTCATCACCGAAAGTGACATCGGCCGTATGCACTTCCTCCAGCTCATCCTTCATCCTTTCAGTGGCGAGGAAGGCTTGGAATTGCTCGGGTTCTTGTAACGCCTTAATTAGTGAGTCTCGCGCTTCTTTCGATAATAGAAGGGCATCAAGAATGCTAAGCTGAGAAGGTAGCTTCCTTAAGTGCGCGAGGATGTTATAGTCTACCTTACCCTTTTTGGGAGGGTCTTTGGTAGTTAGCTCTTTTGTGACCTGGTCATCTAAAGTGATATCTTCAATGACCTTTTCCTTTCCCTTATCTTTTCGGCCGACGGGCCCGAGATTCTTTTCTGGGAGTGTGCGATTGCGCAGCTGAATGTTCTCGCAGATCTCCGATTCCTCCTCTTTCCCCGAGAAAGATTCTTTAAAGAGAGGGCCCAGAGCCATTTCTTCATCAGAGTCGCTCCCAAAGGTGAGAACTTGTGACTCCCTGGCGTTAACCATGCAACAGTTGCCAGTCGTTATATTGCGCCCATCGACAGTGCTTCTTCGCTCCCGACGGATCTTGCGTTTCATGCGCTTAAAATGTTGCCGATGAGCAACATATCCTTGCCACCATATCTTAAAGGCGTCGCACTCCTCCGTGGGATGTGAGATTTTCCGATGATATGTGCAATAGTCAGGGTGCGTCTCTACCCCATCGTGTGTGTTTCCTTTCGAGGGTGGTAGCTTCATCCCCATTGACATGGCTTTGGCAAACCTTTTTCTCGTCTTGAATATCTTCTTGTCTGCTTCGGATGCCTTATGCTCTGTCAGGGGTAGTTCAACTTTTTCGTTCAGTTGCCCGCATTTGGCTCCTTCCGACGTGGTCATCTCACGCTCCTGGTCCGCTTTACATTTTAGACGAATCTCGTCTAGAAAAGCGTCGATCATTTCATCTGTCGGCCATGCGCGTTCTGGTACAGGCTCTGCCTCCAGTTTCCTAATGCCAGAAGTTTTCCCATCATCGGCGAACGAGTGGGAGATTACATTACAACTCGCCACATATCCTTCGGATTCATCCGACGAGCTTTCTCCATCATCTTCCTCTTGAAAGATGTGGTTGAGGAACTCTTGCAGTGTGACAGGAGTCCGCGCCTTCTGATTGTACTCTTCCAACGCGTCGATTTGCTTTTGTAAGTTCGTGTGCTCTTTTCCAGGCTTCACGGACTTCTTGGATTTCTTCTTCTTTTTCTTCGAAGTTTTTGACGATTGGGCGTGAGTATCCGGGCTCTTACCGTGAGCCTTTGTAGTCGGGCGACGCCTTAGCATCCCTTCGATAATTTAAGGTTCAAGAGGGTCCTTCCATTCGATCGCAGGGCACGCATGAAGGTCTCTCAGCATTCTTTTGGTTTTAGTTGATAGCACGACCTCCCATGGAGCTTCTTCAATAAAAGAACATGTTGCCCCCGGTGTATCCGCTTTCCTAGGAGCATGCGGCTGTGGTGGGTTCACCTTCCACTTTTCGGACAGTACAAACTTCCCCTGGAGGTATTGGTCTTCAATCCATCCTTTGAAGACGAAGCAATCTTCAATCGGATGGCCTACCGTTTGATGGTAAGGGTAGTAGTTGGAGTCATTCACCTCGGTGGGTTGCGGCGGTCGCCTTGGATTTGGTAGGTTTATAAGCCTGTTGCGTATCGCCAGCTCGAATAACCGCTTCGTCTTGTCTCGTGGGAACGAGTAGGGACGCTTCATTTTCTCATTATAATACCGACGCCTTTCCTCCAGTTGATCTGCCGGTTTCGGGGCATTAGGTTGCTGTTGGGCATTCGCAACAAAGGTCGCCCTCCCTTTACCCTTGTCATTCCGAGGTTCCGACTTCGGTGTAGGTGGTCTATGACCCATCTGGTCCATCTGAGCCAACTTGTCGATTAAAGCCTGGAATGTGGTTGGCTTAAAGAACATCATAAACTGGGAGATAGTTGCGTGGGGGTCTAGGGTTCCCACGAACATGCCCACCGCGGGTGCTTCTTCGATACGTTGCTCACATCTCGACCACAAGTTCCGTCAGCGTATAGCGTACTGGACCCAGGTTTCGCCCGGTTTTACCCTGGCGTTAATAAGTGCGGTTATTAGAGTGCGTTCGCTGGCACTTGCAAATCGCTGAGTGAACAATAACTCCATTTCAGCGAACGTTTTGATGGAATCGTTCGGGAGTTCTGAATACCATTCGAACGCTGTTTCTGATAAGCTGCCCACGAACTGGCGAAGCAACAATTTATCGTCACCGCCGGTGTTACCGCAGAGGGCCCGGAACTGGGCAACATGTTGATGGGGATTGCCGGTCCCCTTATACACATGGAATTTCGGTATCGTATAGCCTTGCGGGTATTTAATTTGATCGTACCAGCTCGGATACGGCCGCCCCGTTTTCACGACTTGACCAGCTGCCTCAGTCGCATGATGAACTCGGATTTGCTGGGCTATGTAGTCAGCTAAGTCAGCCTTAGAGATTGCATCCTCCCTGGCCGTTGAGAGGGCTGGTGGTGGATTTGACGTTTCTCCTCGGTCGTCTTCAAGAACGATCGGGGGATCCTCAGCGGGTGAGTCCTGCTGGATCATCATTCCTATCACATCTTGGAAGAGAAGGCCCATCCGTTGTATGTTGGCCGCTTGTTCAGCAGCCTCTTTGTCCCTTTTCTCCAGTGTTCGGCGAAGGAATTCAGCGTCTGTTTCTTCCTCCCGGCGTGCGTCTGAGGACGTTTCTAGGTTTTCTTTTGGTCCGGTGAGCGCGGCCATAGCATTCATCATTTCTTGAAGCTTTTGTTGCTGCTCCTGGGCTTTCGTCACGGATCGGGTTAGGGATCGGTGGCCCGTGGAAGTGCGGCTTTCCTCTTTCCCAAAGGCCATGTAAACAGTGTGCACCACCATGCCCCCAGACTTAGGGCGTCTGGGTTTAGTGCTTTCAGTCGTCGCTACATGCTGTGAGGTCCTCTCTGGCCTCCTCCTTTTGTGAGTCAGTTGATCACCGGCTTTTTGGGGTTTAGCCTGGTGACCGGCTTCAGGTTGGATTTTCAGCTTCTTGTGCTGGCGGGAGAAGTTTGGATCGATGATCGAGTCTCGGGCCTGCCGCCAAGCCTTATAGATTTTGGAAGACAGCCGTTGAGGAGATCGGGGCTGTTCGGGTTTTGTTTCCTCAACCTTTTTCAATGAGGGAGGAGACCTCTTCAGTACTGCCGTGGGGGAATTCCTTCGCACCTTATTTAGCATTTCAAAGCTGTTCCCCGTTGGAACAGCAGCATTGACCTCTGCCACCGGGGCCGCTGGAGTCAGCCCGGAGGGAGAGTTGCCCCCAGCCTTCCTTACTCGGCGCCAATGGCGACGTCGAGCGCGTCGAGCGGGTGGCGTTGGGTCAGCAGTAAGAATGGTTCCTTCTTGCCCCCTGTGTGGATGGAGGGTTGTTGTTGGCGTTAGCCTATCGAAGACCGATATCCTCTGGGAAGCGGGAGCAAAGGCCGGAGCCGTCAATCTTGTAAAGACTGACTTTTTGGCTGGAGAGGTCGCCTTGGCGATTTCGGGAACGGGAACGGCCACTTTCTTAAAAGCAGCCTTCTCTGAGATTGTAGGCCCCGTGATGAGCTCGCAGGATTCCTGGCCCAATCTAGAGAAGACCGAGGCATCGACGTTGGGCGACTCGTTGAGAGGAGCCGCGGCAGGGGTAAGACGATCAAAGACCGACTTCCCGAGAGTTTTCTTCGTCAGCACTGGAGCGGTAAAGTTTGTCGGCGGGATCATAGTCCCAAAGAACAATCCTGTGGTGGCGCGAGTGACTTGTTCCACTGGCATTGTGAATAGCGAAGCAGCTTGGGGTCCATAGGCTATACCTCCTGGCGAGGCAGAGCGTCGGCTGAAATTGCCATCTGAGCAGTTGGAGGATTTCGCAGGGGTGGAAGCCATCGATCCTTTGCTTTCTGCAATAAGCGAGATGCCAATTCTCAGTACCTTGAAATCCAAGGGCAACTATTAGCGAACCGCGATTGGTTCGCGAATCACGACACACGAAGTGTGGAGTGGAAAGAGGAAAAGGTCCCACCGGGCGTGCCAGAATCTGTTCCCCTCCGAACGGCGGCCGGGACGTCGGGACGTCTGAGGCGTTAGGTTCGGGGCAGATGCTAGTTGGTGCTATCCGTCCACCTCTCCGAAGATGCCAAGTTGATTTATGGCACCATGTATCGAAGGTTTAAACGGATGCGACCGATGTAGCAGACTTCGTCAGATTCCCCCTCGTTTGAGGGGTTTTTGATTGTGGGGACGCTCTTCCCTGCAGGCGCAAGCCCCTGCAGTTAATTACGCTACCGCATTGCGGTAACAACTTTCTCCTTCTCCAGATGGTCACTTCGTGTCATGGGTGTTTGTTTTATTGCCCGTGGATAGTTTACGGAGACTGAGTTATGTCGTCGCCCGTAGGGCGTGGACTAGCCCAAATCCGCATTATCTTAAATTTGGTTTTGGGGGGGGGTTTCGGTTTGAGGATACGTCAGCCCTACTCGAGGCTAAGATCAACTCAAACGTTTGTTAAGGATACGTTAGTCTAACTTTGTGACTAAGATCAACTTAACGGGATCGTTTAGATCCGACAGAAGAGTGTTTGGACTCTAATGTTCCAGTTTAGGGGACATAGTGGTCCATCGTCTGTATGGCTGTCGGGACCCATCACCTCTCTGACGACGTTGAAGGATTACAACGACAGATGTCAGAGGAGTTCAGAGATGTACCCTTGAGCCGAAGTTAATTTGGGGGATTCGTAGTCCAGTATGTTTGAGGGTTTAAGGACGCGTTAGCCATCTCCAAGGCTAAGATCAACTTAAACGGGGCCGTTTAGGTCCAACAAAAGAGCATAGGAAAGGGCTCTATTGTTCTAGTTTAGGGACGTTGCGGTCCATGGGTAGTTTAAGGACATTGCGGTCCGTGGGTAGTTTAAGGACATTGCGGTCCGTGGGTAGTTTAAGGACATTGCGGTCCGTTGTTAGTTTTAAGACATCTCGGTCAAGGTTAAGGACGTCGTAGTCCATGGGTTTAAGGACTCCACAGTCCGGTATGTGCTCTGGATGCTTCACACGGGTTCACTGCCGTGCTTAGCGAGGACCAGGCTCCGCTCTGGATGCTTCACACGGGTTCACTGCCGTGCTCTGCGAGGACCAGGATCCGCTCTGGACGTTTCCCACGGGGTCAAAGAGTGACATTATCCGTGTTCCACGTAACCAGGAATTTTGCATTAGGCATGGGTTTAAGGACCCCACAGTCCATATCATGAATGGTCATCGGGACCCGTCACCTCTTTGAAGACATTGAGGGATTACAATGCCAAGTATCAAAGGAGTGAAGAGATGTACCCTAGAACCGGAACGGCTTGAATAGTCCCTGACCCAATTTGGGGTCAAGACTAATTTATTATTTTATGAGCCCATTAGCCCAGTTAATCACAAATTGAGGACTTATGGCCAGCTTGGGCTAAGTCCAGTCAGGTCTGGAATATTGACTTCTTGTTGGTTCATTGAGGGAGAGGCTTTGCCTCTATCCCTTTAGCCAATTGGGCCAAAACCTAGTGTTAAACACTACAGAGCAATCAGTGTTGAACACTGGGAATGAGGTTGACAAGTTAGTGTTTAACACTAAGAGATAGTTGGTGTTAAACACCAGCGACAAGGCTTTTCAAATTAGTGTTAAACACTAAAACAGATCAGTGTTGAATACTGCAAATAAAGCTTTTTAATCAGCGTTGAATGCTAAGGCCCAACAGTGTTTTAACACTGGGTTTGAGAGCTTTAATTTAGTGTTAAACACTAAGGCAAGAGGGGTCACGTGGCAGCACGTGAGAGCGCCCTCCCTTCGTTTGTTCTGCTGACATTGCTACATCTTTCAGGGCATCACGTGCCATCACGTGACGGGCATTCATATGCCTATGTATCAGAGCCTCTTGTCAAGGGTCACGTGGGTCACGTGGGGTGCTGTTTCAAGGGGCTTTCTGTTTATCTCTTGAGGGGGTCACGTGGTGGCACGTGACCCTGCCTTCATGTATTTTGTTTGGAGTCTTTGTTAATCTTTTTCAGGAATTAAATTCCTCGAGCTGTAGATTTTCAGAGGAATTAAATTCCTACTTCCTTTCGAAGACTTTGTTTTTTTTTTTTCGAATAGAGTTTAACTCTGAATTTTCTGTAGGAATTAAATTCCTCATATATGCGAGGGGCTGAATAGGGTTAAACCCTAATAAAAGTTTCTCAAACTTCCATCCTCTGTTAAATTATGATTAAGGGGATTGAATTCCTGATGTTTCAACAGAACTGGTTTTTTACTTAGGGTTAAACCCTGTTTCTTCTTTTGTTCTGAAGGAATTAAATTCCCATGATACAGGGTCGAACCCTAACTTTTATTTTGGAGGAATTAAATTCCTATAGTTCTGTGAGAATTAAATTCTCGAGCTTGCATTCCTTCTCTATGTTTTGGATCTGCATGGCAGGATCTCGACCCATTGAGAATTAAATTCTCAACCTTAAGGGGAGATGTGCGCTTTGCAGATCCTCTATCAAAGAGAGAAGAAATATGTTCTTCTGTTTTTACATATCAGAGTTAAACTCTGTTGAGAATTAAATTCTCTTTCTTTCCAATGTCTTTCCCTTTCTTACCTAGGGTTTTTGCAGAAGATCTGAGTATCAAAGCTCTTCTCCTTCTCTCTTTTCTTCTCTGCGTATGTCTATTTTTTGTGTCCCTTGGCTCCTATTTATAGGAGAAGCAGCCGTATCAATCAGTTTTTTGACGAATCTTCATTGAGATTTGATTTGCGTCCATTATTCATTTTTGGGCCTTTGGATTATCAGGTGAATTCTATTCACCATTGGATCTTGAATCCAGAGATTCTCCTTTGTTATTTTGGTTAGATTTAAGGGGGAAATCTTTCCAAACCCGAGATTTTCCATAGATAGATGATATTTAATCATCTCTGAATCTTTAATTTGATTGGTCCCAAATAATTACTTTCCTTTGGAAAGATTCGAATTTCTTTCAGAATTTAATTCTGTCGTCAAAAATGGGCTTTGAAAGCCGGTCACGTGTGACCACGTGACCCATGGTCACGTGTGAGCACGTGACCCCCTTTGGAATGAGCCTTCTGCGCTGCGTCTTCTGATTGCTGCTTAAACATCACGTGCTACCACGTGACCCCTGGTCACGTGTGAGCACGTGACCCTTGTTTGAACTCTCTTTCTTTGGTTCAACGGGAGAACGGGTCTGCTGTCTTGAACGTCATGTGTCAACACGTGACTCTGGTCACGTGAGGGCACGTGACCTTTTCTGAAGCTCTTTTCCTTGACTTGACCAGGGAACCAATGTGCGCCTTTGCTGCTTGAATTTAAATGTCACGTGCCGACACGTGACCTTGATCACGTGGGAGCACGTGACCCTTCCTGAAGCTCCCTTTTCTTCGACTTTGTCAGGAGACTGAACTTGCTTGAATGATGCGTTCAGGTGTCACGTGCGAACACGTGACCGCTAGTCACGTGTAAGCACGTGACCCTCTTCTGAAGCTTTTCACAGAAGCTTCCTGATTTTAAATCAGGAAACACCAGCGTTATGATGGCGATCATACATGTGGGGGCTGGGTAGTGCATAAGCACATCCTTAAATGTCCCTAGTCGTGGGAGTATCGAGACTGGGCATCGATATTCCGGAGTAAACTGGTATATACGTTTTTAGACCCCGATGAGGGGCGATGGTTGGTCCCACAGCCATTGGTCTTTCGCACATAAGATCGTATGCAGGTGCTCACTGGGGGTGAGTACACTGGACGAACTCGCCGGGAATATGCTAGATGGTATTATACCTATTGTCAGATAGCAGTTCTCAGGTGACATGAGTACAGGTTAGTCTTTCGACCTGAGATCGTTATTTGTCTCGTGTGAATTCCCGCTGTGCTTTGATTACTACCCTACCACGGTTCAAAGGAGTCGTGCAAACAGGTTTTAGTTGGGTACAGTCCCGAGCCACATGGAGGCAGTGAGCGGATCGTCGGGGATTCGTCTCTCCCGGTATTGTGGGTTGATGTCGCACTATGCACGGATGACTATCACCAGAAATCCTTGGCCAAGGTAGACGGTAATTACTGATTTAGATCAGTAGTTTCTCAGTGGGTGATGGATTTCACACCGACATAAAATATCGTGTTATTAGGGATCTGTATCCACCCCCTAGACCCAATATGTGATACTCTTAGACGAAGTGACCAGGCCGTATGGAGATTGTCAAAGATAGGCTCAATAGGGATCCGGATGAGTTTGCTCATCGGGTTTTCTTTTCGATAGGTACCTGAGTAGCCGTTACGTACAGCTAGTGCCGCTGACGTGCTTGTGGTTATGGATTTATCGAGTAACTCACTGCCAGCGTACTGTCGAGTCTTTAGAGTTCTACACAGAGGGTTTCTCTAGTTCAGACGAAATGGTGTAGTAGCCGTATTTTGATACGTGCAGAGTTCCGATTGAATGATTGTATTAGTTATCCGGACTTTCGATCGGACGGTTGATAATACTAGCCGGCTTAGGATTGAGCCGGATTATTAAATCAGGTATTGATTTAATAATTTACGTATATATATTTCGATATGTATATTCTAATATTATGTTCTTTGTGTTATTCTATCTCTTTGGGTATTCGTAATTTGATATGAATACGGGTATGTATATACAGTTGAGTGTATTCCGTATTTATACGGAATAAATTCTAGAAAGAGGACACCTCATTTTTGCTTTATCCATTTATTAATTTAAATGGAAATGAGGTGTAAAGGTGGTGAAGGGAGAATGGTGAGAACCATGCTTGAATAGTGTTGACAAATGAATTGAAAATTCATTTGTGCAAACTATTCAAGTATGGTTGCTTTATTTTAATTGGAAAATGGTTTTTACAAAACCATGCTTCATATCATACTCTCATTTGGATGTTGGATGAACACTTGGATGGTTGTTTTTGATGAAAACATTCTCATCATTTTTGCTCATCTCTCCTCACTAGCCTTTCTTGTGCTCCTCCTCCTTCTTCTTGATCTTCCATCCTACCATCTCATGAGTTGAGAATCAAGGATGGAAGAAAGATAGATATACATTTAGAACAACTCACTATATCTCTTAACACTCTAAATTAGCAACCTAGAGTCCCTGGTTGCTCCATTAGAATTTTAGTGTAGAGCTAGAGCCATGAACCGCATCCCTCGGGTGGATCATCTTCAGCGGAAGAAGACCGGCGGCCAAGCTCAGTCAAGGAGACCTCAAGGAGCTAAAGAAGAGGGTAGAAGACCGAAGGACACGGATCTTTTGGTGTTACACTTCTATCTCAGTAGTTAACTTCTTTGTAGCTTGCTAGTTTTATGTTTGGTTTCGATTCTAGGTAATTGTTTCTAGCGCCAAGTTTTTAAACACCAAAATTTTTCGTTCCGCAATGGCCGCGGTCGACGGCCAGGGCACTAGGAACCCCAACAGACTCATCCACAGCCTAGAATCTCAATACCAACACATGAATGGGCCCGTGTTTCCTTGCTCCTGAGGTTCCACTCTTGAGCTCGTGAATACTTCTACGGCTGCGTTGACATTCACACTTGGAACTTGACGTTAATATAATTACCATATAGAGACCTATAGTATATATATTTACCCATGAACATATACTTTTACTCGTCATATATATATATATATATATATATATATATATATATATATATATATATATATATATATATTCTACACTTGCCGTTTGTATTCTTACTTTATCCGTGGGACTTACCGAGCGGTAGTTCGCTGACGAGCATTCCACCCATCCTTATTTTCTTGGAATGTTCGTCAGATACGGTCGAGACGGAGGAAGTGGAGGCTACAGAGGAAGACCACAACCGGATTGCTCCTCAGGATTAGTCTAGCTTACCTTTTTTTCAGCTTATATATGCCACATGTTTAGGCATTTTCCTTTATTGTATTTATTTTCCAGTTGAAACTCATGTACTTATAAATATTGGAAGTTGAATGTAAATAAAGATATTTATTGAAAAAATTTACAGTCTCCATTTATTCTTGTATTGTGTATTATTGTTTCAATATGCTTAATATATTTATTTAGGGAATGACCTTCTCGGAATAAATATGCTGCGAGCTTACCACGTCATTGTTTTCGTATACTGGGAAGTGGGACGTGCCAATCATCGACTACATCACCACCCCCGTCGTTGTCGCCAACAAGAACAGAAGCAGCCGCAATAACAAATATAGCAACACACTCTCGACCTTCGATCGCCTAGTCGATGCATTCCGGACCGAGAACTGAGTCTCTAAGGTTAGGCCCGAGTCCGCGTGAACGCTACGATCATTTCATCTCCTCCAGATCTCCATTCCGTCGATGTTTCAGTTTTGCGCGAGACGGTGTTGATGAAATGGCCCGATAAAAATTCCATCGTTCTCACGTTCTAATCGCAAGTAAGTCCCCTCTTCTTCTCTCATCAATCTTCATCGTCAAAATCTAATTTTAATTTTATTAAAACACAGCATTAAATAAGAACAACTACTATATATATGGAAATGAGAGATTGAGCTGGCAGTTGAGAGGAAATGTTGGTGAATGAATTCATAATCAGTGTGGCATTTTCATAAACTGGAAAAAGTATTAGCAAACTGGATATTTAGTATTCTGGTGTTTGGATCGTCTCTATTTCAAATGACACATGAATCTTATCATAATACATTGGTACAACAACAATTTCAAGCTTCAATTTTGGGGCAGTTGTATATTCCTTTCTTTTCATTCTTAAGGATCATTCCTTTAATTAAGTTGACAATACAAACTAAACATAACCATAAAAGAATTAAATTTACAATATGAGGAAACCAACTAACAGAGGCTCCACAGAATAGCAAACATAAATAAGCTTATGAAAATTCTACTATTTTATGTATGGCTTAACTATATATCTCATATTCACAACATATTTCCAAGTAGCTATCATGTCTCACACCCTGGTTTGGAATAATCCAAATCAAATTCAAAGTACACTTTCATAACAAATAACTTTTAACTATGACTTTTCTAAATAAACAAAAATTTCATTAAAATGCCCTCGCTTTATAAAAAAATACGTTTTTAATCGTTGTTTGAAAACATTTGCAATTACGTCTCTACAACTCTCATTAGGGTACCCATTTATGGATGGTGTGGGTTATCGCATGCCCTTTGGATAGCAGAGCGAGATGCAGAACTCCTCACGGAAAATTCGGTCTCGAAAGGTATAAAAATACGATTTTAAAGAAATACGATTTTTAAAACAAATTAAATCATTGGAAAATTATATAAATTATAATTCCGTATTTTTTTATGAAAACAAATCTTGAAAACTATATTTTTAAATGAAAGATTAAAATTTTAAAAAAATACCATCAAGTTTCTAAAAGAGATAGTTTTCATAAAAATGCCACAAACTTTTAAAAACTAAGTTTCATTGCTAAAATGCTACTAAAATTAAAATACATGTTCATAAAACCTCTAAATATTATAAATCACTCTTGAGGTTTATTTTTAAATAATATTAAAGTATTTTTCATAAAAACCCCTCGAGAAATGCAAACAATATAGATACAATGTAAACCACAATAATAAATATTTAGGAACTCTAGATTAATATAGGTTTAACCGGTATCATTTCTCTTGAGCCCTAGGGAGCCGGAGAAAGTGAGTGATTACCTAATCAGGTTAGATAAATCAACGAAATTTATCAAGTGACAACTGTCTTAGAAAAAGACACAAATCCTGTCGTACATGTGCAGCAGTTGTCCGATTACTTCCGAACTTAAGAAATTCAAGAGCTAAATCCTTTCATAAGATACTGACTCCAATCTGAATTCAAACTCAAACTAGAACCCAAAATCAAACACAAATTTGAATACTTGATCATGAACTTGAACACTCGAATTCAAATATCAAACTTGAACTTGAATACTTGACTCGACTTGACCGAACCATGAATATAACTTGACATGAGCTTGACATGAATACCTGAATACACGATTACATCTTGAACATGAACTTGTACATTTTTTATATTCATGGATTCGGTCAAGACCTGTAATCTTAAACTATACAATACAATACGCGGAGATAAAGGGGTAGATTAGTATGGAACGTATCTCATGGCACGAGAGGTCACTTAAAAGAAACCTACTTGAATTCACCTGCCGTTGTCCCGTGGGTTATGACGGGGCCTTGTACTATATGTTACCATAGTTCATGGGGTAAGATGGACTCCTCTCGTATACATGAATATCTTCTTTATCAAACTACAAATAAGCACGTTAGAATAACTGTCTTATACTGTCACGCCTCGCTTCCCAGTGTACGGGGACGCAATGAGGTCCGCTACGTATATACTCAGAAGTACATACGCTAAGCGTATCTAAGCAATATAAAATAAATACACAAGAGACAAGGGATAATAAAAACAACAACTTTTATTTATTAACATTCTTTTATACAATGCATGAAAAGGAAATACAACTGAAATAAAAAGATGCCTAAACAGTAGCATAACAGGAATGAAAAGTACTGAATGGAAAGGTGTACGATGAAACTACTGTGCTAGATCTTCGGCAAACTGCTCCAAATCTTCTGTAGATGGCTCGATCTCTGCCGGGTCCAAACCACCTGACGACATTCAAAGAAGAAAGAAAGAGAATGTCGTCAGTGAACAGGTCGCTCGGTAAGTCCCAAAGATAAGAGGAGAAATAGAATAGACATGGAGTAAGAGAGAGTAGCTTTTAAAGTTGTATTATATTGTTTTAGTGTTAATGCTGTTGTTATCGTAAGTTCAAGGGTGAATGTCAACTAATCTCAAGAGTGTTCTCAAACCCAACAGGCTGTAATCCAGGGATAGGGAACCACGGGCCCAAATGATATGTTAGTAGCGGGACTTCGACCGTCGCCGAAGTATTCCAAACTCAACAGGCCACAGTCCAGGAGCATGGAAACACGGGCCCTCATGATTGCTTACTTGTGTTAGTAGACATGGATTCATGATCTAGGGGGACTCTTGAAATTATATTGGATTCACGAATGAACTACCCTAATACCCCGTGTAGTTATGTTATTGATAGTACTGTATTGCATTGTATTGTGTTGTAAATTGAATTGTGTAATTGGATGACTGACCAAAACCATGATATCAGTAAACGGATGTAACTGCATAATCATGTAAATAGAATAACTGGGTAATGGATGTATATCTATGGTTTGATTCAGTCAAGTTATATAGATTGATAACTGGATTCATGGATTCATGTGTTCATATTGAATTGGAATATTGTAGATTGTAGATTGTACTTGAATCATATTCAAGTCAGATATAATCAGACTCAAACCCGGGTCAGACAATTAGAAATGTGAATCGAAGTCTTATAATTACTAGGGTCCTTAGGGTAATTTATAAAACTTGAGAGAGTTTTATGTAAAAATACTTTTATATATTTTTCAAAATACACCTCAAGTATTTATTACTCGTCTTTAGAGTTGTAATGAGGATGGATTTTATATTGTGACATTTCTAGTGAAAATATCCTAGTTTTTATAAATAAAGGTATTTATCTATAATATTGATTTATTTGAAATTCATAGTATTTTAGTGTAAAATTCATTCTTGTGATTTTTAGAAAAAGGTGGAATATTTATATTATAATAAAATAGATATTTAAATGATAAATATACATATATTTGTACAAAAATAATTTTAATAAATATTTTATATTCCAAAAATCTCATTTTCTTAAGATGTATTTTAAACCTTTCGAGACCGAATGCTCCTTGCGGAGGTCTGAATCTCGCACTACTAAGCCTGAGGATGTGCGATAATCCGCACCATCCCGAACGGGTTCCCCAAAAATGGATTGTAGCGGATCTTTGCAAAGATTGTAAAATACTAATCCTTTAGAAAACGGTTTTATAAAGTAAAAGGTATTTATTTGTAAAAATATCAATTTTCCGTATTTTAGATTCTAGGGTTTGCTAAGTCAACTGGCCTATTTCTAAATGGTCTAAACGACAAGTCGTTAGATACCTCAAATCGCCTCTTCACCGTCAATTGTGGCCGGGTAACTACAAGTGAGGAAAGGAAGGATCCGCTCACGAATCACCGTGAGACGGGCCTTTTAAAGTTACCTTTCTCACTTGCCTAGCCTAGACACCACAAAGTCGGTTTAGATAAACGATCGATGTCCACAACTCATCGTGTTTTCCTAATAAGAGGTATTTATTTAAAAGTGTATCAAATCTACAACTTTTAGGAATGGTTTTATTAAGAATATGGTATTTAAATGAAAGTATTATTTTATCGTATTCTAAGTTTTTTGATGATATCGTTTTAGGTTGTATATGCGTGTGTGTGGAGGTAGGTCATTACCTCGTGCTCTACTTTAAATGTATAGCAAGGTTAAGGGGTTAAATATGAAATCGAAACATTGTGGTATTTAAGTGAAAATACGATAAATTGAAAAGGCTATCATTTCATGTGATGAAACTTATTCAAATTGTTTGTTAAATATTTAATAGTCAACATAAAGATGTTTAAGCATGAATGTATTGGTGAGAAGTGAAATTTTATAGAAAATCGAATCGGAAATCGGATTTGTTCCGATTCCGTCGGGTTTTGTAATTTCGTATTTTAGAGAATAAGAAAGAGAGATAGAATGGGACTTACGGGTTTTTGATTAAGCAAAGGAGTGAGGGGGACTAAAGGGATTGTCGATGCGTTGCTTCGTCGCCGGTATTTCCTAAAAACGTCGCCGGAATTTCCGCCGGAATTTCGCCGGAGCTTCACCGCGAACTTGTTTTCAAAGTACACAACTCTTGGAAAAATTTTGAGATAGTGAACTTAGGGTTTTGGGATGAGAGGGTAGAGGGTAGGGGGTGTATTTATAGGGTAGGCTAGAGGTAGGGTAGGTGAAGGGTTTTAAATAAAAAAAATTATAAAAATGTGAGAAAATCATTAAAAATTATAGTAAATGGGGTATATTTAAGTCTCGGGAACCGATCCATTAATTTGGAGTATACAGGGGGGTAGGGGAGACGAAGAGACAGGTTTTTCATGTTGGCGACTCGGCCGGACGGCCGAGTTCGGCCGGCGGCGCCGGCCCGAGTCTGCCGGTCCGCCTGCCGAGTCGGGGGTCGTGGAGGTGGGGGGTCGTCGGGTGAAGGTTATGGTATATTTACTTTTTCAAGTGTAGTTCAAATTTTGGGAGTTATGGTGTTTGGACTGTTGGGCTTCCAAAGGATTTAAAACAAAATAATATTAAAAATAATGTGGGGTATGGGATTTGAACTCTGATGGCTTGGTTCAGCAATGCAAGGTATTACCAATGAGCTACAAGCTCCTTCTTGTAATTATTTGTATGAAATAATTACTTAAAGAGATATCAGCAATATTAAATACTCCAAGTATACTTTGAATTTAAATCAATTCTTTATACTTTAAAAATGGAGTTATTTAATTACTTAAGTCTTATGCTCAGGTAATAAATATCCCTTTATGGATTTTGAAAAAAATATTTAGAAAAATTTGTATCGGAAATTTGGGGTTGTTACATATACGGTAAATAAACATGCTTAGATACTTTCATATATAACCTTACCTGTACACTTTTTCTTGGTTGCTCTTTACTTTATATGCCATCTCCTTTAATTTCTTTGGGGGCTTACCGAGCGCTAGTTCGCTGACGACATTCTTCTCTATTTCTTTTTTTGGAATGTTCGTCAAGAGGACCAGATTTGGAGGAGATAGAGCCGAGCCCGGAGGACTTGGACCAGTTTGCTTCTCAGCTTGACTATTAGCTCCTTGTATTTACTTCCAGTATGCCATTGTTTAGGCATTTGCTTTATCATTGTATCTTTTATTACAAACAGTTGTATGTAAATTTGAATGTAAATAAAGTTGTCGTTTTATCTTATTACTCTTGTTGTTCTTGTGCATTATTATATTGCTTAATTATACTTAACGTTTTCTCATAGTAAATACGTTGCAGGCTTGCTACGTCACCGTTTCTGTCTGCTGGGAAACGAGGCATGACAGAACTGCTAACTGACGATAGGTATAATACTAACCGGCAGTTTCCAGCGAGTCCGTCTAGTGTAACTCATAACCCAATGAGCACCTGTATACTATCTTTGGTACCGTATACCAATGGCTGCGAAACAGGCCATCTCCCCTGACGGGGATAAGAAGCGTATACACTGGCCTACTCTAGAGTATCGATGCCCTATCTCGATGATCCTACGATTAGGGACAAGTTTAAGAATATGCTTATAGAGTACCCAGCCCCCACTAGTGTGACTGCCATCACAACGCTGGTAGTCAAGCAAAGATCATAAGGGCTCTATCAACATGTATTTGCGATATGTTAAAATAAATATATACATATGTTAAGATAGACTTATACCAGATAGCATACTGTCATGTTGAGCAAGACTGTTATATATCTGTATATGTGCCAAGCTTCCAAAATGTAATATACAATCTAGTACTATACAATAATGGCCACTGGGACATATATTACTAACAATCTCCCACTTGCACTAAGGCCATGTATTGGTGTATCGCAGACCAATCATCTCGAATAGCCTCTCGAACTGCTTCTGTGGGGTGGCCTTTGTGAGTGGATCTGCAATATTTTTCTCCATGTCTAATCTTCGCACCTTGATCTCTTAGCGATCCACGATCTCCTTGATCAGGTGATACCGCCTCAAGATATGTCCGGATCTCTGATGGGACCTTGGTTCCTTCGCTAAAATTATAACCCCGTTGTTGTCACAACACAAAGGTATTGGGTTAACAATGGATGGAACCACCTGAAGTTCTGTTATAAACTTCTCATCCAGACCATTTCTTTTGCTGCGTCACATGCAGCGGTATACTCTGCCTCCATTGTTGAGTCAGCAATGGTGTCATGTTTGGAGCTCTTCCAACAGACCGTCCCTCCATTGAGGGTGAAGACATAACCCGACATGGATTTGGAGTCAACCTTATCACTCTGGAAGCTGGAGTCGGCGAAGGCCTCGATATGGAAGTCTTTACTGCCGTATACCAAGAACACCTCTTTAGTCGTTCTTAGATACTTGAAAATGTTTTTAACTGCTATCCAGTGCTTCTTCCCTGAGTTTGACTGATACCTACTTATCACGCTCAGTGCGTAAGCCATATCTGGTCTGGTACACAATATCACATACATTATAGATCCTACCGCAGAAGCGCAGAGTATAATACTCATACGATCCCTTTCCAATTCAGTCTTGGGAAGAGACATCTCTTTGGAGAGGGTGATGCCATGACAAGATGCTAGGTTACCGCGCTTGGAATCTTCCATACTAAATCTTTTCAGTATGGTGTTAATGTACCTGGACAGTGAAAGTTCCAACATCCACTTAGATCTATCACGATAGATCTGGATCCATCACGATAGATCTGGATCCTAAGAATGTAGGAGGCATCACCCAGGTTTTTGATGGAGAACTTCTGTGACAAAAATCTTTTGACTGATTGTAGCATAGAAATGTTATTTCCTATTAAAAGAATGTCATCCACGTACCAGACGAGGAATACCACAGTTCTCGCTCAATCATACTATAAATGCATGGTTCATCTGGATTTTTGATAAAGTCAAATTCTTTGACTGTCTCATCAAAGCAGATATTCCAACTCCGCGATGCCTGCTTTAATACATAAATGGATTTAAGCAACTTGCACACTCTTCCGATGCTCCCACTCTCTATGAAACCCTCTGGATGATCCATATAAACACACTCTTCCAAATTTCCATTCAGAAAAGCGGTCTTTACGTCCATCTGCCAAATTTCATAATCAAGGATCCGAATGGATTTAAGTATAGCCACTGGAGAAATTGTTTCATCATACTCCAAACCAGGTCTTTGATGAAAAGATTTTTCTACAAGCCTAGCCTTATAGATTTCAATCTATCCATCTGCACCAATCTTCTTTCTGAAAATCCATTTGCAGCCTATGGGTTTTACCCGTTGAGATGCAATGTCCAAAGTCCAAACTTTGTTGGTGTACATGGATTCCATCTCGGCCCGCATTGCATCCAGCCACTTTACTGAGTCTCTGCTCGTAATGGCTTGCTGGAAACTAGTTGGCTCATCATCATCAATGACGCAATCCTCTTTATCTCCGTCTATGATAAAACCGTAGTATCTCTGGGGCGGATAAGACTGCATACTAGATCTGTGGAATGGAGCAGGGACGTCCGTTTCTTTAGAAACTTCTAGTTCCACCATGCTTTCAATAATAGATTGTGGTTCTTGAATTTTTTTTCCGGTTCTATCGCGCTGCCACTTATTTCTTTTTCAAGAAACTGTGTCTCCAGAAAGTGGGCATGCCGAGAAACAAAAACCTTTTATTTCTCTGCGTAATAGAAAAGATACCACTGGAGTTTCTTAGGTATCCCACAAACTTACACAGTACTGTAATGACTCTGAAATCACTGTACAGAAATTTTCTTTTTATTGTACAGAAAAGAGTATTGCAGCCTGTGTAAGAGTTAAACGTTATTTTTATTAAATAAATACAAGAAGCAACTTGTAGCTCACTGGTAAAACCCCTGCACTGCTGTGACATAGCCTGTGCGTTCGATTCCTACTTGACCCAATTATTTTTTAGATTTTTCTCTTTTTATTTTTGGAAGCCCAAGAGTTGCACGTGCAATATATGGAAAAATGAAAAGTTTCAGAAAAATCAAACATGCGCAAAATGGAGCAAATACAGATATACACACGTGGTACGAATCTCGAGGCAATGCCTCAAGATCCGACCGCCCATTCCCTTATTATGGTCGGCGCCGATGGTCAGATGTGCCCCAATTTGCTCCGTGCTTTGCACACTTGTCCCTTCATCTCCCCTTAACTCCTCTGCACTGTTTGATTTTCCTGTAATCAAACAGAGACTCTTTAATTCACCATTTAACACCTTTTTAATGCATTTTAATCCAAAATTTTAATTCTCAAACCCTAATTCTTCACTATAAATACCATCCCATGCCTTGGATCTCTTCTATTCTGAAAATTTCTAGCAAAACCACCTCAAAATTTCCTAAGTGCAGTGGAGTCAAGTGGAGTTAGCAACCAAGCTCCTTCCATCAAAAATCGAAACTGTTTCCGGAGCTCCCGCGACGCCACGAAGCCCTCTTTCTTCTACCTTACTCTCTTCTCAATATTACCAAGCTGTAAGCCTCTCTCATCTCTTCTTCTTTTCATCTCAATTTATCTCATAAAAATATTTCGGTAAAGTGGAGTTACTTTCGATACATTTCTTTTTTAAACTTAGAACTCCTTTTTTCTTTATACATAAGTCAAACTAATTTTACCACCCTACTTGTAACTTTAATTACAATCTTTTAGCTTCGAGTTTAACCAAAATTTTTATGTGAAACAAACATAAACGAACTTTTTCATTAAAATACCTTGAACTTTAGTATCACCCTCTTTTCGATAATTGTTAAGACAATATTTTTAGGAAAACTTCACAGGGTAATGACCTACCCCACACACACATTATGGTTTCATATCATGATGTCTCTCTCTCTCTCTCTCTCTATATATATATATATATATATATATATATATATATATGGTTGGTTCAAAGAATAGTCTTTACATTAAAATACCATATCTTTCAAAAACGGGTGTTTTTAAAGTAGTATTTTGTAATTCTTGGCAAATACGTCTCTACAGCTCTCGTTAGGAGACCTGCTAATGGATGATGTGGATTATCGCACATCTTTGGGATAGTAGCGCGAGATGCAGAATTTCTCACGGAGTATTCGATCTCGAAAGGAAATAAAATACGTTTTTTTAAGAAATGCGAATTTTCTAAACAAAACTAATTTTTGAAAAATTATATAAAAAAATATGAATCTGTATTTTCAATAAAAACATATTATGAAACTATATTTTTAAAATGTTAATAAAGTACCATCAAGTTACCAAAAAGGGCTAGTTTTCAATAAAATACCACAAAATTTTAAAAGTTAGGTTTTTATTATTAAAATACCACAATAATTAAAATATATGTCTATGAAAACCTTAAATCTTGTGAATCACCCTCGAGGTTATTTTTAAAACAATATTAACATATTTTTCATAAAACCCTATCGAGATATGCAAACAATACTTTAAAAACTATAGAATTAATATAGGCTTAAGCGGTATCATTTCTCTTGAGCCCCAAGGAGCCGGAGAAAGTGAGTGGTTGCCTATTCAGGTTAGACAATTTAACGGGGGTTTTCAATGGCAATTGTCTTGGAAAAAGACACAAATCCTGCCATCCATGTGCAGCAGTTGCCGATTACTCCCGAACCTAAGAAAAATTCAAGAGTTAAATCTGTTCACACGTGTCTGAATCAATCTGACTCCAGACTCAAACCAGAATCCAAAATCAAACACGAACGTGAATACTTGATCATGAACCTGAATACTCTAATTCAAATATCAAACTCAACTTGTATACTTGGCTCGACTTGACCGAACTATAGTTATAACGTAACATGAACTCGACATAACTATCTGAACACATGATTACATCCTGAACATGAATATGTACATTTTATATCCATGGATTCGGCCAAGACCGGTAATCTTAATCTATACAATACAATACGCGGGGATAAATGGGCATATTGGTACAGAACGTATCGTGGCACGAGAGGTCACTTTAAAAGACACTTACATGAATTCACATATCGTTGTCCTGTGGGTTATGACGGGGCCTTATACTATATGTTACCATAGTCCACAGGGTAAGATGGACTACTCTCGTATACATGAATACCTTCCTTATCAAACTACAAACAACCATGTTAGAATAACTATCTTATACCTGTGAATGATTATATACAATTTTACCTGTCCTCTGTTTCTTTTAGTTCCTATTCATATGATATACTGTTTTTCTCTTACATCTTTTCGGACATACCGAGCGCTAGTTCGCTGACGATATTCCTTTCTGTTTCTTTGGAATGTTTGTCGGGAGGACCGGACTCTAAGGAAGATAGAGCCGAGCCAGGAGGACTTAGACCAGGTTGTTGCTCAGCCAGACTACTAGCTCTTTCCAGCCTGCACTTACTTTCTGTATACTATTGTTTAGGCATTTGTTTTGGTTATTGTATCTTTTATTTTCAGACAGTTGTATATAAAGTTGAATGTAAATATTGTTTCATTTTATTACTCTTGTCATTCTTGTTCATTGTTATATTGCTTAATCACGCTTAATGTATTTATTTCATAGTAAATACGTTGCAGGCTTGCTATGTCACCGTTTCCATCTATTGGGAAGCGGGGCGTGGTAAATACTGATCATGTCTCGAGCTTGTCCACATGCTGCTTTTCGACAAAAGCTGGACATCCCCATATCTTTAGATGCTTAAGATAAGGTTTTTTCCCACTCCATATTTCATATGGTGTGGTAGGCATTGACTTAGTCGGAACTTTGTTCAAAAGATATACAGCAGATTCTAGTGCATAATCCCAGAAGGATCGCGGTAGCTCAGCATTACTCATCATGGAACACACTATATCAAGTAAGGTGCGGTTCCGCCTTTCTGATACACCGTCGTATTGAGGTGTGTATGGAGGAGTAAACTGAGAGAGAATTCCATTCACTTTTAAATAAATCAGGAACCCGGCACTTAAGTATTCACCACCCCGATCAGATCGAAGTGTCTTAATACTTTTGCCTGTTTGTTTTTCCACTTCATTCTTGTATTCCTGGAATTTCTCAAAAGCCTCGGATTTATGTTTTATCAAGAATACATGTCCATACCTTGAGAAATCATTCGTAAAAGTAATGAAGTAGGAATAACCACTTCTTATATGTGTAGACATTGGACCACACACGTCGCTGTATATGAGTCCCAAGAGCTCGGTGGCTCTTACTCCGTGTCCAGTGAACGGAGTCTTTGTCATCTTTTCTTTGAAACACGATTGACAAGTTGCATAAGACAAATATTCAAACAGATCCAAATACCCCTCTTTATGTAATTTCGTCAACCGTGTTTCAGTGATGTAACCTAGTCTACAATGCTATAAGAAAGCTTGATTAAATTCTGGAGTTTTTCTTTTAAGTGTGTTCTGAATATTGAAAACTGAATGTTGATTTAATAGGTATATACCATTGTCTAGCGTACCAGACCCAATCAAACCATGATTAAGGTGAATGTTTACAATATCGCTTACAAATGTAAAATCATAACCTTTTTTAGATAGTAAAGATACAGAAATGATATTACATGTCAAACTTGGTACACAAAAACAGTTACGCAAAACCAAAATGTGTCCACTTGTCAATCCTAGGTGATATCCTCTACGGAAACAACATCCACGCTCGTTCCGTTAGCAACCCTGAGGGTCATATCACCTGCCTTTACAACTCTATGGCTTCTCAATGGCTGCAATGAATTACAGACATGAGATCCTGAACCGTTATCCAATACCTGGGAAGTAGAGTTGATTGACAAATAGTTTTCAATTATAAATACACATGAAACCGAAACCACAACTTGCTTCGAATCCTAATTCCTGTCTATCCAAGCCCTGCAGTCCTTCTTCCAATAACCTTTCTTACGACAATAGAAGCATTCCAATAAGCTTTCTTATGACAATAGAAGCATTCATCTTTCCCTACTGTCGGCCCCCAACTTTTACCTTGCCCTTCCCCTGTACCTTACCGACACCGCTTCTCGGTTTAGTGGGGGCCTTCTTCTTCTTCCCTATGGTTTTCACCTTAGATCTAGAGAAAGAAGGTTCCCCAATAAGTAGAGTGGGTGTCTCCCTGGATTTCTTCACGGTGCCCTCTGCACTCCTCAACATGTTAAGGAACTTTAGAAGTGTAACTTCCTTATCCTGTATATTGAAATTCAATATAAACTTGGCATAGGTAGAGGGGAGAGATTGTAGAATCAAGTCCGTATACAACTCGTTCTCCAACGCGGTCTCAAGGTCCGCGAGATTTTCAATATAGCTGGTCATCTTAAGGACGTGGTCCTCTACAGATGACTCGATAGCCAATCTCGCTTGAAACAATTTCTTCGAGATCTCGTATCATGCGATACAAGATTGCTCTCCATATAAATCTTTGGTATGGAGAAATATGGAAACAAGGTCCATATTCTCGTGCTGCCTCTGATATTCATTATCCATAAAGGCTAGCACGAGGCACTTGGTTTTCGCATTGTCTATTTCCCATATCCTACGGATCTCTTTATCCGTAACGGTGGAATCTAGACCTGAGACGGCGGGTGTTTTAATAGTAAAGAGGTAGCCCAGCTTGTCATAAGTCATGGCCATCTGGACATTCCTTAGCCAATGTTTATAGTTTGGCCCCGTTAATATATTTTTATCTAGTATTAACTTAAGCTTGGTCATCTTGGTCACTGCAATTAGAAGAAAGAGAGAAGAAACACTCAGCATGATACTCTTGCAAGTTTAGATTGGTTATTAATTTATCTAAACATGCAGGCCCCGACCCAGTTTAGATTGGTTATTAATTTATCTAAACATGACGGCCGCACCCCTGATACCGTTGATGAAGTGCACTTAGGCGAAACACCGCGGCCGCGAGCACCCGAACGAATGCTTTTGGCGACGGGGTTCTCCTACAGTCACTTGGTCGGGGCTATGGAGCGTGGCTATCTAGTAAGGTACCCGGCGAGTATTCGCGTACGCTACATGGTTGCGACGGACTTTTGATCCACATCAAAATTCCGTGGCAACCGATCAAATGAGACTAACTTGCTAGATTTATAAAATTCAAATTAGTTTTCACAAAACTAAATTTGTGGATTCCAAATATTGTATCACAATCACAGATGGCTAGACGATGTTAAACTTTTCAATCGAATTAACAAACACCCAAAATTTCCCAAAGAGCTCAACACTTGAGCGGAGTTTAAAAAGTACCCAGAACATACCACAGCACCTATGGACCAACCGTAGAAAGGTCAACCCTTGCCTCGCCTATGGCGCCGCGGAACTACCGCAAACCCTAAGATTTAGTGGCGGTTCCGACAGTCACAGAGTTAGGATTTCGCTCTTTTAGAGGGTCCATAGAAAACACCTGCATGATTTCTGAAGATTTTAAACTTGGAAAAATCCAACTCTTGGAAAATTTCCAGCGAGGGAAAAATTGGGTTACTGATATCCGTTCGAACTTTTTAACGTCGTCTAAATAACCCGAAATAATGTTAGAATTACGATTACGAAACACTCCGAATTGCCTTCACAGTAAAATAAAATCACATGCAATCTTAGCAAAAACAAGCAACACCTGAAATACCAAAACCTAGAGCCTGGAACACCATAAAAAATTTAACCCAAAACTATGTTAAAAACCCGAGCAGGCCGGTTTTTAGTGCAATGTGGCCGGCCATTTTCCGGCGAGAGGGGTTCAATTTTCTTTGGTGTTCATGTTACATCTCATATAACATTCTGCAATTGCTTAAAAAAAATTTAAACACTTTGAAAAATTCGACAGAAACTGAGTTTATGTTTCGAGTGTTTCGGAGTTGTTTCGGTTTCGTAATACTACAACATTGTCTAATTCTCTAGCATGGCTCTGATACCACTGCAGGGTTACCTAGTACGACAACAAGGTTTCGGGAGGTATCGTCCATGCCAATTTCAAAAATTTGCCATGCTAAACAACCCTAACCCTAGAATCTTAACTAGAGAATTAGACAATATTAGAATGTAAACAACTTAACATCTAAGTGAATAAGGAATACAATCTTTGTAGACCGGTCCTTCACTTCAATAGCTCCGTGTAGTAGTCCCTTCGCTCCAAGTAGTGAATTTCCGGACTCTAAAAAGCCTCCACAAGATGAACGGAACAAGTTTGCTTGAAGTCTTCGAGGCCGAAGATGATCTACGTCGAGGAGACACCAACTCAAGTTACCTCTTCACTAATTAGGGTTTAGTGAAGTAAACACCCTAAACTAAATGACTAGAATAGTAGAGAATGATGAAGTGGGAATTTTGCTCACTTTAGATTTATTTTTCTCACAATATTTCTTCACCTTGAGAAAAGCCAGAAAGATTTCTCTTGATGAAGAAGAAGATGAAGTGGAGAAGAGAATGAAACTCATGAGGTGAGAATAGCAACCATGTGTGAGTTTGTATCATATACTAATTCATGTAGAGACTAAACTATGGCTAAGGATAATTGTTAGGTTAATAAATATCTTAAGTAAAACAAATTAGTGGACTAAGTCAATGGATACTACAAGCTTCTACAAGCTTCAATCATGACTAATTCCACCAATTTGTGAATTACTAAAATAAATAAAAACCTTTAATTATCAAGAGCATGGTGTGAGTCTCATACACCCATATTGCATATATCAACAACCACGACACAATAACATATATCACATATATATTAAAGTGTACACAAAAGTGAGAAAAAGAAATGTTTAAGTGAGCTAATATTAGTTAATGTAAATTAATATATCAAATATATAATTATATATTAAATTATTAAATCAATACTAGATTTAATAATCCGGCTATATCATATATAACCGACTAATATCATATGTATCAACTTATCGAATCAACACTTAATTCGATAACCCGGCTATATCACATATAACCGAACGATATCACATATCGCAAGATTAGGATACGACATCACATACACGTATTAATCTCGTTCCCGCACATATCACATATCTGATCCTACTCCGTTTCGCTTGAGCCAGGAAACCACTGTGTAGGACTCTAAAGACTTGTCAATACGCCGGCAGTAGGTGGTGATCATATCAGTCGCCCACAAGCCGCAAGCGGTCTGCTAAACGTAACGGTATTGAGCGATCAGAAGATCAACAAGCAAGCTTGCTCATACTCCTGCGAATCCAATAAGTAACGCTACCGTACAGTCCGGTCTTTTCGTCTGATATGTCGCATATCTCAGCCTGGGGTGGTATAATGTCATACCCCAACAGCCTGATAAGTCATGCCGATGTGAGGCACATAACGGTTCGAGAAACTACTGATAACACTTATCAGTAGATCTCAACAACCCTGACCAGGGATCTCCTGTTATGGCCAATCAAGCATAGCCTAACATCAACCCCCAATACCTGGAGAGACAAAATCCCCTCCTATCGCTCATTGCCTCCATGTGACTCGGAACTGTACCCAAAAACTACCGTTTTACACGATCTCTTGAACGTGATAAGGTGGAAATCAAAGCACAGTGGGAATCACACAAGACTCTATGACGATCTCGGGTCGACAGACTAACCTATACTAGTGTCACCAGAGAACTGCTATCTGACGATAGGTATAATACCATCTAGGAGTTCTCGGCGAGTCCGTTCAGTATACCCAGTCTCCACTGAGCACCCGCATACCTTCTCTGATGTCAAACACCAATGGATATGGGATCATTCATCACCCATCATATGGGTCGAGAAGCGTATACGCTAGTCTACTCTGGAATATCGATGTCCCGTCTCGATACTCCCACGACTAGGAACAATTGAAGGATGTACTTACCGACTACCTCTGCCCCACTAGTATGATCTACATCATAATCCTGATAGTCAAGTACTCATCCTAAGGTCTTTATCAACATGTAATAGAGAGACAATAAGTGTACATGTTAAGATAAAGAGCAACAATATAGCATACTATCATGTCGAGCAAGAAAGTCCTCCCTATATATGTCTAAGCATCCACTATAATATACATCACATGTATAAAAATGGCCTTTAGGGCATACATATAACTAACAATCTCCCACTTGCACTAAGACCATTTGTTGTAGTATCTCATACTCAACGCCCCATAAAAGTCTTTCTAGGGAAAGGTCTCTGTGAGTGGATCCGCCGTGTTATCCTTCGCTTCAACTCTCCTTACCTTATGTAACAACTCCAATTTTAGTGTACAAAAATTTGTTTAAAAGTTAATATATAGTTGGGGTATTTGCATTTCCTGTGAGTACTATAAGTATTTGTTTTGCTTTTTAATAGTAAGAAGGAGTTTGTAGCTCATTCGTAAGACCTTGCACCGCTGAACCAAAGCAACAGAGTTCAAATCACATCAGCCACATTATTTTTTTAATTAATTCTCTTTTAAATTTTTAGAAGCCCAAGTATCTATACGTGTATAACTCGTAAAAACCAAAGGCCACATATAAAACAAACTAACTCAGGAGAAAAACCAACCAATGGTGGACACATGGCGGCGAGCCCCGGCCCGACTCGGGCCGGCGACTTGGCCGACTCGGCCGGCGAGGCCGGGTTGACTCGGCTTGACTTCGATTCTTCCTTCATGAAAGTTGTGTCTTTTGGCCTTCTTAAAACCCCTGTACACTTTAAATATTCTGCACAATAACAGAGCCTAATAAAATCAATTTAAATCATATTAATGCAATTTATTTTAATTCATTTTTCTATTAAACCCTAACCCTAATATTTTCCTATAAATACCACACCTAAACACACCCTTCTCACTCACAAACTCTGCCCAAATTCTCAAGAAAACTCTTAAGAAATTTTGTGTACAAGTGGAGTTAGCAAAGGGCGAAACTCAAGCGAATTTCCGACGACGACTCTAGGAGCTCCCGGCGATGAAACGACGCACCGGCACCTCCTACTTCCTCCTCCTCCTCTTCTCTTGATCTTTAAAAAGTAAGTCTCACCTTCCCTTTCTCTATTCTATTCTTAAAACTCGTATTCTTAAAACCCGACGGAAGCGGAGTTAAACCGACTTCCGATTCGGTTTTCTTTTAAAAAGTACAATTTTCATTAAACACAACCATTCCAAACTCTCACATCTTTACTATTAATCATTAACAAAACATCATGAACAAGTTTCATAGCAAAATATTTCATACTGTAATTTTTATCGTACTTTTTCAGTAAAATACCATATAGTTTAGTTTTGACATTAAATATCATAATTCTTACTATACTTTTAAATAGATTACGAGGTAATGACCTACCTCCGCACAACACTCATATGAAATATAGCACGATACCTTTCGGGAACATAGAATACGGGAAAATGCAATTTTACACATAAATACGTTTTACTATTAAAACCTTTTTCTATAAGATTATGTATTTTAAATAAATCTTTGCAAAGCGCCGCTACAACTCATTTTGGGAAACCCGTTCGGGATGGTGCGGATTATCGCACATCCTCGGGCTTAGTAGTGCGAGATGCAGACCTCCGCAAGGAGCATTCGGTCTCGAAAGATTTAAAAATACAAACATCTTAAGAAAATGAGATTTCTAGAAAAATATAAATTAAATTATTTTTATAAATAAATATATATATATATATATATATGTAGCACCAAAATATCTATTTTTGATATAATATAAATATTCCAACTTTTCTAAATAAAAAAGAATCACTTTACATGAAAATACTATACAACTCTATACAAGTTCCATACTTTATAATTATATACCATATATTATGAAAAATAGGTCTTTAATCACTAGAAATGTCATAATGATAAAATATATATCAATGAAAACTTTAAAGATGATAATAAAATACTTGAGATGTATTTTGAAAACTATACAAAATTATTTTTACATAAAACCCCCTCAAGTTTTATAAATTACCCTAAGGACCCTAGTAAATATAGGTTTAAGCGGGACCGGTCTCTTGAGCCTCACGGAGCCGAAGATATGAATGCTTGCCTATTTAAGATAGACAACTTAACAAACGGTGTTATCAACACGGTAATCGTCTTTGAAAAAACACAAATCTTGCCGCCCATGTGCAGCGGTTACCGATAACACCAAAATCTAATTCAGGATTCAATTTCTTTTCTAATTGTTCCGACTCAGACTGAGTCTCATTATAAATAAGCTGACTTGAATATGATTCAAGTACAAACTACAATTCAATATGAATCTATGAATCCATATAATCAATCTGTTCAAACTATTCAATCTGTATTGACTGAACCGAACCATGGATATACTTCCATTTACATGATTCTCCAGTTATATCCATTTACTGATATCATGGTTTCGGTAAGTCATCCATCTGTACAATCTATAATACAAGACAATACAATTTACAATACAATACAAACAATATAATCAAGACATCGCGGGGTTTAAGGGGTTGATTTGTACGGAAGGTATTAGAAGTAGCACGGGACTGCAACTATTAAAACACCTAACCTATATTCCGTTGATGTTGTGCCGTGGTATAAACGGTTCATTGTACTCCATTTGCCTTTAGTCTCTGGCATATAGAGACTCCTCTCGTATACACTGGCATCCTTCTGTACCAAGCTACAAACAACAGCGTTAACAATATAATATAACTTTAAAAGCTACTCTCTCTCTATCTATTCTACTTCTCTCTTATCCTTGGGACTTACCGAGCGATTGTTCGCTGACGACATTCCTTTTCTTTCTTTTTTGGAATGTTGTCAGGTGTTTCGGATCTTCAGGAGATTGAGCCCACCAGCGAGGACTTGGATCAGCTAGCCTACGGCCCTGAGCTTTAGATTCATTATACACATTTACTTTTAGTACTTTTCATTTCTGTTATGCCACTGTTTAGGCATCGCTTTATCCCATGTATTTACTTTTCCATGTATTGTAAAAAGAATGTGAATAAATAAAGTTGCTATTCATTACATTTGTCTCCTGTGTACATTTCTTTTATATTGCTTAGTTACGCTTAGCGTATTTGCTTCAGAGTAAATATGTAGTGGCCAGTCGCGTCCCCTTCGCCGTACACCGGGAAGCGGGACGTGACACCTTGATCCCTTGGGGATCAACCATCTCCCTGATCAGGTGATACTTGCCTCAGAATATATCTGGATCGCTGATGAGACCGGCGTTCCTAAGCCAAAGCCATAATTCCATTGTTGTCGCAATAACAGTTATTGGACGCTCAATGGTAGGAACCATGTTCATCCCATGAACAAGGAATATCCAGACATCCACTTTGGTAGCATCGTTGGCAGCGATGTATTCAGCCTTTATCGTCTAGTATACCACGGTATCTAACTTGGAACTCTTCCAACATACCGTACCTCCACTGAGGGTAAAGACAAAGCCCGAGACTGACTTTCAGTCGACCTTATCACTCTGGGAGCTGGAATTGGTAAAGGACTCCCACTGGAGTTCACCGTTACCAAACACCAAAAACATCTTTTTAGTGCTTTTCAAGTACTTAAGAATGTCTTACGCAGCTGTCCAGTGATTCTCCCAAGATCCGATTGATTCCCGATCACTACACCTAGTGAGTTAGCTACATCTGGTCTGGTACATAACATCGCATGCATGATAGAACCTAGTGCCGAAGCATAGGGTATCCCTTGCACCCGAGCTCTTTCCAAATCAGTCTCGGGAGATATCTTTTTGGAGAGAGTGATTCATGAGTAAGTGGGCAAACCACCACGCTTAGAATCCTCCATACTAAACCCTTTTAGTATGGTGTTAATGTACCTAGATTTGGGATACTCCCAACATCCACTTAGATCTATCATCATAGATCATAATTCCCAAGATATAGTAGGTATCATTCAGATCTTCCATGGAGAATCCTCGAGATAAGAGGAGCTTGACCGAGTGTAGCATAAGAAACCATTTCCTATCAAGAGTATGTCATCTACGTACAATACGTGGAAGACAACCTTACTCTCTACAACCTTCTTGTATATACAAGGTTCATCTACCTTTTTGATGAAGTCAAACACTTTGACTGCCACATCAAAACAGATGTTCCATCTCCGCGATGCATGTTGTAATCCTGATAGACTTAAGCATGGCCACTGGAGAAATAGATTTGAAAGTCTCAACTTTTCCATCTACACCAAGAATCTTCTCAAGATCCATTTGCTCCCAATGAGTTTTACCCCTTCAGGTGCAACATTCAAAGTCATACTTTGTTGGTGTACATGGATTCCATCTTTGATCGCATAGCATCCAGCCATTTCACAGAGTCTCCACTCGTGATGGCCTGCCTGAACCTGGTTGGATCATCATCCACCATGATGCAATCCTCGCTCCCAGCGTCACCGAGAAAACCGTAGTATCTCTCAGGTGGATGAGGAACCCTACCAGATTCGCATAGAGGCTGAGGCTCGTTGGAGACTATTGAATCCTTTGGTTTCACCAAATCTTCAGCCGTTAGTTTGTCCAGCTGGAACTCCTTCCAGTTCTACTTCATGACCACTAATTTTTTCATAAGAAATTACTTTTCTAAAAAGATAGCATGCTGAGAAACAAAACAACTTTTGCTCCTCAGTGTGGTAGAAGATATTCCCTCACAAATGTTTGGGATATCCTAACAAACTTATACAGAACTGACCTTGCCTCAAGTTTGTCCGGATTTTGTTTTTCAACATAGGCCGGACAACCCCATATCTTAACTCATTTAAGACATGGTCTCTTCCCATTCCATATCTCATATGGAGTGGTAGGCAGTGATTTGGATGGAACCCCATTCAATAGGTATGCAGCTTCTCAAGTGCATAACACTAAAAGGAAACAGGTAACTCAGCGGTACTCATCATAGAGCGCGCATATCTCATAGGGTGCGATACCTCCGCACCAATACACCGTTGTGCTGTGGTGTACACGAAGGAGGAAGCTGAGAGAGAATCCCATTCTCCTTTTATAAATTCCAGGAACTCCATGCGCAAGCATTCTCCTCCTCGATCACATCGAAGGACTTAATACTTCTACCCATCTGGTTCTCAACTTCAAGCTTATATTCCTTGAATTTCTCAAAAATTTCAGACTCGTGTTTCAACAGGAACGCATGTCAGAATCTTAAGAGATCGTCGATGAATGTAATGAAGTACAAAGAACCAACCCTGGCATTTGTAGACATAGGACCGTTTACATTATCATGTATATGTCCCAAGAGTTCGGTAACTCTATCTCTATTTCCATTAAACAGGGTATTGGTCATTTTACCTTTGAGACAAGACTGGCAAGTATCATAAGATGAAAATTCGAACAAATTCTCATATTCATCCTTATGTAACTTAGCTGGCCGTGTCGCATTGATATGATCTAGTCTACAATGCCACAAGAAGGATTCGTTCATTTCTGAACTATTCCTCTTGTGTGTGTTCTATATATTTTGAACTGTGGTTTGATTTAGAACTTATATGCGATTACATAACGTGCCTAATCCAATCAACTCTTGATCAAGGAAAATGTTCACAACATTATCCAGCAATACAAAATCATATCAGTCACCCACAAGTTGCAAGCAGTCTGCTAAACGTAACGGCCACCCGGGTATTGAACGATCAGAAGATCAACAAGCAAGCCTGCTCATACTCCTGCGAATCCAATAAGTAACACTACCGTACAGTCCTGTCTCTTCGTCTGATATGTCGCATATCTCAGCCTAGGGTGGTATAACGTCAGACCCCAATAGCCTGATAAGTCATGCCGATGTAAGGCTCATAACGGTTCGAGAAACTACTGATAACACTTATCAGTAGATCTCAGCAACTCTGGCCAGGGATTTTCTATTATGGCCAATCAAGCCTAGCCCAACATCAACCCCCAATACCGGGAGAGGCGAAATCCCCTCCTATCGCTCATTGCCTCCATGTGACTCGGGACTGTACCTAAAAACCACCGTTTTGCACGATCTCTTGAACGTGGTAAGGTGGAAATCAAAGCACAGTGGGAATCACACAAGACTCTATGACGATCTCGGGTCGACAGACTAACCTGTACCAGTGTCACCAGAGAATTGCTATCCGACGATAGGTATAATACCATCTAGGAGTTCTCGGCGAGTCCGTTCAGTATACCCAGTCTCCACTGAGCACCCGTATACCTTCTCTGATGTCAAACACCAATGGATATGGGATTATCCATCGCCCATCATATAGGATGAGAAGCGTATACGCTAGTCTACTCTGGAATATCGATGCCCCATCTTGATACTCCTACGACTAGGAACAATTAAAGGATGTACTTACCGACTACCTCTGCCCCACTAGTATGATCTACATCATAATCCTGGTAGTCAAGTACTCATCCTAAGGGCTTTATCAACATATAATAGAGAGACAATAAGTGTACATGTTAAGATAAAGAGCAACCAGATAGTATACTATCATGTCGAGCAAGAAAGTCATCCCTATATATGTCCAAGCATCCGCTATAATATACATCACATGTATAATAATGGCCTCTAGGGCATACATATAACTAACAAACTACCCGCCAAATCCTTAAAGTGAAACAACCTCTCTCAATGAAATGAGTAGGCCATTCGGCACTTCAAGAACCTGGTAGTTTATGCACCCCACCTTAGGTCTGTCCTAGGTGCAAGAAAAAGTAAATGAAATAATACAACGGCGGCTACAGTCTCAACCCGGATGTACCCCGCAAAAGAATATTACATCACTTTACAAATTACATGAATGAAAGAAAAGAACACTCTTCTCATATCCCCCGGCTATTCAATCACGACGATCCAATACTTCATATCCATAAACTGTATCAACAAGATACTAGATATGTACAACCCCTACTAATCGACGTATAGCAATTAGTCGACGTTTAGAAACATATATACAAACTTAAAGCGAATAAACGATGTTAAAATTTTGACTTAGAAATACTTTGTATTGGCCAAGCACAAAGATAACACTAGATGAAATCTGAGCAGAATCAAACAATACCATAAATCCTAATTCCGAGAGTACAAAACACCACAAGAAGCACGAGACCAAATTCCAATACAAAACCGCTCATGGCGGGAAAATCCTCATTTCTGGCGGTTTTGTCTAGGAATCAGTGCCTCGTTTTTCTCTAGTGTTCTAGTTACATTATAAAGAGCACTCTGCAATTGTTTTAAAAAAATTTTGAGGCTCCAGAAAAATCGACAGTAACTTGGATTTTGGATTTACCGATACGGAGTTATTTTGGTTTCGAAACTCTAGTCTTCGTCTAAATCATTAGTTAAGTATTTGGGTAGGCTCTGATACCAGTGTAAGTATATGTGTGCTCCTTGCCGTGAGAACTACGGTTATGCAGAATCAAAAACTTTAAGATCTTGAGCATAATACACTAAAAACCCCAGGATACAAGCCCAAACACTAAACTAAACAATTCTAACTAGAGGTTTAGCTACTAAGTTAGAATTACAACCTTTGTAGACGGTCCTTCGGGTCTTGAAAGGTTGACTCAACATGCTCCTTGGGTTGATAGAACGAGCTCTCGAAGTCGATCTTCCGCGTCAAAGACGATCCACCCGAGGATGTCGATTCAAACGATAGCTTCGACCGAAACAAAGATCAAGTCTTGCCAGGAAAAGATACTTAGAGTGGTGTAGTTTGTGAACAAAATACTCTCTTTTAATTCTCAAAGCTAAAGTAGAGAAATTGAGAAAGAAGAAAAAGATGGCAGCTGGAGATATTTCTCACTTGTTGATAATGAGAACCATCACCAACAAATATCCTCACCCTCTCATCTTATCTCTTCAACCACAAACAAAAGAGTGGGTGAGTGGGTTGTGACTCACTAGTGTGAGTTGATTTTGTGTGATGTTTTGATCAAAGAATTAATTACCGCAATCAAGAACGGCGTCATTTGGTAGCTAGCCGGTGAGTACGGGTTGGTCCACAGGGATTTTGTGTATTTTCAATTTGTTCTAACGAGTTAATTCGAAACGGTGTTAGATTGATTTATCACTAAAAACTAAGATTGATCTAAACTAGGATTAAAACCTTGCTAGGGTTAGGTTTAGGTTAAATTTGGAAAGTCAATATTCCTCACCGCTTTCTATGCTCTAATTAAGATCTATTAGGTGTTATGGTAATAATTAATAAAGTGGATTAGTACCATCGGGAAGAAACGATGTTTCTTCCTCTAGGTTCTTGTCCTTCCTTTCTTAATTCTTACCCTAACCTCCATGGAAAACATATACAACCGGTCTTTTAAACTACGGTATCACCGCTACCTCGTAGGATAGGGTGCCGTAGTGAGCGGTGTATGTATGTATGCATGAAGTCCTATAAAAATATGTGATGGGCAAAAAATGGATGAGAGATTTTCATCTCTCAAACCTCTCCTATTCCTAACCCTAACAAGTGAGGAACTACTCACTCATTAGGGAATTGATTAATAGAAACATTTTTATCTATGGCAATTAATTAAAAAGTGCTAAACTAATTAACTAGGGTAGATAATAAAATCTATATTAGGGCAGAAAGGAATTTAAGAACTAGGGCATAGAAATAAAAATTACTTTATTTGATAGCTCTCTTTAAACATTTACACCGAATTAAAATTCTAAATAGATGAAATAAAAAGAGACATACCTCAAAAAGAGGTTTAGGATTTCTATTTATAGAGCATAAAAATCCTAGGGTTACATTCGATTCACATCTGCATTTACAATTTTACCCTAAAGAAGACTAGTCAACGCACCGCCGCACCGCCACGAATTTTCACCGACACGGGCTTATTATGGCCGCGGAACCGCGGCCAAAACCCATGTTTGGCCACGGATCCGCGACCATATAGAGGGCTTATGGGCTCTGCTTCTCTGGTAATTCTCATGTTGCTTTTTCCTTGGCTTTTCTTCACTTGGTTTCTCAGATTGTTTTCTAGTTTTCTTCCAGATTTCCACAGTGCATAATGTCGTGGATTTTACCGTTTGCTTCGTGTCGAAGTCTTGAAACTTGCGCTGCCTTTGTACTTTGTGAACTTGTTCATTGATTTTCGTTTATTCTCCAAACTGTAGGCCTGATCAAGATTCTTCCATTTGTTGGTCGTAGTCTCACTTTTGTATCGTCTTTTCATCATTTTCACTGTTTTTATTCCGAGAACCTGTAACCTGCAACTATGTAGCAGACATGGATCAAACGCACCTGTTTATTTGTAAAATGAATAAGAATGGGAAATATAATAATGCAAAATTATGATCTGAACAAATACCCCCAAACTTATCTTTTGCTCGTCCTTGAGCAAACCTAGTTTTATTCTTGAAAAAGACCCAGCCTCACTTTCGCAGGGAAACACAATTGCACTGAGCTCATGCAACAAGCCGTTAAAGCTCTAGGTGTCTCTAGTATGAGGAGTGTCATCTCCTGAGGGTTTTCAGCGGATACTACCCACAAAATCCTATCAATTCGGCCTATTGACTTTTATTCTCCAATTAGGTTTTCCAACTAGGAAACTCTATTATCTTCGACTCAGAAATTATCAACTCATATTTTTCACGCTTCCTTATCATTTAACTTAAGATTGTATGTGTTCTGTAAATTTACTTAGCTTTTAGCATCTTTTAAGTTTTCCTTCTAGGGTTCTATCTCAACTTAGGAATTTTTATCATCTCTACTAAAAATACAAGTCTTATTTTTCATTCCTATCTCTTATCTAAACCCCAATCACATACCCCTACGTGTGTGTGTGTATCACCCCTACACTTGGAAATTCAAATCAAGCTATCTGTAAGTCCATGCTACCTCTCCCGGTACTTTCGGGAAAGCGGAATTTGGTAAAAAACAATTTTTACGGAGGTGGTAACATGGACCTATAACCCGGATCTTGGTTAAACATCTATCTAACACCTAACTATGAGTTTCTAGCTACTCGGTTAGGGGGTTATACCTTGCTTGTCTTGAACTCCTTCGTCTTCAAAGCTCCGATGGTGGTCCGATGGCTTCTTCTCGTCGTCTCCGTACGCCGAAGATAGATCCACCTGAAAGCTCCAACCTTTAGCTCCTTCTTCGTTCTTTGAAGAAACTAGTTCACTTGGTTTGCTAAACCTAGTGAACTAGAATGAGTAGAGAAGAAATAGAATGGGATTTTATCTATGGTTCTTGATTCTCAACTCATGAGACAATAGAACCATAGGATCAAGAGAGGGAGCAAGAGGTTGAGGGTGAGAGCAAGAGGAGAGCTCAAGAACAAGAGAGAGAATGAGCAAGAAAGAATGAGGCTCTCTTTTGTCTTTCACCCTCTCATAATCCAAAGTGATCATAACTCATCATATCAAAAAAAGTCTTATGTGATGGTTGAAGCAACCATAACCATATCATTTCATGCACTCATTTTACACAAATGAGCAAGTAAACAAAAGTCTTTGCCATGAAATGATGGCTATGGTTATCATGATGGTCAACTAGTCAAGCCTAGTCAACCGGTCAACAAAGTCAACAAGTCAACAAAAGTCAACAAGTCAACAAAAGTCAACAACCATGTCACCATAATACTTAATTAATATAATAGTTAATCACATATCAAATTCTCATTAGGGTTGAGCAAAAAGTCAAATAGTCAACGGTCAACTGTCAACAACCCTAATGAAAATCCGCTGCCTTTGCCTCCCTGTCAACTGTGCATACACACCCGCATCCGCGTTCCGAGGAACACGAATGCAAACCGGATAAATCCAATCCCATAAGGTACACTAGGATCTGGCTTAAACCAAAGCCTGCTAGTGTATACTGTCCGGACACTGTACGTGCACAAGTGCACGGATGTGACCGAACCCTGTCGCAAAACCATGCGACCTGTCGCAATACCATGCGACCTCTACTCTTTTGCCTAAAGGAGAAAAGCTTTCTGTGTGGGACTCTAAAGACTCGACACTACGCTGGCAGTGGGTTTAACCACAGACCGCAAGCGGCACTAGCTGTGCGTAACGGTCCCCAGGTAGTGCCGACAAGAAGACCGACGAGGCGAAACCCGTCTGAACTCCTACTGAGCCTGAGTGTGACATTCTCCGTACAGTCCGGTCTGTTCGTCTGATACATCGCATGGCGGGCCTAGGGGGCGGTAAACGTCAGTCCCCCAATAGCGGTACAAGTCGTGCCGGAGCGAAGCCCAAAACACCCTGAGATAACACTGGAAACCTACCAGTATATCTCGTTTGCCCTGGCCAGGGACTACTCGTGTAATGGCTCTCCTAGACACAGCGCGATGTCAACCCCCAATACCGGGAGAGACGAATCCTGTCTAACCGTCACTGCCTCCAAGTGCTTCGGGACTGCACCCAACCACTACCTGTTTGCACGACTCCTTTGAGCCGTGGTAGGGTAGTGATCAAAGTACAGTGGGAACACACTCGAGGCGAAGTGACAGTGTCAAGTTAGCGGACTAAGCTGTACTCATGTCACCTGGGAACTGATAACTGACGATAGGTATAATACCAACTAGTCAGTTCCCGACGAGTCCTGTCCAGTGTACCCGTAACCTAACGAGCACCCGCATACTATCTCAAGTACGACGTACTGACGGCTGTGGGACAGACCGTCTCCCACACTGGGATGAGAAGCGCATGCGCTGGTCTACTCCGGAGTATCGATGCCCTGTCTCGATAGTCCTGCGACCAGGGACCTGCATAAGGATGTGCTTATAGATTACCCAGCCCCACTAGTGTGACGGCCATCACATCGCTGGTAATCAAGCAAAGATCCTAAGGGCTCTACTAATGTGTATAGGCGATATATAAAAATAAACACATGTACACGTTGAAGTAGAAACAAACCAAGTAGCATACTACTATTTTGAGCAAGATTGTATATACAAGGTGAATATCCCAAGCATCCATTAAGTAATATACAAACCAGTATGATACAGTAATGGCCTCTAGGGCATATACACTAACAGCTATTATACTCTTGTCTATCGTCCAAAGTACTTTTCAATTGGTGAATTTTTAGATGAAATTGCTCACATATTTTTCATGCGACCGTTAATACTTCTTGAGGTACCAACGACCGATTACAAAATGTGTTTGCACATTAAACTGTAATTCCTTGTCTTGTAACACCTAAGGCTTTAGTAGTGACTCCCAAACCAGTTGGTCTAAGGCACTAGGTGATAAAACACCCTCGCTAAATATTTTTTTTATTTATACAGCCTTAAGTAATTACAAAAACCAGTGTTCATTTTTTTTATATCTTTATTCACACTTGTATTTTTTATTTTATTTTCCTTCATACTAAGGACTTTAGACAAGAGCATTTCAAGGTTTTCTCTACTATTCCAAGTTTCAAGGTGCGTATTTGTGCAATTTGTAGGGTATATATTTTTAGAATTTAGACTTAAACTTAGGAATTATTTTTCAAATTTATACTTTAATAAAAATATCAATATTTTTTCCTTGTTTTAACTTAGTCCAAGAAGTCAACTCGAAATTTGCCTATTTCTAAATAAACTATAAAGACATATACTTTCTACCGTTAAATTTTAAGAAAGGTTATTTTTAAGGTTTTTAATTTACTAAGCCTAAGGTCTAGGTGTTCCTAGCTAGTTAACCTATTTGTCAAACTCAAGTCAATTAAGGCCAAAATTGAATGTTTTAATTTTTTTATAATTTTTCAAATTTTTCGGTTTTTATTTGATTTTTATTTTTCCATTTTTTTTTTCAAAATTTTCAATTTTTATGATTTTTATAGAAGGATGCAATGCAGAATTTAAACATGTAAAAGAAAAAGAAAAATATATACAAAAATTAAAAAAAATATGTAATGCAAAAGATAACTATATACAACCACCAACTCCCCCAAACGTATCCATAGCAGTGCCCTCACTGCTCAACCCCACGCCGCGCTCTCGAGCGTGAACGTGAACGTGAACGCTCAGCCCTACCCAACAGGGTTCGAATCCCCTGCTCAACCTCCGTCAACCGACGGTCGTGCTCCCTCGATGTTACCATAAATTGCTCCCTCAACTCATCAATGCCCCTAACTGCTCTCCGCATCAATTGTGCATGTTCTAGAGAGGTCATTTCTCCTTCGCTCGCGGTCGAGCTAGAGCTAGGTGTGCGGGCGAATACATGCTCTGCCGGTTCGGTTCTAGACCACACATCTGTCAATCGAGAATAGGACGTAGAAACGCCCTCAATAAGAGGCCTGACCGGTATGCCCCCATGCATGTAAAATTCGAACTCCTCCACAGGGAGGAAATATCGACATAGTTGTGTAACCAGCATGGGACAAGGGTAATTTGCAGCTCGTTTATCCGCACCTATAGAGTTTAGCAAAACTGTGCACATGTCAAAACGGGGGTTTCGTGTCATAAGGGTATGCACAATATGCAATGAGGGTGTAAAAAATGTTGTGTTGTGGGAGCTACCGAAAATATTATTTTGTGCCCACCGGCACACAGTCAAAACATTCGCGAAAAGGGTTCTCGCTTAGATACCCTTCTGCGGCTCCCTTGAGCAATCGTTGCCCATCAAGGGCATGTAATCCTCAAATTGCAAGGGTTGGTCATGTGCAGGTATAAGAGGGATTAGTGTAACTTCGTGTATAATGTCCATATCGATGATGATTTCCCGATCACCCCATTGCAATTTAATGAAGCCAAATAAGGTGAGAAACCCATCCTCCATACACTCGTAAAAACGAGTGACTAATTCCGGCAATGCATAAGCGTTAGGGTGATTGTATATTAAATAGTTCCACCCCCTACGCGCTATTTCGTTTGCAAAATAACTACCGTATACCTCGTGTGAAAAAACTTGCGAAAAATCGCGTTCAAGCAGCATGCTGTGTGCCATCAAGTGTTTTACAGATCTAGAAATTTTAAAAACAGAGAGGATATGAGAGATCGTACCTCCCCTGAAAATTTCAGGGGGCGAAGACACTGTAGCGCAGTGGATCAACGGCAGGAAGTGGGCTTCGGCGGCGGAGTCGCGGCGCAATGAAGGGAACTTGCTGCAAAAAAGAGGCGGCGGCGGCTAGGGTTTGAGAGGAAAAAATTTTAGGGTTTAGAAACACAGAGAGGGGTAGGGGTCTTTATATAGGGGGAATTAATGGATATTTGCAAATAAACCCCTCTAAAAAGAGAAATTTATTTGCAAATAAAAATTTTATTTTATTTATTTAATCTGTAAATTTACAAAAATACCAAAAAAAAATCTCAAAATTTTTTTATGTTATTTTTGAAAGCCAATTATACCCCCCCAACTTGAGTTAAACGATATTACAAGTCAATGCCAAACTTTGCAAAGACCAAAAGTCAACACCAAGCGGTTGAAAAATTTATCGGTGTAGAGTATCGGTCGGTAGAAGAACATGTTCTACAGAGCAAAGAAGAAGTGGGGAAGAGATAAGTGGTGGTATGGAAAGTATTTGCATGTACGTGGAAGTGAAGAGATAGGAGGTGATGATGAATAAAAACGAGAATGTGAATGATCAGAAATCAGTGGAATATTGGCATTCTCGTATTTTATTAGAAGAAAAGGGGGTGGTTCAACTTCTACAAGGTGAGGTTGATTAACCACAAAATCCCCGAGATGTTTTTGTAGATCCTTTACTGGCTTGGCATCATCCATCATATGCATATGATACTTAATTATGAGGGAACTAATCTCCTCGATGTCCGCCATAGTCCAGCCGAAAGCTTGCCGGTTATTTTGTAATACCATTAAAAGGGCTTTCTCTTGCTCGAGAGCTAGAGATACCGATATGATAACGGGAAAGGTCTCATTCTCACCTAGGTAAGCGTATTTAAGGTGAGATGGCAGAAGCTTGAGTTCGAGTTTCGGAGGCGAAACAATTGAAGGTAAAATTGGTGCAACTATCTCGAACTCGAAGGATTCCAACAATGGTTCAAAATCACTGCAAGCAACCGAGTCGGATGGTTCAACTAACTCATCCGAACATTCAAAGGACTCATACTCGGGCGGTGAGTCGTCTAAATCGTCCGAAAAAGTGAAACACTCGTAATCGTTATCGGTTGTGCAAACTGTGTCAGATTCAAGGAGGGACGCACTAGTGGCGTCAAAACTGTTGTGATCAAACAGAAATTTTTCAAGCTTGCAGTCCTCATGCGTGATTTCGTGAATCGAGCAAACTTCCCGTATACTAGCTTTAGGCACGGAGGGCAGACTTCCTATCTTGTAAATATTGAACTCACTAAATATCTTCCCGAAGGATAGTGTTATAGAGCCATTGCGACGATTAATTACAGCATTGGAAGTGGCAAAAAACGGTCGACCGAGGATCACCGGAATTTGGTTCCGTGGGTTAGCAACAGGTTATGTGTCCATAACAATAAAATCAACGGGGAATATGAAGTCCCCTACTTTGATCAACACATCCTCTAACTCAACCCTAGGATGGGTGATTGATCGATCAACCATTTGGAGAGTACAATGAGTGGGTTTCAACTCTCCAACACCTAATTGCTCATACACGGAGTAGGGAAGCAGGTTAACACTATAACCAAGATCTAAAAGTGCTCGATTGATGTTCTTATCCCCAATTGTTATTGAAATTGTAGGACAGCCAGGGTCCTTTCGTTTTTGGGGCAAGGGTTGAGGTTGGGTAATAGTATTGCTCACGGCACTAGCTACTAGCACTTTCTTGGGTATCTGAGACTTTCTCTTCGAAGTGCATAAGCCTTTTAATATTTTCGCGTAAGAAGGGACCTGTTGGATTGCATCCAAGAGAGGTATGTTTATGCTAACTTGTTTGAATAACTCCACAATCTTCTCCATTTGGGGAGTTGGTTTATTGGATCTCAATCTGTTTGGAAAAAGAACATTTTGAAAATTTGTTGAGTCCAATGTCTGTGGAGTAGAATGTGGAGTTGGAACGGATTCCAGTGTTGGTGTATTCGTGACGTGAGATGTGGGTCCGTTCGGATTAGAAGAAGAAGATCATTTTGAAGCATGAAGAACATGCTCTGACGAAGAAGATGAAGATGAAGAGGAAGAAGATGAAAAAGAAGCACCGGCAGAGGTATCTTCACTATTACCCACGTTATTGTGCAACACTCTTCCAGATCTCAACATGGTCACAGCATTTATATTATGATTTTGTTGTTCATAAGCAACATGTGCGTTGTGTGTGTGACCGGGATTTGGCAATGGTTGAGATGGAAGCTTTCCCTTTTCTCGCTCGCTCAACGCAGCATTTAGTTGTGCAATTTGCGCCTCGATTGATTTGATACTTTGATCATGTGAAGCACCGTTGTGCACCAAAGACTGAATAGAAGTCTCCAACCTTGCTGCGGATTGTGTAGATTGTTTTAGAAACGCATCTAGACTTCTTTCTAGCGAGGTAACCTTATCGTCGTTTGGTTGAACAAAATTGTTTGGAGGGTAAGAGTTGTTGGACACAAAATTGTTCATTTGGTTTGGATAAGGTTGTGGTTAGAAAGGTTGCTGGTATTGAGTTTGTTGGGGTGCTTGTTGTGGTGGAGGAGGCCTTTGAAAGTTGTTATTTCCTTAGAATTGTTAATTTTGATTCCAAGCAAAATTTGGGTGGCTCCTCCAACCCGGGTTATAAGTCGAAGAGTATGGATCATTTTTTTGTCTTTGCTGAAAAGAATCATTGACTTGATCTTCTTCTTGAACATGTGGATTGTAAGGACACTCTTCGGTGAGATAGGATGGATCCGAACAACAAGCACAAACAGTTCATGGGGGTAAAGCAGGGGCAGGAGAAGGCGATGAGAATTTGGTCTCAATTGCTTCTATCTTTTTCGTAAGTGCGGCCATTTCGGCTTTCATTGCAATCGACATATCTAATTGATGTATGCCTGCCCTAGACTAACCTGTTGAAGAAGATGAGGTGGTCTTAGTGCTCTTCCACTGAAGTGTTTGTTTAGCAAGATCGTCGAGAAACTGCCAAGCTTCCTCGCTAGATTTTGTTAGAAAGTGACATTGACAAATGGTTTCCAGCAACTGCTTCGTTGCTGGGTTCAATCCTTCGTATAAAGTTTGGCAAAGTTGCCAATTTTCGATACCGTGGTGAGGGCATTGAACAAGTAGGTCTTTAAATCTTTCAAAACACTTCCGAAAGGGTTCGGAAGGAAACTGGGAAAATTGAATAATCTCATTGCGAATTCTCGCGGTCTTGTGATGTGGATAAAACTTTTTAAGAAAAGTTTTAACAAACTCTTCCCAATTTTTAATCGAGTGTGATGCTGTGCTATACAACCATTTTTCGGCTAGGTCACATAAGGTGAAAGGAATGACCCTTAGTCTTATAGCATCATTAGAAAGTTGTGTTGTCTTCATCATTGCACAAACATTCTGGAATTTGTTTATGAAGATATAGGCATCTTCGGATTCAAGTCCGTGAAATTTTGGCAACATGTTGATGAAGTGGGGTTTGATCTCAAAGTTATCCCCATTTGCCGGTGGAAGTGAAAGACAAGTAGGTAAGGCGGTGCGGATAGGGTAGAAAAGATTCTGGAGCGCGATTCGTTGGGGCGCTTCAACAGACGGGTGTTGTGGGTTATTTGCACCTAGCGGAGGTGGAATCAGTCCCGCGGGTAAGGGGTTGTTAGGATTAAATCCCGACATCTCCTTAGAAGACGAAGAATGTGAAGGTGAAGGTAAGGAAGTGGAAGGAATTTCGACTTCGGAGTCGAAAGCGTCGTCAGTCGGTACCAACAAGACACGGACTAATCGGGCACTAGTGTCGCTAGTCCAACCGGACATACACTAAAGAGGTAGTGTAGTCACAAAGGTGAAAAACAGAATGTGGAGGTAAGAAAATGTTAATGAGAAGAAAGTGGGTATAAGTGGGGTGCACGGATTTCTTAGCGACAAGTTGCAAGTTTTAAAAAAAAAATTCCTTTTTGTGTTTTTTTTATAAAGAGCTTTTTGCAAAAAGATTTTTCAATAAAAGGCTTAGACACACTTCAATCAATCACAAATGCACAATCAAGACTAGATCTAGGGTCACCTAGGTCAGCTAGACAGCTCCTAACTGTTCCAAAGGGCAAGAAGTAAGGACCTCAAACCGCCTCTTCACCGCCAATTGTGGCCAGGTAAGCACAAATAGAGAAAGGAGGGATCCGCTCATGAATCACCGTGAGATGGGCCTTTTAAAGTTACCTTTCCCTACCTTTCTAGCCTAGGCACCACAAAATCAGGTTAGGATCAACGGTCGATACCTACAACTATTCCCTTGTCCTATTGAGCGCGAAGTCCTTAGGGCTGAGTCTAATCTTTTTTTAATTAACTTGATGGTCAATGCAATATGCTTTATGTGATTTTTGGGGTCCTGTGAAGGGTGATGAAATCCACACCCAATCTGGACTGATGTTCAAGCCCCTTAAAGTCAATTTAAATATGCAAAGCACTAAACACAATCAGTTGCAAACAATTTTTTTTTTAGCGGCGCAAAGAATCCTGCACAAGATCAAGTTATTAAGAAGGGGGAGAAGTTTTTGTGCAAAGAACCCTGCAGGAAATTTTTACAGAGGAGATATCAGGGGGCTCAGAAGAAGAAAGAAAACATACAGAGGGGTTTTGGTCAACTGCTGACGTCAGCAGACCGTGGTTCCGCCGCCAGTAGAGAGTTGTTGCCGCGTTTCCGCGGTCGGCTCTACGGTTTGGTTCCCGAGGTTCCTTCTGCTCCTCTGTTCTGATTTTCCTCTGTTGTTCAGATCTGCTGTTTTCAGTTTTGCTCTCTGGATTTTTCCAGATCTGAATTCGTTCATCGATCCTGCACAATTCAAACAAAACACCCTTCAAAAAATAACAAGATGATAAAAAATTTATAATTTTTATTTTTTTCAGTTTTTATGAGTTTTATGATTTTATATTAACCCGAAATTGCAAAAAGAAAATACTACGCCATCCCCGGCAACGGCGCCATTTGATTTTGTGTGATGTTTTGATCAAAGAATTAATTACCGCAATCAAGAATGGCGTCGCTTGGTAGCTAGCCGGTGAGTACGGGTCGGTCCACAGGGATTTTGTGTATTCTCAATTTGTTCTAACGAGTTAATTCCAAACGGTGTTGGATTGATTTATCACTAAAAACTAAGGTTGATCTAAACTAGGATTAAAACCTTGCTAGGGTTAGGTTTAGGTTAAATTTGGAAAGTCAATATTCATCACCGCTTTCTATGCCCTAATTAAGATCTATTAGGTGTTATGGTAATAATTAATAAAGTGGATTAGTACCATCGGGAAGAAACGATGTTTCTTCCTCTAGGTTCTTGTCCTTCCTTTCTTAATTCTTACCCTAACCTCCATGGAAAACATATACAACTGGTCTTTTAAACTACGGTATCACCGCTATCTCGTGGGATAGGGTGCCGTAGTGAGCGGTGTGTGTATGTATGCATGAAGTCCTATAAAAATATGTGATGGGCAAGAAAGGGGTGAGAGATTTTCATCTCTCAAACCTCTCTTATTCCCAACCCTAACAAGTGAGGAACTACTCACTCATTAGGGAATTGATTAATAGAAACATTTTTATCTATGGCAATTAATTAAAAAGTGCTAAACTAATTAATTAGGGCAGATAATAAAATCTATACTATGGCAGAAAGGAATTTAAGAACTAGGGCATAGAAATAAAAATCTTACTTTATTTGATGGCTCTCTTCAAACATTTACACCGAATTAAAATTCTGAATAGATGAAATAAAAAGAGGCATACCTCAAAAAGAGGTTTAGGATTTCTATTTATAGAGCATAGAAACCCTAGGGTTACATTCGATTCACATCTGCATTTACAATTTTACCCTAAAGAAGACTAGTCAACGCACCGCCACGAATTTTCACCGACACGGGCTTATTATGGCCGTGGAACCGCGGCCATATAGAGGGCTTATGGGCTTTGCTTCTCTGGTAATTCTCATGTTGCTTTTTCCTTGTCTTTTCTTCACTAGGTTTTTCAGATTGTCTTCTAGTTTTCTTCCAGATTTCCACAGTGCATAATGTCGTGGACTTTACCGTTCGCTTCGTGTCGAAGTCTTGAAACTTGCGCTGCCTTTGTACTTTGTGAACTTGTTCATTGATCTTCGTTTATTCTCCAAACTGTAGGCTTGATCAAGATTCTTCCATTTGTTGGTCGTAGTCTCACTTTTGTATCGTCTTTTCATCATTTTCACTGTTTTTATTCCGAGAACCTGTAACCTGCAACTATGTAGCAGACATGGATCAAACACACCTGTTTATTTGTAAAATGAATAAGAATGGGGAATATAATAATGCAAAATTATGATCTGAATATGAGTCATAAGCCTACACAATACTAAAAGATGTGAGAATAAGAGAGAGTGTAAAGAGAAGCCAGTTCATCTAGGTATACATACACATACACTTATAAATATAAATGTATGTATATAAATACCTGTATAAATACGCATACCGTATTTCTACCAAAATACAAATACCGTATTTGTACCGAAAATACAAAATACGTGTATTCATATTTATAAAGAAATACATGTATTTGTATCAAAGTACAAATACTCGTATTTATACAAATACACGTATTCGTATAAATACCGTATTTGTGTTAAAATACAAATATCCAAAAGAGAGCAATATAATACTAGTATCAAAACTGGCTATCTTTCAACCTGCTAGTACTACTAAACCGTCCGATTAAAGCACGTGTATAAATACACGTGTTCAATTGAACACCCGTGCACAAAACCATACGCAAACTACACCGTTTCGCCTGAACCGGAAAACCCTCTGTATGAGACTCTAAAGACTCGACAATATGCTGGTATTGGGTTTAACCGCAAGCACGTCAGTGACACTAGCTGCACGTAACGGCTATCCAGGTATCTGTCAAAGGGAAGATCGACACGATAACTCGTCCGAAAAACCTACTGAGCCTATATGTGACATTCTCTGTACAGTCTGGTCTGTTTGTCTAAGAGTATCGCATATCGAGCGTAGAGATGGTAAATATCAGACCCCTAACAGCGCAATAAGTCATGTCGGTGTAGAGCCCAATACAACCTAAGAAACTACCGGTGTATCTACCAGCAAACCTCACTTACCCTGGACAGGAACCTTGTGTATTGGCCAACCGTACAAAGCGTGATATCAACTCCCAATATCGAGAGAGACGAATCCCTTCTATCTCCTACTGTCTCTAAGTTCTTCGGGACTACACCCAACTACTACATATTTGCACGACTCATTTGAACCGTGGTAGGATAGTAATCTAAGTACGATTGGAACACTCGAGATGAATAGTGATGTCAAGTCAATAGACTAACCTGTACTCATATCATAAGAAACTGCTAACTGACGATAGGTATAATATCAACCTGCAGTTCTCAGCGAGTCCGTCCAGTGTAACTCATAACCCAGTGAGCACCTGTATACTATATTTAGTACCGTATACCAATAGCTGCAGAACAGGCCATCTCCCCTGATGAGGATAAGAAGCGTATACACTAGTCTATTCTGGAGTATCGATGCCCTGTCTCGATAGTCCTACGATTTGGGATAAGTCTAAGGATGTGCTTATAGAGCACCCATGTAACACCCTAGTTCATTTATACCAATTCCAGTTCGCGTATTTCTTTATTTATGGTATTTTCCTGATTTACTGTGTTTGGGTGCAAATATTATATCTGACATCTATATTAGTATCTGACCCGACCCGCTTGCTTGGAACCTGTTTGATTCATGTGTATGGTTTATCCTGACTTGTTACGTAGACTTGTGTATTTCATGAATACCGCATACTGGCATTTTATCTGGCATTGCATTTTACAATATAACATTTTAAGTCACGTAAAATGTTTTAAAAATATATTACATTGCCTGCATGATACCCCTAACCCCGTGGTAGCATCCGCGCATCTTGTTCCTGTCCCGTTCAGTGGAACGTACTTGTTTGGATGGCTACGCGCACGTACGTGCATCCGTTCTTGGGGGTATACATTTTCGTTACCCGAGCATTAATTTTTAAATTTGGTCGTCGCATATATTTTTCATATTTTAAAACTGAATTTTTGACCCGACCCGGACGTATTTTGGATTATTTTTGTATACCGCCAAAATTCAAATTTATTTAATTTAATATCTTTATTTTTAAATCAACGGTTTAAAATTTTATTAACTAAAAATCTTTTTCAATTTAAAATCTAAACCTATTAACTACCCTATCTCTCTCTCTTTCTTCCTTTGGCCCACCTCACGCAGACCTTCTCTCTTTCTCTCTCTTCTTTTTCCTTCTCTTTTTCCTTCTCTCCCCCCTCGCAGTCTCTCCCCCTCGCAGTCTCTCTCTCTCTTCTTTCTCTCTCCTCTCGCCTCTCTCTCTCTCATCTCGGAGTTCCTGTTCATTCCTCGATTGTGGTCACCTCCTCGACGATATGGTCACCTCCCTTAAACCGCCTCCTATATTTTCTCTTCTTCCTCCTCGTATAAAACCCCGAGCACCCTCCTCGTAACCCATCACCACAACTCCTTACTCCTCAACCCTAACCCAAACTCCATCACCTCAACTCACCGAGCTCCTCTTCCTCGCCATCTCCATCTTCTTCCTCCCTCCAGACATCCCTGCACACCCATAGAAGCCCTGCACACATCAAGAAACCCCACAGAACCCATCGCCGCCACCCTCACCTCATCGCCGATGACCTCTTCACCTCGCCGCCATCACACCATCTCCTCCTCTCCCTCTCCTCTGCACCTATCCCTCCTACACCAAGGAGCCTGCACACCCGAGCCAGCCTACACACCCCAAACCCTAAACCACAGAACCCGAGCATCCTAGCCTCATCGTCGGAACTCCGTTCATCTCCTCGACACCATCACCCTCTCCTGATCCCTGTGCACCACAACCACAGTAAGCTTCATCCCTTCTTTCCTTTCTTCTTCTTCTTCCTCTTTCTTTCTTTTCTTTTCTTTTCTTTAGTTCTTGAATCTTACATTTTTAGCCGTCGCCGGAGCCGGGCTTGACACCGACGATCCAGACGACCCAGAGGAAGTACCTTACCTGCGTGATCACCTTCTTGCGTTGCTTGGACCCGTCCCGTGTGTCGTGCGTGCGTTGCGACGTTTTGCCGACGTCAGACGTGCCGTACATATCCGTTTCGCAATCCGTTGAGGCAAGTTAATCTTGCTACATGCTATAATACTATAATCTATATCTATTTGAATTATAATACTTCAAAATGATTAATTTTTCAATCCACATTATTGTTTTTCAGTTTTATCGATTTATTCGACATCCGTATATATCCGTATATATTATTTCAGATCTAGTGCATGAAAACCTATCTTGTCACATATTATACTACAGTATATTGCATCTAATTGAATATAACATATCATATTGTTTAATTGTACATCATGTATTTACCAGTTTATCATTTTACTGTTATATCACGTCCGTGTGCTTCCATTACATATCTAGTCGCATGCTAAATCATCTTGCTACATGCTAGGTATAGTTTTACGCATCCATATGAGTAAAATGTTACCCATTTATCATATTATACATCCATATGCAAGTTTTACAGTTTTCGGATACTCGTTTGCATCCATATTATATAGTATACATATAGCTGCATCTACAGATCACATTAATACATAATATTGTTATATTAACACCCCATATTTAATAAAGTGCATCCTAATCAGTATCGGAACTACAAATGTAACGCTAATCGATAATTGTGTATCCATACCATTTACTTCATACCTATTCGCATACCATGTTACAGTATTTCATTTTATTGTCATGTTAATACTCCATACTTGTTTTTGTGCACCCACACTTACTACAGTTTGATTATGAACACCCACTTGATACCTGTACACTACTTGGCACGACCTGATACACTATGATTTGATACATAAACACTACCTGACATGACCTGATATACTACTGCTTGACTTGATACCTGATCTTATTACTAATGCCGACAATCTTGACCTGTTGTCCCTAAGGACATTTCCTGTTGTCTGTTTAGACAAACCTGTACCTGCTTGATCCTGTATTGGCATTAACTCCAGATTTATCAATACCTGACTTGAACACATAACTTGGGGGTATGGGGAAATCAAGAATGTAGCCGAACGTAACTCAAATGGCTATTATCCTTTTACCGTGGTTCCGTGGGGAATGAACGGGACATAGACTCACAGTCTATTATATCCTTTTACCGTGGTCCCGTGGGGAATGAACGGGGTATAGACCGATGGGTTACAATGATAATTACATTAATTGATTTCAATAACTTTAGAGTAGATTACCTTATAGCACAGTTTAGACTACTCACTACACTTCACCTGTATATATCCTGTTCACTGATCTATATTCATGTTACTGCTTATTTCTTGATAACTTGTTACTGTTCATACTTCATGCCAGCATATTTCATTACATCATGCTTGCTTAATATTATTGATATTATGACGCACTGACGTCTGGGTTTTGCATGGCCTAGATCCCTTATCCTTATCGCAGGCTGCTCAGGAATATTTTGATCAACAGGCCGAGCAGTGAAGACCTGTTATTAGTTTAGTTTGGTTTTCCTTTCAGTATTTTTCATTCCTGATGTGAGCCCGTATTATGGGACGTACATTCCAGATTATTTGTCACGACCCAAAGTTCGGCCCGTGACCGGCACTTAACCACGTAACGTCTACAGGCGTAACGCGACTAAGTAAGCCGAAACCCAGAAATCAAAACCATTAAATTTAGAGTGTTAAAACATTTTTGTAAAAACAGTTATAAATGTTTAGAAAACTTTAATTAATTTAGTAGAAATCCTTTTTAAGTTCAAGTGTTGTTTAATAATTTTGGCAACAATTCCTTTATAAAAATTTGTCCCGAGGAGCGGGTAAAAGACAAGATGTAAGTAAAATGATATGTGGAATAAATAGAGCATCACAATGATAATGTACGACTGAGTAAAAATGAAATGAAGACAGCAAGAAATATAGGATTGTATAAATAAGTCGGCTCACACGAGCTCGACACCAGAGTACAAAATAACATACGTCGTCCTCACAACTGTTTCTAAGTCAATACATGAAGGTAGATGGAGAGTACTAGATACATCAATATACAACTGAAAGTAAAAAAATACCGTACAAAACCCACCTAATAGCAAAAGGGCTAACACGCCTCAGCAATGGTATCTGTGTCAAAAGATGCGGTAAACAGCCAGCCGCGACTACTCCAAAGAGCAACCTGCAAGCACTGTGGCACAACGGGGGTGAGTTGCCAACTCGTGAGTAGTAGATAACATATAAAGGTAATCGCGAGTATGCACGTGCTGCGATACTCTAACCTATGCCAACAAGTAACATCTATATGATGAACTGGATGCTCAATATCATGCAACAAGTGCGATCTAATAACATTTCTAAGTAATGAGCAAGATATGTGATAACCAGGCATGGCAATACAATCTAACAACCCTATATATGATGAGCATGGTACGCAATGATATGCAAGCATGTGTACTCTATCAGGTATGCTAGCTACAGGATGAGATGCCATGTACTGAATGCTGAGTATGGGAAGGAATAATGTCTACACGGAATATCAACGTGGAAAATAACTGGTGTCTATCAATACACCAAAACCCAGTAGAACTCAAGCGCCGTCATCCACATCGGTCCTCAAATCCTGTAATCTCACAAAAATCGGGAGTGCCCATTATCGGCACTCAAAATATCATAAAATCAGCCGTGTCCAGCATCGACACGCAAATCCTCCAATATGGGGCGTCCGTCCATCGGATCTGCCCACGGGCCCCGTCTGCGGAATCGGCCCTTGGCCCCGGCAGTACGCATCGTCCCGTATCCATCAATCGACTCTGGTCAGTATCCTCCGGATAACCGCCAGGTCCAACCAATCACCGGTAGGTAGTAGTCCCTCCGCCGGGCTCACCGTCTAACAATACGAGTCTTCTCGTCCGGGGTACCGTACCGGGTCCACCATGTACCCGCAATCGGTGCCTACCTCTCCTCGAATCGGGTATACTCACACAAGCTCTCTGGAACCGAGAAAACTCATGGTGGACGCACTAAAATATCATATCAAGGGAAACCGGGTTTTTAAACAGTGCGTATTTTCTTAAAATAGTACTCCGGTTCCCAAATCCAGAAATCACATAAATCAAATACAATGCATAAATCCATGCAATGTATCGTATGACGCTAAGAGTAAAAGAAAGGGAGAACCGCTCTTTTAAAAGATCCAGTTTTGAAAATATCGCTTGCGGTCCCTTAGTTTTAAATCAAGTCAATATCATCCATGTATGTAGCATATGAATATGTGTATAGGTATGGATGTGCGAATGGATAAGTATGCAAAGTGAATGTAGCAATGTACATGTGCACTATTGTAGACATATGATGCATATGTGCCCAAGTATGAATATATGATGCATACATGCCCAAGTATGAACATATGTGATGTATATGGCACAAGTATAGATACGTGATGTATATGTGCCCAAGTAGTGATATATCAATGAAGGTACGCACAAAAGTGCGTATACAGTGTGCATGGTATGAATATACATATGATAGTATGCGACAAATCATGACAACGTTAATAAGGCAGAATCAAATATGCGGTTTATAGCAATCCTATAATGTGAGTGTCATGGCAATCACTAACGGTGTGAGTGTAGCATATAAATCGTGCTCGTGCAACTTGGACCGTTAGTGACAGTGCAGTGTTCTATACTACCAGTATATCTATATATATAAGGAGGTATGCTACTCTAGTATGTCTACATGAACACATAAAACTAACATCCTATTACGCCCTGACGCTTAACGCCATACGGGCGATTTCCCCGTAGATGTTAAATCTACTCACCTGGTCGCGTGCTAAGTATAGCCGACCACCTGCTTCCCTTTCCTGGCGGCGTCTGACGTACCCGCCTGCGAACCTGGAATTTACACAAGAATCCAAATATAATCAAAATCTCGCAAAACGCGATATCGGAACAAAACGAGAAACTCGCGTCGCGAATTAACGCGCGTGCGTGCGATACGCTGAAACGTGTGTGTACGTGCCTAACACTTAACCCGACACGCCGCGATACGCTGAATCATAAGACCCACTCGCGTATCACGCAAACCAAAAACACCAGAAAACGATATACTACCCTAGATTTTACCCAGGTTAGAATATTACAAATCTATATATACCAGAGACCTACAGAATGTAGCAGACACCTACCCTAAAAACCCTAGCTCCTATCTCTCAAGTCTGGCCGCAATTTGTGGCCAGAACGATTATTTCGGTGGCCTGGGATGAAGGTGGTAGGGTCGGGCTCTGGTAGCGAGGTCAGGGTCTATCAAGTAGGCTACAGTCCACTCAGATTTAGTCTGAGATCACTGGGATAACAACAGATTTCAAAAAGCTAAGTTTTGCTTAAAAAAAGAAATGTCAATAACAGGTTTTAGGCTCCAGATTTTGACTCTGGTTCCTACACAAAAAGTTGCATATACCAATACCCTAAGCTACCCCACAGACACCTATAGGCAAAACCCCAGCACTTCAGCCCCTGCTCTGGCCGCAATTTGCGGCCAGAATGAATAAATCGACGGCCTAAGGTGGGAGTTGGGTCCCCGTTCTTTGTGTGTGTGTTTCTGGCATGGTCACTGTGCTACAGTCTTCCCAATTTTCACCTGAATGGCTCGGGTCAAAAGCAGATCCCAGAAAGGCTAAAAAGTCCATAAAACGTTAAAGTTTGCACAATTGGAAAACTAGAGGTATTTTAGCGTAATCTGGGGTTTTCCTAGGTTAACTTGGCCCTAACAACACTCACTTAGGCTAGTCTACCCAACACTAACATCACTTAACAAAGCTTTACACAAATCACCAAAACAAGCCCAAAATCTCACATTTTTACACTAATCGACACTATATCGACACAACTAAGCCAACAAGGAAGAAGTTTAGAAGTTATACCCTCTAGGAACCTCACAAACAAGTAGAAGGGAAAGAAGATGGGGGGATGGAGCTGCTGGAGTTGCTGGAGTGCACCCAAAAGCTGTTGTTGCTGTTCTGCTCACTACAGAAGCTGTTACTGCTGTTTTTACTGTAGCAGAAGTTGCTGCTATGTAATTTTTGTGTTGTATGTGCTGCTGTAGCAGCAGTTGTGGCTGTTGTTGTTTGGTATTGTGTTGCCTTTGTGGTGAAGTGTTGGTATAAGATGATGGTGTGTGTATGTGAGTGAGAGGGAGAGATGTGAGTGAAAAGAGTTTGAAGGATGCAAAAAGATTTGAAATGAGATGGATTCTGACTTAACCTTAAAGCCACCCATCACTCACTTCATAATAAATGCTTGCATGTGCCCAAGCCATCATGCATTCTCTCTCTCATTTCCTCAAGTCAACCAAAAGAATTTTAAATTTTAAAACCAAAAGAAAATAAAAACCCTAATCACTCTTAACCAAAACTAAGACCTTAACTAAACTAATAGTTTAACAAGAAGGGGTTAGATCACCATGGTTGCCTAACATGGTTCACCTAAATCTAACCCTAGTTTACATGCACATGTTTGTGCAAGCTTAGGAAAATTCTAGAAAAATGTTTATTAATTTTGATAAAATATTTGAAAGGCAATTTGGTAAACTTTTATTAAAAATCACTTATTAAAATATAATTAGTCACTAACATATTCTCAGGTGTTACATTATTGTATTTGAATCTTTTGCTTCCGCATTATTTTATTTCATGACTCTTTATTCTGGCTCATGGACATGTATTAAATAGTTGTTTATTAATTCTACTGTTCTTGATATCTCTACAGCCGTAATGTGACCGTGGAGGGATATTTCCTATCTACAGGTAGCATAGTTGGCTCTGTCACGTACCGATCCTAGCGCGCTCTGAGAAGCGGGGCGTGACAACCCAGCCCCCACTAGTGTGACTGCCATCACAATGCTGGTAGTTAAGCAAAAATCTTAATGGCTCTATCAATATGTATTAGCGATATGTTAAAAGAAACATATACACATATTAAGATAGACTCAAACCCGATAGCATACTATCACGTTGAGGAAGACTGTTATATATCTATATATATCCCAAACTTCCAAAATGTAATATATAATTCAGTACTATATAATAATGGCCTCTGGGGCATATATCACTAACACACATAACATGAAAAAACAAGGGTAAATTTTCAAAAAGCCCCCGACCCGCTCGGAAGTTTTCTAAAAAACCCCGGTATTTTCAAAATTGTTGGAAAGGGTCTACCGTTTAAAATCTTTATAAAAAAACTCCTGGGCTATATTTCATTCAGGTTTTATATTCTATTTTAAATGCAATTACAAAAATACCCCTCCCCTGGGTAGTGCTCAAATATCATATGCAACTGTTTAGACATTACAATCAACTACTTAGACATTACATACAACTTATGCAACTGCTTATATATTACATGCATTTCTTAGATATTACAGGCAGCTGGTTGGATATTACATGAAAACAGAAAGAAATGTTACATGCTTTTAGCGGGAAATTAGATTTTTAGCGAGAAATTATATTTTTTCTGGAAAAAAGTACATTTAGAGGGAAAAATGAACACAATAGATATTACAGGTAAGTCTTCGGATATTACAGGCAAATCTATAGATATTACATGCAACTCCTCTGTCTATAACTATTTTAAATCCAGCTGTAAAAGGCTATCAGCCTACATGGGTAAAGTGAATCTTGGGGTTATACGAAAATACAAGTGGAGAATTGTATACGGGAGGTTTTTTATTGGGCCCCGGTTTTTCTTAAGAAGGCGAAAAAGTCTAGGGTCTTTACATAAGTTCTGGGCGGGCCAGGAGCTTTTTGAATTTTGAGATCCGACTCCCCCTTTAATACCATTAACTACCGCTATATTTTGGGCCATCTCTCCACCCAAAAAGGAAAATCAAAATTGCCTTCCAATTAAATGGGCCTAAACATACAAAAGCCCAGAATCTGATCCACCGCTTTAAAAACAAATAAGGAAAACCTCGTATCTAACGGCAGTTAATTTAACCCCCACCCCCCTCGCTTCAATTTTTTCATCTCTCCCTCATTCCCTTTTTCTTTCTCCTTTTCACTCCAGATTCTAAACCATCTCCTCTCTCTTTCTCTTCTCCCAAATCTCTCCCCTTTTCTCCCCCAAACTAAAACCCTAACCCTAATTCTCATCCCCGCAAACATAATAAAACCCCCTCCTTTTCCCAAACCCTAACCCTAGCCCTAGCCATGGACTCTCAATCAGTCGTCAACAACCTTTACGAGACCGCGTCCCAACCCGACACCACCGTCGACGACGCCTACACCTTCATCGAATTCAACACCCAGGGCGACGACGACTTCGATTACGCCGAGTTCCCCGAGCTCTCCCAGCCCCCCCGATCCTCGCCATGGCCGCCTCCGCCCCCTCCACCTCAGGAGCCATCCGCCGCCGCCGATCTCGCCGCCTCCGACGCTGGGTCCACGCCTTCTTCCTCGACGAAGACCAGAGGGGGAGCGAACAGCCAAGCTGCGCCGGCCTCGGCTGTCCATTCGCTGACGTCCGGGATGGGGAACCTGAATTTCGAGGAGACCGGGGACGACGATGGATCGGAGTATGGGAAAGAGGGTTTTGTTGAGCATGCGTGCAAGTATTGCGGGATTCAGAACCCTGCTTGTGTTGTGAGGTGCAATGTCCCTTCGTGCCGCAAGTGGTTTTGCAATTCGAGGGGGAATACTTCGGGATCTCACATTGTTAATCACTTGGTAAGTAGGGGAAAGTTTTCTAATTTCACGGTTGTTGCCATTGTTTGATATGTTCGATTGACAGTTCATTTAATGGCTACACATATAGTTTCCTAGAATTATTATCATGGCCAGGGATTGACATGGTAGGTCGACAACTCATGTGCATTTGAAACAATAGGATTGCTATTTGCAAGGATAAGATAATATAATGATTCTTGTGCATCTTTCTTTTTGGGAACACTTGTGGGATATGAACCAGTGAATTCTTACGTTGGAGATTGTCAATGCAATTCTATGTGCAAGCTGTAATTACACATACCCGCATCAGGCAAATCTTAATGAAGTATGTATGTGTTTGCATGCATAAAATGGGTTTGTTTGAGGTGATACTGCTTCAGTGTTGATGAGTTGAGTAGGGTCAGAGCTCATGACAAACCCTTTCCTAAGTTATAATTTCTTTACCATAAGAAGACTCGACTGTGATTTTTATGTCATCCCCCCTGAAGATTATTCCTGTATTGTACTAAAGGAATTGAGCAATTTTTTTGATCATGAGACAGGTCATATTAGTTTTATAGACATAATACTGCTGATAGTCATTATAAGTTTAAACAACTGGTTGTGCTTTTCCCTTTTCCCATGGGTTGAGCTTAGCACTGTGTCAATGGATTCTTGTTTATTTAGGAACTTAAAGAACCTTCTAGGAGCAGCATCCTTAGTTACAAGAGTCTTAATCTTGAAAAAAGTGACTTGATTGACGCGTTGGGAGGCATTGGGTTTGTGTTCGATCTTTAATAACTTTGTCATAAGTGCTTTCAATGTTGATGTATGTGTGTGATGGCCTAGATGTCTTGTCAGGACCGTGATCTGGTTACTTTTTTACAATATATTCAATGCTTGGCTCTGCTTTACCAGTTCTTGTATTTAGGTATACTGATTTTCCATCTAGATAGATGCTAGTGTTAGAACATGGGTTTTGCAAATAGATTAGAGATGCGAGCATGTTACCTATTTTGGGTGCGTTTGAGAGTTGACACCAATGAGAAAATGCCTAATAAGGTAGATATGTACATTTATTGTAACAGTTGGGAATTTGATTTCGCTTTATTAGATGAAATATACGAGCACCATAATCGGTTTTCGTGATGTTGGTAACAAGTCTTGTAATTCATTTGCAAGAAATAAGTCTAATTGTCTAACCGAATGCCTCAACGATAGAAGTGCACTCTATTGTCCACAACCGGTCACATACTAAATCTGAGCGCTGTAGAGGATTTCATGGTTTAGGTTGGAAGTTTGTGGAAATTTTTGGACTAATCGTATATTAACAGAAAAAAATGCATTAAGTCGATTAGTATTTTGTAGACCTGAAAAATAACCCTGGGTCTTTGTGATTTCTCTGCACTCCTATATGAAGATTCAATGCTATCGATTGATTTGGAAAGAAAAAAAGCATACCGGTGTTACCGTGTTAGGGCTTTGAAACACCAAGCGAAAACATTGATGTTTTTTCGTACTTTGCCAGTAGGGTTAGCATGTAGAGATTCCTTCAACATTATGAGTTAACGATCGTAAACAAACCAACATAGCACCTATATTGACAGTCCACTACTCACACAACCATCTCTCATGGTTTAGGAATAGAACAAACTCTTTGGCAAAAATGACTATTGTTTGATTTGCCTCCTAAACAAATTTGATATTGCCACTGCTACTATTATGTGGCAAATGAAGTGAGTTCAAATGGTTTTGTGAGATTTCCCCCTGTTTCGGAATGTGAAAATTTCCATGGTTTATCTCCTTTAGGATTGACAACATTCCATATTCTTGGATTTCATAAGTTTGTTGAAGAGTAGTATCATAGGTGTTTTTTTGGGTTGATTTGAGGTGTTAACATGTTTTTTAGTTTTCTATGTTCGAACATGTCGATGCATTGTCACCAGCTGAATTATTTATTACCTAAAAATTTTTAGAAAGGAAAGTGTTTCAACCTAATTAGCGTTGGCTTCGGTAATAGTTGTTCGTTCCCTCCGTTGCCTTCCCCCCCTTTATTTTTTTTCTTTCCTTTCTTTATCGGTTTTTTTTTGTTTGGGGGCCGGCGGCGGCGGCTTCTTAGGTATTTAAGCTTTTTGGCCGATAATTGAGTATTGAGTTATGACTTATGAGTTGACTTTTCATGTTGAGAATCTGACAAGGCTATTGTAAGAGTGTAAAATGGAATATTAGGTATAGGTTCAACCGAGACAGATCACAACCGCCTCACCCAAATCTGACCCAATCCGGTCTACCTAATCTGAACCCAAATTTGTTGACAACTCAATCTTCCTAATATAAATACAATCACAATTGGATTGTTCAGTCTTCTCCAATCTCTCAAATAGGCTTGACTCTGGATTATTTTTGTTAGCGCAACTCCAACTCTGTATGTTACAAGCCAATTCAGTTTCATGATTAGCATCAACCATTATTTAACCATGTAGTCAATTCCAATGATAGCATTTGAACAACTTCTTAACTTGATTGCATCAGAAGGGGGAAAAGTTAGAAATGATAAGAACAAATGGAGGTTTGGTTTAGTGAGACATATCTGGATTAAGGTAGACAACATGGTAATTCCAGTCCCGAGACATGGCGCTGCAAAGCTTAGAGATCAGTCTATCGAGAAGTCCAGATATTCGGTCATTAAACCTAAATAATATATAATCGAATTTGTGTTCACAAATTTTATAATATTAAAAAATAGCTTGTATCAATATATCGATGGCAAATATCCATGCCCTTGATATGCTTGATGGTGATAATATATTGCTCGCAAACTTTTCTGGTGCATTCAAACTTGATCGTGTTTACTCTTCTTATTGTTCATATTGAAAATCATAGTATTATTTTTGCCTCCAGGTTCGAGCAAAACATAAGGAAGTTTGTCTTCATAAAGACAGCCCACTGGGGGAAACCATACTCGAGTGCTATAATTGTGGTTGCAGGAATGTCTTCCTTCTTGGATTCATATCTGCGAAAACAGAGAGTGTTGTTGTTCTCTTGTGCAGAGAACCTTGCCTGAATGTCAATGCACTGAAAGATATGAATTGGGATCTCAGCCAATGGTGTCCCCTTATTGATGACAGGTGTTTTCTCCCTTGGTTGGTCAAGGTTCGGAGATTTTGACGAACATTACTTTTCCTTCTTTCTTTCTTTTTATGCATGGCAGTGCTTTCTATATACTAAATTCTTCATCTATCCTTCACAGGTCCCATCTGAACAGGAGCAGCTGAGAGCACGCCAAATTAGTGCTCAGCAAATCAACAAAGTTGAGGAGCTCTGGAAAACAAATCCTGACGCGTCTTTTGAAGATCTTGAGAAGCCTGGAGTAGATGATGAACCTCAGCCTGTATCCTTGAAGTATGAAGATGCATATCAGGTTCAGAATTTGCTCATCAAAGCCAGAATTTAATTTATGAATTAAAATTCCCTTAGATAGGCACATGGCTACAATTTTTTTACCTGACTCGACTTGCAAAATTGTGGGTATGGGTAGCAGTTGGTTCTGTGGGTTCGGTATGGGTTCAGATATATAGTTTAACCCATCCCAAAACCTGACCCAATCTACTGCCACTCCTAGGCATTGTACGCTTTCGTGCTGGAGGTTTTTCTTTTTCATCATTTTACTTTATTTAAAGTAACTGACGAAGCTGTTTTTGTTGGTGTTCTGTTTTGCAGTATCAAAATGTATTTGCGCCATTGATTAAGCTTGAAGCTGATTATGATAAGGTATGCATGTTTCTGTTGCATTACTGAAGTATGTATTTTCCTACATATGGACAACCAACTCACTGGATTTCATTTTTCCCTTGAACGTATATTGTAGATGATGAAGGAGTCACAGAGCAAAGATAATTTGACGATACGATGGGACGTTGGTCTTAACAAGAAGCGTGTAGCCTATTTTGTCTTTCCCAAGGTTTTGTCGTGAACTTGACTTACGTTTATTACACTAAGACCTTATACCTTCTTATCCATTTCCTACTTTCAATTTCAAGCAAGCCATCTGATTTTCTTTTCTGTCATATGACTGAAATGTATAATTTTACAGGAGGATAACGAACTAAGGCTAGTTCCTGGAGATGAGTTGCGTCTGCGGTACTCAGGGGATGCAGCTCATCCTGCATGGCAGTCTGTGGGGCATGTGGTATACTACTAATATAAACTTCTTGATATCTTATTCTTTTGTATTACCAATTACATGTTTTTGTGTGCTGGGTGAACCTGAAGTTATTTCATATATAGCAGCCATGTTAGATCATTTGCCTTTTAATCTGTTTTCTGATATTTGTTATCGTTCAGATCAAGCTAACTGCTCAGGAGGAAGTAGCACTTGAACTCCGTGCAAGCCAGGTATGATCATTGGAGTACGCATGTGATTTTGTGGTGGTTTAATTTAAAAAAAAATAGATCTGAGGGGTTATAAGCTTTACTCTCTCATCATCAGGGAGTCCCTGTTGATGTGAACCATGGGTTCTGTGTAGACTTTGTTTGGAAGAGTACAAGCTTTGATCGAATGCAAGGAGCAATGAAAATTTTTGCTGTGGATGAAACAAGTGTCAGTGGGTGAGCTACTTCTCTGACCCTTGATGTGATGGTTGAGTAGGATTGTTTCTTTAAAGTGAAATTTTGGGGACACACGGGCATGCACACACACGAACTCACACACTCATGCATGCAGGAGCATACAAATATGCGCACGCTGTAGTGAATCTAGTGATGCATGGAAGTGGCTTTTGCCGTATTGCATACTAAAAGATAATTATAATTATAAGTTATAAAATTATAATTAGTCATTCATTTTCAATGCACCAGCATAACAACATATGGACTCGCTGTGCTGTTGCCAATTACATGCTTCATTCTCTCTAATTTAAAAATAAGCAGATGAATCATATCCCCTATATTAAAGACTCATTTCCATCTATTGATAGTCGATAGAAAGTTCTTCGTCAAATACTGAACTATACTTAAGGCTGAAGGAAGAAAGCTCAGAAGTAGGCTGGTGGAAAAAGAAAAGGACAGCAGCTTTCTTCACTTGGCGCAAAAGCTGCTGTCCTGTCTTCGGGTATTTAGGCATGGTTTATTCCATGACTTGGCTTGATGAGCTATTGCCAACTACATGTTTCTGTTGTTTGCCTATATTAAAGTATTGAGGTTAATACCATACTAGTTCAGTTGTAATTAAAGCTTGATATCTATGCTGAATTTACGGCACGGCATTTTACATTTACATGTCACTTATTTGCATGCATGTGCATAATTTTTGATTCTCTTCACTTTACAGATATATTTATCACCATCTCTTGGGTCATGAAGTTGAACTCCAAGTTGTCCGTAATACGCTACCTCGCCGCTTTGGTGCTCCAGGCCTTCCTGAACTAAATATATCCCAGGTTTGTTTGTTTATAATTTTGCCTATTTTGATGGGTTATTTCTGATACATGAATTATTCAATTTCTTTTTGATAAATTTTGCATATTTGAACAGAATGTCTATAGTCACTTCCTCTCCATCGTCAATATAGTTGCATGTTAGGTTAATTTGCTTTTTCACCTATGAATTTATTGGACATTCCTCGCATATTTGATGGCTAAATCAATGTTATATGGTTTACACAATAAGTTGAAACTTTGCAAGAGAAATGACTGCCAGTTATCGCTTTTATACTCCCCCCAACTATTGGTTTGTGTTTCTGTTTGATGTTATCCTGCTCAAACTCATTTGTTATTCTCATCCCGACATGCCAAATGATATACAGGTCTATAACCTTTGTGATCGTGTTTCCTTGATTTCTCAGAGTACTGCCATTTTCATAGAAAATGAAAGCAAAACTTATTACTGGAAAAGGTTGTCCGTATAACTGACGTGGAATTGGTTATAAATGACGTGGAATTGGTAGATTAGGTCACAGAGTTTGAAAGTTTGTGATACAACATAAATATTTTTTGGCGATTTTTATCACCTTATATATGCTCCTTGTAGTTTGCTTAATGTTTGTGTCTTCTCTTTGGTGTGTTGTTTTAGTTCAATGAGCTTGAACCGTTGTAATGAACATAAGTAATCCGTTGGCACTATTGTGTTCAATCTTTTATCCCTTCACCCTCTTTCTCATCATCTCACTGTTCCAAGATGGCCATCTCCTCTCTTTCTAATGGATGGATCGTTCAACATCCTTGGCCAGCATATTTTGTCCTTTAATTGCTTCTTCCTTTAATGTACATTCCTCTTCACTCATATCATTTTGAGAAAATTCCTTATCTAATTGTTAATGGAACTTACATTTATTCTACTTATACAAGTTTTTAGGCGAGATGCTTTAACTGTGCTCTTTTCCTTCTCGTTGCGTTGCATTCTGTTTTATTTGCATGTGATCATATCACTCTTCTATGTCACTGACTTATAATGTAGGAGCTGGATATTGGCGTGCTCCTTACTTTAATGCTAGAATGTAAAAATGTTTTAATTCTTGTGTGTACATGCGCGTTAGTATTATATAAATGCTTGACAGATGTCCTCTTATATTTCATTTTCAACATGAAGGTCTTTGCCGTTAAGAGTGTTCTTCAGAAACCAATTAGTTTAATTCAAGGTCCACCTGGCACTGGAAAAACAGTAACATCTGCAGCAATTGTATATCACATGGCAAAGCAAGGACAAGGACAGGTAGAGAGCATTTCAGCTGAGGAAACCTTTATTACATTATGAGAAGTCAGTCTATTTATAATTGACGTCCATTACTTTTAGGTCCTGGTATGTGCTCCAAGCAATGTGGCTGTTGACCAGCTGGCTGAGAAGATAAGCTCAACTGGGTTAAAGGTAATGATTTTAAGTTGCCCCCTTCATTTCCCCCTAAATTAGTCATTAGTAATTGTATGTTTATAATATTATTTCGTGCATTCTGTTTGGTCTCTCTTTCATTTCTTGTTGTATATGAAGATGGTGATTATTTTAGAATGCTAAAAGTTTTAGAAAATGTTGTGTATAATATTTTGGAGGTAAATTTATTTTTTACTTATTAACAGACATGATTAAGCTCATAAATTGATATATTTCTTCCACCCATGGTTTAAAATGGGTCCTACGATATCTCAAAGGATTTGGAATGAACCAATCCAACTACAACCATCGAAGGTCAAACTTGCTAAATTTGTATGCTTTGGACTCGTATTAGTCACCATCGACCGGCAAATGTTTGATATTGGGTGGGTGATAATCGTTGGAGATGTGTTTTTTTCTTTGTTGGCTTTATCTGTGTCTTAAGTGTTTGACACAATTCTCTATAGCAAATACATAATTATTGACTTCTCTAAGTTTTCTCCTAGGTAAGTGGTCAGTTTGGGTTATGACAAGACCCTCGCGTGTCATAGTTTTTTCTACTAGGAATTGACTTAATTTAAGAGAATATTGACGTTAATCCAATTGTTCACAACCGAATTTATTGTGGAGCTTTGCTTCACAACTGAATTCAATTCTTTGAAAAATATCTTACATGATGATGATTATACGCCATTGGTTATGTAGAAATATAGATTTTGAGTCTTTCTTGGGGGGAATTAAAAGCACTGATTTAAAGTATATTGATTGAACAACGATTTCTTGCATTTAACAATTATTTAGAGGTAAAAAAGTTTCAAAATTCAACAATCCGAACTCTTAAAAGCTGAAATTTCTTTCACTTTTTTTTAAATTCATAGCAGAAGTCTAAGCAGTAAATTAAAAGATTCAATGATAGATGAGTTGGTGTTAGTGAGAAACAAAGAAAAAGAATATGTTGAACTATATTTCATGTGACCGATAAGTTCACTTGCTAGTGAGCATAAGAGATAGGTGCTATTTGATGTTAATAATTTAACATAAATTGATTGCTATGCCATTTTTACAACAAGCCTTGAGCCCAAATTTTTGGGGTCGGCTATATAAATCTTTCTTTTCCATTCTACAATGTCAAGGGCCAATTCCTCAGTTAAATTTACAATTAACATATTGTTCTTAATTGCCTCTATCCATGTTCGTTTAGGTCTGCACCCATCCCTAGTTGCGTCAAGAACTACAATTTTGTCCCTTTTTTCTAACAAGGGAATCGACCGGTCTTCATTTTACATGTCTAAACCATCACATTAGGTTCTCTCGCATCTTATTCTTTATGGGAGTTACCTTTACCTTGTTACGAAGAGTCGAAGACACTCATTTCTTATCCTATTTTTTATTGTGTTACCACGCATTTATCTTAACATTCACATTTCGGCCACATTCATTTTGTAGACATGTTTCTTAATTGCTCGACATTCTGAACCATATTCATTTAGGTTTGTCCCTACCCCTGGCTGTGCCAAGAATTACAATTTTGCCACTTTTTCTTATCGGGGAATCGACCGGTCTTCGTTGCACATATCGAAACCATCACAATCGGTTCTCTCGCACCTTAGCCTCTGTGGGACTACCTCTACCTTATTATAAATACACTCATTTATCCTAATTTTTAGTGTATTACCACTCATCCATTTTAACATTCGCATTTCAGCCACGTGCATTTTGTCGGCATGTTTCTTAATTGCCCAACATTCTAAACCATAGAGAAGAGCATGTCTTATTGCCGTCTTATAAATTTTTTCTTCTGAACCATAGACAACACCACACTTTCAGAAAACCGCATAACTATAAATTAACCTCGAGAAGTCAAGCAGATATTGAAATGCTAAATTTCATAAAGCGAAAAACTAATTTTGGATATTTTCCCGCCTAGAATTTTTATTATATTGATGTGCCCCCGTGAAATATTTATATTTGAATATTTCTCCATTAATTTATGTGATTATAAACACCCCTGCAGGCACTCTCAGTTCCCAACTTGGCGAGAACCTAGAATTATTGTTTAGCCTTACATTCATCTCTGACCCAACAACAACAACAACAACTACTACTACTACTACTACTGAGCCTTTTATCCCAAGCATATGGGTAGGGTACATGAACCAACATTAGAATCATGCCGGGTCCAGGACATGAATCCTCCGCCTTCACACTCCTATCGAACAATATACTTTCATTGAGGCCTTTGGCAACCATATCTTTTCGTATCACCTCCATCCATGTTTTCTTAAACAATAAAAAGAGAGATGCAACACGAGGACTTCCCAGGAGGTCACCCATCCTAGTACTACTCCCGCCCAAGCACGCTTAACCGCGGAGTTCTGATGGGATCCGGTGCTTTAGTGCTGGTATCCTCCGCCTCCATTCATCTCTGTCCCATCATGAGTTTATTGTTCTTTTTTTGGGTACTATTCCTACTTGTGAGGGAACTTATCCATCTACCCACCAATAGTAAATTAACAATTTGTGCAAACTTTGACAAAGGAAAATGTGTACATATGTATTGTGCTAGATAAAATGCCAGAAATCTGAGATGCGTAGGCTATAATATCGTGCACACAGAACATATACCAACAAGGGATCAATGGTCTTGCTACCATGCAGTACCAGCAAATCATTTAGATGTTGGGTGTAAACATAGAGAGACATGATCCACAATGATATGCTAATGCATTGTGACACCATAATATGGTTGGCGCCATATGAATGGTCATATGCTCTTTCACACCTTAATTTTGGGTAATGTGCAGCCCTAGTCATATTGATTGTCAAATTTCTGTGTCCTATCATACTATTTATGTACGAGAAAAATCAACCTTTTATTTTAAAATGTATTGTTCATAGAAGATGTATAGACATGATTATATATTACTGATAAGTTGAGTAGTATTCAAATGCTTTCGGAGTAAATATATGCTTCATGAATCACATTGTGTTGATAACATAAGGGCCTTTTGTCACAGACTCTCAGGCCATATCTCCATTCGAAGGGGTTTTCGATTAAAATTTCGTGCAGTACATATCATTGAGAGGCTGAATTATGTTGCAACCCTTTTATAATAAACTCTATCGATTTTTTCCTTTATCATGACTTGTGCTTATTTCTTTCTAACCATTAATGCACTTTCCAGGTCGTTAGGCTTTGTGCCAAATCACGAGAGGCTGTCAGTTCTCCTGTAGAGCATTTGACACTTCACTATCAGGTAAAATGAGCATCTTTCTCGCCCTCTCTCATACAAGTATCATGCAAGGTTTCACTTGCACTACTAATGTTTGATTGAATATCTTAGGTCCGACATCTTGATACAGCTGAAAAAAGCGAGCTTCACAAACTCCAGCAATTGAAAGACGAACAAGGTACTAATTGATTATTTTCAGATTGCTGCTTATTTATTAGCCTTTATTTCCCTTTCTTTTACCTTTGGGGTAAGAAAACATGAATTCACTTTTCAGATTTTAAATCCCTACTTTATTAAAATTTGTTTAGTTTTGCTGCTCTTTCTGAAATGTAATATTTTTTTAGCAGAGTCGTGTTTCTGAAATGTAACTTCTTTATCTTCTCTCTCCAGTTTAATTTGTCTTCCTTTTTCCTTCTTTTTTTGGCGGCATATTTCATATCAAATTGTGTCCACGAATGACATGATTACTACGAAATTCCATCATTAGAGGATGAAAAGCTGGATCTTCTTTTGATCTAAAGGATAGGATTTCCTGCTGTTTGCTGCTACTAATCATGGGATATGGCTTTCCGTTTAAAAAGAGATGAGAAATTAATATAACCCCATGCAGGTGAATTGTCAAGCAGTGATGAAAAGAAGTTTAAGGCATTGAAAAGGGCAACTGAAAGAGAAATATTGCAGAGTGCTGATGTTATTTGTTGCACATGTGTTGGTGCTGGCGATCCTAGATTGGCAAATTTTCGATTCCGCCAGGTAGATAACTGTCCATGCTTATAAAATTTGTGAATGTTTAAGTTTGAAGTAATCTTATCGCTTAATTTACCAAGAGTAATTTCTGTTATTAGGTTCTTATTGATGAATCTACTCAGGCTACGGAACCTGAGTGTCTTATTCCATTAGTTCTTGGTGTCAAACAGGTATGTTGTTTTAGAAATCTTTGTATATTGTTAGGGGGTTATTTGATCAGTCATTTTATCTTGAATCAGGTTGTCCTTGTTGGAGACCATTGCCAGCTTGGTCCAGTCATAATGTGCAAGAAAGCTGCGCGTGCTGGATTAGCACAATCTCTTTTTGAGCGACTTGTTATTCTTGGACTGAAACCTATCAGACTTGAGGTGATTACAGTGCTTTTATTTTTGTATTTTTCTAGTTCTGTTTAGGAGATTGGCTATTATATCTTTCACTGCCATTTGGTGTTGCATTGCTTTACTTGGGTTAGGTACAACTACATGCAGCATGTCATTTAATTTTCTAGTCTTGGCTACAATGTATACATCGTGGTTTGGCCATAAGTTGCAACTAGCTTGTTTTACCGAGGCCTTGTCCTTCACTGCATTAGCTCATGTAGCATCTCTTCCGTTTCTTCCTTCTAAATATGTGTTTCCCCTTTTATGATTTTCATTTACTGGTAGCTTTATAGTGCATTATATGCATTATACATGCAATTACAGCTAGATCAAGTGATGGGATTATCAGTAAAGAAGATATTTTGAAATGGGAATTAGAGTATTTTCAAACTTCTAATTTTGAGCTTACTGTTATGTTTACTTTTGAGTAAAACTGTATGAATTTTATATGTTCCCACGAATGTGCTTTTTGGTCAGTTGTATCAGTCTTTTCTACGTATTTTCCTTTTTTAGTAAAACTGCTCTCTTTTAGCAGATCACCTGTGTGTGTGTGTGTGTGGATTAGGATGGTTGGCTCTAACACATGCTTTTTATTATTATAAAATTGTGCAGGTTCAGTACCGCATGCATCCTTGCCTTTCTGAATTTCCTTCAAATAGCTTTTATGAAGGTACCCTTCAGAATGGCGTGACAGTAAATGAAAGACAATCACCTGGCATCGATTTTCCTTGGCCTGTTCCTAATCGTCCTATGTTCTTCTATGTCCAGGTATTCAATACCACTATTTTCTGCTTGATTTGTCATTTCTTAAGCATGAGATTATTGAGATCCATGGTAGATGTTAAATATTTTTTGAAGTCCGCATGCTTACGATTCTAATTATTTAAATAAAATTTATTCTCAAGATGGGACAAGAGGAGATCAGTGCAAGTGGAACATCATATTTGAATAGAACTGAGGCTGCAAACGTTGAGAAAATTGTAACCACATTTTTGAGAAGTGGTGTCGTTCCTAGTCAGGTACCTTAAACCTGTTGAATTTCACTCATTTTTTCTGAATTTATTTTGTTTCCTGTTCTATTTATTTATCTTTGATATTTGTTTTTTTAAAAAAAAAATTACGCAGATAGGAGTTATAACCCCATATGAAGGACAGAGGGCTTATATTGTAAATTATATGTCAAGAAATGGCTCTCTCAGGCAACAACTTTATAAGGAAATTGAGGTTACAATCTGATTTGGCTTATTTAGTTTCTATTTTAGTATTTGTTAGAGGTATCTACAGCAACATTATCTGCTTGTTGTTACAGGTTGCGAGTGTTGACTCCTTCCAGGGAAGAGAGAAAGATTACATTATTTTATCATGTGTAAGGAGCAATGAGCATCAGGTAAATGCCTTTTCGTTATGTACTTGTCTTTATTCAATTAGTTTCTTGTCATTTATTTTTTATTCATGATTCTGTGTTTGGTAGATTATTTGGAACCATGTGCTAATTTGAAGATATGCTTACTTGGTTTACCTTGCCAAGAGTACAGCAAATGGGGTGATAGCTGCTGTATAGTTGTATAAAATCACAGTTAGTGTACTATGCACATTATGATTAATTACAAATCAAGCTAATAATGCCAGAGCAGTTTAAATTTAAAAGTAACAAATTTTGCTCACCAACATGTTGGTCCTAATTATTAATATATATTTGGTTGGCATCCAAATTTGATTGAAATATGTAGATTTTTTTTTTACCAAACATGGATATTGAGTTCCTTAAGGGGTTAAAATTATTTGCGTTATGAACCAGTACCACTGAAAGGAAACAATTAATTAAATATAAATAGGGGAATACTTGCATCTGCTTTGTCTACACTTGTAGTCTTTATAAATATAATTGTAACCACCTTTTGCAGTGACTTTAATTGGGACCCATTTGATTGGTGATCAAAGATCAAGGGAAAGACAATTTTAAACCAGCCTCACCTTTGATTAAACTTATTTCTCATTATAGGGCCGTACAAGAATATAATTAGGTTTAAAATATAAATTGACGCAATACACTTGCTTTAAGCAACAACTTCCTTTCAAGCTTTTTGGCCATCAACAATTTTATCTTGCTTCATATGATCCTGCACTCTATGCTGAACACCTGTTGGAGCACTGCAACCACTGACTGATCATTTTTAAGTGATTAAAAGGAGGATAATGAACAGTCTGTGTTACATTTCAGCTTGTTGAAATGTTGATCATCTGTCGCTGTCTGTTGATAAACTTGTAGCTTGTTAGAATATCGGTTAAATCTCCAGGATCAAGCATGGAGATATATATATTATATGCTTTTATGTGCCATTGATTTATGGTATTTGAATTCTAGTAGAAATGTTATTTACTCATACTTCTTTTCTCAGGGTATCGGATTTCTTAACGACCCACGCAGGTTGAATGTTGCACTCACTAGAGCTCGTTATGGTATCGTTATCCTGGGGAATCCCAAAGTATTAAGCAAGCAGCCATTATGGAACGGCCTATTGACCCATTACAAGGTATATATTTTATATTACTGGTTCGGAAGAATGGTTTGCTACATTCTGTTAAAGCTAATTGTTCTGGAATTTTTTATTTATGAATTAAGGTTTCTTTCATTAGTTTCATATACTTTACAAACAACATTCAGGCACATATGTAACCAAGGGGAGTTTGGTAAGTGCTTAGGGGGAAATATAAGATGAGCTGGTTCAGGGTTCAAACTTCAGAGGGGAACCCAGATGGGATCCATAACTCCATATATTAGCATATTTCTCAGGAAAAACCAGCCCAATGCTCATATACATAGCTTGTATTCATGTATGATCATGAAGAATTTCCATGACAAACATTTTGTTTCCTTACATGAAACAGATCGAAGGTACTAAAAATTAATAGTCTTGGAGGTAGCCTTAACTTTATAATCATGCTGACCATTTGGTCTTATAAAATCCAGGATTCAGTTTTGCACGGGTTATGAATTGGACCCCGAAGTTGTGATTTGTTTTGATATGATTGCACATGAGCCGCACTAAGAATTAGGATATGTGAAGAAATAGATGGTGTGAGACTAATTAGATTTTTATATATCCTTTCTGCATAATGCACTTCAGGATGCTTTTGTAGATCTGATATCTGAGCTAGGAGAATAACCGAGAAACAAGTGCTTTTAGGATGAAATGACCAAATAAAGTGGTTCTGGTATGTATGTAGTTTAAAGCATGACTCTATGAGAGCTTCAAAGATATTTATCATTTTATCGATTTGCATTTTCTTCCCCAAGTCATGCATTCACCATACTGAAACTAAACTACATAAAAAACCATGAGGACATATAAAAGTGAAGCTTGTTGTTTAATTACTGAAAATTGAAATTTGATGCTCTTAACTGGGGATATATAACAGGAATGACTTTTTCTTATTAATCAACTGTGTCTTTTATTGTAAGTTTCTTTCATCTCTAGATTCTGCATGGTTTAGTGTGAATTTAGATGTTGATATTTTGTGAACCGAATGTTTCTTTGTTGCTTATAACCAGGAGCATGAATGCCTTGTTGAAGGGCCTTTGAACAACTTGAAGCAGAGTATGGTACAGTTTCAAAAGCCAAAAAAGGTAATGGGTTGACCTTTTCCATTATCTACCTATACCAGCACTCTATAGTTTATATTACACGTGCACTTTATATATATGGGAAGTTAATTTACTCCCTAAGTTAAGTTATGCCATGTGGAAAATAACCTAATATACCGCTTCTTTGGATGATAAAAGTTCCTTAAAGTTGGGATCAGAGCTTGCTGTTTTGTTGTTATAGGCAACTTAAATCATATCGAATGTGAGGATTTTGATGCTTTGACATTTTTTGGTGATCAGGCTTCAGTAGGTTCCTAGTGAAACAGTAAACTTTGTTGGCTCTTGACATGATTGTGGATAATTTTTTCATGTTGAGCAGATTTACAGTGACCGTAGATATCTATATGGAGCTGCTCCGGGCGTAGTTTCTAATGACAACTTTGGGTCTGTTAACTCGTCAATCCCTGATAGAAGAGGCAATCGCAACAAAGGTATTCTCGCTTTTCGTCAGGTGGATTTTTATAGAAAGAATTTAGGTTGTATGTAAAGTTCATCGTTAATATTAGCAAGCAAAGCAGTTCAGATTATCATGCTCTCAGAGCATATCTGCGAATATGCGAATGTTTAGTTTCTTGAATGCTCAAGAATGATGTCGCTGATCTATTATTAAAACTCAATCAGGTCATGGGTATATGCAATTCGGTCCACCAAATGGCACACACAAGCCAGGCATTCATCCATCAGGATACCCTGTATCTCGAATCCCTCTCCCGCCATTCCCTGGGGGTCCTCATTCTCAACCGTATGCTATTCCAACTCGTGGAGCTGTTCATGGACCTATTGGAGCCATTCCTCAGGCTCCTCATCCGGGTAATAGGGGTTTTGGGGCTGGGCATGGTAATTCGGGTGGTCCTATTGGTGGCCACCTTCCTCACCAGCAAAACTCACAGCAAGCTGCTGGTAACATTGGTTCTGCTTTTAATTTCCCCCCCTTGGACAATCCAAACAGCCAGCCATCTGGATTGATGACTCAGGTCTGCTGCTTCAATCCTTTGCTTCTTTGCGTAAATTTTGTAGCCTTATACTGCTTTTTAATGTGTTTTTTGTTACAAAGGTACCAATGCAAGGGCTTAGCCAAACATTTCCTGAAGGGTTTTCTGTGGGCGGCATGTCTCAGGTATTGTCATTCTAAGAATTATCTGTTCTTCATTATATCTTCTGGGACTTTGTTGATGGCATAATGTAGGAATCTCTTTTGTTTATTAGGAATTTTTTGGTGATGATTTCAAAAGCCAGGGATCACATGTTGCATATAATGTAGCTGATTTTACTACCCAGGTATGTGTTGCACCATTTGATACCATGTTCGTCCATTTACATTTTAGTTCCATGTAACATATTAGAAGCAAGTGTCAATATAGCATGATGGTGAAGTTTCCCAAAGGTTTGGATTCAAATTATGCCTACACAGCTAAAAAAATGTTATTATTTGAAAGAATTTTTATTTTGTTCCCCTCTTGCAATTAATATTGTTATTATTCTAACAAAGAGGCCGGACTGATGCCTTACTGCACGGACTAATGCCTAAAGTTTCCAAGAGAACTGGCACAAGCAATTCCCTGAATCATGGTGGCCATCAGTTATATTACCATAAAATGGTACCTAATTTCCAGCATACAGAGTTAGGGAGTGTGTTCTATTCCATATATGATAATGAGAACAGACTTCAATGCTGTCACTTTGCCAGAGTTTGATCACAACTGGTATTTAAAGTAGCCAGTAGGCAAACTGGTGCATCGTGGGAACCAGAAAGCTATCAGGTTTTCACCAAGAAAATTATGTTGGATAAGTTTTACTGTCAATCAGTAAAACTTGATAATCATATTAGAGTACCATATTTACACCAGATTAGTATTTCTTAAGGTACTAGGTTTCTTTTGATTTTGTATTCCATTTCCAGCAGTTCCAAAGCCCCATCTTTTCCCTCAGTGCCCTTGTAGGTTGTGGTGTCCTGTTAACTTTCCGTGGACCAGAAATTGCTCTCGTAACTAGTTTATGGTGTCACGTCTTAGTCCAGTCATCAACTTTCTTTTCCTCAGTTTGGGTTTATCCGACACGTGTACTTTGAGTTCCATTTGGGTTAATTATCTTGCTTATTTCATCGTATCTGTTTTACTCTATTGGCATAAATTGTTTTGCCCACAAGATACCATGATAAGCTTGTGGCTATTATTACTTCCTAAACGATATCAGATTTCAGTATATCCTTTTTTCAATTTGCTGTCTGGAACAGCTTGTGGGATTTCGGGTAGTTCTAGGATATCTTGGCCTAGTTCAAATCTGCAAGTTATTCTACATTTTCAATACATATTTCCTCTATGAGTTCAATATTGCATCCAGTTCATAGGAAATTCTGTGCGCTATACCTCTCTTTATCGAGTTGTTTATACTTTATACTTGTTTTATTAATAGATTATTAGCTTGTATGATCTATGAAGGAGGAATGATGACTTTTTGATAGACTATTGTTCTCTTATTATCTGACAACATTATTTATGCAATACTTATCCTATAATGTCGTCAAATTATTTACCAATGCCTTCATCTGATGCTTGCCTCTCTCTTCCAATGTAATAATCTATATAAGATTTAGTACCTTTCAGATCTTGAGATACCAATTTGTTTAACTCTATAGTTGTTGATATAGCGTCAAATAAAACAATTCCTGATGTGCGTATGGCTGCGATTATTATTGATTCTTAGCTTTCGAAACATGGTTCTGTTTGAGCTAGTTGGTAATTCTCTATCTTTGAAAAGAATCCAAGTATGCATCTGTTGAGCAAACTTGAGCCTTTGTACTCAGAACTTTTTGAGGGTTGCATCTCAAATGCATGGTGGTATTGTATTGGTTTTCACTCCTGAATTGATGAGATTCCCATCAACTTAGTTCTTTAGTGCCCCTTTTCACTTCCGCGTTGTAATAATAAGTTGAAGATGATATTTCCATAGTCTAATTAGGAAGCAGAAACCAAAAACAAGAAAGTTTCTGTAGATTTATCCATTTTCCAATCAGCTTAAGATCCATTTTCGTTTCATCGATATGTTTTGTAACTACCTTTTGCACCAGTGGATACCTTGGAAGCACAGTTGATTTTGGTTTATAGGCTTCTAGCATTGGTCTTGGTTAAGATTATGACATTGTTTGTAAATTTCCTTTGCATTTCTAGTCTGTGATTTACTCCTAGAAATTTTGATTATGTTGCTTGTATTGTTTTGTATTTCATTTCGGTCCTTCATTTGTCTGTTGCTTAATTCCTTAGTTGAACAACCGACGGCAATTTCTTGATCTTAAAATTTGCAGGCTTCTCAAAGTGGATACAGTATTGATTATGGTGCCCCGGGATCACAAGCTGGATTCCCAGGACGTTATCTGAATCAGAATTCACAGCCTGGGTATTCCCAATTAGGCCCTGGAAACGATTTCTTATCTCAGGTATCATCTCTCTTAGAAAGATTATCCACGTTGCAATTCATTTCGATTGCTTAATTTTTTACAAATATTCTATTCAGGAGTACATTCCTCATGGGTCCCAAGGTCTGTTTACGCAAGCAGCCTTTAATGGTCCTTCACAAGATGAATCTCCACATAGTCATTATGGTGTGACTGGACCTCCTCTTCAATCACAGGTAGGTAACATTTTGTACGGAGCTTTTATTGTATGCGTCACCCCCAAAGCTTCCCTATTTTCACATCACTTCGTCAACTTCAGGTTTTCATATCATCCCCTTTGGTTATCCAAACGAATAATATCTAAGAATAATTTGTTATAGCACTTGTAGCTGTTAAAAATTGGATGGGATGATGGCAATTCAGCATCGTCGCTCTTCAATAGTCAAAATTTAATAGTTGAGAACGTCGTTTACTGAAAGAAGGGAAAGCATATATATTTGACTTTCAGAAACTTTGAAGAATCAAGCAATCAAACTAATTGTTATTAGGTAGTCAAGAGATCAAGTTAAATTGATAACACATGACTCTAAACATGGAGCTATATGAATAGTATTTAGTTTTTGGAGGTGATATATGGAAGGGGTGGAAATAGCTAAATTTTGGCGAGATACACAAGAAAACACCTTCAACGAATTTTAAACATTTAATGCCAACTTTTGAAAACACTGCAGGGCCTAATGAACCTGCTCTATTCACAGCCCTTTGCGCAATATAACTCTCAACCCACAAACATGCAACCTCCGCCACAGCAGCAGAACCAGAGCTCTCAAAAGCAAAAACTTCACTACAACGGATGAGATGCTCCTTGGCTATATATTGATTGTGATGGGATATATTCTTTGCATCCAGCTACTTGGTGTGTTGTGCCAATGCATGCTTTTTCCTGCGCATATCTGTGTGCAGCATGAAGCAAGATTTTGGTGGCTGCGTCTCTTTGTATGATATTATGACACGAAGTTAGTATAAAATGTCGCTGGTACCATTTTTTAGGGACTGCAAAGGCAAATATAAAGGTGGAGCTGAGGATAAGGATTACCCCATACCCGTCACTGGACAAGATGTTACAGTGGTTTCTTGAAGGTGGATTGCTGCTCAAAAGGTGCTCAAAGGGTTATTATTGATTCTTTCTGACCCGGTATAGAGAAATGAATAGTCTTTTGCTGGAGATGGTGGATGGTTTGTGATCGAGGGGAGCTTGCCGTAAAACTAAGGAATTTCGATTGATTGTACAGTGTCCTAAAAGGGCTGTTAGTTCCTCGTGTGGGTTTTCACTCCTTTGGAAGTGTTTGATGGATTTGTTTTTTTTTTTTTATATATTTATTTTAGTACTCCATTGGATAGAGCTTGCATTAGTTTGATGTTTGGTTGATGCCAGTTTATCTCCCGAGTTGATGGATGTGTGGTTTCTTATCAAATGTTGCGTTTATTGATATAACTCATAGGTCTTAAATTTCCAGGTACTGCATGAAAAACAAGCATGGTAATGTTTTGTGGCAATCTCGAATTTCTTACTAGATTACCGTGTATCAAGCGCTGCCTGAGGGGCATGAGTAGTTCTATTGCACTTCATTCCGAGGAGGTTTTCATAAAGAGGAAACTTTGAACAAATGCATCCCTCCCACCCCTCCCCTTCCACAGCCGAACGCCTGCACACACACCAACAGCATAAGTAGTCTGGAATGGTCTCTCTATGTAGGTGGGAGAATAAACTGGCAACTTACACACGCGTTATAAATTCTCTGTAACATATAATTTTAGCCCTTGATATCTTGTTTAAATTCGAAAATGAATTATTTCTAACATTCAAATTTGAGGATGCATAAAATGTAGCGAAACTGAAAACTAAAAATATACTATATAAATTGCAACTTGATGCAAAAGATTCAAGTGATTTTAAAATACATCATAACTTTCATCTTTTTACTTTAATAGATGATACAATGAAGCGCATAAAGATATAATATTGCTGTGGAAAATCCGTAAAATAGTTTCAGTTGCTCAAATCATTTTTTTTTGTTGGTATGACCTCACCGCTTTATCCTTTGTTTCGTTGGTTTCAATGAAATTTAAGTAGAACAACTACAATTTTCCAACACATTAATAAAATAGCATTTTGCATGTCCGAGCACGTTGTATGTAGTTGATACTTAATGGTTTAAATAATTATTATATGAATTAAGCATTGAGGTATGATAATTTTGAACTTGGAAAAGATGACTTAAATATTGATGGCTAAATATACATGGAAGGAAGAGAGAGAGAGAGAAGAGAGAGAGAGAGAGAGGTTGAAGATGTGGATTACTTCTTAAGAAAATAGATTAGAAGGTTTTTTAATTTCTTAAATTTTTTTAATAAAAAAGATACCATCAATTAATGACCTTAGATACATAATTGCAAATTACCCTAACAGGTTGTACCCTGCACTGTCCTGATGTATCGACTCTACTTCTACACGATATATATCATCAATGGAAAATAACTTGACATCAAATCTTTTTCTCTACTCTTCAATCCAATGAATTTACACAGTAGAATAAGGTTAAACCAAAAATAAGAAATAAAAGAACTTCTAAGCCTATTTAATAAGAGTTTACGGATAAGAATCAATCTACATTAATTAAAGTTTATGTTTAATTACTTTGTAATTCCCGTGAAGTTACAAAAATATTGGAACGCAGGTTTGCAACATTGGAATGAGCAGTTCTAACCATTATCTTGATAGTCTGGGTTCTCTCTCAAAATCACAAATCCTTCAAGAATTGGAGCGAGCGGGAAAGTTTATAATATTTACCTGCTTTCCAAGGTATAGAAGTCCAAGGGCAACAGGGAGCAGGCGGGGGGTTAGGGGCTCACCCAGTTCAGCCTCGCCGCGTTCCATTATAGCCAATATGATAGTTTGAGCAATCTATGCCTAATTGTCCGAGTTGCTGCTGATACTGTCTGATACCGTAGGAGAACATGATTATACTTGTACCAGACTTGCTGCTGCGCTGGTCTTCCCATGTTCCTTATTTTTAACTAGCCAACTGCCCGAAGATCCACTTGAAGATTCTGATGGAACAGTCATCAATTTATCCTGCACAGGATAAAAGGGATTCAGAGATGACGCATCCTGATTTTAATCACATACGTGCACGCGGGGAGTTATTGAACTATCTATCACGGTTTGAAATCTCGGCCGATCCGATCTGAGATGGCCGATTCAGATCCAAAAAATAACCGTTTGAGTTCCAAGGCTGATACTGTCTGATACCGTCCAATGTCGAGTAATATAGGGTTTACCATTTGATTAGTGGGGTTCCAGAATTAATGTTATGAATGGTTAGTGGGTTTATTGATAGGCTAATGGGTTCATTAATGGTTTAATGGATTTATACAAGTCATTGGGTTATAATGGTTAATACGGCTTTACGCATCATTAAAATCTCAAGAATTTGCCAAATTATTATAGTTACTTTAGCTGCGTATTTAAAAAAATCCTAATTATTAAATATTCTATTTCTCAAGCGATTTAAAATCCGATATACCCTTCCGAGTCGGCCGATACGGCCTAAACTACCGATTCTCATCCCAAAAACGACTGTCTGATACCGGTTTTAAACCTTGCTATCTATGTCCAATTGTCTACAGGTCCAAATCCTGCATTCACAAAAGTAGCTGCCAAATTCTGTCTGGCTGAATCTGGGCTGGAACTTGCACTTGCTCGGCCATCAATCAAATGCTCCTGCAAATTCAAAAATATGTAAGTCCCCGAAAAGAGTTTAAACTTAAGGAATAATAAGCACAGTGTAACCAATATTAAACTATACATTTATATTTCTATAATGCATTCAAGGGTTTTGTTATTTCAATTATAATATGGCATGTTTATATATTATGGACAGGTACTCTATTTCTACAATATGTAGCATTCATAAATATCATAAAGAAAATATTGGCTTGTATTCCAAGCGGTAACTATTTAGAGCACAAATTCAATCTAAGGCTAAAAATTTGCCAACTAGTCACAGACTCAACATGCAGAGATAGGTGCTGAAAAAATAAAGGCCATTACTCAGTAGTACAAATCCGAGATCAATGCAAGTCAGTAATATAAATCTGAGGTGAGTGTTTTTCAGCCATGTGAATCTAAGTTGAGGATTCTTCAGCGATTCAATCTATGGTTACGATTTATTTGGATATATTGATGTTTTGTTGTAAAAAGATATATACATATCAGCAAAAACTTTATCATTGTAGCAAATATAAACTTAGAATCATGGTTTGAAATCTCGGCCAACCCCGACCCGAGATGGCCGGTTCTGCTCCCAAATATTGAAAAGAGTATTAGGGTTTTTTTTTTGCATCATATTGAAATTAATTAATGATAAAGTTACGCTATCAGTAGTCATTGATTATGTTAATTGTGTACATATTCTATGATGAGATGGATGTCGGACTTAAGAAACAGGAGTGAAGACTAGAGCTTCAAACAGTTGCAAAGGCATGACTGCGAAATTACAAAAACAAAAGAAATGGGATTTATGTTATGCTCCTTCCTCAGCGAAGTAAGAGGAACAATTGGATAGTTGAAAATTAAATACAACTATACAAGTAAAAGAATAAATTTCGTTGAGGCCAGCATTTGAAAATCATGTAATCACATATTTAGATACGTGATAGCAATGTTTCATCTTTACGTCGATTTGTAATTCTGAATTCATGTTCTTCGGGCATTAATAAAATTGAAAATCATGTAACATATATTGGTGTAATGTCACACACCATCTAATAACTGCAGAATATGGGAAAAAAAAATTCAATAATCAAAATCGTTCATCCGGATCTAAATGGTCATATACGCGGCTACACTGAAATTTGTGCGGTTTCAAAATCGTTTGCATATAGATCTAAAGATTGCAAATTCATAGTTTTGCGATAATCTAAAAACTGTTAATTTTTGTAACCGTTACTTCTATATGCAAACGATATCAAAACAGCATGGATTTTGGTGTTCCTATGTTTTAACTTTTAAACCATGTAGAACAAGATGAACGGCCAGCTTTTTGCGCGAGCTATGCATGTGGAATGAAAGAAGTTTGCATTGAATATAAAAATAAAAATAATGAATTTATTTTATATAGCGTGTATAGAAAAGCCATATATTGATATCATTCAATATAAAGATATAATGGTACATAATATCAATGGTAAATTGTCAAAAAGCCCCCAGCCCGCTTCAAACTTGTGTCAAAACCCCTGGGCTTTTTGCTCTTGTTAAAAAAACCCTGGGCCCAATCAAAACCCTCTTATACCAGTTGCCTGTAATATCTAAGTATGTAATATCTAAGCAATTGATGTTGCCTGTAATATCTAAGCAATTGATGTTGCCTGTAATATCCAAGTAGTTGAGAGAATACAAGACTTAAATGAAATACAGCCCAAGGGTTTTTTCATAAAGATTTTGGGTAGTAGGCCCTTCCCAACAATTTTGAAATTTACAGGGGTTTTTAGACACCTCCTGCATAGGCCGAGGGCTTTTTGACAATTTACCCTAATATCAATATTTAACTGTAAAGTGAAATTTGATTCTTTTATTTATCATAAATTAGGTATGATAAAAATTCAAATTTTAGTAAGCTCGTCATAATAACACTATTGTAGCGGAAAAAATATAAATATTTATATAAATTTGTATGCACGTTTTTATTTCTTTAATGATCTTTTTTATACTTTTATGGTCCTTTTAGAAAGAGAAATATTTATCTTTATGAAAAAGATGGGTGAAAAAATTTATTTGGAGAGAGATTATTTTTGAGAGAGGGGGATTGTTTGTTTCGCCATTTCAAAGTTTAAATAGGAATTGATGAGTTTGAGAACCTAGGTGATGGAGGTCGGAATTTCTCTCAGATGTTGTCCTCCGTCGATCTTGCGGTCAGCGGGGCTGAACAGTTGAGATTTGTGGTGGAGGTTGGATGTGGATCTCAATAGGTTGTTATTGTCGTTGAGCTACCTGTAGAAGAAGTCCTGGGATAAGAAACCACCGTAGGACTTTCCGACGATCAAGTAAATACCGGGGAATATTTGAGCAGAGTAGCAACGTATTGGAATCAATTCGAGTTACCTGAATCATCTGGAGGAGGGGTTTATATAGGAGTCACATTGGAGCGAGCCGATGCGGGATTCTTGCCGTCCGTTTCGCATCACGTTCGCGCTGATGGCGGGATACGTCCATTAATAGCAAGATACGCTCATTAATGGCGAGATACGCTAGCGTGGGATAGAGGATGTGGAGTGGCGGAGACCTCATCGTTGCGAGATACACGGAGCCATTACGGAGGCGTTCGCGCTCCGTGTTCCCGGCCAAATAGGGTCGTTAAGGTATCTCAGCCATAGGACAGCTCGGAGATGAGTAAGGAAGCCAAGTAACCTCAGCTACAGGATAACTCATAGACGAGTAAGGGAGCCAAGTAACCTCAGCTATAAGATAGCTCAAAGGCGAGTAATGTGCTAATGGTCAGGCGAGGGAGGAATGCGTCTAGTAGAGGCCCGAGAGGTTGGAGCCTGTTCCTCGGACAGAGCTTCGGAGACGAGGCCCCGAGGAACATTACCTTTGCATCATGCTTATTCATGTTCTGTAGCCCCTAGGAATCTAGTGGGCTTACGTGGATGATACGTCATTTGCTACGTGCCGTGATCTGGGGAATTTCTACTTATGGGCATCATCATTTTCCTCCCACTCTCGTTCTGACCTATTTATGGGTCGGGTCGAGAATGGTCCGCTCGGTTTTCTCTGTTCAGTCGGGCGCCGAGGATTCTTTGCGGTGGAATGTCCGGGAAAGTCGTGGCGGTTGTGTCTCTTCGATCTCCTAGTCCACGTAGCGTTTCACCGTACGTCTCAATTTTCGCGCGTATCCTTGATGACGCCAACAGACCGTTGAAAGGACGTCACAATTATGGACACGTCGCTTTGCTTGCTCGGGCCTTCGTGGCGACATGCCGACCGTCAATTTCGTGCTACGTGGTCGCAACCGGATGACGACAGTGAGACGTTTCTTTAGCCGGTCGAATCCGCGTGAGGTGGAAACAGCGTGGCGCCATCTGGATTTTTGGGCGCAACGCTTCATTTTGGCGGGAGCGGATCTGGGTCGCCAGATGGCCTTCGCAGAGTGTATATATAGGGGCGGCCTATCCCTAAGAAATGCCTTTACTTCGCTTGCCTTCTGTCGCCTGTGGATTGCTCGACGCTCCCGCTCTTAGGTCAAATCTGCTGTTCAAATCCTTCATCAGCTTCCCTTTTTTTTTTGGATCAGGTCAGATATCTTCCTCCGATCCTCTAGTAGATGCAATTAGGGTAGAGTCAAGTGATGAGGTTTCGATCTTTGAAGCAGAGTTTAGTGGATCATCCTCATCTTCCTCGGTTTCCGATAGCCGAGGAAGTTCTTCCTCTGTGTCGAGTTCACCGTCAAGGGGTGGTGATTCCTTTGTTCTCCATCGTCAGGGGACCAGAAATGCTCCTAAGGTGATATCGAAAATACTCGTGACTTTACTTCGATGCTGAACAGGTCGGACGAGCTTTCCAACATCCAGGCTCGTTTCCATATTCTCTCTAGCTACACGCTCTGTCTGGACAGGAAAGGTGAACGAGCAGACTAGGTACAGGGTAATGAGATTGCCCTGTACCTAGAAGCATTCTGAGCAGGGATGTGTCTGCCTTTTTCGCCCGAGATTTGTGCAGTCCTTCATTATTTCCAACTCGTCCTGAGCCAGCTAGCACCGAATTCGTGGAAGATTCTCCTCGTATTCCTGGTCTGGCTTAAAATTGATCGGATCCCCTTTAGCCTAGGTCTTCTCCTGCCCTTTCTCTGCTATAAGAACCACCCGGGTACTCATAAGAATGAGTCAAGTTGGGTTTATTTTTCCTTTAAAAGGCATAAGGGTAGGATGGCCGGGTCGAGGGTAGTGGTCGTCCCTTCTTCAATCCACGAGTAGAAGGAGAAGTTCGTGTTCATCGGTCTTCGGAAGGGAGAGGAGTGGCCGGTGCCCACCCAGTGGCATATGACAGATTTCCCGAAGGCCAAGCAGTCAAATACCCCGGAGGTGGGGGTCATGTCGCGGTGGGAGCCGATCCAATATGCCGACGCCTTGCTTTCCGAGTAGGCTCTGAGCTGGATGGGACTCAGTCCCGCGAGCCTCATAGGTAAGTTAAGTCTTAGCCGATCGATTTATATCTGGTATATTTTGCTGTTTCTGTCGCTAACCCTTTTTGTTTCTATAATGCCCCAATTCTCGGAATACGGAAATATGGACCGAAACCGCTAGTACTCCTAGATAAGGGAAAATCGCCTTACCATAGTCACACCCAAGGCTCTACCTAAACCTATACGATAATATTCAAGATATAATACTAACATCATCATGCTGCATAAATAACAAATAACACTAATGGATCCACGAGATAAAGATAGAGTTAATAAAAGATCTAAATAGTAAAAGGTTCCGAATAAATAAAATACAAGTTCTAAAAAGAAAGATACATTATTCCTAACGTCACGCGAGGGCGCACATTCTAATAGAAAATGAAATAAAATAGAAATAAACTTACGAACGCTATGGATCTTCAGCAACCTCCTGATATTCAATCTAATCCTGCTCTGTCTGTGAACCGGTCTCTAAACCTGAGATGTCAAGTCTCAGGGATGTTAGATCATCCCATAAGTACTCAATCGTAATAGTGTGTGTATGCGTATGATAGCATGAATATGTGAGTGTAGTGAAACCCGCGTGCACATATAGATGTAGATACATCAATAAAGGTATTATGCATAATAACAGGTACAACAACGATAAGATGCAATAATAACGGGTCAGGTGATCCCTAGATGTCACTAACACAAACCTTAATTAATCTTATGTAAGTTTGAAATTGATTTGGTGGAAAGTATTCTCGAACCTTGGAAGATATCCCGTACGTACCCGGGACCATGGCTCACTGTGCTCGGAGCTGATCCCGAGCTTGCCGCTAGGCGAAATCCTACACTCACTATCACTGTGTGTGATGTTCAGCACACCACCCTTGTGCAAACTGCGCGTTCGACTGGCCAATCTCTAGCACTAAATTCTCCAAAATACGGGTCCATATTCCCCTTTCAATTTCCTAATCTCCCGTGTTTCTAAGTTTGGTCACTACCATAAAAACCTGATCATTAGTTCTTGAATACCGATTAAAACGATTTTCCGGCACGTGTCACGAATAAGCACTAAACATGAATGAACACTTGAATCACTTATAATTACTCGTATCACTTGAATCATTTATAAACATTGAATCACGAATAGTCACCGAATCATGAATTTGTGCCGAATCAATCAATGTATACTTATGTCTCGGTATTTTAGTCTGCAATTACTTTCTATCGCTCAAACACTATCGAATACGAATGTATAAAGCATGTCAAGAGTTCTTGTGCATAGAAAATAAGTCATAGCATATATATAACAAGGTTAATTACACAACACCGTTTTAAAAGGGTTCGATGAATTTTAATAAGGAACAGCACAGGAGTTAAAATCGAATATTATTTCAAAAGTTAAATATAAATATTATACGAATATTTTGATACTTTTATATTACATACTATATAAAGATAACATTCACAATAATAGAATGAAATTAGTAGACAACAGTGCTAAATAATATTGTTCCCGCCAAAAATTTCTGCGCAAAAGAGCCCAAGGTATCATATGGCAGCAATACACTTAAGAAAATGCAAACCAGTATTTTCCGGGCTATATTTTGCCAAACTCCTGAATGAGAATCAGGTAAATTCTGATGGCATTGAAAGTGTCTTGAAAAGTCCTTCAATTTGATATATTACGAGCCTCATAACTCTTCCGGAATCAAAAGTTATGAGTAAATGTGCTATGTACGTATGGTCTAAATAATGCTCTACCACATGGGGATACATTTTTAGTCCCACATCGGGAAAAAGAAAGATCCCTTCTCTACCATTCCTTTATAAATAAGAGGGGATATCTCTTAGAAAAAATAGGATTCAATTCTCAAATGAGCTTAGTTCTCCAAGCTAGGGCCTTAGTTGGCCCTTATAATGCGCATACGTGCGCCAGCCATGTGCGACGCACGTGCGCGAACGCAAAAAAACCTTTTTCAACAACTAGGAGTTTAAGATCCAAACCTGTTCTTCCCCTGATGAATGGGACATGGTTCAAAGGGTACATCCCTCCAAACCTCCGATATATGGTGCCAAAAATCAACTTGGTATTTTCGGAGAGGTGAATGGATATGTCCAAATAGCATCTGTCCTTAAATTCAGGTAAGACGTTCAATCCCAGTTCGTCTCTGTTTTCGGCGGTAAACAAATTTTGGCACGCCCGATGGGACCTTTTCCTCTTTCCACTCCACATTTCGTGTGTCGTGAACAAAATCGCGGTTCGCTACGGTTGCCCCTGAACTCAAGGTACTAAAACATGGTGTCTTGCTCCTGTGCAGAAATCAATGGCTTCCCACTGCACCTCATGCAACAGCGACTCCTACTCTGTTCCAGTTGGAGGAGTGATGTATGGGCCCAAGGCGGCCTCCATTTTCACTATGCCAGTAGGACAAGTCACTCAGGCTACTACTGGACTTTTCTTCGGGACTATGCTTCCGCCTATGAACCTTGGCACCTCAGCGCCACCAGAAGCTTCAAGAAGGCCGGTCTTTGATCGGATGGCAACCAAGACAGCTCCTACCAGCAAACCGTCAAACTCTGGAGTCTCAACCTTCAGTAGGCTAAGGAAGAACTCAAGCGGGCCTATAAAGAAGGCCGTGATACCTGAGAGAGCCATCCCAAAATGGCCAGCCTTCCCTGCTCCTGCTACAAGTGAAGTCAGCAAAAGTGCTTCCCTTCCTAGGAAGTCGGGCTTCCAAACATTGACCAACCTTACTCTAACTCAATTAAGAACGTCGGTCTTCAACAGGCTGGCGCCAACTAAAGCTCCTCAGCAAAACCGGGGGCATGATGAAGCCGCTTTCGATACTGAAGCGGTCCCTGTAGCAAGGCACGCTCGACATCGCTACTGGCGCATAGTAAGACAGACTGGGGCAACTCCCCCTTTAGACTTACCTCACCAGCTCCTATGGTGGAGGTCGACTGTAACACCCTACACTGTTATACTATATCTTATTTGGGGTATTTCAAATTTTGCGACAGATTTCTTGATTACTATTGCTTTTGGGTGCGGATAGTTCATTTGGTAACTGTGGTTAGTATCTGACCCGACCCGTATCTTTGAAACCCATCATGGTTCAATATTACGTCAATATTTGCTAGTACAGAGGATCCATGCACATCTAGATTCTATATACATATATAATATTTTTGTATCCGCATATCTTTTAAATAACCAAATAATATATTTTGATATCTAGCATGGCATGTTATCATACTCCATATCATATGGTTGCATCCATACATCAGGTTTATATCCAAATTGCTAAAACAGACTTGTTTGGATCGCTACGTATATTTATATAGATCTGTACTCGGGGGAATGCATTTTTATTGACCAGACAACGCATTATGATTTTAACTTTTACGTATTTTCTCCATATTTAAAAACTAGATTTTTAGAAGAGACCCGCGTAATATTCAGAGTATTTTGATATTAACTGTTTAAACCTAAAATATATATATTATAATATTTTCTATACAACTAATTATATATATTCACAAACAGTTATATATATATATATATATATATATATATATATATATATATATATATATATATATATATATATATATATAAAAGCTAATTAATCTCTCTCCCTCTCTCTCCCCTCTCTCTCCCCCCTCTTTCACCTTCTCTCTCTTTCTATTTCTATATATATTATAACCTAATAATTAACTTAAACCCTCACCTCACCTCTCTCTTTTCTTCCTTTCTTCGCCATGAGAAAACCCAAACCCTAACCCTCGTCCATGCCCTCGCCATCGCCGACCTTACCTCCTTGCCCTTATCACTACCTCCACCTCCTCTGTCATGACCCAAAATTGGCACGTGACTAGCACTTGAATCACGTGAAATATATAGGACCCCACCGTAATCCAAGTTAGCCTAAAGCCCAGAAATCTAAACCTTTTTCGGAAAATAATGGAGGTGCAGTTTTGAAATGACAGCATAATGATTTCAAATTCTTCTTTTAAAGGTATAAGCAACATTATATGAAAATGCAAGTGGGTTGTATACTATCTTTGAAAAACATTTTCGTCATTTGATATTTGGGCAGCACCTCCTTTGTAAGTTTTGATCCAAAACCAATACATCAGAGCAATAATATAGGCATCCTTAAGCGGGAGTTAGCTCTTCGCCAATTAGCGGAATCATAACCACGCAATAAATATATATACGACGTCCCAAGACGAAGATCAATCACAGAAAGAAAATAAAGAAGACCGAAATATCATCAAGCTCAAATTAAGAACAATACACCCATCTCACTAAGTCTCAAAGAATATACACGTCTGGTGTCTAGGTCTACCAAATATACATAGCCTGGTTGGTGGAGCTTTTAACTAGATATAACAGAATAAATATATACAAAGGTGGTCACGATCCAAAGTGTACCACACCTACCAATGCAAATCACCTAGAAGCAAACTGTGAGCCAGCGAGCCGCTACTGATCCGAGCGGTCGATCCTGCAAGAAAACTGTGACACAACGGGGGTGAGTTGTCAACTCGTGAGTAGAAAATATCAGCAAGTAGAAATCGAATGTATAACGATCTCCTGGGTCATACTGTAAAATAAAAGTAATACTGTGGTATTTAGGGCGATCATGTATACATATGTGTAACGATAACAAGATCGTGCCAGTAACAATATAGTATCATGTCATCTGAATCATGTACATGTATACATGTGTATCGTCCAACGTGTGTCCATCAACGACACATCAAATCATCATAAAACTTGAGTGTCCAGTATCGACACTCGAAAATATTATAAAAACTCGTGTCCAGTATCGACACGTAAATCCTCATATCTTGGACGCCGTCTCATTGGATCGGCCCTCATATCCATCTGATCACACGACTTCGGTCGGTATCCTCTGGATATCCCCCAAGCCCAAACTATCACCGGTCGGTAGTGCTCCCCTGCGGGCTCAACGTCTCTCTATACGATTTTCTTGTCCCGGGGTACCATACCATAACCACCATGTACCCGCAGACGGTGCCTCCTCTCTCCTCGAATCGGGTAAACACATAACTCAGAACCGAGAAAACTCATGGTGAACATCGAAATATCATATCAAGAGAAACCACATTTTAAAAAAATCATAAGACTTTTAAAAATGTATCTGCGGTTCTTAAATCCAGAGATCTTATGAAAACAGAATCTCATATGCATGTAATCATAAAGGTACAGTAAATACAAGTACAGAATAGTACTGTAAAGTATTGCAAGTGTTTTCATGTAAGCATGTCGTGTAACCAGGTAAGGAAGTGCAATATCTAAACTAGCATGTGCGGTAATAAGTACTGAATAATGACTATAATTCTACAGTTTATGAATAATATAGCGATATAGCAGTTTCTAATATGTAAGTGACATGCAATTACCGATGATGAGTGTGTGAACCGGCAAATTTGTGTACGTGCAACATGCGCATCATCGATAATGGTGCATGTGTCCTGGCAGATGAAGTAATATAAAGATAAGTGCCAGGAACGTAGTACGTATGTCGCAAGGAAATAATACAGCGTAAACATGAACGGTATAAAATACGTAACTACACATGAACCATACAATTATAGTTTAAATAATACGAACCATAGTTTTTGAAACTGGGGTTACAGTGTTTTGAAAAAGAGATACCATTTGAAAATCCGCAGCGTCTCTTGAGGTTGTCATTTAAAGTGCCTAACGATTCGTTAGTTTGAAAATAGGTATGGTTCAAAATGTATTCTATTATCTACCTAAGTGATTAGAAAGCAATAACTTTCCGAATCGAGACAATCCAGAAGTCGGCGATCCAGCCTTAAAGTATCACATACGGTATAATCCATCGTGCGTCATCCTTGAGTTAAGAGTAAGGATCAATCATCCGGTATATCATATTATGTACGGTAGAATCCATCGTACGGTATCATCAATCAAAATAAGGATCTATCATCCTGTGCATCATATCGCGTACGGTATAATCCATCGTACGGTATCATCAATCAAAGTAAGAATCTATCGTCCTATACATCATATCGCGTATGGTATAATCCATCATACGGTATTCTCAAATCAAAGTACGGATCTATGGTCACGTATATCATACTATCTTATATTCTTATATATATATATCATCTCATATCATATCTTAGCATATATATATATATATATATATATATATTGCTTCGCATCCTTATACCAAACATATCGACTCGTGTCATCTCGTTTCATCATGTCCTCATCTCATCATCTCATCTCATAATTATCTTTATGGTTATATTCGTATGTGTAATAACGTATGTATCTATATATGCGCTACATCTCTGAGCTCTTAGTACTATGGTTGAGGGGTACTATACTCCATCCACCCGACTTTTCCTGTAGATATACATCTACTCATTTACTATCCTCGCTTTAGCCGAAGTCGATGAACGTCTTGTTCTCTTTCGTCGTCCCGGAAGTCCACGCGAAGATACCTACAAATCAATGCATATCTTAATGAAATCAAAATCAAGTTCGAAAACCGATACGGCAAGCGAAATGTATATAGGTTAAAACCTATGGTCCACACATACAAGAACAACCAAACAACTCTCGACGTTGACGTACGAACGTCAAACGATCGAGTCAAAACTCAAATACCAAAAATCTAGTTTTCAAAAGTCGTAATACGAAATCAGTAACTTAGAAAAACTCTTCCAGATTTTACCCTAAGTGAAATTAGGACATTTTGCACATTGTATTGGCCTAGTTATCAAGAGATTGAACCATGGACCAAGAACCAAACCCTAACTCTACGGTCAGGCCGTAATTTGCGACCAGGGAGAATAAATCTGCGGCCAAGTGTGGGAGTTGGGGGCTCGGGTTTCTAGGGTATCTTCTAAAAAGCCTGCACATCTAACTCTGTTTGCAACTTAATTTTTAGAGTCCCCGATTCATAGCAATTCTAATTGATCACCATACTTCAAAAAAAACCCGATATCAAAAAATTCCAAGTTCGTCGAATTCGAGAACTTCTCCACTATATCACCCTCACTTATCACTAAAGGTCTTGTAAACACTGTCTAAACCCTCTAACCCTCACTCTAGAATTTTCCAAGTTCACTAAACTTGCACTTTTGAGTTCTAAACACATGTAGGAGGTTATGAAACCTAATAACTTGAAGGAAGATGAAGGTTTTACCTCATGGAGCAACTGAAGAATATTCCAAGATGATCCAATGCGCTCAAAGTTCCAATTTGATCTCACCAAAGGGTGTAGGATGGGGCTGTGGACATTTTTTGTGAAGGTGGTGTGGGGTTTTGAAGAAGTTTTGGAGATGATTTGTGGTGGTAGTGAGGTGGGAGGAAGAGGAGAAGGAAGAAAATGAAGGAGGTGAAGAAAATGAGATGAGAATGAAGTAAAGAATCACAATGGCTAGGGTTTCCATGACGTCTCTCTCTCATGGCCATATTCTCTTGTCCCCATCATAATTATATCTTTTCTTTTTCTCATTTTCTTTTTTCTTTTTAAAATAAAAATAACAACAAACAAATAAAAATGAAACCATGAATGAATTAAAATATAATGTGTCATGGCACATTAGTCATGGTTAACAAAAATGGATTTGGATTAATGCATAATTAGTAATGCACTAATCAAGTTTAACATAAGTTGTATGTAAATAATTGTATAATTATTTGTAAATGTCCAAATCCAATAAATGCCTTCATAATTAATAATTCATATTAATTTCCAAATATTTTCTAAAATATAGGTATATAATTATACCATTCTATAAAAACCCAAATTCATACTCGTATAGTTTTCGTGAAATTTATTATTTTATTATTTAAATTCCAAAAATAATATTTTATATTTCTGAAATTTTACATCCTCTCCCCCACTCTTCTCTTTCTTCCCGAAGCACCCTGCACCCCGACACCATCGCCACACCAACTCAAGAAACCCTACACAACCTCGCCGGAGACCTCGTCGTCGCCAGCACCATCACCACCATCCCTTCCTCCTAACCTCCCTCTCCTATCCCGACACCCAGACCACCACCACCACCAATTCCACGATCCCTGACCCCTGCAGCAACCCAAGAAACCCACTGCCATCTCGCCGCCGACTGCAGCCCATCGTCGCCGTCATCCCACCTTTGTCCTCGCCACCCCAGAACCCAACAGCAGCTACCCAGACTTCTTCTCCTTCTTCATGTTCTTTTCTTGATTGTTTCTTGATTCTTGTTCAGTCGATAAAACTGCACTTTTGATATGACATTTTCCTTACTTTTCTTAAATATCTAAATGTGTTTATTATAAATATGACACATATGAGGGTTTATCTGTAAAAATACTATTTTTATATATTTATATATTATAATTAACATTATGAAGGAAAATATATGCATATAATATTTATATAATATTTTGATAATTTAAATATGCATATCATATCAAATATCCTTAATCAATATTCTTAAAATATAATATCATATAAAATAGTTAGGATAATATCTCAAAATACCAAATATTACTAACATTATTTGTTGAGATATTGTGCAGAAATTACATCAGGACTGGAATCATGGAAATCCGAGGTATCGAGATCAAATCTGCCGAAATATTAAAGTAAATCAAAGAAATCAATTCTGATAGAGACTTAGAGAAGATTTCCAAAATTTAGATATTCAAAAGATCACCACATGTCAACAAAATGAAGCTCCAGAAGTTTGAAGCAACGAGGATACCAAATGGCCACGGTTGCGCGGCCAAAAGCACATTATTGCGGCGGATCTGCGGTTCATTCAAGGAGTTAGGGTTTTGGATTTTTATGTTAGGATTGTCTCAACAAACCCTAATTTATGAAATCCAGGTATTGCAACTTCTGTGACTATAAATAGAACCCAGAGCCCCTCTTGGAAGAGCATCAAACCAAAGAGATCACGAAATTCAAGTTGACTCACGCATCTAGGTTGATCAATCGGCTGTTCATTTACCTCCTTCAAGATAGATCGAGAAGCAAGCTAGGATTTTGTATTCCACTTTCTAAAGGAACAAAAAGTGTAATCGATCAAGCTGATTAATAAAAGTAGTTGTTTTATTCTTATTGCATTTATCTTCTCTATCCGTTCTTCTATCTCCATCATGCGCGAATAATTCACCGCTTGATAGGGTTCGTAGGATTAGGATAGATCAATGGAAGATGAAGAATTTCTTAACTCCTTTTAAGTCTTATGAAGTTTATAAACTTTAGCAAAAGAATCGTTAACGTCCTCATCGGGCGCGCTATCAATTTATTGATATTCTTGACCACTATTTGAGATTATATTAACAATTGTTTTGTTAAAGGCTAGACATGAATAGAGATCAATGAAGGGACAAGGGTCAATAGTGTGGAAACACTAGTTTTTTCGAAGAACCCTAATTCTCATTCATCACTATCAATCTAGTTTTAAGTCTATCTATAGATAAAAAGAGTCATCTTTATTAGTCATCCATTACTACTAAATCCGAATGAACCCTACAAGCCCCCTTCTTCTTATAAAATCTATATCCGTATATAAACTAGATCTGTATTTTATATCCGTATTTCGACGTAGATCTAGAAACTATTCTACTCTATTCTTTATTCTTCTATTCTTCCTCTTTTTCAACACGTTTAAAGTAAGATTGAAAGATTCCACGTTTCCCTGAGGACGATCCGTACTCATCTCGGCTAGCTACACACGACACCGTTATTGATTGCGGTTATTCTACAAACACTTCTTTAGAACAGATCAATCAAATGGCGCCGTTGTCAGGGATATGTGCGTAATTTTTTTCTTACTCTTCGTGTTGTATTCTTATTAGATCAATATCATAAATAAAACAAAACAACAAATTGTATATCTAACGATTAGTGAGCGATTTTAGCGAGGGAATCTGAAGACAATAGAATGAGGAAATCAAGATTCAGAGACTTTCAGAGAGGTCCAGAGGAGCAAAAGAGGGCACAGGAGCAATTATTTTCAAACGATCCCACCAAGTCGCGGAGGAACCACGGCAACAAAGGCATTTTTGCGGTGGAACCGCGGCGGTCTTGAGAGATTATGCATCCAAACTTCTTTAGTAACTTCCTCTATACTTTCTCTCTCCTCTGAAAAATCCAATAATATATTTTTCTGCAGGATTCTTTGCAAAATATCGCCGTTCAAAAAAAAAATCTTTTTGCGTGTTTTGTAATTGGTTTGTGCATATTTTAATATAGACATTAAGGGGAAAAGACTAAATCTAGATTAGGTGGGGATTTCATCACCCTTCCTAGGCCCCACAAATCACAAAACGAGCATCCACATCACTCTACATTAATTAAAAAATATCTAGACCGAGACACTAAGGACTGTCGCGCTCAATAAGGACAGAGGAAGGTCATGGGTAATCTATTGCTTATCCGTATTTCTTTTGTGGTGTCTAGGCAAGTGTGTCTAAGGCAAGTGGTTACTTAATTAGGCCCACTATTTTCGGTGATTCGTATAGCGGATACCTCCCACTTACCTGGCACTTACCCGGCCACAAGAGCGATAAAGAGGTGGTAGATGATTGATCATGCGGCTTGTCCTTTGGAAGTCTAGGAGCTGTCTAGAAACTTGACCTAGGTAATCTTAGTTCTAGGGTTGATTGTCCATTTTTGTGTGATTTGTCTCACGTTCGACACTTTAAAAAAAAACAAACCAATTTTAATCACACGTTGCCACTTGCGCTAAACCTGCTTAGTGCATGCTTGGCTGGACACGGGATTTTAGTGCCCGTCTTGTCCGCGTTTCTGCTATCGACTCCGAAGTCGGTACTTCTTCATTTTCTTTTTCCCCACCACCCACCACATTGACCGAGATGGACGGTTCTCCATCAGATTATAATACCACCCTGCCACTACCCGTCGGTGCACAGAATCCATCGCGTATCTCTCTCCAAGAAAGATACTATCCTATACCCGGTCTCCTTCCTACCTGTCTATCCCTTCCACCAGCCAATGGGGATAATTTTGAAATTAAACCCCACTTCATCAACCTGTTGCCCAAATTTCATGGGCTTGAGTCTGTAAACACATACGTTTTTATCACCAAATTCGAAAACGTATGTACAATGATGGGTACGTCATAACTTTCAGTGGATGTTATGCGCTTGCATCTTCTCCCTTTCACTTTGTGTGATTTAGCAGAAAAATGGCTTTATAACACTGCCGCACACTCTATTACCAATTGGGATGAATTCGTGATAGCATTTCTTAAGAAATTTTACCCCAATCATAAGACCGCCCGTGTTCGGAACGAAATCAACCAGTTTACCCAGCTTCCCAATGAACCATTTTGGAAGTGTTTTGAACGGTTTTAGGATCTGCTTGTCCAATGTCTTCATCATGGAATACATAGATGGGATCTGTGTCGAATTATATATGAGGGCATTACTCCAGCGACAAAGCAGATGCTTGAAACCATGTGTCAATACAATTTCATGTCCAAAGATAATGGTGAAGCTTGAAAATTTCTGAAAGATCTCGCTGAACACACTTTGCAGTGGAAAAGCGTTAAACCATCATATAGGGGAGGTATCCATTAGCTCAATGTTTCCATCGCCGTAAAAGCCGAAATGGCAGCGATGCAAAAGAAACTCGACGTTATGGATAACAAATTCTCATCAATCTCCCTAAACCAGGTTACGCTTTCCAAGACCGTGTGTGGTTGCTGTTTCGATCCATCACATCTGACGGAAGAATGTCTTGTGAGTGCACCGTTTCAAGGTCAAGAACACACTAATACTACTTTTCAGCAGCGACCTAGAAACGATCCTTATTCTTCCATGTACAATCAGAGATAGAGGAATCATCCTAATTTTACTTGGAACCAAAACCAAACCCAAAATCAAAACTAGTTCCAAAGCAATTATCAAAGACCTCCTCCACAGCAGCAACACCCACACCCACAAAGTCAGCACCCCTTTCAATTGCAACCTTTTCAAAATCCGGCCAACAATTCTACACCTTATAATAATTCTTTCCAAACGGTCGGTAACGAAAACTCATCTGCACTCGAACGAAGCATGGATATGTTTAGTAAACATTCCATGCAATCTACGGATGATATAAAGTCTTCTATCCGAGCATTAACACAAGCCACCACCTCTCACGGTGAAAGTATAAAATCAATAGAAGCACAACTTGCACAAATAAATGCCGCGATGAGTGTGAGAGAAAAAGGGAAACTTCCATCTCAACCCCTACCAAATCCTGGCCACTCACAAAGTCATAATAGGAGTTCCGTTACCTTGTTGAGATCGGGAAGAGTGTTGAACAATCAAGTGGGGGAACAGATTGATGATGAGGAATCAATTGAAACCCCGGCTTCCACTTCTTACCCTATTTCGTCTAGTCTCCTACCTTCTTCCAAGCCTATTCTCCGTTTTCCCCAAGGTTCGAACCCTTCACCCACTTCCTCGAGTCAACCTAAAACGATCCCGTGCACCACATAAAACTGCATTTTAATATCGCTCATTCGTTATCTCTTTTGTTATATATCGGTACTATTAATCAGTGTCTGCTCAGTTATTACAGTTTACAGGTATTCATGATACAATACTAAAAACACACTCAAAATCACGGATATGACGTTTGGGAGCCGACACTGTAAGCAGACCAGAAAACCGACCGATATCCCAAGAGTTCTTTTGCAATAAATAGACGTGTACACACTTTTTGTATAAATGGTCCAACACAAGGCAAGTGTACACACAAAACTCTTGGGCATGGACCAAGTGGGGCTGCCATGGCATGATGGTTTGAGTAAATAAGCATGTGTTGGTGTGATGTGCATTTAATGCTTAAAGTTTTGATGTGAGTTAAAGCAACCATGTTTCCCTCCAAAACTCTGAAGATAAACCAGGTTAATTTAGACCAAGCAAACATCATCAGAATGATGGTGGAGAGAGCACATGTCAACACAACAAATACGAGCCCACTTCCCCAGATTTGATCCGGCGAGTCATCCATAAAAACCGGCGAGCTCGGCCGTACAACCCTCAGTGGACCCCATCTTTTCACAAAGCTTCCCTTACTGCCACATAGGTTTATTTTTATTGTTTATTTATTCCTATTTTGGGTCTATAAATAGCAGATCAGTGGAAAGGGAAAGGGTTACCATATACCATGCCTATACCATTTCATAGTTTTTCCTAGTTTGTTTTCTTTTTGGTTTGGGCTTGAGGGAATTGATCTTCAATTGGTTTCTTCTTTTTCTTCCCTCTTGAAGCTTTCTTTGGAGAGCTTCATTAAGGAGGTTGAAAAAGTCACCAAATCTTGTATCTTGTTCTCAAGTGTTTATATAATTGTTACTTTCTTTTATATACTTGCTTTCTTTTCTTGCCTTCTTTTCTTGCCTTCTTTTAGTCATGCTTAACTAATTCCTTATTTTGGTTATGGTGTGTGTGAGGAAGTGAGATGAAAGGCTTTGCTTCCTCCACCTCTTGTTTATGTTTCATGCGCTAAATTTACGATTCTAACTTGAATATTGTTTATGTATTGCTATGATACGGTATCTTGAATCATGGTTACTTGTAACCTTCTCATATACCGTATTCATTCCTTTTCCCTATTTTCAATGTTTAAGTTAAAATCTATTTGGTGTTAAGTTTGCTAAGCTAGGATATCGTATCATGTGATTAAGAGCTTAACAAACTCTTGGCTTCATATACAATATACCTTCACAACCCTTTAGGAAACTCAACACCAAAATCATTTTCTCTCGCTAACCTCTTTGTGTTTTTGTTGTTGCGGTACGCTTGCAAAACCTTATGTTTAGTGTTGATACCCCAAGCGCGGACATATAAACGGTAAGTAACCAAAACAGACTCGTTTCATACTTTGCGGCGAATATCAGACTTTGACGGTTTGTGCTTCGCAATCGCGTTAATAAGTCGTGCTACATGCCGGGATCAAGGTAAGGCCGGACAACTCATGATCAAGGGAGTGTAGAGGTAAACGCCGCGATTCGAGCTCCCGAGCCAAGCCACAACCATTCTTTCCTTAACTCCTTTTCTTGCTTTTTCCTTATTTTTATTCTTTTATATATTTATTGTGACAAACCCCAATTCATTGATTTGTTAAGCTTAAACAACGATACCTAATACACAATTCCCTGCGGATCGATCCGTGCTTGCCGGCTCGCTACAACGCGCCGTGCATTTGCGGTTATAAATAGTAAAACGAGAACGATCTCACGTGCGCATTCCATTTCTTAAAACCATATCTCAATTTCAAAACAATACGCGTTTGCGTGCGTGGGTGAATTCCCAACAAGTTTTTGGCGCCGTTGCCGGGGAGTTGTAGTTATTAGGTGTTGTTATTTCTAGTTTTACTAACAAAACTAACTTTTAACACAAATTCTTTCAAAACTAACACTAATTGAATTCTTTGACTTTTGTTCTCTGTTCTGGAAACCTGCAGTCACCCTGAAATTTAACTTAAAAATCTAGCAAGACCATTAGAACACTAATATAGCCTAGAGATTCCACCAAAAATCCCTGCACCTAACCCTTTGCAAAATCCGGCGACAATAGGGAAATTTCCGGCATCGCCGGCCGTATTGTGAGGGTTTTGATTTTTTCTTTTTTGGTGATCTCTAGTTCTGTGTTTTGGTTCTTTTGGTCTTGTTTGATTTTTATAATTTTGTTTGTGTAGGAATTGGTGCACACGTATCACTTTTGACACTAAATATCGTATTTTTCCGACATTAGAGTTTGTCGCGGAATTACGACCAGCGATCGTGCGGAGCGAGATTCAAATTCAATTTCAAGACGTTAGGAAAAAATAGTGCCAAAGATCCGGATAGTTTGACCCGCGCAAGTGAACATTCAACAATTCGGATCACTTTCAAAGTGGTTTTTTAAACCAAATCATATCGGTACGTATTTCCTAACACCTTCGCTCGAATCCGACGCAATCCAATTTTCTATCTTTTGCAGGATTCTTTGCACAATTTTGCCGCCAATAGAACTAGAGAACTAACCGTATTTTTTGCAGCGCTTAACAAAAATTGAAAAAGAATTGCTTTAAATTGATTGATTTCTTAAATTCTTTTATTTGATTGCGCATTGCATTTTAAATACGGAATTAAGGGCACAAAGACCAAAACAAGATAGGTAAAGGATTTCATCACCTTTTCTCCGTAGCCCACAAATCACAAAAACTGCATTCTTGCATATCCTGAGTAAATTAAAATCAATTAGACTTTGACTTAAGGGCATCACGCTCATTAGGAGAAGTTAACTGTGTTTAGAACACCGCTTAACGGTATATCGTTCACGGGGTGTCTAGGCAAGCGTTCAAGAGAAAGGGTTATTTAATTAAGGAATTTCGCGAAAGCGTTGTAAAACTTCCCCCTCTCTTGCACTTACCTGGCTTCGTGATCCGTATATCTTGAGCCCGTTTCTCGACACAGTTTTATTTCGACAATCAGGTTCTTGAGCAGGTCTAGTTGACCAGCATACCATAGACTGCTAGGGGTGTGATAGTCATTTTGTGAAATTTGTTCATCTTGTTAATATGGGTGATACACAATACAATTCATTTTTTCACGACTCTTATTCTTTTGTTTATACTCAGCCCCAATTGATTTGTACAAATTGTCAAAATTCTTCCCACATTCATGATGATTGTCCTTTTCTAGGGGGTGACCAACCGTTCCAAATGCTTGATAACGGTCACCCACCTAACACTCATGAACCCAGTATCACTTCAAAGATTGACCAATTGATTGCAAATTTAGAGAAAGAGGTCGACAGAATAACTGCTTTAGCATCACCACCATCACAGCCCTGTTCCCCGCCGAAGGACGCGACCGGGATGTTGGGACGTCAGGCCTGAAATTCGGGGGCATATGCTAATTGGTGCCATCCGTCCACCTCTCCGAAAATGCCAAGTTGATTTATGGCACCGTGTATCGAAGGTTTAAACGGATGCGGCCGATGTAGCAGACTTCGTCAGATTCCCCCTCATTTGAGGGGTTTTTGATTGTAGGGACGCTCTTCCCTGCAGGTGTAAGCCCCTGCAGTTAATTACGCTGTATCGTGGTAAAAACTTTCTCCTTCTCCAGATGGTCACTTCGTGTCGTGGGTGTTTGTTTTGTTTTTGGTTGCCCGTGGATTGTATACGGAGACTAATTTATGTTGTTGCCCGTAGGGCGTGGATTAGTTCAAATCCGTATCTTCTTAGATTTGGGTTTGGAGGTTGGGTTTAAGGATACGTTAGTCTCATTTGAGACTAAGATCAACTTAAACGTTTGTTAAGGATACGTTAGTCAGATTTTTAGACTAAGATCAACTTAACGGGATTGTTTAGATCCAACAAAAGAACATTTGGACTCTTGATTTTGATCTCAAAAACTATCTATTAACCGCAATCAAGAACGGCGTCGCTTGGTAGCTAGCCGGTGAGTACGGGTCGGTCCACATGGATTTTGTGAATCTCCTAGTCGCACTAACGAGTTAATTCCGAAGGATGTTCGGATTGATTATTAAATCTAAAAACCTAATTATTCTATACTACGATTATCTAGATCTAGTCTTGTTAGGGTTAGGTTTAGGGATGGTTTGGAAATGCAAGTAAATCTCAACGCTTTCTATACCCAATTTAGGATCTAAGAGGAGTTATGGTAATTATCAATAAAGGGGATTAGATCCATTCGGGAAGGTGTTCCTTCCTCTAGGTTCTTGTCCTTCCTTTAGAGATCTTTACCCTAACCTCCATGGAAAACACGCGCAACCGGGCCTTTATACTACGGTGTCATCGTTACCTCGAGGGGTAGGATGCCGTAGGACGCGGTGTGTGCGTGTATGCATGGAGTCCTATTGCAAATATATAATGGGTAAGAAAAGGATGAGAGATCTCATCTCTCAAAAGCTTTCCCCAAAGCTAACTCTAAACAATTATCTACGGTAAGGAATTAAATCTACCTAGGGCAAAGAATTAAAATCTAAACTAGAGCAATCAAATAAAACTACTTACAGATGACTCTCTCCAAACATCAACGCAGGTTGTCAGATCTGAATTCATGAATTGAAAAGAGGCACAGATGCTCTCCATAAAGAATTCTGAAATTTATTATTAAAACGAGGCATAGGGTTTACAATGATTTAGAGTTCCTATTTATAGAGAATAGGAAACCCTAGGTTACATTTGATTCGCACGTCTGCAATTACAAAAGTACCCCTAAGAAAAGACCTAGTCAACAATATGCGCAGAGCCAAAAAACTTCGCTCCGACACGGGCTCTACCAGGCTGCGGTTCCGCGGCCAAAGTAGTGTCTTGAATTCTGCAATTTTCTGTAGTTCTTCCTGTTGACTTTTCATTCCTGTTTCTATATGTCCTTTTCCATTTGGGCTTCTAGGTTGGTTCTAGATCTCCAGTGAATAATTTGCAGTGGACTTTTAACCGTCCGCTTTGTAATTTTGGACCTTGCGTTGCCCTGTTAATTGTGAACTGTCCTTCGATGTAGGCTTGATCAAGAGTCTTCTGTTTGTTGGTCAAAGTCCACTTTTTCATCGTCTTTACATCGTTTTCACTGTTTTCTGTCCAAGAACCTGTAACATGTAACATGTAGCAGACATGCGTCAAAAGCACCTATTTATTTATAAAACGAATAAGAATGGCGAATATAATAATGCAATATTATGGTATGAACAAATACCCCCAAACTTATCTTTTGCTCGTCCTCGAGCAAACTTATTTTTTTTATTCTCTACAAAAACCTAACCGCACTTTCGCAGGGAAACGCGATTGCACTGAGCTCGTGCAACAAGCCGTTAAACCTCTAGGTGTCCCTAGTAGGAGGAGTGTTGTCTCCTGAGGGTTTTCAGCGGATACTACCCACAAAATCCTATCAATTCGGCTCATTGACTTTTGTTCTCCAATTAGGTTTTCTAACAAGGAATTCTATTATCTTCTACTTGTAAATTATCCACCCATATTCTTCACACTTCTTCATCATCTAACTTAAGATTATATATGTTCTATAGACTTACCTAGCTTTCGGCATCTCTTAAGTTTTCCTTCTAGGGTTCCATCTCCACTCAGGAATTTCTATCAACTCTACTAAAGATACAAGTTCTATTCTTCATCCTTTTCTCTCATCTAAACTCCAATCACATATCCCCACGTGTGTGTATAAATCACCCCTACACTTGGAAATTCAAATCAAGCAATCATACCCTTATCCGTTGTCCAAAGCACTTATTAGTAGGTGAATTTAAATGAATTTTGCTTACACATCCTTCATGTGACCGTTAATACTTCTTGAGGTACCAACGACCGATTACAAGATGTGTTTGCGCATTAAAGCGTAATTCCTAGTTTTACAACACCCAAGGCTTTAGCAGTGACTCCCAAACCAGTTGGTCTAAGGCACTAGGTGATGAAACACCCTCGCTAAATATTTTTCTATTTTGCAGCCTTAAGTAATCACAAAAAGCAGTGTTCATTTTTTTCTTTATTCACACTTATATATATATTTTTTTTTCATCATACTAAGGACTTTAGACAAGAGCATTTCAAGATCTCCTCTACTATTCCAAGTTTCAAGGTACGTGATTGTGCAAATTTGTAGGGTATACATTTTTAGAATCTAGACTTAAGCTTAGGAACTATTTTTCAAACTTATACTCTAATAAGAACATCAATACTTTTCCTTTGTTTCGACTTAGCCCAAGAAGTAAACCCAAAATTTGCCTATTTCTAAATAAACTACAAAGACATATACTTTCTACCGCTAAACTTTAAGGAAGGTTATTTTTAGGGTTTTTAATTTACTAAGTCTAAGATTTAGTTGTTCCCAGCTAAGTAACCTATTGTCAAACTCAAGTTAATTAAGGCCAAAATTGAATACATTAATTTTTATAATTTTAGAAATTTTTCAATTTTTATGGGTTTTAAAAATAAATATGCAAATGCAAAAATATATACAAATGAATGCAAAGGAAGAAAACGTATCGAGCATACCCCCAAACTTAAACTTGACAGTATCCTCACTGTCATGCTACACCAAGAGGGTTGAGAATGTCGGCACTCCCCTGTTTATTTATTTAATTTTTTTTATTTTTCTTTTGTTTTGAATTTTTTTATTTATTTTTTTATAGAAAAAGAAAACAAAAAATATATATACATATTTACAACAAGGTTCCCCCCAAACTTAAGCTTGGCCTTACACAAGCCAAAGGTTAGCACCAACCATTCAAAAATCTTATCGTGGTAATGGTCGAGTTGGTGAAAGAATGGAGTGGAAAGGAAAGAAATGAGAAACACACGAGACCGCGTGGGAAGAAGGGTTGAATATGGTCTCGGTGGGGGAGAAGAATGGTGGAAAGAAGAAAGAAGTGGAGTACGATCTTGAGGGTGTAAATCGAGTGAATAAATTAGCGCAATTTGTGATGACCGATGTGTTAAAAGCGATTGCGCTAACCTATCAAACCGTCGAGAAATGGGGTCAAATCCCTCAAGATTCGCTAGAAAACATGGGTATGCCGAACTTGGTATTGGAGATAAAAGCGTAACGGTCTCTTGTACGGTCGGAACAATAGGAAGGACGAAAGGGAGTGAATTAGGGATAGTATTATTCTCACCGTAGTAAACTGTCTCGAACTTGAAAGATTCCATCAATGGTTCGAAACTACTGTAAGCAACCGAGTCTGATGGTTCAATTAACTCATCTGAAAATGTAAAGGACTCAAACTCGGGCGGTGAGTCATCAACATCGTCCGAAAAAGTGAAACACTCGTAAGTGTCATCGGCGGTGAGAACTGTGTCAGATTCGAAGGATAATTTTTCAAGCTCACAATCTTCAAGCGTGATATTAAGCCTGGTCAGAACGATGGAAAGGAGGGCGGGTGATTTAGTTAAAGGTTCAAGAGGATGAATTGAAAAATCCGACACATTAAACAAGAATGGTTCAACCTCAATATAATCCTCAAAACTCTCCTTGATATTATCCTTATAATTCTCCTCAATATTTATCTCATCCATGCCATTATCATCAAAATTAAGACGCATATGAAGTTCGGGAGAAACATTTAATGACTCAGGATGATGACTTGAACATAAAATTTCAATCAAATCTACTGGTTCATCATCCAAAATATTCCCGGCGTCTATATCCTCAATCAAGTGAAAATTAATTTTTTCTGACACCTCATCAAAAGCATGGATATTTATCAAGTCAGGTTCTAGAGTGGAGGTGTAAAGGTCAAACGGATTAGGTGTGGTTTCACTCGAAATGGGTTCTTCACAATTTGGCAAATCAAACACTACAAAGTCGCACAACTCATCATTTTGGACACATGTTTGAAAATTGGAGTTGTTGGATTCAATTGGGTATGGGTAGGTTTGATTTGGCAATCCTCTCACATTCTCACTTTGTCCAACCGCCTCCTTATACATTGAAAAATTTGAAACTAGTGGGAAACTAGCTACCGGTTCACTAGGTTGCATAAGGGCGGCCACGGATGCTTCCACATTCTTAGTCATTTTGTTTATTGCTAAGATATATGCCTCCAACGACTCTTCCAAACTAGACTTGGGCGGTGAGGGGGTTTCAGTAAAAGATTCAAAATTGTGTGGATATGCAAAACTCCCAACAGACTGTGTAGAAATGGTGTCTAGTGAAGGTAGGAAGGTCGGGTAGGACTGGTAGGAAGTGGGTAGTTGGGCAGGGGTAGGGTCAACATGTGGATAACAAGGTGAATAATCGTGTGGATCCCTAGAACTAGATGAGTGGAGAGGGATGAAAGATCGGCTGCGAGATTGAGCAATATGCTCAGCAATGGACATCGGCTTAGGAGTGACAGAAGGACTTGAAAAAGTGGTATCAACATATGGAGGTGGTAAAGGTTGACTCGGTTGACACAAAGTGGGTTGAAAAGTCAAACTGTTTCTCCTAGACGCTTCTATTTGATCTTTCAAAGATATTTTAGGCAAGGAAGGATCGTCTTTAAATTGACCGAACAAATTGACGTACGACGCAAAATTAGGTTCGGGATACCAAAGTTCGGCAAGTGATTTATTATGTGGGGTACCCATGTTAGAAGAAAGGGGGAAAGAAAGAAAGTTGGTTGGTGCAAGGATTTATTTGCGGCAAAAGTTTGCAAGTTCTCTAATAAAAATTTTCTTTTTTCTTTTATCTCTTTATTTGGAAAAAATGTTGCAAAAAGATTTTCGAGAAAAGATATGCAACAGAAAATTTACTTGCAATCTATTTCTAATTTAAACGAGGCGCAAAAATCCTGCACAAAATTGTTATTTGGAAGGGAAAATATTTTTAAACCACAAAAGATCCTGCAGGCAAATCTACAGAGGATATATCAATATTTGCAGAAGAGAAAGAGCAGAGCTTACAGAAAAATTTTTGCCAGATGATGCCGCGAGATTACCGCCCTTCCGCGGCCAAAGGGAGGTTTCCACCGCGTTTCCGCGGTGGGGAAGTCGGCTCGGAACCCAAGAAAAATTTGGGGCTTCTGATTCCTCCAAAGAACCGCGTTTCCGTGGTTTAAGCTTGGTTACCGCGGCGGATCCGCGGTCTTCTTGTTGAATTGGCCCTTCGTTTTTCTTCTGTTGTTCTGTTGGATTAATCCCCTGCTGTTCAGATAAGATGTTTTCTGTTTCACCTTCTGAATATTTCCAGATCCGAATTTGTTCCTGCAAGATTCACACAACAAAATACCCTTTCCAAAAAATAACAATTGATATATTTTTATAATTTTTGGTGATTTTTCAGATTTTTATGATTTTTTAATTTAAGATTAACCCGAAATCGCAAAAAGGAAATTTCTACGCCATCCCCGGCAACGGCGCCATTTGATTTTGATCTCAAAAACTATCTATTAACCGCAATCAAGAACGGCGTCGCTTGGTAGCTAGCCGGTGAGTACGGGTCGGTCCACAGGGATTTTGTGAATCTCTTAGTCGCACTAACGAGTTAATTCCGAAGGGTGTTCGGATTGATTATTAAATCTAAAAACCTAATTATTCTATACTACGATTATCTAGATCTAGTCTTGTTAGGGTTAGGTTTAGGGATGGTTTGGAAATGCAAGTAAATCTCAACGCTTTCTATACCCAATTTAGGATCTAAGAGGAGTTATGGTAATTATCAATAAAGAGGATTAGATCTATTCGGGAAGGTGTTCCTTCCTCTAGGTTCTTGTCCTTCCTTTAGAGATCTTTACCCTAACCTCCATGGAAAACACGCGCAACCGGGCCTTTATACTACGGTGTCATCGTTACGTCGAGGGGTAGGATGCCGTAGGGCGCGGTGTGTGCGTGTATGCATGGAGTCCTATTGCAAATATATAATGGGTAAGAAAGGGATGAGAGATCTCATCTCTCAAAAGCTTTCCCCAAAGCTAACTCTAAACAATTATCTACGGCAAGGAATTAAATCTACTTAGGGAAAAAAATTAAAATCTAAACTAGAGCAATCAAATAAAACTACTTACAGATGGCTCTCTCCAAACATCAACGCAGGTTGTCAGATCTGAATTCATGAATTGAAAAGAGGCACCGATGCTCTCCATAAAGAATTCTGAAATTTATTATTAAAATGAGGCATAGGGTTTACAATGATTTAGAGTTCCTATTTATAGAGAATAGAAAACCCTAGGTTACATTTGATTCGCACGTCTGCAATTACAAAAGTACCCCTAAGAAAAGACCTAGTCAACAATATGCGCAGAGCCAAAAAACTTCGCTCCGACACGGGCTCTACCAGGCTGCGGTTCCGCGGCCAAAGGCATGCTTTGGCCGTGGTTCCGCGGCCAAAGTAGTGTCTTGAATTCTGCAATTTTCTATAGTTCTTCCTGTTGACTTTTCATTCCTGTTTCTATATGTCCTTTTCCATTTGGGCTTCTAGGTTGGTTCCAGATCTCCAGTGAATAATTTGCAGTGGACTTTTAACCGTCCGCTTTGTAATTTTGGACCTTGCGTTGCCTTGTTAATTGTGAACTGTCCTTCGATGTAGGCTTGATCAAGAGTCTTCTGTTTGTTGGTCAAAGTGCACTTTTTCATCGTCTTTACATCGTTTTCACCGTTTTCTGTCCAAGAACCTGTAACATGTAACATGTAGCAGACATGCGTCAAAAGCACCTGTTTATTTATAAAACGAATAAGAATGGAGAATATAATAATGCAATATTATAGTATGAACAACTCTATTGTTTAGTTTAGAGACATTGCGGTCGATTACCAGTTTAAGGACATGGCGGTCCAATGTTAGTTTAGGGACATCTCGGTCCAGGTTAAGGACATCGTAGTCCGTGGGTTTAAAGGGACCCCTCAGTCCGAGATTAGGGACATCGTAGTCCATGAGTTTAAGGACCCCGCCGTCCGTGGTTTAAAGATATCGTAATCTATGAAGTTTAAGGACATCGTAATCCATGAGTTTAAGGACCCCACAGTCCGTAGTTTAAAGACATCATAGTCTATGAAGTTTAAGGACATCGTAGTCCATGAGTTTAAGGACATCGTAGTCCGTGAAATGTGTGGTTGTCGGGACCCGTCACCTCTCTGAAGACGTTGAAGGATTACAACGACAAATATCAGAGGAGTAAAGAAATGTACCCTCGAACCGGTGTGAGTTGGTTAAAAGATGTTAGTAATATGTATGCCCTAGAGGCCATTACTGTACATACGATGTATATTGTAATGGATGCTTGGACATATATAGGGAGGACTTTCTTGCTCGACATGATAGTATGCTATCTGGTTGTACTTTATCTTAACATGTACTCTGATTGTCTCTATGTTACATGTTGACAAAGCCCTTAGGATATGTACTCGACTACTGGGACTATGATGAGATCATACTAGTGGGGCCACGGTAGTCGACGAGTATATCCTATAACTGTTCCTAGTCGAGGGTGTATCGAGACAGGGCATCGATACACCAGAGTAGACTAGCGTATACGCATCTTGACCCATATGATGGGCGATGGATGATCCCATATCCATCGGTGTTTGACATCAAGGATGGTGTACGGGTGCTCAGTGGAGACTGGGTACACTGGACGGACTCGCCGAGAACTCCCAGATGGTATTATACCTCACGTCAGATGGCAGTTCTCCGGTGACACTGGTACAGAGTAGTCTGTTGACCTGAGATCGTCATAGAGTCTTGTGTGATTCCCACTGTGCTTTGATTTCCATCATACCACGTCCAAGAGGGCGTGCAAAAAGGTGGCTTTTGGGTACATTCCCGAATCACATGGAGGCAATGAGCGATAGGAGGGGATTCGTCTCTCCCGGTATAGAGAGTTGATGTTGTGCTGTGTTCGATTGGTTATAACCGAAAATCCCTGGCCAGGGTTGCTGAGATTTACTGGTAAGTGTTATCAGTAGTTTCTCGAACTGTTATAGACTTCATATCGACACGATTTATCGAGCTACTGAGGTCTGACGTTTACCACCCCTAGGCGAGATATGCGACATATCAGACGACGAGACCGGACTGTATGGGAGAGTTACTGTTTGGATTCACAGGAGAATGTACAGGCTTGCTTGTTGATCTTCTGAGCGCTCAATACCTGGGTGGCTGTTACGTTTAGTTGACCGCTTGCAGCTTGTGGGTGTTTGATATGATCATCACCCACTGCCGGCGTATTGACGATTCTTTAGAGTCCTACACAGAGGTTTCTTGACTCAGGCAAAACGGAGTAGGGGCACGTATGTGATATGTGCGGGACCGAGGATAATGCGATATGAGATACCGTATTCTATTCTCGCGATATTTGATATCAGCCGGGTCATCGGATCAAGTGTTGATTCGATGAATCGGTACGGATAAATATTAGTCGGTTATATGCGATATAGCCGGATTGTCGGATCAAGTGTTGATTCGATAATTTAATGTATAATAATATATATGATATATTAAATTTCATTAACTAATATTAGCTCACTAAAAGATTCTTTTTCTCACCGGATTAATACATTGATATATATGCTGTTCCCCTCCGAACGGCGGCCTGGACGTTAGGTCTGTGCCTGAGGTTCGGGGCAGATGCTATTTGGTTTTATCCGTCCATCTCTCCGAAGATGCCAAGTTGATTTATGGCACCGTGTATTGGAGGTTTAGACGGATGCAGCCGATGTAGCAGACTTCATCAGATTCCCCCTCAGGGTGAGGGGTTTTTGATTGTGGGGACGCTCTTCCCTGCAGGCGCAAGCCCCTGCAGTTAATTACGCTACCGCATCGCGGTAACAACTTTCTCCTTCTCCAGAATTTCACTTCGTGTCGTGTGTGTTTGTTTTGTTTGCGGTTGCCCGTGGATTGTATACGGAGACTGAGTAATGCCGTCGCCCGTAGGACGTGGATTAGTCCAAATCCGTATTTACTTAGATTTGGGTTTGGTGTTTTTAGTTTAAGGATGCATTAGTCGCATTGCGGCTAAGATCAACTTAAACCTTCGTTAAGGATACATTAGTCATGTTCTAGACTAAGATCGACTTAACATAGTGATTGATTTAATTATCTGGCCGTCGGGACTCGTCACCTCTCTGACGTCGTTGATGGATTACAACGACAGGCGTCTGAGGAGTTCAGAGATGTACCCTTGAACCAAAACTGATTTGGGGTTTTATTGTTTATTTAAAGATCTAAGGACACATTAGCCGTAGATGGGGCTAAGGTCAACTTAGACGGGACCGTTTAGATCCGACAAGAGGGCATTTGGGCTCTATTGTGCCAGTTTAAGGACGTGGCGGTTCATTGCCAGTTTTAGGGACGTGGTGGTCCATTATTAGTTTAGGGACGTTTCGGTCCGCTGCTAGTTTAAGGACGTAGTGGTCCATATTCCAGTTTAGGGACGTAGTGGTCCATCGCCAGTTTAGGGACGTGGTGGTCCAATATTAGTTTAGGGACGTTTCGGTCCGATATTAGTTTAGGGACGTTTCGGTCCGATATTAATGTGTGGTCGTTGGGACCCGTCACCTCTTTGACGTCGTTGAGGAATTACAACGAGAGATGTCAAAGGAGTTCGGAGATGTACCCTCGAACCGGTCATGAATTGGTTTGGGAGAGCCATTTTGCTCAATCAATTTAATTTAAGGACTTACAGCCAGGATTGGGTTAAGTCCAATTTTTTTATATTTATTTTAGGCTCTGCCTGACTAACAGAATCTATCCGAACAGAGCTCTGCTCCTTTATTGTTTTGCAATATGATTTGGGCCAGGCCCTTTTAAATAATGAGTTGCAGAAACTCAAGAATTTTCCAAAACAGGGCTTTGCCCTTTTGCAATTTGATTTGGGCCAGGCCCTTTTAAATAGTGAGTTGCAGGAACTCAAGAATTTTCCAGAACAGGGCTTTGCCCTTTTGCAATTTGATTTGGGCCATGCCCTTTTAAATAATGAATTGCATTTATATAGAACAGGGCTCTGCCCCTTTATTATTCTGCCATTTTATTTGGGCCAGGCCCTTTTAAATAATGAGTTGCATTTATGCAGAAGCTCAAGAATTTTCCAGATTTAAGAACAAAAGTGCATAGCACTTTTGATCTAAATTTGGATCAAAGGAAAACAAGTTTTTCTTCTTGTTTTTCCTGATTTCACAGAACCAAGGGTTCATATCAAGTGCAAGGCACTATTTATCTTCTTTTTTTTTTGTTATTCCCTTTCTAATCTTTTGTTCTTCAGAAATTTTTTACCTCTTTCTTCTGTGTCTTTGACTAATCTTCAAGAGTTCTTTTTTTTTTTTTAGAAGTTGATCATTATGCCTTTGAATGAGGTCTGGGGTCTTATTTATAGTGCTCACAAATTTGTTGAATTTGTTACCAGGATCTTTCCTGAATAATTTTGGGAATTTTCCCACCATTGGATCTTTGATCCAAGGGTACCTGTTTTACAGAAGAAATCTTCTTGTTTTAACAAGAATCAGAAAAGATTTACTTAAATTTTCATTCTGTTGCTGTGCAACTCACCAGCGCGTGACACGTGTCGCGCAGCCGTGCGCTTGCGCAGTCGCGATTGCGCAACTGCGCAGACACGTGTCGCGCAGCCGTGCGCTTGCGCAGTCGCGATTGCGCAACTGCGCAGACACGTGTCGCGCAGCCGTGCGCTTGCGCAGTTAAGTCTTATGTTTTTTAAAGAGCCTTGCTCTGATTAGACGCACTGCCTTGGGCGTTACGCTGCCGAATCAACTTCCGCCATGTGGCAAATTGCGCGCTGCTCACGGGAACCGAAGCGTTGCTTCGAAATTTGAATTTTCAAAATTCAAGTAGAGCCTTGCTCTGATTGGGGGAAACAGATGCCCCCCCACCGTTGCGCTCACGTGGCGCGCGCGTGAGTGCAGCGGTGGTAAGATCCTGACCGTCGGATCGAAGGGCCAAGTGAACAGGCGCAGGCGCCTATAAGTAGGACCCTTGGTCCTTGGTAATTCTTTACCATTTCCAAGAATTTGAATTTTAGAGCCTTGCTCTTGCTTGAGAACTTCCAGAGCCTTGCTCTTGTGATTTCCCTAAGAACTTCCAAGTTCTAATCTTAGAACCATTCTAGGTAAAATTAAATTAATTTAAATTAAATTTAATTAACAGAGCCTTGCTCTTATAGATCTTTGATCTAAAGGAAACCCCTTTGGGGTTTCTTCAACAGAGCCTTGCTCTTATAGATCTTTGATCTAAAGGAAACCCCATTGGGGTTTCATCCATAGAGCCTTGCTCTCAAAAATTTACAGAGACTTTGTTCTTGGGTTTTAACCCATGAACAGAGCCCTGCTCATAGATCAACTAGAAAACTTTTTAAAAGTTTCTATGGATCTTTAAGATCCCAAAATTTTAATTCTTAGGAGTTATAAATTTTTTATTACTACTACAGAGCTAGGCTCTTTTTAAGAAGTTTTATTCCTTTGAGACAGGAGTTTGACAAATGTCACTCTGTGGCAGAGCTTTGCTCTAAAAGGAGGAGATTTTCTCCTTGTCTCTAGGGATTCCCCCAATGAGGATATTCTCTTGGGGGTCTTTTTGTTGACTGACAGTCTCATCCAATAGTGGGATTGTCTTATCAAATGATGCGCCGTCATCTTGATTTTGTGGGTCCCCCTTTGGTCCCCTACCCACTGCATCACAGTGTGGAGCAAGATTTTTATTTATTATTATTATTATTATTTTTTTTTATTATATATATATATTTTTTTTAATGTTAAGCGTCAGGCCACTAATGATATATATATTTTTATACAGAAAAGATGTCTGACGACTTGTCTTTTCCCTTCGTTCGCTCGGAAGGAGGGTTCCCCCATGCGCCAGTGGATCGGGTGGCGTTCGCTCTTATTAAGGATCATGATCCTGAATGCAAGAGGCTTCATCTGTGGGGAAGGTGGTATAGCCAAATCATCCAGGGTCGTCGCAGTTTCAGTTCCGCCTCGCCCTCCGAACCTATAGTTACGATCCCCTTTGCGGACAAACCCCCAGTGGAGTATGCCGTGGAGGTTAAAAATTGGAATTCTGACGACCTCCTCCAGCCTGCAATTGGCGCTATTCCGGTGCAGCCGCCGCCGGCCATAGATATCTTGGGAAGGCGAATCTGCCAGGGTGAAGCACGCCCTTGGGGACAGGCTTACAACATTGGATTGAATCCGCGACCGCTTGCTGGATACCTGCCATGGGCCCGGTACATTTTAGCGGCGAAAAGAGCTCACCTGACGAAGATTGGTTTATACTCCGCCGTCTACGTCTCGCTTTTCGAGTATCCCACTCCTCCAACGTGGTGGACAAAGGCCTTCATTGAACAATGGAATATCCCCACACATACTTTCCTGACAGCGGATAGGGAAGTCTCCATTTCTCTAGAGGAATTCGTTGAGCTTTCAGGTTTACCGGCGAGGGGGGAGCACTACGAAGAGCTGCTTCCTCCTGATGAGTACGTCTTTGCCACCAAGCAGATGGTATTCGACTTAACTCCGGAAAATGCCATTCAGCATCAGCATCCGGGCCTGGTGAAGGTATTGGAGATTTACGAGGAGCTCCATTTGGAATTGGGCGACCGAGGCGTTAGTTTCGCGGACTTCATTGCTCGTTTTATTCGCCCGGAGTTTTTATCAGAGCAGGGTGAGAAGTTCGCCCAGCTTACTGACCCCTTTGGTTTCGGCCTGGACCGCCGACCTTCATCGGAAATTGATCAGCGGGGTTTTTACGTCCCCAGCACTGCTAGCGTCCCTTTCTCAGAGATCGCCGTTCCTGGCATGGATGAGGATACCTTTTTCATAGGGTTCTTGGGTCTGTGGCTATGCAGCTTCGCGCTTCCCATGCACCCCCGCCTTATGCGGTCCTCTGTCTTCTACCCGGCGCATCGAATGGTGGCGGGTTTGCAGTTATCAGTAGGGATCGCCGGGTTGGCTTACCTCTACCATGGACTTAGCGTAGTGGCGGATGCTAATGAGCCTGGGGTACAGCCTGCTAACTTCCCGATGCACTACTTCACTTCTTGGATGGAGCTGCATGTCCGAGGAGTGTTTGGTGCCCATAAAACTCCCTCGTTCTTTGAGAAATTTAAACTTCCAAGAATCATGCGATTGGTCGGGGCTTCAATTGTGTTTGCACCTCCGCGGGAGTCTAGGGGACTACTCCTGCGTTCACATCTAGTCGGAGCGAAGACCTCTTTTGTGGATAAGGTCATCACCATAGGTTCTGAGACCACTAAGTCAGTGGTGCCGCTGCGTGATGACTTTAAGGGCGGGGTTTCTGTGTTGAAGGCTCGGGAAATCCTCCACCTTTACTCCATTCGGCCGGGCTACTTAGTATTTAGGCAAAATGAAACGGCTCTCTTCATGAGGTATAACCCGCATCGATTTGCCCGGCAATCGAGTTACAACCAAGGGATCCCGTTGGAAGCCTTCTTGGGAACACCTGCAGTCGGCCCGGAGGGGGTACGGAATGCGATGCATCACTTCATCCGGCTCAATACAGGCTCCTATTTTTTTATCAGTGAGCCCAGCTGTACCCCTCAGATACTTAATTCATATATAGCCTGGTATGCGCACGCGATGGGCCCAATCATCTTGATGGAGAAACGCCTGCTGGTCGATCGTAGGGCTGCGCCTCCCGGCGGCGATCGCAAGGCTCCCTTGCAGCCCAGGGTTCAGGTTATCCCTCCGATGAAAGATGCCGGAGCTGATCGACCACGCGTGTTGCCCCCTCCGCGTGGATTGCCACTGTCTACTACGGTGGATGCACCGACGGCGCCCCGTGCTCCGACAAAGACGGTTAAAGCGGTATCGCCAGAGTCGGGTGCAGGAGTGGACATCGGGACTCGCCGCCCGAAAGTGACTGC